>CM035807.1:114061123-114743623 GCA_020466095.1 Chlorops oryzae
TAGCATTCGTATAGTACTCCATTTATATGTTTTTGAACTAGAGGTCATAGGGGAACATGAACAAACACGTGCATTCCAGAGCTCTTTCCGGTCCGACGGCCGGCCACGCACTGATCGAGCTAACGTATTGTCACGCTATTTATACTCTTTTCAAAATTGAGCAGAATGACTTTTTGACTCAAATAAATGATATTGTGCTCCTAAATGCCTTCGTATAGCCTTCATATAGCCGTCGTAAAGCCTTCGTATAGCCTTCGTGTTAGCTTCGTGTAGCCGTCGTGTAGCCTTCGTATAGCCTTCGTATATCCTTCATATATCCTTCGTATAGCTTTGTATAGCTTTCGTATAGCCTTCGTGAAGCCTTCGTATAGCCTTCGTATAGCCTTCGTATAGCCTTTGTATAGCCTTTGTATACCCTTCGTATACCCTTCGTATAGCCTTCGTATAGCCTTCGTTTAGTCTTCGTATAGCCTTCGTATAGCCTTCGTATAGAACTCCATTTATATGTTTTTGAACTAGAAGTCGTAGGCGATCATGTACAAACACGTTCATATCGGAGCTCTTTCCGGTCCGACGGCTGGTTACGCACTGATGGAGCTCACGTATTGTCACGCTATTTATACTCTTTTCAAAATTGAGCAGAATGTCTTTTTTACTGAAATAAATGATTTTGTGATCCTTAATGACTTGATGCCAATGCCAGGGAGACATTTCCTACAGGGTTTTCGGCAACTTTTCGTTGCTGAATATTTCGTTGGATCGTAAAGAAAATGCGCGAGAAGAAAATTCCTGGAAATTTCTATTTTTTCCAGCCATATGAAAATACTTTTGTATTTTCCTTCCCAAAGAAATATAAATATGACCTCTGTAGAGCTGACTAACACTCCATTTATTTGTTTTTGAACTAGAGGTTATAGGCGAACATGAACAAACACGTGCAGTGCTGAGCTCTCATCAAAATTGAACAGAATGTCTTTTTGACCTCAATTAAATGTTATTGTGCTCCTTAATGAAGAAAATTCCTGGAAAACTCTATATTTTCCAGCCATATGAAAATACTTTTGTAGTCTCCTTCCCATCGAAATATAAATTCCGTTTATAGCTTTCAATTCATTCACCTCAATGTCCTCCCCCGAGCAAACCTTAAGTCTATTTATATGTTTTTAAAGTAGAGATCGCAGGCTAACATGAACAAACACGTGCGTTGCGGAGTGCTTACGGGGCCGACGGCCGGCTGCAGAGCGTATTGAACAACCATCAGCAATCCCAACAAACACCGCATTACGAAAAGCAATGGAAAAATTGAAAAAATGTTGGAGAGTATTGAATTCCTGTAAACATTACAACCAATTAATGCGGTCTCATTGCGATGAATCTCAGGACTCAAAAATGAACTGCAAGCTGTCCAGAGAGCTCTTGGAATCGCCTGAGGTCACTTTCGTTATGTCAGGCAATTTTAATCAGGATTGTATTGATTGCAGCTTTAACGTCAAAGCTCGCCAACAATTCCAACCCATTGACCATAGAAGTTCAATATTTAACAGCATGATTGATGTCGATGAGAATAGTGCGACAAAACTGAAAACAAAAATTGCGCCCAAGAGGAATGTGAAGAAATTGCTCTAGATTGGAATATAACGGGCTTCACAAGAAGCGGCGTGCACTATAGAATTTTTAACAGCGTCCAAAATAGATGAAAATGATGAAAGCCACATTCAAAACTTTGCGAAGAGTGCCTCAGAAAGATACTTCTCTGGGTATTCCTTAAGCACCAAAGATTTTAGGAAATTGCAATGTGATCAATGCGATGAGTATTTCAAGAAAATTCACAATAGCCAGCTTAACATTTTAGAAGAGTTTATTTAGTAAAAAATTACCTGGATGAAAATATGCTTCTCCAAAATCCAAATGAAGAGCCAAAAACAATTTGAAGTTTTTCAAAAGGAATTCGATGAAAACAGGGTTCGTATTTTAACACTCATGTTCAGATCATGTTCAAAATGTACGTGTTCACAGTAAAATGCTCTATGCTCATGAGCAAAAATTTTAAAAATACATGACAATAATGCGCATGATTATGTTTCGAAAATCTTATACATTGAACATGTTCGACGAAATTTGGGTTTCAAAAGCAAATCAAGAAAATCCAAAAAATTAAAAAGGGTTTTTATACGGTCTGTAGGGTATGTAGGCCATTTTATTTAAATTTGAAAGTTTAATCCTTAAAAAATATTTTTCCCATTAAAATATATTAAAACATTACCCTAACGAAAATTCCTGCCGTTTTCGTTGCTCTAGCTTTGATATCTATTAATGGGTACCTTATCTGTACTTCGATTTAGCTTCTCAAACTCGAAATTAATATTAAGCACAAAATTTTCGCGGATGGTGGTCATGGTCAAAGTTTAACCGTTAGAGGACATTATGTCAAGCTGCGAAATACTCAATCCGAAATAGTGAAAATCAAATTTTTGCGAATTTTGACAATGGTGGTCATGGTCAAATTTTAACTAAGTATTTTTATATTTCTGACTGTATTTACTTTTCTTGAAATTTTGATAATTTATCAAAATAAAATGAGCATGTCGATTCTTTTTTGAAGGACTGTCAAATTCCTCTTTTTGAAAACTTTTTGTGTTTACACTATTGACACTATTTCAACAAATTTTTTGAAGATAATTCACTTCAAAATCAAGAAGCGAGTTTGATGTAAAAAATTTTGACGTTTACACTTTTTGACGATTTTTTTGAGAGAGATTTTGACAAAATTGTCAAATGTGTAAATGCGCCTTAAGTCAATTAGTTTGTGAGATAGAGCGTCTTTTGTGAAGCAACCTTTGTTATTGTGAAAAAAAATGGAAAAAAAGGAATTTCGTGTTTTGATAAAATACTGTTTTCTGAAGGGAAAAAATACAGTGGAAGCAAAAACTTGGCTTGATAATGAGTTTCCGGACTCTGCCCCTGGAAAATCAACAATAATTGATTGGTATGCAAAATTCAAGCGTGGTGAAATGAGCACGGAGGACGGTGAACGCAGTGGACGCTCGAAAGAGGTGGTTACCGACGAAAACATCAAAAAAATTCACAAAATGATTTTGAATGACCGTAAAATGAAGTTGATCGAGATAGCAGAGGCCTTAAAGATATCAAAGGAACGCGTTGGTCATATCATTCATCAATATTTGGATATGAAAAAGCTCTGTGCAAAATGGGTGCCGCGCGAGCTCACATTTGACCAAAAACAACAACGTGTTGATGATTCTGAGCGGTGTTTGCAGCTGTTAACTCGCAATACACACGAGTTTTTGCGTCGATATGTGACAATGGATGAAACATGGCTCTATCACTACACTCCTGAGTCCAATCGACAGTCGGCTGAGTGGACAGCGATCGGTGAACCGTCTCCGAAGCGTGGAAAGACTCAAAAGTCCGCTGGCAAAGTAATGGCCTCTGTTTTTTGGGATGGGCATGGAATAATTTTTATCGATTATCTTGAGATGAGAAAAACCATCAACAGTGACTATTATATGTCGTTATTGGACCGTTTGAAGGCTGCAATGAAGAGGTGATCGCCGAAACTGAGGTCTATTTTGAGGCAAAACCGAAGGAGTACTACCAAAATGGTATCAAAAAATTTGAAGGTCGTTATAATCGTTGTATCGCTCTTGAAGGGAACTATGTTGAATAATAAAAACGAATTTTGACAAAAAAATGTGTTTTTCTTTGTTAGACCGGGGACTTATCAGCCAACCTGTTAAACCTCATAATCGACTTTTCCTGTTGTATTAGCGCAATCAACCAATGCTTGTTTCATATTTCTATCTTAATTATTCGTGCACGAGGGATTTTCCAATTTTTGGAACTGATAATTCTTAGACTCGTGCACATTCGGTGTAGGTATTTGTTCAATTTTATTTAAAAACTAAAAATTTCAATTCAATTGGAACCGTTACCCATATTAAAAACACATTCTCTTTATTTCGGTTTTTTTCATTTCACAGGTTTTGTTTTTTTGTTTTTTGTATGCAATAACATAAATTAAGTGGTGAGTCCACTTTAAAAACTAGAATTCCGTTAAGTCTAACTCTCTAAGGACTAATATAAATCAATAGTAAAACAAAAGTTTGCGTAATTACTTTGCCAAATAACTCTTCTTATCTTAGAAATTTATAGCTTAGGGTTTTCTTTTGAAAAGTAATATTAGCGCAAAAGTTTACTTGTAAGATAACAAAAACAAAAACAAAAATCGAATAAAATTAAGCGAAAGCGTAAATAATTATGGCGCGACTTATGATTTAAAGTAATGTTAACAATTTCAAAAACACATTTACAAACTTTTATTTATGTATTTCAATTTAAAGCTTAAATTGCTAAAGAATTTCTAATGACTTTATGGGAAGTAACCTTAAAAACAAATGTACCTATAGCAGCCTTTTTGAACAAATTACAAAAATTTTTTATTGGTAACTGGATATTTTAGATCTATTAATTTTGAGAAGTGTGGGGGATTTGGGGGGGAAATTTTCACAACGATATTGATAATCTGACGAATTTCAACTTTATCGTGAATAGATTTTTTGTTTTAGCTTGTAGTAACATCCGAAAATTAAAAATAAATAGCGGCTACCAATTTATCGCAACCGTTGTGAGAACTCCTAATCTCAGCGGCCAACAGTTGCGTACCATCTACAAAGTATCCGATACTGTTAGCGACTTGAATATTAGTAGCTACAAAGTATACGAGATTGTTAGAAGAACTTCCCGCCAATAGCTTACTTTGTGTGGTGGTGGTATATGAGGTCGTATGCATTACCACCTACGGCCTACGAAACGTGTTACGGTTCATTGCTTCTGTAGGCAGCATTTTGGCCGCTGGGATGTCAGCAGTAAAGGTGTTTAAAATTAAGTTAAAAGAGAGAGCAAAAGGAGGAGAAATATAAATTTGAGGGTTTTTTAATTTTTCTGTAAGATAATTTCCATATATATGTCTATTTAAACAAAATTATAACACTTTTAAAGTCCATTAAATTAAAGCTTGATTAACAAAAAAAAAAAAAAACACGAAAAAAGAGTACATACAATTATTTTCTTAATTCTAAAGGATTCTATGCTTAAGAGAGACCTATAATTACGATCACAATTTCATTCATGTTTTATTTATTTTTTTGCTTTAAATTTTTGTTTTTCAAACGATTTTTATTGATTTCTTTAAATAAATACCATCCGAGTCTGTGTGTTTTTTGTTTTTTGTTGTTGTTTTAAGTTCAATTTGTGGAACATTAAGGTTTCGAAAATTGTTGAAAACCAGTTTTCAATCGATAAGTTCATTTTCAATCTGCATCTTCAATTCTGAAGTCATCATTTCACCCGTGCAGTCCATGCTCTATGGAACAAAATCTGTTATTACAATCATTGTTAACTTTTTGCCTTAGACAACTACGTTTTAAGCGCTTTAAATATCATAACTATAACTATAATTATAATAACAAAGCAATAGTGTAATTTGAATGTTGTAGTTGTTTGCTGCTGACTTTGATTTTTCTGTTTTCTTCACTTTTGTATATTTTGTGCGCAGTTATGTATGTAAAAACTACGAGTATATACATATATATAGGTAATAAAAAAAAAAAAAAACGCTAGGCATAGAACGGTGGTGTTGGTCTAAAAATCATAGAATTCGTTGCCTTTATTGTTAAATCGACGGGTAAGGATATAGACGACCGCCTCGTAAGTTGCCATCATTATCGCTGTATTTGGTATTTGCCGAACTAGTTGTGTTGCCAAGCCTCTGCAAAAAAAAAAATAAAAATTAGATAGAATAAATATTCGAATACAAATTTACCAATATGCACTTATGTGGATATATGGTTAGTAACATAAAATGTGGATAAATCATCAACACAGCGGAAAAATGCTGCTTACAGATTGCGATGAACCGCAACACACTACGTAGGCGGTAATGCGCACGACCTTATATACAATCCTAGTATACTTTTGTTCGAGAGCGTGTCCTATTTATAGAGTGAACTACTACCACTATTACATAAAGTAATCGGGGTCGTGTGGTGTTCATCCGGTACGCTGCCAAAAAACTCGTATAATACCCCGGTTCCACTTGGGCTAATTAGCGGATTTTCTCATTACCGCGCTAATGAAGCCATTAAGTTGTCATTACCCATACAAAACGCTGGCCGATAATGAGGTGGTAATGACAGATTAACTTTCAATTAGGTTTAATGAACATGGTTGCATTCCATATTCTTGCATTTATCGAGTGTATCGCCATCTCTAGTAAGTGAAAATGCGACTCTACTTTCCCAGATCAGCTGACTTTCAAAAGAAATGGGTTCCGCCAAAAAAAAAAATTAATAACCTTTTTGTTGAAATAAATCTTGTTTTCGCACTGCCAGTGGTCAAGCAAAAAGCCCATAATGAGATTTCGCTGACCAAAACTAATTGGTTAGCTGATTTAGTTTTTCCCTTTGCCTTTTGGTTATCTTGCTTTGGCAAGCTGTCATTTCTTGATTTGTACGAGGGCTATCTGAAAATTTTCCGACTTTAACGTGAAGATGGCGCCTCTGTTGACGAGTACTCACCAATATTTCAGGGATTTAGGATGCTCAGTGGTTATTGGCCGCAATAGCTTGGGAGAAGATGAGCGTTCGGGACGTCCAAAAACTTCAACCACTGATAAATAACATCGATAAAGTTCACCAAATAGTGCCAAATTAAAGTGAGAGATCTGCCAGAGGCCATTAACAAGTCCAAAGAACTTCTTTGACGTATATTGAATCAAGATTTAGGCATGAAAAAGCTTTCCGCGTATTGTGTGCCGCGTTTGCTTACATTAGATCAAAAAACTTGTTGAAATAAACATTTTTAACGCTCTGTTGCCGCACTTTAGGCGTTTAAAAAATCAGAGTTTTGCCGCCATGTGTCAAGGAAATTATGTAGAAAAATATATTTAAAAAAAAACTATAATTCATATATGACTCGTATCTTTGTTGGGTCACAAACTTTTCAGACCACCCTCGTACAATTGGAATTAGCTGTTTAGCTAATGAAAAATCGGTTAATTGATAGTGGAACCTCTTCTCATTAAGTTTTCATTAGCGCTAATGAAGGGTCGGTAATGAATAAGTGGAACTGTAGCATAATTTGTAAAGGGCTCTAAGCTCTAGAGCAGCAAATCAATTTCCTATACCAAACAAATGTATAAAAAACAAAGAAGTACTTTGGATTACTTTCGCTACTTGAACGCATACGCTAATTAAAAGTAATCGGACTCACAGGGTCGCATTTAAGTCATAAGTTTTCTATATTTCTGTCGACCTGTCATCGAAATTTCAACTCTGATTTCCTTTCTTCAAAAGAATGAGCTCGTTTATGCTATGTTCTCACTATGGCGGTTAAGTTCTTAACTCGATACTTTAACACAAAGCGTTCATATCAGCTTCGAGCGAGTTAAGGTTTACTAACGTCATATGACCCAGCCGGAAAGTTCACTACTTCTGCACTACTTCCGAAGTGGTGAAAATTCATACTGCGGCTACTCGCATTACTAACCCTTACTGTTAATGAAGTTTTTTGGGAGATGGCCGCTGTTTTCATTACATGCATGCGGTAATGTCCGGCTTGGGAGTTTGAAATCTAAAAAACGCGTAAGGTATATCTGATATACTATATCATCGAGAAATTGTAAATAAAAATGGAATTTGCTTTATTAGAAATGTTTAAAGAAGCTGAAAAAGCCAAAGGAATATTGGAAGCAATAATATCAGAAGAGCATTGCAATATCCGCAGGACCAAAAAAAGATTAATGGAGCTAATAGTGAAAGCGGCATCACAAAATGTTCCACGACCTGTGATCAAAATTTACATATCCAAATACGTGCATCCTTCCCCACTAATTTTCTGCACGTGAAAGCTTCCTGCCAGTGTCTTATTAAATTTTTACCCGATTTTTGTACTCGGTGTTAGCAAATGTAACTAAAAATTTCAAATGCAACTCTGCGCTAACCTCAGAGTTAAATGTTAACCCAGGGTTTATTTTCGGCTTAGATGATTTTTTTTATATGTGTTTTGACATTTGAAACCCTGGGTTTCGCCGATAACCCTAACCCGGCTTAGTGAGAACATAGCATTACTTCCTTTCAATTTACTTTAACAGCGTTGAGCCCTTAAGCAATTAATAGTCAGATCGCCTACAATCATCTCGTATACCTTGTAAGCGGGATAGGCACCGTTGGCCGCAGGCATTTTTTGTGTTTGAACTATATTGTGTACACGCCAAAGTATTTTCCACTTACCTATATAACCCAGCTCGCCCTTCTTCTTTCCAAACAGTCTGCAGTGTCTGCCAAAACCTGTTGTATTTATTACCCTCTTCACGTAATCGTGTACGCGCAACCTCATGCGGATATGCAATGCATGAGGCAACAGTCTTTGATACGGCACCAGCCATCATGAACTCTAGAAAATCTCTCGAAGATTTTTGATCCGATTTTCGCGATTGCCTTATTTCAATCTGTAAAAAAAAAATTTAGATCAATGAATATTCAACTCGCCTCAATTACAATATTGGACTCTAACCAATTTCGATTTGACAAATTCGTATATAACAAAATGGATCATGGTTTCGCAGATGCCAAATAACTCGCCGTGATACCCTTGTAAAACGCTTTTATACCACCTTTCGCGTAAATCCGTTCGATACATTCTCGAACCGTCATTTGAACTTTGGAATTATAGTCCAGCTGCAAACGTGTCTTCACAAACCATATCGGATTCGTCAGAGTTGAGGCGACAAATCCAGCACTTGCCGCACTCATTATATGCACCTGCGGCGAGTCGGGTTGTATTAATCTGCAATGGCAAAAAAAAAAAACGTTAAGAATTTCGAAAAAATTGTTCGATTGCACTTCAATTGACCGACCCTAAATTATTGAGTGTGCTCTTTGTTTGTGAGTACGTGCAAAAATATATTGCACGCGAGGGTGCGACCCCAACGAGATTAGGTCCAAGACCTTTAAAGAGCGCACGGGGCCCTTCGTTTTGTACTATATATCTGAAAATAATTTAAAAATAATAAAAATTTAGTACGAATTTGTTAAAAAAATAAGAGGATTTAAATTATTTTTACTTGAGACATTGCATTATGCTCATTGATTTGGCGGATGTCGATGAAATCCCACAATGTGAAATGGCCATTATCTGAAAGTGTAAAAAATGAATAAATGGTTAATGTTATTGCTTCGATTGCAAGCAATTCTCAGACAGTTCATACTGTCGTCTGGATACTAATGGGGGGAGTGTGCGTATTTTTAAAGAATTCTCGAAAACGTTTAGAAGAAAGACTGGCTTCAGATTTCTTTCAAACTTTAACTTAGGGGAGCTGACTTAAGACTTATTGCCCCAAAAGTAGCAGAAGGAACAAAGCACCCCGAGATGAACTGTCGATCCATGCGATCATTTATTCAGAGACATGGATGTCTACTGATGTTCAAGGAAGTTGCTCAGTTCCTAAAACCCTTTCCGATGTCATTGCTTTAGTATTGACTACAATTCAAGCGCTCCCAATAGTTAAAGCTCAAAGATGTCGGAAACTTGTCTTTGGCGTATGAAAATTGGGTTAATTTAGGTTGATCTGACTGGTCAGAATGAACATGCATAGACCCCATGGGTCCCAGGCCTTGCCTTTACGTATTCAGCTGCCAAAGTTATAGTAATTAGTAGAGCTCGGATTTTGAATACTTTGAATTTTTATGAATTTTTTTTGCATTTAACTGTGCTTTTTGAATATTTTATTCACTGAAATAGGCTTTTTTTTGTTAATTTGACAATTCAACATTTTAATAGGCATACTAATGCCCAAAATCCAACATTGCGAGAGCCCGATGCGAGAGCGCGACGACGCACACAAATTTCAATACATTCAATCATATGGTTCAAGCTCCAATGTATCGCACTGCGAGACCTCGTAGCGAGAAAATTTTGAAAAATTGAATATTTCTCGTTGCGAGGCAATTTGACAGGTTAATGATGTAGCTATTTTTTGAGTACTCGCTATTGGGTACTCGTTTAAACTAATAAAACAAAAACTGTTCACTGTTCCGTGAAAAAGGGCTTTTAGAATATTTCGCGAGCTTTGGTTAATTTTGAAAATTTTGAATTAAAATTTAAACTCAAGTAACAGCGCATTATTTATATGAGTACTCGGTACTCGTTAGATTGGTACTCGGTTCAAATATTGCATTACTAGAAGCGAAAATATGCTATGATCTGCGTGACGCAAAACTCTCATTGGAGATTGAAATGCGTCACGCAAAGCATTTTCGTGACGTCGCGCACTCTCGCATCGGGCTCTCGCAATATTGGATTTTGCGCTTAAATCGAACTGATTTGGAATTTTTGACTGTGAATTTTTTGCATTTTTTTATTTTTTTTATATTTTTTTAAATTTTTTTAATTTTTTAAAATTTTTTTTAAATATTTTTTGAATTTTTTGCATTTTTTAAAAAATTTTTTTGAATTTTTTGAATAATTTTTGAATGTTTTTTGAATATTTTTTTTCATTTTTTTACATATTCAAATTCCGAGGCATAGTAATTAGAAATTTGGAAATTTATTTTAAGCAAAAAAAAAATTGAATAAAAATTCCAACACACTCTCCCCTTAGCACTTCCAGGTCCTTTGATTCCTTAATTGTGTATTCCCTTTCCTGATTTGAAATTGTGTTAAAAATAAAATGGTACTACCCTACGAATACCCCCAATCACCTGTGGCTGCGACCTATTACGCAATATCGTTGTGCTTAGCTTACGTCGTTGTTCTGGCCGGAGTATTTCGGACGTACAATTGGTCGAGCCCGGTGTTTCAATCGGCCGCAGAGGAACATTGAATGCCGTCGAGCTCTGTAGGCGGGTTTTTACAACTTCCAATGGGCATGTTACAATAGCACCAACTGTTCCAGCAGTTCTGCAAATAAAACCGACCACAACAAATAAGAATCATCAATTGAATAAATTACAAAACATAATGCCATTCAGATTGCTTCTTGTTTTTCATTTTCTCTTTTTTTTTTTTGAAATTAGATAGGTACACGCAGAGAAAAAATATCACATAGCCAATTATATTTTGCAGGCATTACATATTTAATTGGGTATGATGACAAACAAATGCAATTACATATACATAATTGCGTCTAATTAAGTTTGTGATCATATAGAACTATAGCTGCAACTTCGGCCAAAACCTATTACGTGGTACACCACACTTTCTATTACGTGGTTCACCACAACACTCGACTTATGGCACAGTTGAACTTTTTCACCAAATCATGCCATATTGCGCCAAATTTTGACCGAAGTTGCAGCTATAGTTCTATATGTTTGGGATCCCCTGCAATTTAAAATATAATTCTATTTAACAATATAGAAAGGAGCATTCTCCACGATTGGGCGGAATATATTTCACCACGTCATATTCTTGGTACACCTCCCCCTTGGAGTGCCTACGGATCATGTAGGAGTGTAGGTCTAACTCTTCTTCTTCCTAATCCCTGCAATGTGTTAGAGCTACGCTGCTTCAACATATGCATATAGAACGAGGAAAAGAGAAGCCTGCTATGGCAGCGAAATCTTTAGCTCTGCTGTGGTGAGATGCATTGCCACATTGATTTTTAATTTTGGGAGATTTTCGAGTACATTACATATAAAATATCTACCAAACTCATAAAATGATATGAAAAGCTTGAAAAACTCAAAACTAATCAAGGATTTTCAATATTAAGGAAAAATAGAAATTGTTTTTTTAGTCCTACTCTGTCCACATAAATTTTTGATCACACTGTTTCAGCAAAATTACTAAATTCTATGTTACAATCAAATTCGTGGCCGTAGTTCTTGCAAGTGGCATCGTAGTGCCACTTTTTGTCTGCCCGTATTGTTGTTGGTAGGTAGCTTTCTGGTGAATTTCTCGAAAGAGTTGAATTTCCTATTCCTGCCTAGTGATGAATTTCTTATTAGCGGCAGTGCTCGGACTTAAAATTTTTAAAGATGGTAGATTTTTAAAGAGTGGTAGATTTATATAAAAAAGTGGTAGATTTAAAATTGTTTTAAATAGTAATACAATATATGACATCTGATCATGTAGAAAATTAGGAAACTTACATGTTTTTAGGTATTTTCTCTTATTAAAAAAATGTGTCAATATTTATTGGATGTCGTTAAGTGCAATGCTGCCATTCTTGACAACATTCTTGACAATAGGAAGCTGCCAACATATTTTTCAATAACACATAACATTGAACCACATTTTTTATGTTTTCAATTATTCTAAATGATTATAAAATAAATAAAACAAAGGCTTAAATAATTTAAAAAAAAGTGGTAGATTTGGACCTAGCGTGGTAGAAGTGGTAGATAGTGAAAATAGTAGTAGATCTACCACTAAAGTGGTGAAAGTCCGAGCACTGATTAGCGGCAGAGCCGTTTTCGACGTCGACAGTTAGACCTACACCATATAGAACTATAGCTGCAACTTCGGCCAAAAGCTATTACGTGGTACACCACAATACTCGACTTATGGCGTGGTTCACCACAGTTGAAATTTTTCACCAAATCATGCCATAACGCGCCAAAATTTGGCCGAAGTTGCAGCTATAGTTCTATATGCCTACACTCCTACATGCAAAGGATTTTGAAAATTTAATCACGTTATATACGATCGAATTTATAAACCATTTGAGAAATATAAGAACAAGTTGTAAAATAAATACAATCACATATATAATTCCACCAATGCTTTAAATTGTAAATTAATTGTAAATTTAAATTGGGGCAAGGCTCCAATCACATATGTATGTAATTGGTTCCAATTATATTTCGGGCACTTTTTTCTCTCCGTGTACATATTCTAAAGCATGCAAAATGACAAGACTTTCTACGAGGCTCTCCAATGGGGCAAGGAGCGAAATGAGAAGACTAAAAATAAATTTTAATTGACGTTCGCACTCGTGGGCAAAATGCTTTCAGTTTTTGATCTCTCAAAGACGATGCCGAGATTTATGTTTTATGCAATGACAATAATTTGATGGAAATGCGTCAACGAATAAATAATAAATAAATAATAAAAAAATAGAAATAAATTAAAAGAAGACGAAGACGAAGAAGAAAGAGAAATTGAATAAATGACTTATGTGCTTATGCAGTAAAAATAACAAAATTACTTTTATAAATTGATATGGAAAATAATTTGAAGTACTTCAATTTTAATGGAATTATAGCAACGAACGTCAATTTTCAATTGAAGGCGATTTTTTCAACAAATTATTTATGCAATTTTACGTCAATAGATCGTAGAAATTTAAGTACTTACATGACATGCACTAGAAAGCTTTTTTCTGTAATTTACGATTCTTTTGAAAAATAGTTTTTTTTTTGGGGGTTTTTTTTGGCATCAACAATTTGCATTCATTTCCGAAAGACCGAAGGCCAACAATATGAATCTATTTCGAGCGATGTACGAGTAAAAAAATTTACGAACAAACATTTTAAAAAATTGTTTTTTTTTTTTGAAAAGGTTGTTCTATTCTTCTAAATAGTCTTAAAAATGTGATCAGCTGTTTTTTGTAGATCAATTTTTCTTGTTGGAGGAAATATTTACGTAATTGGGGAAAATATTCTGTGGCAATGTCCCATTCCTGCTTAAGTCAGAATTTGAATTTTCGAAAAAAAAGCTTTTCAAAGCCATATACATATAAGTGGTACTCATGCAGCTTCGCAAATGCCTTCGCAACTTTTCCATCGTAAATTTTCATATAAATTTTGACAGTTGTATGAGAAATTTCTCATTTCCCACAATTTGCGAAGCTGCATGAGTACCACTATACATATATTTAGCCCCTTATTCATAATCAAATTTGAAATTTAAAACATTAGGGGTATTCACAAAGGCTGTTAAAATCCCTTCTAATGTGCTAATATGCTTTTTATATATGGAGTTTGACAGCTTTGGAACATTAGAAAGATTTTAGCAGACCTTGTGAATGGGTCAATTGTTTAAATGTCAAATTTCCATACAAAAATTGAATTTTAACAATAGGGGTATTCACAAAGGCGTTTGAAAATAGTAAAGTCGGAAAGTCGGAAAATTTTATCTGCTTAAAAAGTGGTGCAAGATACAAAAAAAGTTTAAAAATTTTTAAGAAGTCGGAATTTTCCGACTTTTCAACGTTTTTAACAGGATATTGTGAATACCCCATTGCTTAAATGTCAGATTTCCATACAAAAATTGAATTTAAACAATGTTTTTAATTTTAAATTTGATTATGAATAAGGGGGTTAATGATTAAATTTTAACATGTAAGGGTGTTATAGTCAGTTGAACCTGACAATACAATTCCCGCCACAGATAAAGGGTAAGCTATAGGTATATTTTTTAGTCGGAGGCTTAAGTATAATCTTCAAATTCTAAATTTCATCGGAATGTCTCGAAAGATTCTGATTTTAGAGCAATTTTTTCGATTTTTGTGACAGACCCTAGAACTGGAGGTACCCGTTAAAATGAACCGATCAAGTCAATTTTCATAGAGGATGTCTTTGATTATGAAAGAAGACGTCTGTTCAAGTCCGATTTCAATTTTGGGTGTTAGACGCAGCTCTCGAAAAACGCCCTTTTGCCACGCCCACTTTTCTATTAAATATAAAATATAAAAATATTAAATAAATATAAAAATAAAAGATAAATTTTATGCCTATAAATATCTCTTAATATCAAAATTCATCAAAATATTCAAAAACTTCCGGTATTCGTAATTTTCATGACAGACCCTAGTACTGTAGGTGCCCCTAAAACAATTCCGATCGAGTCCATTCTAGAACTTGATCTTACTCATGTCTCTGATAAACACGCATACCGAATTTCGTGAAGATAGCTCAGCTATTTCGATAAGAAATCTGTATAGCGACAGACAGAGAGACGGACAGAAATTCAAATCGAATATCCTGGCGAAGCTGATCAATTCTATACACATTTTGTATGGTCTGTGTCGACTGGTTCTGAGTGTTACAAACAACCCCACAAACGCAATATCAGGGGCGGACTGCTCCTACGGGCAACCGGTGGGCCCCCAGTGAGCTGTATCTGGGATCAATACTTATGGAGTAAGGTTTTTTTTGTTAAATATTTTTTTCTTAGGTAATGCCCGGTGGGCCCTTTGATCCCCAGTCCGCCCTTGCGCAATATACCCTCAACACAGACTGTATCGGGAATATGTATAATTTTTCATTTAAAGGAATCTATTTCAGGTATTGTAGCTCATTTTAATCCCTGAAATGAAAACAGTAGAAAATTTTTCTCTATAAAAGTACTTTTTTTTATTCAAATAAACTGGGTTTTTCCCTATAGTTACAGAGTTGATTCGATTAAGTACTTTAGTCCGAATCGTGTACACTCGAATCTGTCTATAACGAATTTCAAGGGGCTGGAAAAAATATTCGTTATAGAGAGAATTTTTTATAAGGAGTGCATAAAAAGGCACTAAAATGTAGCCTGTGTAAAAAAGCCTTAAGAAGATAGAGAGCGTTTCGACTGTATGTACCTTTTTTCTTTCGTTTCAAAATTTTGAACAAAATTTTCAATTTCAATCAATGCGAACAATCGATTGATTAATACCGACCGGTCTCTAGCGTAAGGCAACTTCATGAAATAAAGTGCAAAGCATGGAGAAATCTTGTTTTGTGTCACCAATCCAATGTTGACTTGAAAAATTTACAAAAAAAAGTCTAAATGCAGCAAAAAAGGCTCTTGCATCTTGTATTTTATGTATTTTTTTTCCATATCGTTTTTGGTGCTTCAATGCTCCCTGCAGTAATTGTCACTAGTGACTGATTCAATCTGTCACTAGTTCCTCTGTCACCGGTTCTAGTGATCAACTGTACCCGTGCCATTGTATTCTCCTATTGACACATTTTGTATGAGCTTTGAAACTTTTATTTCTCTCTTCTCACGTATAAGAATCCATAAGAATAATCCTCCGAATTTTACAATTTTTCCACTTTTTCTCGCCTGCTCTGGGATTCGAACATGAGCCTTCGGATTGACGATCGGACATGCTAACCATTACGCTACGGAGCCATCTGATTTTCGTGTAGCAAATTTATAACATGAATGCTCTAGAAAATAGAACTGTAGACCTCCTCGTTGACCATGTCTATAGAATGACAGTGGTGACGAAGGGGTCAATTTGCCCCGCATTGACTGCAGGGCAAAAAGTCGAATCTCCATCGTAATACTCATTGATATAGACAGGACCCAGCGGGAAATGTCCCGCGGACATTCCCAATGATGTCCTAGTGACTTCGGAGCCGGAATGCATGCTATTTCCGGTGACACTTTGTATGACATTTACACAGGAGCTGATAGGGACTTCAGCGGTGACATTATCACCGGAAGAGCACTCATCATCTACGCCACTTCATGCTAACGCTGAACTGACGCTAAAACCTTATTTAAATTTCAGTAGCCAATGAGATTCAAGCACATGAACAGCTTCCCTCCACGATGACATGTCCTCCAAGATGTCATGCATGACAATGTCACCTATATGTCATCGATGACATCACTGATGACATTGTCATGCAGGAGATAATTTTCCGCTGGGGAGTATTGCCGCATATTGTTGCTTTGTTTTTGGTTTTCATACACAGCGTCGGTGTAAATGAGCAAATCCACTCAGTTAACTATCAAAACGAAGGAATAACATCTCTGTTTTTTCGTACACGGTAAAAATGAACGACAATGGAGAAAATATGTTTCCCTGAAAATTTTATTTTGCCAAAATCAATTCTTGATATGCTATCAAATGGCAAAAGACATAAGTGACATGAGAAGTAATATGATGGATTTCATAGTTTATTGCTATTTTATGCTTCAAATATTTTTTCCAGTGCATATGACTCGCTCAAGCACACATACATGTGAAAAATTTGAAAAATTGTGCCCATACACGTTTCGAAAATGTAGCCAAGAATTTGAAAATTGCTGAAAATGGAATCAAATTGAAAATTCAGCAATAATTTCAATTTGAAAGCGATTATTTTTTGCAAATGAAAGCACTTAAAAAGGTTTAACTGATAGGAAAATGTCTATTTCTCTTTTGAGCTTTTTTGATTGCTTATCTAAATATGTCAACGCCAAAAATGTCATTAATTTTTAATGCCAAAAAATGATCACTTTCATTAAAAAAATATATTTTTTTTTTACAATAAATTGAAAAAAGTCATAAAAGAGTGCTGCCAGACTCATAAAAATTGGATCGTAACTTTTTGTTAGGAGAAAATTATTGACATCTAATGAGCGCTAATTAAAAGCTCATTGTCTACAAGACAATCATAAAAGGTAATAAATAATCGAGTTATTGCGGTCTCTAAGGTTGGAAGTGGTTTAAATTACGATGCAATAAGTTTAAGGTCAAAATAAATATGAGGTAGTTGTTTGTGCTTCTCTCTTGGGGGTTATTTATAAAAGGTTTAATATATTAACTTTGTTTTAAGGAACAATAAGGAACTTAAAGATAATTGAGGAAATTTTTCTCTCACAAGATAATCATTGATGTTGTAATTATACCCTACACAGTCTGTCTGCCGAGGGAAAATTGCGTTTGTGCGGTTGTGTGTAACACCTAGAACCACTCGAGATGAACTACACAAAATACAGTAAAAATCGGTTATAACGATACCGAATTTCTTCTTAATTTTTATCTTGTTATCGGATATAGCGATTATCGGTTATAACGCGGTATTTTTGCTGGTCCCTTGGACATCGGCAGGAGTGGGCACCACTACATTGAAGCTTTTGCATGCAAGTGTGCTGCTTGCGCTTTACTCTGCACTGAGAAAAATGTTTAGGAAATTAAAAATTTTTGAAAAAATTGAAACTTGAATGCGGCGAATAACAGACAGAGGGAAAACGAATTATTTCATACGAAAAATTATGCAAAGCATGCTACGTTAAAAACTTTTCGCTTGCTTTCTCTTTTTAGAATGTAGCGACAGCCTTTTCTGATTGGTTAGTATTCTCTCACTGACAAAATTTTTCGTTCTCTTCTCTGTCGCTGCTTTTTGTGTTGCTACACAAGTTTTTACTCTCACAGCTCCATGGAGCTCTCATGCCCACCCCGGAACATCGCTATAACCGATTTTCACTGTATATGTATATAGAAATGATCGACATCACTAGAGATCTGATTTAGCCATCGTCTGTCTGTCTGTCCTTATAAAGAATTCTTCAAAAAGTTTGGAATCGTGTTCATGGAGACATCAAGTAAGAACAAGTTCGAAAATGGACCGGATCGGACCATTTTTAACGGCACCTCCGGTACTAAGGTCTGCTATGCAAATCACAAAAGCTGCCACGAAATCAGAGTCCGGTTCGCCTGACTAGAAACACCCTTACTTCTATTCAATCTCAAGTAAAAACATCAAGATGGATTATGAATCTATTTCAGGAAGAAACTGACTCTCAATTCCTTTTCGGGTGAAAAAAAGGAAGGACTTCCATATCGAAGCTAGAAAGGAAAGAAATCTTCCTTGGATGGATTAGAAAACTATTTCCTTGAGTTTCCGAGAAAGGAAGCATTCACTGTGCTTATGAGAAAATAATCAAATTTCTGAAAATTCATACGATGATAAAACATATGAATTGATATAACTGATAACGCCAGAAAAATTGGTCTCAAGTGGAACTGTCCAATCTTCAAGTAGTTTTGAAATTTATTTCAATATTTTCAGAATCATTTAAATGGTGCGATCGTCTTAAAACCATTGGAAATATTTTAAATCAAAAAAGCTTTTTGATCAAAATAAAAATTGTAGGAAAATCTCTCATTTCCTTGGCCATGGATGGCCGCTCCTAGGTGAAGCATAGGCTGGCAAAATAATGGAGCTTCATTTCGTCTCTTTATTCTCCACTGAGTGCAAATGTTACTCATCAAAAAAAAAAAAAGTCGTAAGTAAATTATCAGTCGGGCAGTTCGTTTCCTTCTCTTTGTCTACACATAAATTTATTATGAAAGTCTTTGCCAGCACATGAAAAAGACCCCCAGAACAATACAAAGAAAGAAAAGTTAGGTACAAAAAAAAAACGACAATTTATAGAACATCATAATCACATTACCATGCGGCGTTCCAGTGATGAACTAGACAATTCATGTGTACCTACTACAGACTTTCGAAAAACATTGCACTCTGCTGGAAAGTGAGCATTGATTTCTCATAATTCCAATTCTAGTTTCGGGTTATCATCTCGATGTCAATGAAACCGACTCGAACCGGTTTGCAGCTAATATATAGAAACATATTTAATGGATTTACATTTCACATACGGATTTTACGATTAATTGGCTACTACTTATTTGAATTGCTATCAGGATTCCCGCATGGTTTTTCTTATCAAATTTTCATTTGAAAGTATTCGAATCACTGTGAACAAAGTGTAAATCGTCAACAATTATTATTACACACAATAATAATTACCCTTTTTTTTTGTATTGAAAGAAATGAAAAAAGAATGAAAGAAATCAATATTAAATAATTTATTGATTCTTTTGTCTTGTCGAAATGGCGTGAGCGCCTGTCAGGACGCTTATTATGAGAATAATGAATACCTTTCATGTAATAAAATTCTTCATAAATAACTCATTCCAAACTAGCAGTCGAACGAAAGAAATTAATGGTTTCTCTGATTCATTTATAACCTTTGAAATATTATTTTAAAAAAATTAAATAAAATTATTTGGAATTTATCTGTACCGTGAGACCGTGGCACGGGGCATTCAAGTTGAATTTTATTGATCCAACAAGCTCCTATTTGAAATTCTTTCAATATTCAGTTTCCCCATGGAGTTGCTAACGAGTCTACACAGAGAAAAAAATCAACCAGAAAACTGATTTAATCAAAAGGAAAAACATACAAAACGGCTTCAACAAGGAATATTTTTAATTTAACAATTTTTCTTGTTGGAAAAAATAAAGATTTTCCTTTTGAATCAACCATATTTCAGGTCAGTGTTGCCAGACTGATACAATTGTATCAAAAGTGATACGTTTTTTTCCAAATGATACGGAGATACTTTTTTTGTGAATTTGATACCTTTTTTGTTTTGAGGGCTAGCAACAGTGCTCGGACTTCTACCACTTTAGTGGTAGATCTACCACTATTTTCACATTCTACCACTTCTACCACGCTAGGTCCAAATCTACCACTTTTTTTTTTACTTATTTATGCATTGTTTTATTTATTTTATGATCATTTAGAATAACTGAGAACACAAAAAATGTGCTTCAATGTTATGTGTTATTGAAAAATATGTTGGCAAGCTTCCTATTGTCAAGAATGTTGTCAAGAATGGCAGTATTGACGCTTAAAGGCATCCAATAAATATTGAAACATATTTCTATTATAAGAGAAAATACCTAAAAACGTAAGTTTCCAAATTTTTTACATGATCAGATGTGATATATTAGGGGTATGCACAAAGGCGTCGGAAAATCGGAAAATTTTAAATGTGCAAGATAGCAAAAAAAGTTTAAAAAATTGTTAAGAAGTCGGATTTTTCCGATTTTCCGACTTTCCAACGTCTTTAACACGCCTTTGTGAATACCCCTATGGCATTACTATATGAAACAATTTCAAATCTACCACTTTTTAAAAAATCTACCACTTATTTTTAAAAATCTACCACCTTTAAAAAATTTTCAAGTCCGAGCACTGGCTAGCAACCCTGTTTAATTACAACTAAACGGATTTTGACATTTCCATTTGTTTGATATCACTGATCTGTGATTTTTAAAAATTTTTTTATTTGTAGTTGTTGTCCTAGTGCCCCCACCTTGAATTGAAGAATGTACATATGTATATTTTAAGCCCGATTGTTATGTTTGTAAGCATATGAATAGCTGTTTTTGTTCTTTTTTTTTAACTTTTGAAATTGTGAAAATAAAGACTTATATTTTTACCATTGAAATTTGAAGTTTTTAAAATTCGAATGCGACCGGAAGAAAGTAAAGAGTTTCCATTTCTTATTTTCGTAGAGTTTTCACAATTTTCTAAGGACATTTTCATTGGCGTTATCAAATTACACTTTTGATACTTTTTTTAAGAAATGGTGATACTTTTTGATACTTTTGAAAAATTATTTTGATACATTATTTTTTGAGCGAGTGGCATCACTGTTTTAGGTTGAATTGAAATGATAATTTTCAAAAATGGATTTAAATTTAAATTGTTGAACCAACCACGGACATAATTGAAATGACAAGATAATTTTCTAAATAAATAAAAAATTCTAAAATACCCATAAAAGAGAAAATGTCAAAACAAATTTAATTAACGTTCAAAGCAAATGGCCACAGAGCCCTCTACTGAACATAACCCCAAAAAATAGCCATCGGATGGACTTCATCCGACTTTGTCACTCCGTTGTCGTGACTGCTTTCGCAATGCTTAAAAAGTTCTAAGATGAATAAATATCTTATATGTCCTATTTTATAAACCAAATGAGAATTATACCGAACGAAAAGAAATGTAATTAAACAAGTATCCTTTAAATCAACCAAAAATGTTGTTGACTCAACCATTTTTCTTTTGAAATTTTTGTTCTACTCAAAATCAAAAGGACTGTGAATAACAATGCGCCCTTTTAAAAAAATCATGGCTTATTTTCGCTCAGTGTAGCTTATAGAAAGGACTCTTCAACAAGTCTGAGGCGGTCTTAAGGGGAAACAATTCCTTGTAGAGAAACTAATATCGATCGATTCTATACTATGTGAACCGACCTCATTTCCGTGTGGACACACTGAACCAAACCAGGTGATTTTCCGTTGCTTAGTTCAAAATAAAACCATTTCTTCGATAGAATCTCTTAACATTGACCAACGGATACCTTTCAATCAATTTCCTTAATTGAAGTCCCTTGCAAACAGATACTATCAAGTTCAATGTTGCCTTCAAGAAAAAAAAAAAATTAAATAAAAATAATAAAAAAAACTTCACTCAATGTCACTCCAGCAAATTGCTCCATTTAAACCACACGAGTTGAGGGGCTCGCGTGTTGTTACAATGAAAATTGTTCTGCCTTTGTGCATGACTGTCACGCGACAATTTCGAATCAACTTATCAACTTATTCATACAGAAATAGACAAGTCAAGCTAACGATGAATAAATATGACTCTCAATACCGACGCTAAGTGGGATGACGTTTTCCCGAGGAGCACATCAAATGGCTGGCTGGCCGGCCGGCCTTTCGAGTGGCATTTGCATAAGCATTTAGGAACCGAGCGTAAACCGAATTTGCGAACTTGAAGAGTTCATTGTGAAATTCCCAATTGCGTTCGTTTTGCGCTCGTTAATTGGGATTTCCATCAAATTTAGAAAGCCTGGTGAAAATCTCATTTATTGTGGCATTCGTCTAAAAAAAAAATAGGCCACTTTATTAGCAAACATCGTAAAATATTTATATTTATTAAATGCGGACAAATTTCCAATTAATGAGAGATAAGAAAAAATAATTACTCGGTCGGGGAGGGAATTAAATGTCGATCATGATTTTTTTTTTTTTTTGCCTAATAAAATCTCCTAATAATAAACAGAAAATTGTGTAATTCACACTTGGTGCGGTGGTTTTCTGTACTTTTACCGTGGCTCGTGTGAATACTAGAGCTGTAAAAATGCAAAAATTTACACTACTCGGGTGTATTCGTTATTTTTGCTGAAGTAATCGTTACTAATTACTCGTTACAAAGTACTCGTTCCACTTTTCTATATATTGCTCATTCATTAATTGAATAACTCAAGGTTTATAAAGTAATCAAAACTCCCTCATGTTCTGCGACTCTTCATTTAGTAGTTAGTAATCAAATATCAACCCAACTCACTCTACTACCATACTGTTTTGCGGACCCATTCATTTAGTACTTAATTAATCCGGAAACCATCAGGTGGCATGTGTGCAAAAAAAGTACTAGTAACAAGATATTTCCATCAGTAACGAGACGTTATTGATTACTGAGTACAGTAGCTGTTACTTTTTACCGAATAGTAACGATATTTTACATTTCTAGTGAATACCCTCAAAAAAACTCATGATTTTTACTCAACTTATGTATGCATCAGGACTCATTTGATCGCCGTCGATGATATACCAAATGAACTAAGGCCGATGTTTTTGCCCTATACAGTGGACCCCGAGTAGTACGACCTCTGACTAATCCAACATCCCCGGTAATCCGACATCACTATCATTTAGGAGGGTGCCATCGAAATCGACTCGATATTGAAAAATGTCGAAATTTGTACATCAGACTACAAAATACAAATACATCCCGATTCTAAATATTTCCGGAAAATTTTTCCAAGCGGATTTGAAAAATATTCTCCCATTCTAAATCCACTTTTTCTTCTTCTAGCGCGTACTTTCCCGGCTTATACCGGGGTCCGCATGTTTTGAATTTTTTCTCCATTTTCTTCTATCCACTGCATCCTCGATTCTTAGATCCATTGCTTGGATCCATTCTAGATCCACTGATAGGGGAATATATAGGGATCAAGAATTTCGAGCATTTTGAAGGAAAGGTCATCAGATTATTTACGGACGCTTAAAACATCTCCCATTTCTGCAGAGAACAATTTCGAGGGAGAAAATTCCATGGGAATATTCATATAGAATAGGGCTGATAGAATCTTATCGCTGGATCTGTAATTTTCCGATTACAAGACACCATTTTTTTTCTCGAAAATTTCGTACTAACGGGTATGGGTCTTAGGCTCTCTATACTCTATAATCCTTTGTCGGAGTACCGGGGTCCACTGTATTTATCGTGGGTTTTTAAATGTCTGTATGAGCCGGCCACTTTCACCTTCCAAGAATCAACTGTCTGTCTGAGCTCTTTACCCTTTTTATACGATAAATTGTGAAAAATTTGCTGACGTAGAAGATTCGAATATGTATGCATTCTTCTTTCTTACTTGAAATTTTTTTGCCACTCATAACCGGCAGACTACATCATTTATTGAATTCATTGGACGACCAATCTGTTGAGAGAATCTATTTTTGGTTGCCAATTTCCAGCAATTATTCCAACTGTGTTAATTTTCATCGAAGCAAAGCTCGAAAACGACTTCATACGAACGTAATTGGAAAGATGAAATTTCTCTCGAACGGGAATTCGTGCGAATGGAATTATCAGAAGACGAAATGGTTTCTATATTACCCAATTTAATTGTTTTTTTTTTTTTGCCCAAATCGGTTAAATGGATTATTTCGTACAATTTATTATGATAATTGAAGCGAAATGAGTAGATTTTTTTATTTTGATTTTTTATTACGAATAATTCTTTTTACTCTTTGCACGAAGAGTCATGAAATCACCGGCGATACGTATCGAGAGTCTAAGGTTCAAAAGAATTGAACGCGATGCCAGACGTACTTATTCACGATAAATATGTAAATAAATAAGCAAAGAAATAAAAAAATAAGTAGATAAATAAATAAAATAAGTTTAAATATACAGGGTGTCCCGGGAAAAAGTGTACAAAATGAAACCCTCGATAGGTCGATGCAATACGAGTGGTTTTTGACTCTACAGCAACTGCCTAGGAGGTACCGTTTAAGAGCTGTAGCGCTTCAAAAAATGTCTGTTTTTGTATGGAATAACTAAAATAATTTTAAAAAAATAAATAAATAGATAAATAAATAATTAAATAAATAAATAAAAAATATATAAATAATTAATAAAATAAATAAATAAATAAAAAATAAATAATTAAATAAATAGAAAAATAAATAAATAAATAATTAATAAAATAAATAAAATAAATAATTAAATAAATAAATAAATAAATAATAAAAAATAAATAAATAAATTAATTAAAAATAAATAAATTAATAAAAAAATAAATAAATAAAAAATATATAAATAAATAAATAAAAAATAAATAAATAAATAATTAATAAAATAAATAAATAAATAAAAAATAAATAGTTAATAAAATAAATAATTAAATAAATAAAAAATAAATAAATAAAAAATAAAATAAATAATAATAAAAAAATAAAAATAAATAAATAAATAAATAATAATAAATAAATTTAAAATAAAATAAAATAATTAATAAAAAATAAATAAATAAATTAAAAAATAAATTAAATAAAAAATAAATAATTTAAAAAATAAATAAATAAAATAATTTTAAATAAATAAAATAATTAAATAAAAATAAATAAATAAAATAATTTTAAATAAATAAAATAAGTTTAAACAAATAAATAAATAAAATAACTTTAAATAAATAAATAAATAATAAATTAATTAACAAATAAATAAATAAGCAAAGAAATCAAAAATAAATAGATTAATAAATAAATAAATTAAATAATGATCCCAAAATATAAATTGAACCCTAAGCGAACGTGTTTAACAATTTAAAATTTTATTTCAATCCAAATCCAAATCGAAATTCTGGCAATTACCGTTTTTTGCCCCCCAATTGAAATTTCTATCACAATTAAAAACTGCACAGCCAAATGAAATGGCGGCATATTTGTTCTGTTTTTCTTAAGATTGTTTTCATTTCTCATTTTCTCAAGAAGAAAATAAATTGCATTGAATCAAGTCAATGCGCCAAATAAAGTTTGCGACCTCTCTACTTGAGAAAACGACAACAAACGGCGACATCGAACATGGCCACAGCGATGAGAATTTAAGAAAATGCAAAAATTTTTAAACAAAAATGTAAACAAAGGCGCTCGTAAAGCGGAATGAACACAAGAAAAAAAAGCCGTATTTTTTTCTGAATTTATATAATCACGATCTAGGCAAGTCATTTACGATTGAGCTTAGGTCAACAAAGCGATTTTGTGTTAGATTTACGGCATCCCAAGTGGAAATTTCACAAGCCATAAATTCGGTCTGAATAAAAAAAACCATTGCAGCTGAAATCATTGCATTTTTCATATCACCGATTTATCAATTTGACGTGTCCCAGACATAGGTACATATTTTGTGCTGCCTCATGACTCATGAGTGCAAGAAATGAAACCACATTTTCCGATTGAGCAGATTATGAAAACGAAGATCTGCTGAGAAATCAAAAGTCCAAGGAAACTCATTTTGAACCGTAAATAAATACGAATATTTGCAATGTTGGAGATCCAAAATATATATGTGTGCTCAAATCGAATCAAAAATAAATAAGAAATTAATTATACAAAAAAATTATTCTTTTGATTTCATGAAATTTTGCTCATTCAACAACACAAGCGTAAACATTCGACAGAAATATAAAAACAAAAGATAAAAACTTTCCAAAATATTCAAAACGAATTTTTTTCAAACCGGAATCGTATCGTCATTGATAAACAAATATTTGAAACATTGAATTGCGAATTTTTTTCGCTCGCCTTCATGTCAACGCCCCACCGTGCTGTAATACTCGTACACGAATGGCCTCAGTGAATGAAAATTTTTATATAAGTAAAGCTATTTTTAGAACTAGTTTTTCTCTGATTGTTTTTGAAACCTGCTCCGAGAATTTCTCCCAACACAAATTAATTTCTGTTTAATATTTATGTACATTCTTTAGGGCAAAAAAGTTTCAAACACGTGAGTTTTTCCCCCATTATATTTGATGAAATTGAATTGAATTTAAAAGAAAACAAAATGCCATTTGTGAACAGTGGCGTGTCCAGAGAAAGAGTGCTTTGATAGTGCTTATATTTTCTACAGTGGTATATTGAACAACTATAAGACATTAACCCAAAAAATTTTGGGGGGGGGGCTAGAGGAAGTTTAGAGAGTTATGGACCAAAAACCAAAAAATCCGAGAAATTCATGGCATCTGATTTGGATGAAAATTTATATATAGAATAAGTGAAAAATTCTAAGAATTTTAGCACTACTATTTTTTCAAAAAACTGGTCCTTTTTGGACCAGTTTGGAACTAGACCAAAACTAGACTTTCTTGAAAAAATTTTGATGCCAAAATTCTAAGCATTTTACGCTTATTCTATATATAAATTTTCATCCAAATCGGACGCCATGAATTTTTCGAAATTTTATTGGTTTTTGGTCGATAACTCTCTAATCTTCCCTAAGCAAATGGGTCAAATACCCATTGCACATTAAATTAATTCCCCCAAATATTTTAAAAATAAGAAGTTTACTCTCGAGAAAAGTAAATTTCCCAGGGAATTCGTTCCCCGGGAATATTCAGAATCGGGCTGTTAGTCTAATGGAGTCAAATCGCAACTTCTCCGAGGCCAATTCACATCACCACATCACATCTTTTGTCAAATTTCCCCCAGTTTGAGTTGAAGACTCACCACTTTGGAAAAATGTTTTCAATATTTCCCAGTTTTCTTTTAGCGTTCTACCGAATAGCGACCCATTTCGTAAATTTTAGACCTCTTACTGAGTATCTGTCACTTTCCGAATGGTAATAAATCGGCTATATTTACCAGTTTGTGACAGAGGGTTAATCAAATACGTTTTTCAATACACCCTGCAGTAATATGGACTGACCCAAGTGTAGCCTTCGGTCAGTCCTTCATGTTACCAGTACTGGTCTCCTTATTATTCCACTTCTAATGTATTCAACTGACCTTTTTAACATGGGCCTGTCCTTGGGGAGGGACTAGTCCGCAAAACGGCTGATCATAGGCGAGTTTTTTTGGGTAAATTGACGTAATTTTGTCTGGTTTTAGGATAGTCAGATGAGGAAAATAAACAACAAATTTCTTATATATATTCTAAGTTTATGAAAGTGTCATGTACGGAGTACCCTTAAACCAACCCGTTTATTACCGACCGCCGGCTAGCCAAATTCGATGGAACGAACTGCAATAATAAAATCGGTAGGATTTGGATCGGTCAAAGGCCAGTCTTTCTTAGAAAACTGACCGGCCTATTACTGCAGGGTATCTACAGTACTTCCCGGCTAACTTCAACAGCCAAATTGTTCATCTTTTTGTGCAATTAAGCGTAGATTTCAAATAACCGAGTGTTTGGAGAGAATGGGGGAAAACTTTTATAGCAATTAGAAGGTGGATTTAAGCAATTAAGTGAGGTGGATTTATATAATAATTCTCATGTCGCGATGTTTGTGAGCAAACTCCTCTGAAACTCCCATAAGAGTTATCCTCTTTTTGTACTAGGGATCGTACTCAAAATACAAAATACAAACGGCTGGACCCATTCTTATGAAATTTTTTGTGCATATCGAATAGGTCTGAGAATCGGACAACATCTATTTTTCATACTCCTAAACCTCAATATTTGGTCCCATCGAGAAATTTTATGTTTTAGGTCGTAACATTGGTTTAAAAATTAATGAAGTCCTTTATTTAAAGTTATGAAAGAGGAATTTGGAATTTTTAAAAAGAAAATCATGTGTCCTTGAACGTCAAGGGAAAGAAGAAGACAGGGGGAGAGACGGATTGACGGATAGAGAGAGGGAGAGACGGAAGGAATTGCTGAGGAAATTAAAAAATTTTATTGTCATATAATTTAAGCATTTTAAATTGTAAGGTCGGAAAGGGAGTGGGACGGGACAACGAGGGTGATTAGTTATGGCTGAACAAACGATATCCTCAACGACTTTTTCCTCTTCTTCTTGCGTATTTAACTATCCCGGTCTATCCCGGGGTCCGCAAAACGCGACCAGTTTCTTCATTTTGTTCTGTCGGTTGCATCATCCGAGGTAAGTCCTACAGCCTCTAGGTCCCATTTTATTGTGTCCATCCAGCGCTGTTTCGGACGCCCCCGTTTTCTGTAACCTTGAATTTCCAGTGCGTAGCCTTTCTTTGCCAAAGTTTCCTCATTTGCTCTCAGGACGTGTGAATATCAGCGTAGCCTTGCTTCCCAATAACCCGAGCATCTCCATAACGGCTACGAATGTCCACCTTTGGAACATGATCAAGACGAGTCAGTCCGGATATCCAGCGAAACATCTTTGTTTTCATAACACTAAACTTTCTTTCTGCTACTTCCGTTACTGGTAGAGACTTCGGTACTATAAAGAGTGACTGGCCTGATGACTGTGCGGTAAATTTTGGACTTTAAACGCACATAACACCAGTCGTTGAACGCCACTTAAGCCAAGCGGAGTTAAGGGGGTCTTCTCATTGAGCAACTTTTTCTTTCGACTTTTTTTTTTTTTGCATTTATTTATAGCTTGGGTAGTTGTGAATATGCCCCTAAAAGGATTTTTTGAAATTCGAAATAGTTTAGAGGATATAGCCTTCTTTGTCGAGCAAGATCTGCGCTAAAACGAGTAATTTTTGCGTTGCTTCAAACTTTAAACGCGTTTATCTCGAAACCACGTTTTTCGAACTGGCGGCCATGATATCTCCAGTTGAACTGAACCGATTTTCATGAAACAAAGTGGAATCGACGCAGAATTGTCACCATTCTCGGGTGAACCTCGACCATAATTTTAAAAAAATTTTTACTATTTTTTTTTTACACTAAACTACAAAAAAAAAGCCCGAAATTTATTTTTTTTTTTGAATGGCCGCCATTTGGTAAAAAAAAATCACAAAATTAAGCTTGAGGTTCACCCGAGAATTACATCTATACTGATTATAACCCCGTTTTTTTTTTTCATTTCGGACGCTCCGGAGACCCGGAATCGTGGCCGCCGTGACGGCACCTTTTTTTTCACCACCAACTTTGAAGTCTCATTACTTTTTGAACAGCCCACGTATCGAGACAAAAAAAATTTTTTTATTTACTTTGAATTTTTTGTAATACAATAAATAAAAAAAAGTTTTCAATTATTTTTTGCGTTTTCAAATAAGAATTTTTTTAAAAAGGGTCCAAAAAACGGGTTTTCAATGAGAAGACCCCCTTAACTCTCTCAGTAACTTCGCGAGTGATCGTCCCCCGTCAGCAGAAAGTGTCGACCCAAAATATTGAATTTTTTTCGGTCCTTGGTAGGTCAGTGTCAGTGCTTCTCAAGGGTCTGTTGTCATGTATTCCGTTTTCCCGACATTCAAACGTAAAACGATATTTTAAAAAAAATATTTTAATATTTTAAAAATTTTTTCGATTCTTGACGCAAAAGGGATAGTGCGATTGTTCAGACATGAAATCTAGCATCCTTGAGCATGGCTGAGCGCACGTAGACAATTGTGAGAAGAGCTGAAAATAAATCTGTGTCGCTTTTGTCAACAAAAGGGACGCAAAAATCGAAAACACACGAGCGACGACATTCGAAAAGAAAAATCTCTTTTGCATGTTGACATTTTTAAAGAGATATATTTATACATACGACCGCCACAATTTGGGTCTTTTACTCACACATTTCCTCATTGTTTTTGATAAATAAAATTTAAATTAAAAAATAAAAATAAAAAAAAAGATTTTTGTGTTTTTTAAGTTTCGTCAAAATGACAAATACCTACAATAACAAGAAGAAATTACAAATAGCAAAACAAAACAAGAGATGAAAAGATAAATAAATGATAAACGAAAAAGAGTCGAATTTTGCCCACGCAATCAGTTCAAGCGTTATTCGCGAATGTTGAGCGGAAAATTCGTTCCTCGTGCGCGATAAAGAATCGCAAACAAAAAGCTGAAAATCCAAAGCCAAAAATAAAAAGTCAATTAAATTGTATAGGTACCTACAGCAGAACATCTGTATTGTAAATTATTTAATAAGTAAACTTCTTGTGGGGCATTTTTTTCCAGATTTTGCATTTCAAATGAGAACATTGTGTTGTGTGTGTGTGTGTGTGTGTGTGTGTGTGTGTACATAGGAAATAAATCTACGCAAGTCTTATCAAAGAAATCCTATATCCGGAATTTTTCGGTTTTCTTCAATTGTTTGATAATGTTTATCGGCGGGATGGAGAGATGGAAGTTAATCGTTGATTAAAAAGTTGCAGCGTTCTTATTTGGAGCGCTTTTTCTAATCGAAGCGGCAGAGATTTGAAAGTTCGAAGGTGAATCACTTTCATTTAGGTATAAGATTCTTTAGGAAGAGACTTTGAAGACCTTACATTGTTATAAGTATTCTTCATGTATTAAAAGAATTTAAACCAATGTGAACACTCGAATTTCGAAGAGGTACGGACAAAAAGTTTTAATTTATTTTGAAAGTGGCTTCTTCGTTATCTGGAGCTTTTAAGGAGTAAACAGAAAAACGAGCGAAATTCTTTCTTTTATTTTGTAGATAGTCTTCAGCTAGCTAAGCTCATTTGTTTTGGTTATTCTTCATCACTTTTTTTTTTCTCTGTTAAATAAGTCGGAAATGTCAACAAAAAAGTAGGACAAACAATTTTTATATTGAAAGTGTAAATATTTTGAATGTTTCTGAACTACCGGAGTTCACTTTATGTGCACGATTTCGATTCGATAAGAAATATGAAAAAATAATGAAATAAATAAATGAAACATTATGAAATACTAGCAGACCTGGCCTTCGAATCCTTGAAGGAACTATTGTGTCAAAAATCAATAACTACAAATTTGCAAAAAATGGATTTATAGCTATGTTAAATATTTTTTGTATCTCTGTCTCTCTCTTTACGTTTCTCTTCCTCTCTCATACAGTCTCTCTCTCACTCTCTCTTCTCTCTTTCTTTCTCTCACCCTCTCCTCTTCTTTCTTCCCCTCTCATTCCCTTTTTCACTCTCTCGGCCCCCTTTTTCACTATCTACCCTCTCTTACTCCTCTCCCAACGCCACTCACCCTACTCTCTCTTCCTCACTCTCTTCTTCTTCTATCTCTCTCTCTTCCTATCCCTATCTTTTCTCTTCTCTTTCTCCCTCTTCCTTTCATTCTTTTCCCCTCTCTTCCTTTCTTTCTATTCCCCTCCATCTTCTCTCTGTCTTCCTTCCTCTGTATTCACCTCTCTCTTCTCTCTCTCTCTCTTCCTTTTTTTCTATTCCTCTCTCTATTCTTCTTATTCTTTCTCCCTCTCTTCCTATCCCTCTCTCACTCTCTCTTCTTTTTATTCTATTCCCCTCTCTCTTCTCTCTCTCTCTCTCTTCGTTTCTTTTTATTCCTCTCTCTCTTCTCTCTCTCTTCCTTTTTTTCTATTCCCCTCTCTCTTCTCTTTCTCGTACTTTCTTTCTATTCCCCTCTCTCTTCTCTTTCTCGTACTTTCTTTCTAATCCCCTCTCTCTTCCCTCCTCCTCTTTCTATTCCCCTCAATCTTCCTCTCTCTCTCTTTTCTTTCTATTCCCCTTTCTCTTCTCTATCTCTCTTCCTTTCTTTCTATTTCCCTCTCTCTTCTCTATCTCTCTTTCTTTCTTTCTATTCCTCTCTCTCTTCTCCCTCTCTCATCACTATCTCTATCTCTCTCCCTCCCACCCTCTCTCTCACTCATTCCCCCCTCCCATATCTCTCTACCACTCCTTCGCACTCTCTCTCTCCCCCCATCAGCCACTCTCTCTGCCCCCATCACCCTCTCCCTCTCCGCATCACACTATCACTATCTTTCTCTAACGCGCTCTCCCGGTCTCACCAATTCTTTCCGTCTCGCCCTCTCTATTCGTCAATCCGACAATCCGTCTCGCCCTCTGTCTTCACTTTCCCCTTGACGTTCAAGGATACATGATTCTCTTTTAAAAAGTTTCAAATTTCTCCTTCATAAATTTAAATAAAGGACTTCATTAATTTTTAAAACAGGTAGTATACGTAATGTTACGGCCTACTCTCTTTTTTGCTCATACGTCGGGTACTTAAACCAAAAATTTAAATATTCATAAATATATATAAATAAATCAAATATTAAGGTTTAGGACTATGAAAATTATCTGTTGTCCGATTCTCAGACCCATTCGATATGCACAAAAAATATCATAAAATCTGTCCAGCTGTTTCGGAGGAGTTTGGTAATAAACACCACGACGAGAGAATATTATATATTCGATTAATGTTCAAAGTCATGTGCTAATGAACAAAATTATCTAATAAAGTTGGAAAGAAGTTATAAGATTTTCGTTGTTGTCTATAAACAAGTTTATGCCTTGAAAAAACATTTCATATTTAATGCAAAAATCTTTTGGAAGGTCTTTAACTCTTTTTTGTTTTTCTATTTAGCCTCTGTTGATGCCCCTGTTTACCCTTTCGTGGAGCTCATCGAACTTTCCAGTGCATTTAAATAAAAACAAAAAAATTTCCATAATTTATACCAAACAAATCATTCGAGATACTAAGAGGCGCTCTTGAAATGCAATTTTAAAACGCAGTAACTCACCCGCCAGCGACCAAATGAATAAGAGTGTCTCGTTGATTCTGGGTTGACATAATCTTACGAAGGTGGTGTGATAAAACGAAAACACGGACGTCGCAGTTGATTTCGTGCTAAAACGTCTGTCGGTGTTGATACGAACTCGTCAACCGCTCGTCAACCGCTGCAGCCCCGCAAAGGGAACTGGAATCGCTTCAATTGATGAATTTACGCGTGGAATTGTATCAAAAAAAGCCACAGCAGCAAAGGGCACAACGAAATCCCAAAAAAAATATATAGAAATAAGGCGTAGCGTGGAATTCAAAGAGTTTATAAAACAATCAAGATTTTCTAAGATCAATTACCGGAACTCCCTAACGCCCATTTTTTTTTTTTTTTTTGTTTTCTTCCCAACGGAAACCGTATACAACCGTGTATAAACCGTAAAAACCTTGATATTACACAACCGACTGCACGAAAATGTTCTTCCAACAATAATTTTGCACTTTATCCGAGCGCGAGACTGCTCTATTCTACTGAATATTGAGCTATGAACGAACGTTCAAAGAGTTTGGCGTGCCGACTATCACGTTCCGTTCCTCCCCAGCTTCGCTACGATGGATCTTGTTTTAATCGTTCTCTAATTTTGCTGTTAATTTATTATTTTTAATTAATTTTTTTCCATTATTCCAAATTATAACGTTAATTTCTTTAACATTTAAAAACTTTTGTTTTTGTTTTTACTCATTTACTCTCTTTCTCATTTTCCGAAACCAACAATAACAATAGAGCTGCAACACAGTCGATAGTTTCGATTGTAAATATCGATGTTTGGTGAAAAAACCGATAAAATGACTATGAGGCCGTTTACACTATTCAATTATTGACCGTCATTTCCCATTTTTATTCGCTTTGAGGGTTACATCCGTATTTTTACAGACGTAAGAGGTCACAGAACTACCCATCGAGTAAGTTAGACTAAAAAATCGCTCAATTTTTCTCTAAATTCCCGCACTTTGCTCGCCCAAAAATTGAGAATCGACGTTAATAATTGGCTAGTGTAAAAGGCCTCTATACGAGCATATGCACTAGGGATGTCAAACTTTCGATATTTGGTGATAGTTTTAAGCAAAACTATCGATAGGGAGACGATACTATTGGTTAGAAGAAAATATATTTCTGACCGCATCTAGATCATTCTATTTTCCGAAAATCAGTGCCGTAGTAACCATAGGGGAAAGAGGGGAATTTTCCCCCCACGCATTTTTGTTTTTGCCCATGAAAAAAATTAAAAAGAGTAATAAATTAATGACAATCGAAAAAACATGCATTGAAAGCGTGCATGTAATGTGGCTTAAATTAAAATAGACCTTAAAATTGAAAAAATAATTTTTCCCCCACGCAAATTAAAAAAATAATTTCTCCCCACGCAAAACAGAATTGCTACGGCACTGCCGAAAATATGCTTAAATTTTTCAATCTCACCTGCAATACGTCGATATATCGATAGCCGGAATACTATCGAATAACTATTGTACGCTATTTATACACACTAAGACATTTCGATAATGAAACAAATTTTCGTTGGAATGGGACGCAGGGGTGAGAAAAACGCTCCCATACCACATCCCCGCGCGTCCTTAGCCAACAAAAATTGTGTTTCATTATCGAAATGTCTTAACGTGTAAATGGCGTCTTAAAAATCCAAAACCATCGATCGTCATGTCTATACTATTGATAAATTGCCAGCCCTAATTTGCACAATATCCATAAAATTTATCGATAAGTCTTCCGACGCAAACGGTACAAGCCATGTATGCGCAAACATGGATTTTCAATCCATTTTGTGTCGTTTTCCATTTCCCTCACATCCGATCTGAGTGCAATTTCGATTAAAAAAAGACCCCTTTCTACCTGTACACTTTATCGAGAGTCAGACACTCAAACAAATGTTCTGAAACAAGTAAGAAACACGGTTTTTGTTCAATGTTCTGCGCTTCTCTTTCTTTCTCATGCAATCAAATGGAATTGTCCCGAAACATGTTCGTGTGTCTGACTCTCGAGTTTACAAACATCACAAAAATCAAAATTTTTTTTGATGTATAGGAGGCCCAAATTTATGCGCAAGCACAAACTGTTTCGAAAACATCCCATTTGAATCCATGAGATAGAAAGAGACGCACAGATTTGATACAAAACCATCGCTTTTCTTCGCACGTCTTCCTCCACTTACTTAATTGTTTCAAAATATTTTTCGTGTGTCTGACTCTCGAGAAACGGATATACACACTACACAACGTGTTTGTCCAAACATGGATTTGTGCAGATGTTTGTATGGTGTATTTAAGCTTGTGCTGCTTAATATATATCGAAGTTCCAGCTATCGAAAAACAGCTGATTTATTTTGTTTTGGAAATGATGCGAAGTGAATGTAAAGTGATCAAAACAGTCAAATAAATTAAAGCTTAATAATAACGCCAAGAAAAAGGAAAATATTGATTAATTGGAAGCACCAACAAGCCATTAGCTAATTTGTTCGAAATGTAAGATGCGCTTATGAGTTTCTATATCGAATATTATTAATGTCCACTTATTTCCATTTGTTTTCATTTCGTTCGTCCATACAACGTTCTGGCTCCTGATGTTCGTCCATACAACGTTCTGGCTCCTGATGTTCGTCCATACAACGTTCTGCGCTTCTGATGTTCGTCCATTCAGGGCCGACTACTGGAAGTCGAACGAGCGGAAATACTGCGATTATTGTAAATGCTGGCTAAGTGACAACAAAGCGGTAAGAAACCATGCACATAATCTCCAAAAGAGACACAAGTCAAAATGCACACATTTTATAATTCAATTTTAGAGTATTTCCTTTCACGAAAATGGCAAGCGACATAAGATGAACGTGGCGAATCGTCTGTCCGACATAAGCCGGAACGCCGAAAAGGCCGAACGCGAGCGCAAAAAGATGGATTCGGATATAAGGAAAATGGAGGAAGCAGCAATGAAATCGTACGCACATGACATGCATGCGCGAGGCGACATGACCGCACGTACGGTTGGAGCTGTGATGGATAACATTATTGGTCCAGTTAGTAGTACGACAATAGCGAGTACGAGTGCTGGCCTTCGCAATCGTCCACGTCAAATTGATCCTATGCGATTGCCTGGCAATTCGGACGATGAAGACGAGAGCAAACGTGTCTCGGTCACAAAAGTCGATCCCGAAGCAGTGCCTAACGCTTCGCTTTGGGTTGAGGGGAAATCTGATGATGGTTTCACTTATTACTGGAACGTTAAGACGAACGAGTCCGTTTGGGAGCCACCGAAAGAAGGGTTTCTTATCGTGGAAAGAGTATCAGCGAATCAATGAAATCGCCATAAAGCAACAAGAGCTGAGAGATGCAGAAGATTCTATGAAATTCCGAGATGGTGCAAATGAAGAAGTTGCGCGGTACAATCGCGAACGACTGAAAGCGTTCCGAAGACCTGAAACAGTCGAAGAAAAGAAAGCCCGCGAAGAGAAGAAGCAACAATTCAAAACCGAAGCTGATGCAAGTGGTGGAAATATTGGAGCATGGCAGACAGTCGAATACATGTATGTGATCAATGATCATTAAAAAAAAAAATTCAATTTTAATAGATTGAAAGGGATAATTTTTTTTCTACTTCACAGACCTCCGCCAAAACCTGTTGATCTTGAACTGCCGAAAATAAATAAACAGATTTATATACCTCCCATTGTTTTTAACGATACTCCAGTTGAACCACCGTCCAAGCGTTTTAAGGAGAAGACAATCGATTATTTGGACGACGAGCTAGCGGGAAATACCTCAACAACATTCAAGAAAAGAAAATTCACCCCAAAAGGGAATGCACGCACGCGCTTAGATGTTGATTAGTCTCAAAAACAACGCAACTAGGTTAATAAAAAAAAATATATTTTAAAAGAAATTTGGAAAATGTTTCGATTTAAGCCCAAAATCCAATATTGCGAGAGCCCGATGCGAGAGTGCGCGACGTCACGAAATTGGTTTGCGTGACGCATTTCAATCTCCAATGAGAGTTTTGCGTCAGCGCATAACTTCGCTTCTAGTAATGCAATATTTGAACCGAGTACCAATCTAACGAGTACCGAGTACTCATAAAATTTACACGTTATCACTTGAGTTTAAATTTTAATTCAAAATTTTCAAAAAATTTTCAAAATGAACCGAAGCTCACGAAATATTTTAAAAGCTCTTTTTCACGGAACAGTGAACAGTTTTTGTTTTATTAGTTTAAACGAGTACCCAATAGCGAGTACTCAAAAAATAGCTACATCATTAACCTGTCAAATTGCCTCGCAACGAGAAATATTCAATTTTTCAAAATTTTCTCGCTACGAGGTCTCGCAGTGCGATACATTGGAGCTTGAACCATATGATTGAATGTATTGAAATTTGTGTGCGTCTCGTCTCGCGCTCTCGCATCGGGCTCTCGCAATGTTGGATTTTGGGCTTTATAGTAGTTTTCGATTTCAGATCGTTAGCAGTAATCCTTTTATCAAATATCCTCATTGATTTCAAGCCGTAAGGTTCTAGTTGGAAAGCCTTTGTGTGGCTGAATTCATCTAAGTTACCACAATTTTATTCCGCTTTATACTCGCATCTTTCAACGGCCTTTTTTTTTTTTTTTTCTAAGCGATCTATCCGAAATTTATTCATTAGTCGGATTGACCTTCGAAGGTCGTCGATGCTTTTTTGTCTCATTATGTCGGCTTTCTGTTCAGATTTATTTATTATGCATTTTGAAATGATTATTCAACGATGAGCTATAAATATTCTTGTATGCATTTAGCCTTCATTTGAAATTATTTTTAAATGAAATACCTACGAATTAAATACGTACAAATATAAATATAAATTTATATTTGCATATGAACCTTAAATGAATTTGTAATGATGTCAATAGACATTCAAAAGTGATCATCAGCCCGATTCTGAATATTCCTGGGGATTGAATTCTCGTGGAATTTTCTTTTCTCGAGAGTGCTTCGATGGCTTAAGAAAACTTTAGCCAAAAGTTTTCCCCATTGAATAGAAAACCTGATGGTGAGTATACCGGATGCCAGTTGCACTTTCATCAAGAGCCGATTGACGGAAATACCTACTTTCAGGAAGAAATTTTAGAAATTTCGGAAAGGTCCACAACCGGAAATGGAACGAAAAATGGATATAAAAATATTTCTGAAAATTTATTAAAATTCAAGCCGAATCGAGGGCAAAGAAAGTACTCGAATAATCTAGAACGGTTTTTAAGAATAAAATGATCGAACCTTTTTTGATTTGAAAATGGAAAATGGAGCAGTTTAAAACAACGTTACGTACATGCGCTCCAAACGGATTATAGACGAGAGATCAATCATCGTTTGGATATAAATAAAATTTTAAGGTGCTCAAAAAATCGAAATGATATTGTCTTATGATCATGATACAAAGAGAGCAAGATAGCGCCACTTCGGGTACCGCTATTTTGTAGCATTCGCATTGTTGTTGTTTCCCATGCTAAAGTGTAGTTGTGACGTTGGGCTTAACATGCAAAACAACAACAACGAAGCTCTCATTTTGTATTTGTGACATCATCGGTCTGAAGTGGCGCTATCTTGTTTGCTTGTATCATGTCTTATGACTAGAAATTTTATTATGATTATTAAATCATAGCGAAAAAACGGACAATATTTGTCATTTATAAAAAAATTACGGTAAATCTTCAGACTTCAGGCATTTCACACTTCTGACTGCAGAAAGGCAGACGAAAGTCAATGGCACGAGAAATAAATATATGCTTTAACATACATACACTTCTTCTCACAAACGGCGAAGGTCGTCACTTAAGACACTGAACTGCCACAATCCCAAATCGTTTGCTTATTTATCGAAGCTTTCTTCCCACACTCGATTTTCGGCAACATTTTTTTCGTTTCGCGAAGATTCACAGTTTCCGCAGCATATGGATTTTGATCTTCCAACAAGCGATGATTATCAAATGTTAATTCTGGTCTTCCAAAGAAGATTCCAAGCCAATTTCATTTTGAATCGATTCCAGGTAAGAAGAAATTGCCAATGGGCACCAAATCGAACTCTTTTGCTGCCAACGTCAGCGGAAATGAGTAGCGCGGAAGAAACAAACGACAAAACAATAAACAAACAAAGAAGCCGCAGTGGAATGTTCCACCCACTCTAAAGATTTTAATGAATGAAATTTCGAAAGCCTACGAAGCTGTTTGCGGTTGCGGTTGCGAGTTGGGGTTGATTCCATGCAGGCTGTTGCCAGCTGCTCATCGAACATGTTCGAATCGAATGAATTTTGCGATTTTACGATTTTGAAAATATTTTACAGTTTCTGAACGAAATCGGGCCGAAAAGGACGTCGGTTTCCAAACGGAAAATAATATTTTATTTATCGAAGAAGTGAGAAAATCGCACAAGAAACTTTCGCTTAATTTCGTGAAGGCAAAAAAAAAAAAAAAGAAAATTCGTTCGCGTGATTTCTCGTCCGTCGATGGTGCGGAGCAAAATTATAAGTGGATCAAATATGAATGAAATTATATTCGAAGTGTGCGCGAGTGGCTAATATTGGCTTTGATTTCTATTCCTTTATGCTTTTTTCACATGCAAAACAGTCCATGAGCTCCTAGCACCCGAAGTCCGTGCTGCGTCGCATTGTTCAAACCGCAATTTCGTGCTATCGGGCGGCCGCAATTAAGCTAACAAATTTCTTTGGTCAACGTCCGGTCCGCCCTTGTTGACATCCACGACGCCTTCGTTTTTACTTTACCCTTCACAGGTCAAAGTCTGCTGCAGTGCGGCGTGCTCCTTTCTGCGGTCCTGCCTTCACCGCTTCGTTGTGATTTATTTTAGCGTCGACTGTAGGTGAGTAAAGTCATCGCCTTACGTTGAGGTCTTTATTGTTCTTACTATAATTGGCGGCTGCTCAGTTGAAAAGTTTTTCATAGCGACGCTTCAAATTGGCTGAGCACAACAAGTCAGTGGGCCAAAGACATAAATAAAGTCGCTGCGGAATGTCACAAAACGACGTCGCGTATACGACGGGCTGTACGTTGCGATCTATTGGCAAACAAGTTAAAGCCCTGCGACTTCCACTTCAACTTATATTTTTCTTTTTAAAGAATATATCGATTTAAACGTCAGTCCATTGTCCATAGATTGTCGTAGATATAAACTCCACACGAGACAAATTTATGCTGTTCCTTGCCAAAATGTTGACCTTTAAACGTTTGATTTGCTAATGCATTTTTGGATTTCAGGCTCAACTTTTCAAAAAGGCTCAAATTTCAATGCAAAGCATTCAAATAAAGTCATGTCATGGATCGCTCTCTGATGCTACAGAATTGTATCGCATGTTTCACTCAACAATCCTTAGATTGCTCCAATCGACAAAAATGAATTATAAAGAAGGGAAAAAATTTTATATTTTAAGAACCTTGAACCTTCATGAGCTTAAATGAAGCTAATCAATGTCTCTTCTGACAAAAGAAATCGACGGTTTAATACCAAAGTTCAGATCTTGGAAATCTCATTGGAACCATCAGAGGAAAGGAAATGAGGATTTGGGTTTTCCGTTGACTCAGCTGTTTTCTTCGGCACTAGAATCTCTATCAAGTCCTAAGGACTTTCGGTTCGAAAGAACTGCTTTTCGTGTGCATGAGAGTCACAAGGCGACGCAAAGGAAAGACGCCATCCGCTTTTGTAAGAATCCTCTTTAATTTTGTCAACAACAAGAAAAGCAGCAACAATCAAAGTTGTCTGTTGGCTGAATGAACGCTTCATTTTTCATTTTCTTTATCTTTGCGCCTTTGTGAGAAATAGAATTTCACACATTGCCGTTAAACGAGCGTGTGTGTGTGTGTGTCAAAGGGGACGATTGCTCGACAGATGATTCCAGATAACATTATTGAATGTCGGCTTGATGGGAGGACTTCAGTTTTTGGTCCCTCCTGCCCTCGTTCATCTGAAGATTTTCATTCTGTCACATCTGTTCCCATAGAAGAAGTGGCTCCGTTGATGGATTTTAATTAGACTCATTAACAATGCTGCTCCATGGTGTGATATTTATTCATTTATCAACCTAATAAGCACAAATTGGTATTTCTACAAGCGCTCAGACATTCATCTGAATCAATAAAATTCACGCGTTCCATATGTGGACATCGTAAAGGACAATATTGCGGAGCATGACTTCGGCGAATCACCCCTCCTGGGCCCACGCTTTATTTGATTTGAACGTCTATGGCGACATGATCATTAAAACGTTGGGTTTCCGAGTGCCAGCCTCGTCTGAATGACATCACATCAAGACCACCAAGGCAACATTTACAGGCGATGTGGAAAAGTCTCGTGCCATTATTGCTCTGACTTTATTACTTTTATTAACTGTTCTCCCTGGTGATTTTTTCCATTGAATTTTCTTCAGGGTTTTGTCTTATTGGCATAACGAAAATATCTCTTGACAATGACCCAATGACGTTCTTCATTGAATAGTTGGAGGCACTCCTCGTGTCAGAAGAAGAACTACAACCAGAAAGCACTATTGGCTCATTTGCTCTTTTTAATTGAACGAAGTTAAATATTGCCAGGCAACGCAATAAAGAATTTTATGAGCATCAAAAGGTCCTTTAACGCAGGAGTCAGAGCGATTTGCTATCAAGTTGATGTGGCTAGACATCAGTTCATTGTATTGGTACCATGAACAAGTCATTTGGGCCCCAACACGACGGCCATTCCATGACCTTGCTCTGCTCTCAACTCATTTCATTCTCCCATTTCGATGTTCATGAGTACCTATCGTGTTACAGGCCCCGAGGATGAATCGTGCTCCAGCGACCCAGTCACTCTGATTCGATCCTGTGTACACAATTACGGTCGAGCACTTTGCTGCAGGACATTCGACAGCAATATCGCACGAGGACATCAGCAAAATATAGCCACACCACACGTGCATACGTATGTAAATTAATCGTTCACTTATTACATAAATCGTCGTTGAGGAGCCACCCTCGGCTTTCAATACTCAATCAAAAATGCTGACAGTGGATATGAATTGATTATTTCCTTCACTATTGTTCTGCTCCTTGCTGCTGTGGTGGACTTTTTTGGTTCGAAAATGCCATCGCATCGGAACAATAGGCCCGAGTGAAAACCGTAATCAACGTCCGAAATCGTCGGGCACATTTCAAACCACACACACAAGCGAATGTTCACTGTTCATGTCTGCTCAGAGGCATTGGTTTTTGGCTGGAACAATGACAGCAGCTTACATGGCCGGATGAAGCCATTGCATTGAAATTCGCAAGCGAAGATTTTGCGATAAGGCACAAGGCGCCTTTTTCGTTTTCTGGTTGCACCGTGATTTCATGACGAGATGTAGACCTACTTTTCAGGGCATCTCACCATTGCGACCTTGGTCCATGAAAGCACTAATGAGAGGAAGGAACTCACCGGACCAAGCTGGCCGATTCGATTACATGAAAACATCACACAATCCCATAGACGAACCGCAAGGAATGACTTCAAATGTGTTCCCACTCCACCACTGTGTGGTCTTGCACGCACCAAATCCAAATTCGCTTTGAATTTCATAGGAAAATAGTGGATGGAATCGAAATAAATGTTGCAAATACCTTCAAGGCATTCGGTCATTTTTAATTTATTCAGGATTTAAGCTCATTCCTAAAAAGAAGTCGAGAGCTTTTGTTCGTTCATTTATTCGGATGGAGTAAAAAACTTTCATGGAAAAAAATCATTGTGAAAGCAAAACGATTTTTATGCTTGGCTTCATGTAAAGCGGGAATAAAAAAGGGGAAAAATGAATGAATTTTTGAAACCAATTTTGGAGCAAAATTTAGCATGCAAAATATGCTTCGACTCCACAGCGTATGCAATATAATTTTGCGCTTCGTTTCAACTTTGCGAAGACTTCAGCTCGTTGTGGAAAATGAGACGACGGCAATATTCTTAATCACTCGATAAGGCAAATGGCGGGCCAAAGGCTTTCTCCCTTGCCGGAAGTAATAAAATCCTAATTAAACTTTAATTTTGTTCTCTCGATGGAAAGCTGACAGTTTCTCGAACTGAAGGGGGTGACATGGAATAAAAACTCATTATCAGAAATGGCGAAGTTTTTTCCTTCAGCACTCAACCGACGTGAAATCGAATTGCGAGAATGGAAGGAATAAAAAATCTCATAAATTCAAATTCAAGAATTTTCGTTCAATAATTTCCTTTAATGCTCTCAAATAAAAGCGCTAATTACTCATTTGGGCTCACATGCCAAGAGACGAGTGCGGGGCGTCAGAATATTAAATAAACACAAAAAAAGCCTTGCGGCGCGAAAAACGTGCACACATTTCCATGGCTTTTCACTTGATCAATCGCTGAGAAAAGTAGGCACTTAAGAATCCATTTTATTTTCATTTCACATTCCATTGAACTGCCACTTGAGCAAGCTGGTGAGTAGCCAAGTGACGTAGATCATTGCTGCAATAAGCATTTCCAATTAATTTCAATTTATTTTCAATTAAACCAGATTCGAGAATCATAACGTAAACACCACCGACTTCTTTAGGCCGATTTTCCTCACTTTTCCAATTTAACATTTCGATGGATTTATTTTTGAGGAGCTCGTTTGCCTGTCTCCCCCCTTTGTCTATTGTCTCCTGTTTACCTGCTCTATTTTATAGAGCCTTGCGTGACTCATCTAAGGCGAACCAGCGAATGTCTGTGTGAGTTTCATGTTTATTTTCTAGAAAGCAGATCTCGGAGCCAATGACAGCTTTGATTTATACGAACCCATCAGAATTCCCATAGAGTCAATCGGTTCTAGCATGCGAGATTCATTTTGTTGTTCGAGGAATGACATTCGAGCACATGCATTCCGACAGACACACGAAGGTAATTCTATACTTCTTCCAAGTACACAAAAAAGCAGGAATGGATTCAATTATTCGTTTTGATGATTTTTTGATTGGAAGTGAAAGCTGAGAGTTTACAAAAACTTTCCTTTGCTTCATGATATTCCTTCAATATGATTGAATAAACGGTTCAGTTATATTGAAGAACACAAAAGTAGGTACAAAATGTTCGATCCAATTACAGAATCAATTTAGGTTTGTTTTGTTGAACCAAGCCACTTCCGAGAATTAAAACATTCCACGAATGAATTTCTTTGTAAAATGTTGCCATTCAAAGTTCGTGGAAGAACTCGTAAGCATTCATTTCATGAGCATCAAGCCCACAGTTTCCATTCAGAGGCGATTAAATCTGCCTTCCAATCTGCTCCTTCTAAATGTTTAATAGGGAATTCACATTATCCAATCATCTAAGGGACGCAGAGCGGAAGAGCATCCATTTCGAAGAAAACAATCCATACTCAAATATTTCTGAAATGCTTCAAATGGTTATTGATTGGATCAACTTTGTTTCGCAACTTGTTCACGGCGTATGAGTAATGTGAATACACGTGCCCAACGTGTCGTTGCTCATACGCCCGGACTTATTTATGCTTTACAGGCTGCTCGATGGCATAGAAGAACGTGTGTCGGATGAAAATTTAACTAGTTTGGTTGCCTTTTCAGTTCCATCTCTCGACTTATATTCCAAAAACGTCGCCAGCTGTGGTTTATTCTCATATTCGATCGTTCTCGAAACGTTCATTTTTCTTTATAGCGCAAATGTTTTCCTTCACGGAATATCTTCGACCACAAATGTTTTGTGTAAAATTTAGAAATGAAGTTGAATGTGGCTGGATTCAAGTGCGCCATGGAATTTTTCTTAAATATTGAACTGTTCGCCCGCCATGCAGAGCCCCAGTTTGCTCTCCCATCATCTCGCAAAGTGTGCTTATGGAAGAAGAATTGCGATTCTCATATTCAATAAGTGCCTTTATTTCATAAGCCGAGGAACTATTTGTGGATAATTCAAAAATATTAATGAGTCGAGCATTTTTATAATAAAAATTTATGATTGTGTGTTAATTGATGATATGCAAAGCTAAATGAAGCAACACAAACAATCGGTGGGATGAGAAATCTCAAAAGAGTTTCAGTTAAGGAAATTAAATTCATACAGCAACATGGCAATGAATTTTCCATCACGTCAGCACAAAGCAAAATTCACTATCGAAACGCCAAGCTAAAAGCGATTCATTTCAACCAATCAATTCCATAGCAATTTACTCGGTTATTCCTGCAGCTCAGCTGGCTCCGTGAAAAATTAGATTCGAAAAGATTATATTTTTTTAAATTGTTTAATTAGCGAATCCATTTAAGAGTAGTAGAAGCTCTTCCTCTTCGTAGCCCCCTTTTGAACTTTGTGGACTTTTGCTGCATCAAATAAATTCTTCGAAATGTTATGTGTTCCATTGGACAAACACCGAAAAATATGCTGATGCAGCCATTCGAAAACCGACTTCAACATAAATCAATTGAATGTCAATTTCACCGAAAAGCTTTTTGCGTTTCTCTGCCAAAGCGTAGGAAATTCAAATAATCAAACGTTCAAGGACGAAAACTTGAGACACTGTCTTTGGCGAGTTGAATTCTGATGTCCATAAAGTGATCTGCCAATAGTTTGTGGACATTTCAATGGCAACTTCACTTCACAAAGATATGAGAAAAGGATCTTACTTTGACTAAATCACTTCTGACAGAGAAAATTCATTCAACGAAATGAAGTTTGAGCTCGACAAGACATGTTCGTCAAAGGTCAGCTCAAGGAAAACGATTCAATTGCGATTCATGCAAACAAATCTCAATTTTGCTTTCTGACATTTTCCATTAAAGCTTGTGTCTCAGGATTTCCTTCGAAATTAGGTACCGACGTGTACATGTTTGTTTCTTATATGGAACAAATTTCATGAGTTCGAAGCTCTGTTCCTGCCACTTGGAGGAGGGCGTTGACGCTGAAAATTAAAACTCGGAAATTGGATTTCGAATTTGTTTGCGTGTTTGGGCTTGACGTTTGTCAGCTCCTTCAGTGCAATCAAACAATGCAACATTAACATTCTTCGAAAATATATTTTTTAAATCCTGAAAATTTAAAAGAAGTAATGTGTAAATTGTCGAAAGGATTCCTTAGATGGGTTGAAGGCACCTTCAGTTCTATTTCTTCACATTTCACATCACTTCCTGTTTGAGATTCATTCACCACGACTCAACAAAAGTGAGAGCCCATATGAGTGAGGAAATAATTTAGTTAGAATAGATGTAAGGAACTCGCCAACCTTCCCATTGAAATGTCATCATAACAGTCCTTTGCACTGCGATTATTGGATCATAAGAGTGCTCTGAAGAGGCAGATGAAATTAGATACCTCTATCTGTAGTTGAAGTTAAATTGTTTTATCGAAAAGGACATGCTTTCATCGATAAATAATTACTTCAAAACTTTCGCCGCGTTTAAGTAAAATGGCTGTTTTCAGAGCACACAACCTCAACAGTCCTTTTAATTTCTCCCTGCACGTTCAAATTAATCAAAGCAACTTTCTGTTTACCTTTGCCGCCACTTCCCGCCGCCCGATACATCCACAAACCACTTCGCAAATATACTCTTTCATAGGCGCACTTACGTGTGTGTCTGTGTGATTAAATTTACAAACAAAATCAGAGTTTTGAATACGAATCCGGGAACGAGATGAGTTCATCTGCTTGTCGCTTAGATTTTACGGGTGAAATTGTTTAATAATGAGCATAAAATGAATTAATACCCTAAACAGATTACAGCTGAAATACTATCGATGGTTTCAAACTGTACACTAAAGCGATGGTTTTTTGAAAACTATCGCTAGTTTCAATTCGTTGAAATTTACTTCAGCTTTGGAAAGGTGGTGTTGGCGGTGACAGAGGGCTTTTTTAATGGACAGATTCCTAAAAATGTCCGCTTCCGATAACCGAAATGATCGATTATTAAAGTTACCGATTATTGAAATGATCGATGATTGTAATTTTCGATTAATGAAATTATCGATTATTTAAATTGTCGATTAAATTGTCCGTTATCGATTATTAAAATTATCGATGAATATATTTATCGATTATTGAAATTATTCAAATCGATTATTGAAATTATCGATTACTAAAATAGTGGATTATCGAGTTTGAATATAAATATTTACCCAATGTTGAAATTATCGGTTATTTGAACTATCGATAATTGAACCCATCGATTATCGAAACTATCGATTATTGTAATGATCGATTATTAAAATTATCGATTATTGAAATTTTCGATTATTGGAATCGAAACTATCGATGATGATGTGAAGTTGGTGATGATGATGAGATGTGATGATGTTGTGATTGAGTGATTGATGTTGTTGATGTGTTGATTGATGTGAGTTGTGATGATGTTGTTGTTGATGTTGTTGATGTTGTTGATGGTGATTGATGTGTTGATGATGGTTGATGTTGTTGTGATATGTTGATGTGTGATGGTGTTGATGGTGTTGATGTTGTTGATGGTTGTTGATGGTGATTGATGGTGTTGAGTTGTTGATGTGTTGATGGTGATGAGGTGTTGATGTTGATGATGTTGATTGATGATTGTTGATGGTGATGTGTTGATGGTGTTGATGGTGTTGATGTGTTGATGTGATGATGATGTTGATGTGTTGATTGATGTGGTGATGGTTGTGATATGGTGATGATGATGTGATTGTTGTTGATGTGTTGAATTGTTAGATGTTGTTGATGTATTGTTGATGTTGTTGATGGTGATGATGGTGTAATGTGTTGATGTTTGATGATGTATGATGGTTATGTTGATGATTTTGTTGATTGTTGATGTGATGATGTTGTTGATGATGTTGTTTGATGGTGATGTGTTGTTGTTGATGGTTGATTGTTGACGTTGATGATGTTGTTGATGGTGATGATGACACTTGTTGCACGTTGTGATGTTAGAATTGATGGTGTTTAAGTGATCCATGGTGTTAAACAATGTGATGAATTGTGATGGTGTCAGTGCTGCAACATGTCTTGTCTGATGCATGATTTGCCGAACGATGGTTGATGAATGATTAGAATGTGATTCCGATTTTCTTGAAGTTAGCTTCGATTTTAGATTAAGGTCGCAAATGATAGCTTGTTAGCTACATACTTTATAATTTTTGTTTATGCAGCTGATGCAGAAGAGTCGGTAAATTAATCTTCAGTTTTGCAGTGATTTTAAATTCAAGTCAAACACCATAATGAGAATTAGCCGTATTTGCACATTATGTTGAATCTGTTAGTAAGGAAGTCGACACTATATGCGTTGATGATATTTTCGATTTTACTTCATGTTTATCTGCAAGCTTTTGCCTAATTCCAGATTCAGCTAAATTTTTTGGAAGACATAAATTAATTTTATCTAATGGTTTTGTTTATTAATCAAGACTCACAGTACAATTGCAACATTTAGTGAATATTAATACACTTTATATACTTCAGATGGTGGAATCGACGTTTTAAGATATCAAGAGTCGCAATACAATTGCTTAGTTGAAACACAGCAATTACCAAACCCGATTTTTGAAATTTTAGAAGAACTTCCGATTTCAACTTATTCGTGGTATTCAGTTTAACTTTTGCATTGATTTAATCAATGGTCGTCAACATCGATGTTCTCTAGCATAGCAAAATTAGCACATTACCTGTGAGTAATTGTTTAGGTTTAGAGCTGCCAACAAAATATCGTAAATTGCACTGCTTTAAGTTTTGCATTTATTTAATCAAATTCAAGTCAAATGCACGCCAGAATGCAAAATTAAGCCGTTGATTTACATTAATGGTGGAATCTGTTTAGGGTATTAGTTAAGTCCACAAATATATGCGTTTGTATGTTTATGTTTGTGTTTATGTTTTAATCTACCAAAGCCTTTTCACTAAACGCTTCCAGATTTCAGACACAAACTTTTTTGGGACATAAATTTTAATCTTTTTCTATGGGTTTTTGTTTATCTCAAGTGCTCAAGACTCGACAGTGAAAAATTTGCTCACATTCAGTGCTAAATAATTACGACTTTAATAAAAAATCACCTCCCTGCTTAGCACTGGGAGGGAGGAGCGGAGCGTTTTTAAAAACAAATTCGAATAAAAAATAATAAAAATTAAAAATAAAAATAAAAAAGTATTCAGAAGACTTATTCCACACAGCATCAAGACCCCGTAATGGGGCACATTTTGCTTCTATTTTTTTTTTAAAATAATTGTGAGAAATTTAAATTTAGGTCTTCGCAAAGACCGCGCAATGGTTTCTGTGCCAAATTCACAAATCATTTTCTCGCGAATGCGAATCTCGTGTGTGGGGAACGCGTACTGTAATTCGGAATCTGAACACTGAACACTCGTAGAATACCACTAATTTACACCTCCTCCCAGCAATCTGCACTGCGACCCCGCCCCGCCCCTTCCGCTTGGATCTGTTCGGGCAATGAAAATAAATTTCTTATCGATTGAGACAAACTGCAGACATGAAATCGCATGGACTGGACTCGTGCCTCCGACCGATCGAATAGAGGAATGAGTAAGAAAATCCAAGAAGCTCTACAAACCGCTCACATGAATATGTACGTACGTATGTAACATATGTCTGAATGAATGTATCATACTCGTATGTTCAAGTGTTTTCGGTTGTATACGAGAAACTTTTCGTCGCTTTCCTTTGATATGGAAAAATTCTTTCTGGCCGCTCGATTCTCAGTCTGCCACGTTCAGAAATTTGTTTGACGTGCGTCGATCGTCGAGGTCTGAATGCTTTATGGATCGGGTGTACAACACGACATTTTCCCCATGTTTTTCCGTTTTTCCCACCACTGATGGATTGTTTTTTCTGTTCAAGTACCGACGGCCTTGTTCGAAAGTCCAATTTATCAAACGTCTCGGCACAACGAGGCCTGCTGAAAGACAAAATCAAAATCTTTTAACCACTTCAAAGCTTTATAAATGAACTGAAGGAAATGTCCTTAGCAAATGTGTCCTCACTGGCAAAGGCGTGGATGTGGAAGGAGTGTGGGAAGGGTTTTCCATTAAAGGATTTTTCATTCAGTTTTCCTTCTGTTCACTCCGTCCATCAAAACTTCGAATGCTCTTCCGCCGCACCTCCTCTGGCCATATTTATGAAATCTTGCCTTGCCTTTTCTCTTGATTGACTTTGGAAGTTGGAAAATGAAAACTCTTTTCCTGACGTCCCCAAGTTTGCAGCGCACTTTTTTTGTTCCCCTTTTATTTTCATTGTTTTTCGCGTTATTTTCTTTTATTTTTGCATTTCACGTTGAATTCTCTCACTCTGCCGCACTCTCCCACCCCTCGTTGTCGCGTATTTTTTGGCACTCGGCTTGTGATTTCGTAATAATTGCCTTTCAACACACTCACGCACACGCACACACACACATCCATACACAGACGGTTCTCCGTTCGACGGAAGAAAAGCGAAAATGTTGTTGAAAAAGTGCGAACGATTTTCCGATTTTCCGATTTTCGCAATTAACTAAGAGACCGGCGAACGTTTCCATGAATGAAACGAAGAGATTTGGAGATGCATGCGAAGGTTTGTTGATTTGTTTGCTCGCCTTTCGGTTTGATTCGTCCTTTGTTGATATTTTTATAGAATTTATTGAATTTTTTATATATTTTCATTTAAATTGGGAATGTTTTCCGGCTTCCTTCGCGTTTCAGTTTGTTTGCATTTGGACGGAAATCCATTCCAAAGTGGGGTGATGTCTCCTCATAACATTGGATTTCCCTTTTGGCCTTAAGAATGCAGGAAGTTTCAATTCACTCCATCTTTTGGATCTTTTGAAGCGGAAAATTATTCAGAAGCCTTGCGAGACAACAAATTATTATAATTTCCCTAGAAGGCCATTTTGAAAAGCGAAGAAAGGAACTGCAAAACTTTGCAATTGACTTGACTCAAAACGGCCGGACCGTTGCAGGTTGAAAAGGAAGCGGACGAAAGGGACTTGTGCCACAAAGCATTTTGCCATAATTTGCTTTGCTATGAAAGCGTGCCCGGACGACCTTGCCAAGGGATTAGACAATACGTGAATGCTCGTGTACCTCTGCAACTGGGGACTGTGCCGAAGAGCTCGCGTTTTAACTTAATTAATGTTATGGTAATGTTGGAGCAACTGGAATCCGCCGGACAGATGGAAACTCGGGCAAGTCGTGCCGTGCCGTGCCCCGGCAGAGCCGAAAATAATGGGCATCAGCGAACTAAAAATAAATGGCCATCGGCTAACGTGGTCGCCATCTTACTCTTTGTGACATGCAAGCACATGCCGGACCAGCATCGAAGACGATTTCCGAGGTATTTCGACAGTAATGCGCTCTTCGTATGCATTTGATTGGGGGAAATATTCCATGTCTCAGTGTATGCACAAATGTTGCACTTGTGGATATGCTTGTCCTCAAGGGTTTCAATTTTGTTCATTTTGTTGAAAAGGTGGACAAAGCAACAAAGCGGAACGAATCCGATGCTCGAAAGCGTTTTTCCCGTCGGTCATTTTGCTCATCAATTCCTCGGTTCCTTGTCGCCATTTGACTGTCAAAGGCAATTGCCCCTGTCCTCCAGATTCCACATTCTTCACTTGTTCCGGCTTATTGCTTTGCTTTTCCTTCGGTTTTTCATTTCGCTTTCCTTAATATTTTAATGACAGTCGAGAGTGCACACAATGCCCGAACGAGGCAGCCGCGCTCAACAGAAATATTCAATTGGCAATAATATTTTGATCCTCTTAATGTTTTTATGTTGCTTCGCTCGAAACATTTCAATCGATTCGTCAAAACGGGGACAAAACGTGACGCAGCACACAAATACCAAATAAATCAATATTAATAAATAAATCGGAGCGAAACCCAATGAAGTCGCCTTCCCTCGCATTCGTTCAATGAATTCTTTAATCTCCTCATTCATTTCCTCCTTGAACTGAGGAACTCCAGAAGAAAATTCTGATGTTGCTGGTTTCCTATTCACTTATTGAAGGACTTCAAAATGTTCTTCAGACTTTAGAATCCTTAATCAAAGGACACGATTGGTAGAAGTGGTTTCTAGGGAGTCCTTTTGCCACAGATAAAAGGCAAAGCAGATTTAAGGCAACGCTTTGAGCTCGATATCCAACAGTCCCGGAGGAAGAGGATACCGAGATTTGACAAAACTGACAAAATATGGCTCGTGGGCGGCAAATGAGGGTTTTTTGAATGAATGAATATTGAAGAGAAAAAGATCCTTCATTACGCTCGTGTGGACAAAAGCATCAAAAAAATTCACGCTCGGTCAAATTGTCGTATTGAACTGTAAAAGAATTTTTATGTAATCAAAAGGTTTGGTAGCCAATTATTCTTGAACATTCAACAAAACTTGGCCCAACATGACATTGACGTCACGCTGTAATTTGGCAAAAGTTGTGAAAATTCAAAGAAACATTTTCCAAAAAAAATTTCGAGCCATTTTTTTCGTTCACACTAAATCAAATTAGAAAATATTCATGGTAAATTAAAAATGAACCTTTTAAAAGACGCATAAACAATTCTATTTGTGTGCACAGACAATTATTATATATAATTATTAATAAAGGACAAAAAAATCCTTCCAATCTTAACGATTTTTTCCCCCCTTTGATTCGATTCCGAGCCATTCCATTAACGAGCGACAACTGTTGCCTTCCCATCGCATTAACTAGAGCCAACAACCGTTTGGATTCCCGCACTCAATCATTCGCTTTCATGCTTCGACATGCACATGCACGGTGAACACTGGAGTGACGTGCAGAGTTGAAGACTACGAAAGGAACAATCGATGGACAAAACGGCCACGTGACACTGACACACAATGACGACAAAGTAAATAGACAGAAACTGACATTTGCCAGCTCCCACAAGGTGTGGCAGTGTCGTTATTTTGGGAGTTAACAGACCAACAGACCAACGCATGCTTCAGAAAAGTAACTACAAATCGCGTGCTTATCTAGGATAAGCACTGAAAATGAGACCCAAAGGATATTTAGTTTTTTTTTTTTTTGAATTTGTTGTCAGTATCGAATTCGTTAGATGGCACCCAAAGTTCACTTCTGGACACGACCTTCTCAAAGTTGATTTAAAAAGTTTTTCCCCTGCTGGCTGTCAAGTGGTTAAGAACCTTCATGTTGTGGCTTCCTAACGTATGGACTCAATTTGTAGCACAAATACACGTTTACACATGGCACATAATTTCCCGCTCGAGAGCTCTGTTGGCTTGTCATGACTCGAACGTGTCCTGAAAACGATTTCGACGATTTAGAAGGTATTTTTCCTACACTTTTTGACACACGCGTCTGATGAGGTTGAATTAATCCCGTCGACTCATTGAACTGGAAGATTTTGTCAACAACCAAATAAACATGGACGGATAAACAGTTATTTCTGGTGATGACAGCAAGCTTATAAGGACCCAAGAACACTGTTCACCTTTTTGCCATTGAGAGGAAATCCAATTTGCAGCGAGTATCTTGGGATAAGATAAAGGAATAAGAACCGCACGAAATGAGTTTCCCTCTTCCTTCTTTTCAACATATCCCAACCGATTCCGTATGTGGTTTTTGATACTTCAAAGCTATTTATTTTCAGCTCATGAATTAATAGCACTTATTATTGGCATTTATGGGGATCGGTCGACATTTGTCTTTGTTAAGAGACACGCCTTGTTTTACCAATCAGTGAAGGTAAATGTGTGTGAAAATATTTTTTGTCGTGCTAGCGGGAGGCTTATAAGAAAATTTCATATAATTGGGGTCGATTATATGCTGAGGCACCTCTTGAAGGAATGGCCGACTGTGGCCCCCTGAAAATCATTCTTGATATCTCGATGGGTACTCCCTAGAAATGCCTGTAGATAGCGGATTTTATGTTTCAGTTGCGCAGTTCTTTGAAATATCGTTGAAAAATATCCATGAAAAATCATAAAAATGCAGGATGGGTCCCCGAAAATAGTCCAGGATAGAGGAAACCATATGCTGACGAAAAGTGGATATTTAATACTAAAATTCCTTTGATACTCAGGGTGAAAAGGAGAGACAGTTGGGGGAAACAATATTTTAGGTAGTATTTTTTTTTTCGGGAAGGGCATTCATTTTGGAGTCCTAAATGAGCGCATTGTGAGGGCTCACACTCCGGATAAGGATTCACAAATGAGTCATTTAAGACTTCAAATGTTTGCTGGGATATTTTTCTCCTCATATCACACACCCTTGCCATTTTCCTTACCCAAAGAAATATTTAAATATTACGGGTATTCAACGTTTTTAATACGCCTTTGTGAATACCCCAATTTATTTCAAAATTAAGCGATTCATTCAACAAAATCTTATTGCGAAGGTCGAACTTTGAGTTTCATCCACTTTTTCATGATTAAATTTTAAATTCAAATCGGTCGAAACTTTTCCTTTCAAGCTTGAAATCACTTAAAATTCAGCCAACCGCGAACAGCAAACGTTGCCAAAAATGGCACGGTGTGCAAATTTTATGCAAAAAGTAGGCAAAAGCGGTTAATGATGCGGGAAATATGCTAAAGCAGCAGTCTTCTTGAGGAGAGTAGAATAACATTCAAAATTTAAAATTTAAAAAAATTTTAAAAAAATTCTCAAAGCTCTTAAGCGATGTGTGACTTCATGTCCAAAATTTGAAAAAAAACAATTTAGTTGCAATGTTGCCAAACAATGCGGAAAGAAATAATTTGACCAAGTTTCATAAAATCAGCCCACCCACCGAAATTGAATGTCAAAGCAATATCACAAAAATTTTGGACGGCGAAAAGCTTTCCCATAATCTTTGCTCTGTTGTTGACCTCAGCATCATTAAGCAATTCTGAAATCTGATTTCGCAATGCGATTTCCTTTTTCCATCACTCTCTTCTCTTTTCCTGCGCCACTTGCTATCGTTTCACTTTGCACGCGGCATGCATTGGAAATTCTGATAGGATTTTTACATGTAATCAGTTCAACATTTGAAAATGCCCCAAGAGAAAATTTCATAGCGCTAGACAATTTTCATCGAAAGAATATTCAAATTCGACCATGAGAGGACATTTTTCGTTCTCCGTTATCCGCCTTCATTGACCATTTTCGAAGAAAGAGACGGAGTGAGAGAGTGAGAGAGAGAGGAGAGAGAGAGAGAGAGAGAGAGAGAGAGAGAGAGAGAGAGAGAAGAGAGAAAGAGAGAGAAAGAGAGAAAAGAGAGAGAGAGAGAGAAGATAGAGAGAAAGAGAGAGAGAGAGAAAAAGGAGAGAGATAGAGAGAAAAGAGAGAGAAAGAAGAGAGAAGAGAGAGAGAGGGAGAGAAGAGAGGAGAGAGAGAGAGAGAGAGGAGAAAAGAGAGAGAGAGAGAAAGAGGAGAAGAGAGAGAGAGAAGAAAGAGAGAGAGAGAGAAGAGAGAAAGAGAGAGAAAGAGAGAGAGAAGGAAGAGAGAAGAGAGAGAAAGAGAGAGAAAGAGAGAGAAGAGAGAAGAGAGAAAGAGAGAGAAAGAGAGAGAAAGAGAGAGAAAAGAAGAGAGAGAGAGAGAAAGAGAGAGAAAGAGAGAGAAAGAGAGAGAAGAGAGAGAAAGAGAGAGAAAGAGAGAGAAAGAGAGAGAAAGAGAGAGAGAAAGAGAAGAGAAAGAGAGAGAAGAGAAAGAGAGAGAAAAGAGAGAGAGAGAGAGAGAAAGAAGAGAAGAGAGAGAGAGAAAGAGAGAGAAAGAGAGAGAGAAGAGAGGAGAAGAGAGAGAGAAAGAGAAGAAAGAAGAGAATGAACAGAGAGAGAGAGAAAGACAGGAAGAGATGGAGAGAGAGAAAGAAAGAAGAGAATGAGGAGAGGGAGATAGAGAAGGGAGAGAGAGAGAGGATTCAAATGATACATAGAAAAAATATTAGAAATTTAGGACCTGAAAGTCTTGAAGAATTTGTTAGGAATTTTAGCAAGACGATGATGAGAAAAGAGCATTTGAATTGAGATGCACTGAGCAGAAAGAGTCGAATAATTTTCAAAGTTATTTAAATAAAAAAAATAGATATCTAAAATTTAGAGACTTCTTGAAATCGCATGAAAAATTTTTAATCTTAATGAAGATTTGTTTATTGAAGAAACATAATTTGTTTTTGGATTGACGAGTAATTGCTAAAAGAACCTGACAAAGATATATTTGTCAAAGTTACCTAAAAAAAAAAAAAAAAACGCCTTACCTAGGTAATCATTCATAGAAGGCTTTGCATGTAGAGGCATTTCCAATTGACAAGTCTGAAAATAAGTTTTCTACTGTAGAAAAAGTTATGCTTTATGCATGGGTAAATAATTTCGAGAGGTAGGTGTACAAAATTCACAAATAAAATTTAGAGAACCTTTTACTTGGAAGAAAAGACAAAGAAATATTCATAAAATTTACTCTTTTGACCTTTTGAGCCATTTATCAAAGGATATTCTTTATTTGGTCCTTTTAACTCTGTGACCTATTTCTCTAAAAAAGGAATGAGAATAATAAAAAAAAGTACAGGAATATTATGAAGGCTTTGCATCGATAGAGGAAAAAAAATCCAAATATGAACAAGGATCTAAAAAACATAGATTTTCGAACGGTGAAAAATGTTTATCTGACTTTTATGCCGAGAGCGTAAAAGGCATTTCCTCTGAGGTAGATGTTGTACGAAAATTGCAAAATAAAGTTAAGGAACTTGTTACTTCAACCAAAGGAGAAAAGACGAGAACATTTACAAAAAGTTTACTTCTTTTTTGACCTTTTTGACACATTGTAATCTATACAAGATTCTTTAATTCCTTTTGTCTTGACCGAAAATTTTCCAACAAAAGGAATGTCCATGGTGATATGTAAAGACCTTTTGTAGAAAGGTACAGATTTAGAGTATTGATATATATAAACGTGTACTTTAACCCAGAAGAAGGGGTAATTTCAAAACCAAGGACTACTGGAAATGTGATCAAAATTAAAATCTAGACTTGAGCAATTGGTATCTGAGGGGTAAAATTTACCTTAATTTTGTGTCGAAAAACTTCGTGCTACTCAAAGGGTAATTTTGAGTTATTCGATTTTTGGTTAAAATTAGAATCGGTTGAAGAATGTAAAACCGTATTAAGAGTAAATAGAACGAGAAATTCGTTACTGAAAATTGTTCTTATATCTTTTATTTCTGATCAAAAAATTTTGAAAAAATTTTGTAATTGCTATGAGCTATAGGCATATAAATATGATTCTTAAAGACCGGTAAAATTTTCAGAATTTTCAATTTGCCCTACTACAGAGTTTTCGGGTGGATGTTCTATAAGACACATTTAAAATGCAGTTAAAGCTGATAAATTGGTACAAGAATTAAATATTGTACGGATTATTGAGTATATACATAATAACGGTACTTTCAATTCTCGGCCACTAATGAAGGGTCTATTTTTAAAAAAAGGTAAGTCGAAATGTGACAGAAACTGAGTATGAGCGTTGTAGTAACACATGCAACTTTAAAAAAGTCATCAAAATTATTTGTTTGACAAAATTGACCTCTAAATGTCGCTGTGTATAAACAGGAGTCTATCGTGGCATCTTTAAAGGGTAATTGTTTTTTTATGAATTTCAATTTAAAAAGCGCTTAAGATTGTTGGAATTAAAATTGTATCCTGGTATTTTTTGCAGTGGGAAACGGTATTAAGGAGCAATCAGTATAGAGTTAACAGGGTGTTCAATCTGGTAAAAGTAGATCTTTAGGTTGATAAATTTATAATTGCATAATTAAAGAATTTTGAAGGAAAATATATTTGGCTTAGTTTTGGACAAAAGTTCGGAATCGAAAATGAAAAATTGTTTTAATAACATTTTTGAAAGCTAAAATTAAGCTGATGAAAAATTTTGAACATTTTTAAAGGAATTTTCTTATCTATTCTAGATTTAGAGTTTTTCGGTTCGTTTTGGTAAAATTTTAAATATTCATAGCTATAAACGGTATCAAGGAAGATTAAAATATTGAAGAAGTTCGTATGTTATATAGCCATTTTAAGTAAAAAAAAAATTTAAAAATTCCGGCCCACTTTGGAACTTGTGCTATTGTAAAAAGTGATGCAGAATTTGACATTTTTTACAGCTTTTTGAGTATAGATGGAGTTTGTTGGATACATTGTCACCATCACTTTTTCCAAAAACTAGGGCATAAAATTTTGTTAAAAACATGAACCTAAAATGTTGAAATGTTTGTAGATATAACCACGGGAGTCTAATGTGGCTGTTAAATTGGAATTCGGCTACTTCTTCGCATGTTTAAATTGACATGCATCAATTTAACAAAAGCAATTAAAGATTGGTTGGCAAAGGGTTGTATAAAATAAGTACGTCTGTCATTTTTGTATCTAATGGGGGTATTTCTGGAGAATAGTTAAATTTTAAAACAGGGCTGCTTGTCAATTGTTGGTATAATTCAGTACATTTGTACTGGAATTGCACTAAAATGTATTGTAATTTGAATATTAAGGCCATTTAGTTTTGATGAGGAAAATTTTAAATGAAGAACTTCAGTTTTTTGAAAAATTTGTGAATGCGGCAAAGGAATACATGTAAAAAATTGTTTTAAAAACAATTTTTGTAATAGCTAATATATTTATATCTTGATGAAAAAATTTTAAATTTTTAAAGGGATTATTTATTTCTTTTTTTTTATTTCTATTTTTTTGAACTTAATAACTGAAAAAATTTTGGGTATAAAATGTTTTTAAGTTTCTGTAGCGAAAGTATAAGTTAGGTCTCAGTGTATAAATGTATTACGAAAATTCCCTTTTTTATTTCCTTCATTTAGATGGCAATACTTAAATAAAAAAATTTTGAAAAAATTATTAACGGTTGCGAACTTTGTGTTAGTGGAAAAAGATCTAAAAATTTTAACATTTTTTATTCTTAATAACAGATTTTTCATTTTTAATCTATTAGTTTGGAGATATTGTTACGAATAAGCTTAGGTAAGTGTCAATTATTATTTCAAGACCTAGGGCAAAATTTGTCATAAAAAGAAAATCAAAATGTTTTTAAATTGTTTGAAAGATAATACACATAAATGTTAAATTAATTCTTTCGTGCTAAACTTTCTTCGCGACGTTTAAAATTGACCTGCAGCCAATCTGACAAAAGCAAATTTTATAGAGAGTTGTTACAAAGTGTTAAGATTTATTAACAATGAAGTACCGTTAAATGTTTCAATCATTTTTATCAATAGATTATTTACTGGAATATTTAAATTTGATAATAAAATGCCATGTATGACGTAAGTTTTAATAGTATCTGATTTTCGAAATTTTAAACAAAATTTGACAGAGCATTTCATGTGCACAAAAAAATTGTAAATTGAATATCTACACGTTGCGCACAATTTTTTAATTTGAATTGAAAAAAATGATTTTTTTAATGAAGCAAATACTTGAGGTAGCTTTTTCTTCAAAAATTTTTGTCAGAGTGGCGAAAACTGGGAATATCCTGAAAAAAATTGGTTAAAATTTCTCTCTATTGAAAAATTTTATTTTCAGTTAAAAATTTAAAAATTTTTTTTTTTTGATTTCCTGTTATATTTGAAGTACAAACTTGGAAACACTAAAAAAAATTGTTAAAATTTCTTTTAGTTTTGTTGGAAAAATTTTTCTCAGTGTAAAAAATAAAGCAAAAATGTTTTTGTCTTAAAATTATCCTGTTACTCAATTAAGCAAATGTATATAACTGAAAAAAGTTTTAAAACTATCTTATTAGCTTTAGTCGAGAAAATTTTTCGTGTAATAAATAAAAATCGCGATGCAGTAACTTTATTTATATTCCTCGCTTGCCATTAGCAAGTCGAGACCAACGATTTGTTTCACTTCTGTGGTCTAAGTTAGTTTTTGAGAAAAAATTTGAAACACAAGCTTATTAGCAAAAAGGATTTTCAAGGATAACTTCAAGGACCGTTAGAATTGAAATAAAAAGTATGTCTCCGACAGCTGTATTTTAAATGGCACCTATCGAAAGCGAATCGAACAAAATTTAAAAATTCCGTATTCTATGATGCACGCAACCGCCAACTCCTTGTACCAGAATCCTTCAGGAACTGCAGTCGAAATTTTGATAACATTGAACGACCTCTAAAATGTTCGAAATTTTGATAACATTGAATGACATCTAAAATGTTTCATAGGGTAATCATTGTTTGCCACAAGGATAATACGACTATGGGTTACGACAATCAGAGTTCAAAATTTGATTCTTCTGCGCATGTACAACTTGTGACGTAGCGTTTAAAGTATTCTGATTGGTTGAAATTATAAAAAAAATTTGACAGATGAATATTTTCAAGACAAAAAATTTAAATTAAAGAATTTATGTGTTTACAGCGTTGCCACTGACTTTTGCAAAAACATACTACCAATTTCAAATTTTTATCAAACCTGATTTTTACATACATACATCGTCTTTAAATAAGATAGTCTTGCAAAATGACCAATTAACAGAATTAATAGTAAAACTGAAAATTTTTCAAAAAAATATTTAAAAAAATTTACACAGCTTTGTGGCAGCACCAAAAAAAAGTCGTCACAAGTGCTCGAATAAAACAAAAATCTGCGCATGTCGTAATCTTATATTCTATCATTCTTGGTTTGCCATTTCTCCTGGAGAGAAAAAATGATTAAACCTTATGTGAGTGGCAAGGTACCCGGGTAGCTTTTTCTTTCGCAAATATATTTTCTATTTTGTACTAGGACCGGGTCTATAAAACTGAATATCGGCGAGAATAAATTGGGTTATATTTTCTCCATATTGATAAAAAAATTCTGATTAAGCTTGTACTAAGTTTTTAAGTAAATATTTGAAATAAAAAAATGTATTTTTCTTTTGATTTTCAGGTCTGGTCAGTAGTCGTCAGTCGGAGCACCGTACGAAGGCGAAGCGAACTTCACTATGCTCAATTAGAGAAAGCAGGAATTCTACTCAATCACATCAGCAACGAAATCATATCATTAAGAATTAAATTCATTATCATCGAGTTATGTCAGCGTTAGTGAAAAATTCCGTAATAAATTCAAATTCGCACAGCAGCGTCGTCAGTAAATCCGCATTGAACAATTCCATTCAGCACTTGTCGACGATCTCACAAATGCTCGAGTACGACATCGATAATACGCTCAACACCATCAAGGAGAATGGCGTCCATATTTTGACGAAGCAGCATCATGCCGGGCCCTTCTTGACACCATCGACTTCGATCGATAGCAATGAGGACTGCAGCAGCAGCAGCAGCAGCAGCCCCCCGAAGCAGCCAGATAGTAACGGCAATGTGAATATATTACCGCCGACTCCGCCAGCTACGCCAAATTTACAAAATACCGCCCGCAAGCGTTGGCGCATTCTGGCGAAAGTCTTGAAACGCGACTCCGAGGAGACGGTATCCTCCTCGGGCGAGGAATTCAGCGAAGAGCAAACGGCATCGGTGCGACGTTTCAAGTCGTTCGATTTATTGCGACAGGACAGCTTCGAGGATCATACGACATTGAATTGTCTCGGGAAGCCCGAGAATTGGTATAAGTATCGTGTGGCTCTGGTCTGCGGCGACGGTCCCGGTGAATATTTCGTTAATATTCATCATGTCGAGCGACATTTGACCGCCAATGATTTAATGGGCTTTAATAATACGGGTAACATTTGTGTCTGGCCATCGGAGGAGGCGCTAACCGCTTATGTACTATCGAATCTCGGAGCGTATCGTAACAAATGGATACTCGAATTGGGCGGTGGCTTTACATGCCTGAGCGGTCTAATGCTATCGAAATATGCTAAACCCTATGCGGTCCATCTAACGGATGGCAATGCCGTCTCCGTGGAGAATGTTAAGAAGACTGTTTGCCTTAACGAGCTGTCGTGCTATACGAAATGTTCGGTTCTTAAATGGGAGGACATGAATGCTCGTGTGCCAGCCGAAGCAGAGAAATTCGATGTAATACTCTCGGCCGATTGCCTATTTTTCGATGAAGCACGCTCGGCGCTTAGTCGATACGATTCAGTACTATCTGGCACCCGAGGGAGTCGCCCTCATAATGGCACCGCGACGCGGCAAAACGATGGCCAAATTCATTGAGCAATGCCGATGCGAAGGGTTTCGTTTTTGATGTTAAGCAGCGCTACAATGACACCATCTGGCAGCGACATCTCGAGCTACAGAATTCGGACTTTTACGACGAGGACCTGCACTATCCTGTATTAATACTATTGCAGAAGGCCACGGCCATGTGTGACGAATCAGTTATTTAAACGCAAACAAAAAAACGAAAGAAATGAAAAACTCAAATTGTTGATGTGTGTATCCCAGAATTTCGATGATTCCATTTATGATTCCGTAAAATTATGATGACATTAAAATTTCGAATTATTATTTAAGTTTAATTTAAAAAAAAAAAAAAAATTACGGCGGTAAAGAAATTATGAAGACAAATACTGAAGGAACCTGTATGACATATTTTAACCCTTAAAAGTATTATTTAATTAGGATGTTCGGTTTAGTGAAGCGAGCTTATGGAATTTCTTTGAGAATTTTTAAATAGCAGCGAGAGACGTGCCTGCGAATTGTCTAGCTTATAAGACCATTGTTGTCTATGTAATACTGTGACAGTTATTTTTATTATTAATAAGATTGTGATTTCATCGATAGTAAAGTTAGTCGAGTCCTTGGATTGATGCGTACAATGCTTTTTTTAATGCATTTTTTCAATCAGAATCGACTGCGAATCGCATGAACTCCAATCGTTGAAGGGAACAAATTTTGAAAAATAAATAAATAAAAAAATTAAATTTTTTTCATGTTAGACTTTGCACTTAAGAAAATATTTTAAATGAATTTTATGAATTTAAGAAAATCAAAAAAAACCCAAAAAACCTTACTAGTATGTACCCTAATAGTCAATGAAAAAGAAACAACTCAAGGCCTGTAGATAAAATAAGAAGCTACAACGCTGTAGATAATGAATGATTGAAAGAATAAAACAAAAAAATTAAAATAAATAATCTTGTATGATTTTTTTTTTTGGTTTTTATGCAAGGACATCGGAGATATGGCATAATAAACCTTTACGCTTACCAAAATTTTATCTCTCAGGGTTATCTCTCAGGTGTCAGGATGTCACAGAATCCGATAGATGTCGGAATCGGAATTAAAACCGATCGAAATTTCATACAGAATTTACAGAAATTGCGGCGTTTTTGGTTTTGAATCGGAACCATTATCGGTTCTTAGTTATTTAGTATTTTATCCGGCTGTCTATCAGATATACATAATATAAAATACTCAAAAGAATACCTACTCAGATTTTGAATTTTTTATTTTTAAGAAGTAGTTTTTTGAAAATACTCAAAATTGTTTTAAGCTCAAAAATGCATTGAAAAAGCAGTTTTTCAAAGTGCCATATCTCCTAAACGGTACCACTTAGATAGGTGGTGTAAAAGCAAAAAATACTCCTCTTTAATCGAGCTATTGAGGGTTTCATTTTGTACACTTTTTCCCGGGACACCCTGTATGAAAATTCATTCGACTACAATTCCATCCTATGACAACCCTGTCTATCTTTTTTGTAAAGGGAAGTATTTTACAATGGCACAGAATTCCATTTCATCGATTCCACAACACTTGGGCTTTTTTATGAGAATAGTTTAACAGCGATTATCAGTCCTTTTGAAAATGTCTTTTTGAGCCAGTTTCATCGATGGACTCACCAGGAACCAACTGACAAGTCCGCTAAGTGTCTTCAAAATCTCTGTGAAAACCTAAACTCTTCATGTGCTAACAATCCCCTTCTCAGAAGCTTTCAAAGCTGTTCAGAACTTTCTTTTTGAGATCGAAAAAATTCACTGAGACGACTTACGAAGGCTCTATGTGAACTTGGCAATCTTTTATGTCGACTCAACGGATTTATTCTTCATATGTTTTTATTCTTATTCATATGGAGCCCCATATGAGTACTTTGGAAGTCCGAGAAGGCTTCCTTCTTTCGCTTAAAAATACAAAAAAAGTAGGTCCTTCTCCGATCTTCCATATAACCCGAGTGTTTCGAGATTCATTTTGAACTCCGATTTATTTTCACTGACGGGAAAAACCTTAACAAGTACCTAAACCACCTCTCGAACCCCATTTTTCCAATTTGAGGATTTTAAATAGCAATTAATTAGGCAGTTCACAAAGTCTTCCAAAATCCCTTTTAAATTTATGCTCAGCTATTTTTAGCTCTAAAAAAATTTCATTTTATTTGGGATAAATTTGAAAAGGATTTTAGAAGACCTTGTAAATTTGCCTAAATAAATTTTGTATTTAATTCAGAAAACAAAAGAGAAAAGTCGACTATCGAGAGAATAATAAAGGGTCGAGGCATCGTTCAACCTTCCTCAAATGCTTTTAGAAATTAATTTAATGGAGGCCTTTGCAGGAGCATTCTCTAAATGCTTTTAGAAGCAGTTTCTCACGCTCATGGCCGAAGAAAATTCTCATCGAGTATGTGAAATTTTTTCCTTGTTTATTTCCTTGAATTTCCAGAAGTACGTTAAATTAATATCATTTCCTGACTTTGAACGAAGCAATCATGTGGCCAAGACAAACTTTTTATCAGCTTGGAGAGAGGACAGAGAAAAGTTTTGTATACAAAATGAATTTTGTGGCTTTAGACTTTTTTCATGGAAATTTTGAAATGGGATTTTGACCAAAAGCGGCTTGCGGTTTTGTGGTCTATGGACGCAGGCATCCAAAAAGCTAAAAACTATGCGGCACTGCTTCATATGCAATTTGTCTATTAAATTTTGTTTCAAATTATTTTGCAATTTTGAATTTATGAAGAAGAAAAAAGTGGAAAGATTTTAAATGTTGCATGCGTATCAAATAAAGTTATTTGAGGAAGGTTGAATCGATGCCTCGACCCTTTATTATTCTCTCGATAGTCGACTTTTCTCTTTTGTTTTCTGAATTCAATACAAAATTTATTTAGGCAAATTCACAAGGTCTTCTAAAATCCTTTTTAAATTTATCCCCAACTAAAATGAGTATTTTTAGAGCAGTGATGCCCAAACCTATACGTAAACATTCATAATTGTGTGTGTGTGAATGCGCTGTCGACTTCGCTGTGAGTTACTCTGATTTGCATTGACGAAGATTGTTTTTTACACACACGAACGCAGCCGACCGGTTTTCGCACGAATCGGTATACGCTATACGTGTGCGACTGCTGCGTAGGCAGAAATTTGTCTTCCAAGCACATGTGCTTGGGTAATCGAAATTTGGCCGACACTGTTTTAGAGCTAAAAATAGCTGAGCATAAATTTAAAAGGGATTTTGGAAGACTTTGTGAACTGCCTAATTAATCGCTATTTAAAATCCTCAAATTGAAAAATGGGGCTCGAGAGGTGGTATATGTACTTGTTAAGGTATTTCCCGTAAGTGAAAATAAATCGGAGCCCAAAATGAATCACTCTTTGGGAGAACGGAGAGGGATCTACTTTTTTTGTATTTTTAAGGGAAAGAAGGAAGCCTTCTCGGACTTCAAAACTACTCATATGGGGCTCCATATGAATAAGAATAAAAACATATGAAGAATAAATCCGTTGAGTCGACATAAAAGATTGCCCAGTTCACATAGAGCCTTCATAAGTTGTCTCAGTGATGTCTGCACGGAAATTTTTCTATCCAAAAAAAAAAATTTCTGAACGGAAAAAGAAAAAAATTATATGGAACATGTATTTTGTCTGCTGAGACTTTAAGGCGACAATTTATTTCACGCTGCTCACACTTTCCTTGAACAAAAAAAAAAAAAATGGTCACGTCCTTTAAGTATTACAATTGCCATACTTTGTAAGATTCAAGGACTTTCGAATGAGATGCCTTTGTACAATGCAAACTTATGACAATTTAATCAATATTTCATGAAATGATTAACGATGATTCTATGCCTTTTGGCGGCATGTTATGCTGTCGGCAGAGTACTTAACAACAGTTTCTTCTTTGCCAAGGAAGCCATTACCATAAGGGAAGCAGACGGCGGCTTCGGTTATTCGCTTGCCAATTCACTCAACAATGGCCATAATGTTGATCCATTTTCTTAGGATGAGTGCCAGAAAAGTTGACATTGTGCCAAATCCTCTGGCGATGACATAACGCATGAGTACTCGAAGGATTATGGGAGGCCTTGCTCGAAGAGAGCAGTTGCAAAAAAAAAAAACACAAGAAAATAAAATTAAGATAAATATTCTTTATGAAGACGATGACAGACGATGATTTGCTTGCTGAAAAGCTTTCTTCGCACATGACTAATTGAACAATAATTAAGTTCTCATTGGGGGGAATTCATCATAAATTCTATAAGCTTTAAATAAAAAATCCATTGCAATAGATAATTGTGACATCCTTCAGTTTGAATGACTAAAACATGAAAATAAATTCAATTCGTCCTTGTAAAATGAATTTTACATTCAATCATTCGACAATCTCATTGTGAATTGTGACATTTTGAATGATAAACCATGAACGCACTTGGAAGCGTTTCGAAAGCGCAAAACCACGAATTCACAAGGACCACCAACAACAATGGACAGTTTTTTTTTTTACAACGAAAAATGGAGCAAATTGCGATTATCATTTCAGATTTGATATTCCAAGCACCTAAGCTCTGACCTTTCCTTTCCTTTTTTGAAAGAAAATTCATGATTTGAATAAAGAAAGTGAAGCAAGCAAACCCAGCAAACATATCCATTCGGAGTGAATTGATTTATGAATCCGAAATGAGTGTCAAATTTCTGAGATGGTACCTATTTTTTGAAATTTTTGAGGGTCTGGCGGGTTAAGCAAAGGCATGCGGCATCATGAAAGGAATTTTTAAATTTTGTTGATTTTTTGATAAGTGCCATCTAAAAACACTGTGGAGACTACTTTTTAGGTTTTTATTTTGAACGGTTTGAAATATCCTGGAAAATCCTTTTTAATAACCTTTTTTAAAATTTTATTCTCAAAAACATTGAGATAAGAGACGATCAAGCAGATTCCTTAGATAATAAAACAGGAAAGCTAAAAAATTTTTTAATATTAACAGCAAAAAAAATTTTCCAAAAACTTAAATTTTACACTTACAAATTTTTTCCAGATTCAATTTGCAATTTTAAAATTTTTTCAGGAAATTACAAATTCCGATTGCTAATTTAACAGGAAAAAACCAAAAATAAAATATTTAATTTAAAAAATTTTTTCATCATCCAAAAGATAACTTACAATTTTTCAGTGATTCAGTTTAAAAAAAATCTTAATTTTTCATAAAAAATTTCTCCAAACATTATACAATTTAAAAAATTTTTCGTAAATTAATTGACGCCAACTGAGATATTCAAAAAATTACAAGTTCAAGCATTTGATTATTGTAAAAAAATTCAGTACAAATAATGCGCAAAATGATACAATATTCAAAAAATCATACGGCACAGATTTTTAAATGCTAATATCCAAAATGTGAAGATAAAAGAAAACAAACGGATAGGCATTATTTTTAAAAATTTATATCTCCAAAATAATTAAGATAAAAGATAAACAAACGTGATTATTTTAATAAAACAAGTATTTTTTTAAAACATCAAAAGTTTTACAAAAATTAAATACACTGGAAAAAATTGTTAAATTTTTTTTTCATTTTTTTGAAAATTTTTTCGTGTAAAATTTTCTAAGTGTAAAATAAAATTTTTTTGATTTCCTGTTATATTAGCAATTGCCCAACTGTTTCTCGTATTCTAATTATATTTATAAAATTTATTAAAAAGTTTTTGAGATATAAAAATTTTAAAAAAAAGGCTTATTAAAAGAGGATTTTCAATGAAATGAAACTTGGTTGGTTGGTTAGTGTGGCTGCCATCAAGGGTGACACACTTGGGCCTCACCCGGTGTGATACTATGAAAAATGAAAAATCTTAAAAGAACAGAAACAGAAAAACGACACAGCTAACATCCAGGTCTGAGCTGGGAGTTGAGCCCCATTGCAAGTTGGCATCTCAACCAATATCGTCACGCCCTGGTTGATCTCTTTTCAGATTCGCTCATGCTCCTTCTGTAGTGTGAGTATGGCATCTCAGCACCCTTCCGATCCTGGGTCATGTCATTATTGAGACCCATTATTTTATGGTATTTTTTCATCTGACTGGTCCACGTAAAGGATGTTTGAAGTTTAAAAAATTTGATTCAAAAAAGATGACCGAAAATTTTTATTGGATTCATATTGGGGGGAAATATGTGTCCTCTTATATCGACTCATTCAGTATATGGACATCTCAACATGGACGCAACACTCACGGGAGTAAATTTTAAGGTCCGAAAGGCAATCAAATATATACGGACGTGACAAAATCGTTACTTTTTTAGGGTCTATGGACCTTCGCCATCCAAAAAAAAAAAATCATTGAATTTTTTTACTGCCAAAAATGAGTTCATTTTGAGCATTGTGACTCATAAACGGCTCAAGCCAACTGTTTGCTGGGAAGGCTCCAAAGAGGACAGTCAAAAATATGAAAAAATCCTCACGAAAATTTTATGGAAATGGGTTAGGATGGCATTTATCATGTTACATTTTCCAACAATTTAAAGTAAAAAGCACTTAAAAATTAAAATGAAAAAAAAAATATTTAAAAAAAATTCAGAAGTTGCATGTCTGGATGAAAACATTTCATCTTCTGCGGTGCTCAATGGATCGAAAAATGTCTGAAGCATTCAAACTTGTAAGATCTTGTTATAGTTGCCGAGACTTCCAAGTTAATGCCCAAATAAAGTGCATGCACGTAAAAGCGTTTTGATGAGCTTCGCTGGCCGCACTTTCGCTGCGCGTGCTGAGCTTCCTTCGGAGCGCTCACAAACCGCACGATGCTGCGAAGCATCGGTAAGGGTGGAGTGTGATGAAAATTTAATGTAACTGTCGAGCATGATTTTATGCATTTAAAAGGGGGGAAAAAACCATTAACTTTATTTCTTTAATTTTTCTTTTAAAGCATATTCAAAGTGCTTGTAAGATGTAAAGTCATTTTACCTTTCCATAGAGATGCGAGCAGAGGCAGCAAGTGAAGCCGCAAATGAAAGCATTCGAGTGAAAATGTTTTTTACACATTTTTCCTAACGACGAGCAAGATTTATTATTGCTCATTTTATTATTGCCACAACACATCATAACAAGCAGATAACACAGGTAGCAGTGGGAATTAAAAAAGGGTAATCTTTACAGATTTTATGACTTTAAATTAGCATCTTTTTTTTTTTTTGTACCTACTCAACCAGTTAATTCAGACATTATTAATTTAGTGGTTCTAAAATTAAAATTGATGACATTATCCAATTATCTATGAGTTCATAAAAAATCATGACAGTTTCGTAACGAATGTCAATGAGGTAACATAGGACTCATTTACGCTCGGGCCCCGGGCTCACCATTGTGAAAATAATCGCCTTTTGTTTGAATACTGACGCCGCACAGTGGGACCGCTCCATTTATTTTTTGGAAAAAAATAGAAGGAGTGGTCGTAGAGCATTGAAATTTTGCAGAAACACTTTTGTGAGCTCAATTAAGATATTTTGAAAACATCTTGGAAATCTGCCCACTGCCACGCCCACCTCCCATATAAATGCAAAAGTCAAAACATTTGTTTTTGGACCTAGGAACTTGAAATTAAAGACACTTCTTAATTGAGTTCTCCTCGACAAAAAAAAAGCTAAAAATATTGCGGCTGCCACGCCTACTTTGGTTTAACGCCCATCGAAAGTTGCAGATTTTACATGTTTTTGTTTCCTATCTAGCATTATATGGAATTTTCACATAAATTAAAGAATTTTTATTTTTTTCAAAAGCTTAAACCTTGGTTGTCTCCATTCAAAACAAGATAATACCCCAAAGCCTTTCGCGAACCATATTAGCCTTCGAAATCACCGAAAATATCTCACAAATGCATTCCGCTTTTTAGTAAAGCATCCCAAGTTGAAGTGTGTCATAGAAAGAAATTGATGTTAAATATGTTTTTGTTTACATTGAAATGTCATTAAATTTCGTTACGCCTACATATTCGTAAACAAAAAAAATGTTTCATTTATAAATCGTTCCATGTTTTAATTACGTAAGACCTAAAAGTATGCCCCATTTTTTGTCTTATTGAGCATTTTTATGAAATATTGCTGTGACTTTTGAAATTCAAATCGATGTTACTTACAGAAAAGGTATTAGAAGTTGAATTTTTTTTTTGTTTAGATTGAAAGTAGAGACTCGTACCTTTCATTTTTATATAGTAAGAGGGCTAAGCAAGGCTAAGCACATAAAGTTTTTTTTCCAACAAAAAATGAGAAGTTGATATTTTTTACTCTAATTTCTGGCAAATTATAATAATAATTCTATTTTTCCAATTTTAATAATTTTTCTTTTACATGAAAGAGTAATTGCTATATTTCTACCAAAAAATTAAACAAAGGCAATTGCTTTGGATTTTCGCATAAAAAATGTTCTCTATTTGGACTACATTTTTAATCTGAAATTTTAATGAAAAACTTTCTCTTGACTTTTGTTAGTTTTTTTAAATAAAAACATTCAATTTTCATAAAAAAGAATGTCGAATTTCTCATATCCAAATATTTCTTTGCAAAAGTGAATCATTAAAACTTTTTAATTCAAAAGTTCAAAAATCCTATTTTTTCCACCGATGCCCCACTGTGCGCCGGTCATATAAAACGGGAATTGGTCGAAACGTTTGCTTAGGAAGAATAAAAGTACCAAAGGGCACTCAAGTCGGTCTAAATTCAACTCAACTATAATTAATACAATTGACGACGGTCAACCAACCCTGGAACCAGTATCCCGTGTGAGGGCGGTACTGAAAAAATAAGCTTAAAACTAAGAATATTCCTATATAAAATTTTGCAAGTATATACCCTGGTTAATGGGGAACTTAATGTGACCCAAGCCATTTTTAAGCCCAAAAAAATTTTTTTTTAAATAAAATAAAAAATAAAAAAAAAATAAAAAAAAAAAAAAATAAAAAAAAATAAAAAAAAAAAATAATAAAAAAAATAAAAAAATAAAAAAAATTAAAAATAAAAAGAAAAAACAAAAAAATAAATATATAAAAAAAATAAATAAAAATAAAAAAAATAAAAAATAAATAAATAAATAAAAAAAAAAATTAAAAAAAAATAAATATAAAAAAATAAAAATAAAAAATAATAAAAAAAAATAAATAAAAAAAAAACTAAAACAATTCTGATAAATTTTATACTTTTTAATATATTCCACTATGGCATTCACTCTCAAGCAAAGCCAAATTCAAATTACCATTCCATGCATGACTTGACCATAAATTTCCTTATAATTAAATGAAAGAAAAAATTCCTTCTCGAAAGTATTTTCCAACTTTCTTTGCAAATTTTTTCTGAAGAGTTCAAAACCCTCGTCCAATGCTTAACGAGGCATGAAAAAGCAAGGTAAGCTTATATTTAAAGTAAGGTTCGCAATTAGTTCGCCGCAAATACGTTCTCTTTTCCAAGGTGCTCCGATGCCCAAGAGCTGTTCCCTATTTATCTGAAAGGTAGCGCCCACCTTTCATAGTAAAACATAAAAGATAGAAAAAAAAAAACGAAATTCCTCAAGAAAAGAATAAACCAAAAATCCAATCTACTTTTAATATAGTTTGTCCATGCTATTTAGCTGAAGCCGTAAAATTCAGAAGTGCCTTTAAGCTTTCACGACTTGAAGGGAGCCCTTCGAATCATGCACTCACAGCGAGTTCACTCAAAGCCGTTCGCAAAAGTCGAGTCATCTGCGCGCTTCGATTCACTCAAATTCAGCCTTGGCATTGAAAAAGCAAAAAGATTGCCATTGCAATGGATTTGAAAAAGCACAGCAAAAGCACAGCAAAAGCAAAGCAGCGACCACAGCAGCTGTTAACTGGATTTGTTGCAATGGTAAACAGAAATCAGTTGTTTACCGAAGTTGTGCGCATGCGGACGTGTGAGCGGATTTTTTATTTACATTTTTTTTTATTCAACGATTTTCGAATGTGCGCAAGAAGTGACTAAGTTCAAAATTTCGATAATTATATGATATTTTTACGAGTGGAATTCAAATAGGAAGAGGAGTAAAATTTTTATCGCTTCTCAATCAAATGCTCTTTTTGTGATATTAATTCGTAATCGTAAAGCCCAGACGTTCATAATTCTCCTCAGTATGAGTGTTTTACAGTGTTGCAAAGTCTCTATTGCGACAATATTAGTTTTGGAACTATGCACGTTGCAAGGACTTCTTTATATAAGTGCCGAAAGAAGAGAAGGAGGATTCAAGTATCGACCTCGGATGCGGGCCGCTAAAATTGCCAATAGTTTGCGTGGACCAGCAAGGTCGGCCGGCTTGTTAAGGACAACTCAAGCAACAGCAAAGGATAACTTTTCAAATGGAAAATATGGTTCGTATTTCGTTCGTTTCATATTTAGTTTTTAATGAAGTTTCTCGGGGACGACTTAGTTTTCCTTTATCGATTTTGATTTTAGTCTCCAGGTATAGGAATTTTCATTAGAAACTAATCTGGTGTGTCTATCGTTTGGGTTTGTCCTGTCAATGAAGTGCCGAATTTTCGATATTTTTTGAAATTCAAGAAGGATTTCGACAGTGGTTTAAAGTCACTAAAATAGAGTTTCAATTAACATTCATGACACTGAAATGTGTATTTTATGACTACCTTGAAGTTATGAAGAGGTCGATGTATTAAGAAGGATTACTCTGAGGTTACTCGAAATATGACTAACTAAAGAATTGACTAGACCTTGAGAAGCAGTAAGTGGTCTAGAAGAAAAGTATTAAAAAAATTAGACCAACTGATACATATGGGACAATTGACCTCTAGTGAACTACAATAGGTCTGCTCGTGGATCAGTTAAATGTGGGAGTAGTTCTTTTTCAATGAGAGCTAAATGTTGGCAAATTAAAAGGGACTAGTCAGTCCTGATATTTTTGTGACTTGTCGAGAAGTAGTTGGAGATTAGTTGGAATTACTGCAAGGTACAGACAGCTTCAAAGTTGTATTAATAAATCCATACAAAGTATCCTTCATAACATCATCTAAAAGGATTGAACAACTTCTGTAATTAATTGGGAAAACAGCAAAGGAAATTCAAAGCCATAGATCTGAAAAGTCTTCAAATTTCTGGCTTATTTAAATATATGTTCATATCAAATACGTATTCAAACATTTGAATGTTTATCTTAAGTTTTCCTTTAATAAACAGACCGATTCTGAATATTCCCGGGGAACGAATTTCTGTTGAATTTACTTTTCTCGAGAGTAAACTTTTTCATTTTTAAATAGTTGGGGAAATAAACTTGATGGGGAATGGGTATTTGACATATATCTATAATACAGTGTCGAGAAAAGTAAATTCCCGGGAAATTTGTTCCGGGAATATTAAGAATCGGGCTAGAAAGTATTTTTGCTCATGTCTCTTCAAGTCCATTTAACCATGGAAAATTATAATTGTTCGAAATAATTTATTCAAAATTATACAAAATCTTTATTTGAAGGGCTAAGCTCAAAACATTTTCAAGTCAAGCATAAAATTAACCCCATTTTGTATAATTTTATTTATTAAATACGATTCATTAAATAATATTCCATTCGACCATCGATCAATGAAGCCCAATGGTACAGATTTTAAGAATCGAAATGTTAAAATTCCTCGCCCAAAGTGAACTTAAAATACGAAAGCCTTTTCCGATAGCCAATTTTGTTCATGCACAGAAACAATTTTCCTGAATATTTTCAAAATGATTATTCCCAGCTAGCATTTTTCGAAATTTTTGAACAAAAGTCGAGTCTTTTTGGAGTCGCCTTTCTGATTAAAAATTTCAAATATGCGCTCGTTTTCTGATCAAAAATGATACTTTTGTCGGGAGAAATTGGAACCCTAGCCGCGACTCTTCTTAGGGAGTCATATTTGATATCATTTGCGAGTCGTTTTCGAGTCATATTTGTTACATTTCAGTCAATTAATTTATTTTCGATCTTCTAGACTCATATTTGCTATCATTTTGGAAGATCTTTTCCTAGACTCATATTTTTAATCAATTGCTTACCAAATATTTTAAAAAATAAAAATAATTTTTAGAAATACACATTTTTTGGCTTTTCGTGTATATGTTATGATTAATAATATGTATTATTATTATAAAATCAACTTTTTGAATAATTGTACCCTTTGCGCATTATTAGGGATTTGAACCTAGAACTCTCGTTTTCTAGTCCTGTTTCGACATCAAGCATTCCAAATCGAAATCTGATGAATTTTGTCATTTATAATCTTTTAAATCAAATTCCATTCAAATTCAATTTTGAAGTCAAATATTGAGTAAAATAACGTATAGAAATTTCGTTAATTTGAATGATCATATTTTCAATCCCCATATTTGTATAAATGCGTATTGCATTTTTCTGATTTTTTCTTTAATGCTACATCCTTTTCGAAACTTTCATTGAAAGTCAGTTTTTCGTTTACTTTAATCAATGCATGTAATCAATCGTATTTAGATAATATCAGGGGTCGAAAAAGACTATTCGATCGTTATTAATAGTCGCATTTTGATACATATTGGAGATCGATTTCGAGTCTTCTTTTAATCATTGCATGTGATTCAATCTTTTTAATCTTCAATCATTTTGAAGGGGGCTCGAAAAAGACTCGTAATTGAATCTTTCATAAAACAGTCTTCCAAATGTTGGATGGGATTCTAAGCTTGATGATTAGAGCTCGGATTTTGAATTATTTGGAATTTTTTTGCAATTAACTGTGCTTTTTGAATATTTTGTTCACTGAAGATTTGACAATTCAACATTTTAATAGGCTTACTAAATCATACGGAATTTTTGACTGAGAATTTTTTGAATATTTTTAATTTTTGACATTTTTTATTTTTTTGAATACTTTTTGAATATTTTTTGAATACTTTTTTTTGAATACTTTTTGAATATATTTTGAATATTTTTTGAATATTTTTTTGAATTTTTTTTTTTTTTCATTTTTTTACATATTCAAATTCCGAGGCAAATTGATGATAATAGAGGGATTCATTCAGCTTTGTAAATTGCCCTTGGAAAATTTTCCCATAGCAAAATTATGAAAAAATTTTCATTTTATAAAATTTACAAAAATTATTGAATCCCATTAATAAGTTACGCTCTTTATTCTATTAAAATGTATCTTAATAATTTAATGATTTCCAGTCTTAAAAACTTGAGAAATATTTTCCTCAATTATGAATTTAAAATTTTTCGCTTACGCTTATTTCGATTGAATTAAAAAATTCTTCAAAATATTGATCAAGATTCTCAATTTAAATGATCGATTTGCGATACTTTCACCCTTGGGTATTCCAAAAATAATTTTAATTCAAGCCATGTCGATTTAGTATTTTGAAAACAAGGCAAAAAAAAATCGATCAAAATGGATAATTTGTTCCCGCAATCGAAATCGAAATCGTCTCTTCATTATTTTGATGTCGATTTCGTGCTCTTGATTTCGAATAATTTCAATTCGAGCAACTTAATTTGTTTGGCTTACATATTTTTTTTCTTTTTCTTTCAATATCTCTTTCTCCCTCTATCCTTTTCTCTTGTTCTTTCGTTATTGGATTCGTCACAGAAAATTGTTCAATCAATTCAAAGTGATTTGCTATTGTCCAAAAAAAAGTAAGCCATGACAACGCTATTCTAACGGAAAGAGTAATTGTTAAAAAAAAAAAGCTTTTAATCGAATGAATCGGCTGATTAATTGACTCGATTTTAGACATCTCCGATTGGAGGTATAGCATAAAAGAAATAAAAATACATTTGAAAAAAAAATTCTTCGACAATTTTTAGAGAAACCCTTTCAGCTTCACTTTCTTCATAATTACTTTAGCTTTTGTTATACTTTTCAATGCGCTTTACACGCGCTGTCACGGCTGTGTGCACAACAAAGAGCAATAAAAAAACTACAACCACAAAACGAAAACAAAAATAAAAAATAAAAAAATATAAAAAAAATAAAAAAAATATAACAAAAATAGCATTATAGCAAACATCTGCAAGTTTAGCACTTCGGTTATTGTTAGTCTTTTGAGTGATGATTTTAACGGATGAAGGAAAGTTTAGCTGTTTTTCTTTATATTTGAAAAACTCTATGCAAGAAGTTAAGATAAATTACGAACAAAAAAAAGCACTGTCCAATCTAACCATAGCTATACCAAATGACGTAAATATACAGCACAAGAAAACATCGCAGCGTTGGGTATGGCAATGATTACAAGTTTGTTGCTTAAGTCTTTCGTTTTAGCGCTGCTTTCATTCGAATCAGTTGAGGGCCGAACACAACACAACAACAAAAATAGTTCACTATCTTATAAAAAAAATCGAATTTGAGAAAGTTCAAACGCTATTTGAAAAGATTGCAGTTGGTTGACAAATCACAAATTATTAAAAGAGGAAATCCATATAAAGAGATACGAGTATGAATACAATTAAAAAAAAAAAACACCAAAAAGAAGCCTTCGAAATCGGGTCATCTCATTTGCATAAGAATAAACTGATTTGAAAGCAATCGAATTTCTCTTTCATTTAAAATTAAATACACAATCCTTTCGTAATAAATCTTTCAAATTTATCGGAGCTCTTCTATAGTTTCAAACAAGTTAGATTATATGATGAAATGCGAAAAGGGAAAATTCATATGTAAATTATAGTTTGCAGCTACAAATTATAATATTTTCAAAAATATGGGCGTAAAGTTAATTTCTATTTAATTTATACAAGTCTTTCTCTTTCAATTTTGAAAGCCTTTGTTAACTGCCTGCGTGGAATTATATTATATTTAATCGAAAATCCTTAGACCCGTAGTTTCTCCCTCTTTTTAACACTTTCTATGTCGATCATTTCGACCAAAGCGAAGGTCTACTGCTGTTTCATTTCCCATTTAACTTGGAACATATAAAGATTCAAAGACTTACCTTGTCTATGCTTGTCTTAAGCGTTTCTTCGCGGAGACGATTTAAAGGGATTCCGATCGCATGGGATGCCTCAAGTCACACAAGGATTTCTAAAGCGATGATTCCTAAAATAAAAAAAAATGCATTAAAAAATGTTATCAGTTTATCTTTTAACAGTAATAGGCCGTTTACATATGCCGTTTTATTCGCGTTTTAGCAACTTTGCCCGTTTTAGCTCTAAAACAACTTAGATTTTTCCCGTTTTATCGTACAAAACTAAAACGAGAAACTCTCCTGTTTTAATTTAAAACAAGTAGCTAAACAAGATAAATCCTGCTTATAACTGATAAAAAATATCGAAATCTGAGTGTCATCACTATAAAAATGCAAAACATATGGTCATTGAAATTTCTAATTTAAAAATTGTGAGGTTGTTGTTTCCACAACCAATGTAGAAAACGAACGCAATATCAATAATTGCTTCTATTCTAAATTACAATATTCACTCATATTTCACGCGTTGAGCAAACAAAAGATAACCACAAAATTACAAAACGACATGCGCATATGTAAACACCCCGTTTTGACTTAGTCGTTTTAGCTTAAACGAGTAGCGCTAAAACGTTTATTTAAATGCCCTATTAGCTTATGAAACCCTTTTTTTTCAACCACTATTTTATGTCGAGTATTCTATGAAATTAGGGGAAAACATCATCCATTTTTCAGTCGGAGGTCCACGCCTTAGAGCTGTGTGTCAGAGAATGTATACGAAGGAACACTTCAGGTTCCCACATAATATGTGTCTTCTCAGACAGTCAGGCGGCTCTGAGGGCCCTTTCAGCATTCACTATCAACTCAAAACAGGTATATGAATGCCATGGGCTTCTTCAAACCCTATCCAGGAGGAATACTGTTACTCTATATTGGATACCGGGGCATGAAGGACATCCAGGCAATGAAAGAGCGGACTGACTGCCTAGCCAAAAGAGGTGCGGTAAACCCTTTCATTGGACCAGAACCATTCTGTGGGGTTAACAATATAGCTACAGAAACGACCTGATTAGGAAATGGGAGGAGAAAAGCCTAAATGAATGCTGGAGAGCTCACAAGGGAATGCGGCAGGCAAAAAGGCTCATAAGTCTCACGACCATTAGGGCGGAAGCTACACTTAACCTTATCCTGGGCACTGTAGACTGAAATATCACCGGAAAAAGTTGGGCGGGTGATAAACTAAGATCTCTGTAGACTTTGCAAGTCAGAGCAGGAAACAGCAGAGCATGTTTTTGGGGCAAAAATAATGGTCCCTCAAGCAATTAGTCGTTTTAGTCCTTTAGAAATTCTAAGATTCTTTAATAGTCTTAAATTATGCTAAAGGAATACGGGCTGCACAAAAGATCTTTTAGGTCGTGGTGCTTTACAGCCTACTTAATAATAATAATGAAATTAGACATTTCCCCAGATTTAAAAAAAAAACATAATCGGGCCTTCAAATCACTCCTTACAGGATATAGAATTTCCCATAGAATTGAAAACCCACACACTACCTTCCTTTGCAACGACTTAACGAGTCTTATCTTGTGGGAGATTGTTGACCTCTTCTGACTAATTTGGCATTTTTCTCTTCACCCAAAAAGAATTCATTAACTTTAAATCACGCTCGTGCAAGCAATGGCTGCCGACTGCTAATTTCGCCGGCGACGCAAACCAAAAACGGTTCTTTTCCCGTCGATTGCGCGTTGTGTCATGCAACCGATTACTGTGACCGCATAATAGTTGGCAGCCGCAATAAATTAGCTGTTGGTAAGCTAAACGGCACGCTATGCGAAAAGCGCAGTCGCCACAGAGCTGAGTAAATTTTGAAAGTTCGTTTGTCACAAAAGGCTGGCCACGGTGCATTGCATGCAAAATATCGAGGAAATGCAACTTCCAGTCGAATGGCCGCAAAGTCGTATCAAAGTCAAGGCATCACTTTAAAAAGGAAGAGTAGATAAGAGAGGAAGAAAGACCATTGCCATTGCTTTGAAAGTTAATTGCTCCGGTCCTATTTACTCGTCAATATAATGCCTGTTTCATGACATAATTCTGGGTCCGACATCATTTCAACCAATTGCTCTTGACGATAAGTGGAAAATCATCTTGAAACTGGAACTGGATTTGCATTCAAGTATTGAAAGGAAACTCATTGTCTTGCCATTATGCGAACGCAGCGAATGCGATCAAGGCACGTGAGAATTAGAACGAAACACTTGGATCTCTTTCTGCTCTTTCGGCTGGATGGTTGTAGCGCCTGGATAATTTACTAAGAATAAAGTATAATTTGAGGCCAAAAGGAAATCGTTTGTAATTCTTGCCTGGAATGGTAGATTAATAGACACGTAAATTGTGGACTTTAATGAAGCCAAATTGCAACACATTCACTTTTTTTTCCCATAACGCTCGAGGAGGAGCTTAAGGGGGTCTTCTCATTGAGCAACTTTTTTTTTTCGTCTTTTTTTTTTTGCATTTATTTATAGCTTGGGTAGTTGTGAATATGCCCCTAAAAGGATTTTTTGAAATTCGAAATAGTTTAGAGGATATAGCCTTCTTTGTCGAGCAAGATCTGCGCTAAAACGAGTAATTTTTGCGTTGCTTCAAACTTTAAACGCGTTTATCTCGAAACCACGTTTTTCGAACTGGCGGCCATGATATCTCCAGTTCAGATGAACCGATTTTCATGAAACAAAGTGGAATCGACGCAGAATTGTCACCATTCTCGGGTGAACCTCGACCATAATTTAAAAAAAATTTTTACTATTTTTTTTTTACACTAAACTACAAAAAAAAAGCCCGAAATTTAAATTTTTTTTTGAATGGCCGCCATTTTGTCAAAAAAAATCACAAAATTAAGCTTGAGGTTCACCCGAGAATCCCCGTTTTTTTTTTCCATTTCGGACGCTCCGGAGACCCGGAATCGTGGCCGCCGTGACGGCACCTTTTTCTTTCACCACCAACTTTGAAGTCTCATTACTTTTTGAACAGCCCACGTATCGAGGCAAAAAAAATTTTTTTTATTTACTTTGAACCTTTTGTAATACAATAAATAAAAAAAGTTTTCAACTATTCTTTGCGTTTTCAAATAAGAATTTTTTTAAAAAGGGTAAAAAAAAAACGGGTTTTCAATGAGAAGACCCCCTTAATGAAGCCTTGGCGATGGCAGCACATTCACTTTTTTTTCCCCATAACGCTCGAGGAGGAGCTCAAATATCTATCTTCCCTTCCAAATTTCAATACGATTAATAGGTACAATTTTAAAGTATTTCCTTCCAATTTAAACCAGAATAATCATACATCTCAATGCATATAAAAGGCATGAGGATTACCGCTAATCTACTGGGTATATTTGCGGAAGTGCCTTAAACTTATCCCGCTTCCATTGTAGTCAACGCTTATAACTGTTTTACGTTGTAAGCCATAGCAGGCAGTAAGCCATCGCAAGTGCTTACAGTGAAATCCCTGCAGTCATATTCCATGGTCTATGCTAACTATTTATCCATTTATGAGCGATTTATCCGATGGTTTGTTTTGAGGAGATTTTCCTTTTTTGGATTTTTCCACTGATGAGGGTTTCCACTGTATTTGATGCTAACATATGTACATACCTTCGAGCACCTTCGATGACTTGATGACTTGAAGACTTGACGAAGTGCAGCAGGCCTTTCTTGTGCTATCCACGATGCAACACGATGATCTGAAACGGTTATCTTTCTTTGCTGGAAAATCCTCACTTTGTCTAGTCTTATTTGAAGGCGCGTGCGGCATATATTTTTTATATTTTTTTATACGGTTAAGTAGCGTTAGCTGCAGAACGTGTGGATGCGATACTCTGTAGATTAACGTAAGAGCCGTATTAGCATCATCATCTTCATCATGATCGACAGTGGCAACTGCCACATCACCTTGAAGCTCAAAATGTAATAAACGCTATGCTCGATGTTCCTCAGTCCGTTTGATCGGTAAATGAAAAATGTTTCAATTACGGTGATTTTTCATATTCTTCCTTCCAATATTTCTTTTTCTTCTCTCTATCTCTCCTCTCTCTCTCTCTCTCTATCTTTCTCTTTTATCGCACTTTATGCTCTCCGTGTGGTGGTCATGTCGAGTCTGTGCCAAAAAGAAATGTGCTCAAACTTGCCTCAGGGAAAATGAATTTTTTAACCTGCAGCTCGCGACTCTTGAGCTTTGGTCGCTCATAAAAGCTGATGCACGTTTCGGATACAGTCATTTAGTGGTAGTCGCGTTTCGTTGTGGCGACTGAATTTTGATTTAGAAGAATAATGACGGTGGAAATTCGAAAATTGCCTCTCTTATAATCTGCCTCGGCTCATTTGTGGATCAGATAGTTTTGAAATTACATGTTTTAACAGGAATTTATATGTTCTTGTGTCTCCTCATTAAATATGAATGCAGAATATTTGTTGAAACAATTATGAAAGTTTAAAGAAATATAAAATATAATGGAAGTGATTTTTTCTTCCTCTTTTTGAGGAGGACTTTCAATAAGTAGAATGCCGAGAAAAATTTTTTTGATCTTGCCAAACTCGGGTTTGCTTGAACAAAATTATTGAGATCTTTGGTCAAAAAACTGAAAATTCTCCAATATATGTATTAACCCTTTATCGCACACGAACCCATTTATGGCTTATGAGGAAAAAAAAGGCGTAAATAAAGGTACTCTCTTATGAAACACGATATGTAATGTTTTTTTGAAGCCTTAATAAAACCATGCAGTAAAAGGTTAATAAAACTATTTACTGCAAAAAAAAAATGTTCTCCACTTATTAGTAAAGGGTTAATAAAACCATTTACTGGGAAAATTTTTCCACTTATGTAGTTTATTATGCAGTAAAGGGTTAAATCATTGTTCTGAACCCCGTATTTTCTGAATAAGTATTTCGGACCAAAAGAAAAGAGAGAGAGAGAGAGAGAGAGAGAGAGAGAGAGAGAGAGAGAGAGAGAGAGAGAGAAACAGAGTGAGATGTAGAAACAGAGAGAGAGAGAGAAAGAGAGCGAGAGAAAGAGAGCGAGAGAAAGAGAGCGAGAGAAAGAGAGCGAGAAAAAGAGAGCGAGAAAAAGAGAGCGAGAGAAAGAGAGCGAGAGAAAGAGAGCGAGAGAAAGAGAGCGAGAGAAAGAGAGCGAGAGAAAGAGAGCGAGAGAAAGAGAGCGAGAGAAAGAGAGCGAGAGAAAGAGAGCGAGAGAAAGAGAGCGAGAGAAAGAGAGCGAGAGAAAGAGAGCGAGAGAAAGAGAGCGAGAGAAAGAGAGCGAGAGAAAGAGAGCGAGAGAAAGAGAGCGAGAGAAAGAGAGCGAGAGAAAGAGAGAGAGAAAGAGCGAGAGAAAGAGAGAGAGAGAAAGAGAGGAGAGAAAGAGAGAGAAGAAAGAGAAGAGAGAGAGAGAGAGAAGAGAGAGAAAGAGAGAGAAGAGAGAGAAAGAGAGCGAGAGAGAAAGAGAGAGAGAGAGAAAGAGAGAGAGAGAAAGAGAGAGAAGAAGAGAAGAAAGAGAGAGACAGAAAGAGAGAGACAGAGAGAGAGACAGAAAGAGAGAGAGAGAGAGACAGAAAGAGAGCGAGAGAAAGAGAGAGAGAGAGAGAGAGAGAGAGAGAGGCAGGCACATTTCAGTTTCTATTATCACAAAAAAGTGACATGCGACTGTTGCCCGAGTCCCCTAAAAATTTCCTTCATTGTATCTCTTTAACAAACAAGAAAAAGAATCTTCGCATCAAGTTGTAAAAAAAGCTCTAAAAATAAATCAATACAAAAAGCCTTGATTCCCACTAAAAAGTGAAAACTCTGTGCGTGCTGTTTATTGTCGGAGTCAGGTTTTCCGCTGACCATTTCGAAATTAACCTCAAAGTCAATAGTCTGGAACCGCGGCAACCCACTTCTCTCCATAAGCTTGATTTCGTGAAAGAAACATGAAAAAAAAAAATTGAGAAACCTGAGAGGCTAGCAATCAACCCACATAACGCTCAAAGAACACCACTCTAGATCGCCACGAGAATCGTATTTTTTGTTTGTTGCTTTGGTCCATCCAGCTTCAACGTCAAAGTCAACACATCTGCGCAAGCGCCGCGGCGACGCGTTCATCATCGTCCTCAGTATCGTCATTGCGATAGCTTCTGACATTTGAGAAACTTCTATCTGGATATTCCAAGTCAAAATCAAGACAAAGCAATTAGAAATTATTTTTTCTCTTGTCTTCTTATTATTTTTTCTTTTTCGTGGTGTCTTTTGTGGTCTTTTTTCGTCTTTTGTAATTTATATAACTACCACGAGGGAGCCATTAACGATATCAGCGATGAAAGCATTTGCAAAGATTATTCCATTATGTGGCTTTTTGGCTTCCAGCTGAGGGTCAGTGGAGCTTGGCTATTAGCAAATACTTTAACCAGCTTTCTAAGCCCATTGTTTAAAGAGAGAAGAAAGAAAAAAAAAACTCCACCCAAAAAGCACGCAAACGGAAGATGAGGAATGAAAACAATACAACCACAAAAAAAAAAAATTCAAAAAAAATAGAGGTGGGTCCAAGCCTTGATCTTGCAGATTCGTTCTTACTGCGTTATTTGCGACCTTTCACTTTAGTTGAACTAACAAACTTCATCGAATCCACTGAAGCGTTAAGAAGTCCGTCCGTGAGCTCTGAGGAGTTAAGTCAAGAAAAAAATATGAGAATCTTTAATCAGCATCAAGCGTCACGCTGAAAGTTCCATTGAACCAGATTCTCAGTAACGATTTTGAGTGCTCTCTCAGTCGCGGCACAACTTCCTCAGCAGCTAGGGCATCCGTCGCTTGCTCAAATATTTTATATGAATAGTTAGCACAGTTCACCGATAACCTAGAAAGTCAGCTCCCGTTTAGCGCATGGGCTTAAAATATGCATATAAATCTATAAATTGTCCATGCCTTACCGACTGGTGATCCAGTTGCAGATATCATCGCACCTCTCGAGTGTGGCATCGAAAAGACAATGGACGCATATATCAAATCATTGCGGTCTTGGGCATTCTCTTCATGCCTCTCCAATGTATCACGTTTCGCGTTTATGAGTTATGCACCCAGGACGGTATCTACGGTTAGAAGCCAATGTGCCAAAGAAAGTCATACACATTCTCTCTGGCTTCGATAGCGACAAACAAACAAAGAGTCTCTCAAGTGTTAACTGGACTCGTCTCCGATTCCGGGGGGGGTCAAGTGGAAGATCAAAACTTAGCTGTGTAGGACAGTTAAGTTAGTTTCTTAAGTAGAACAAACTCGTTAATATTATGAGTGGTTTTTTGGGTCAACTTTGCTCGTGGTTTGAGAGATTTTCTTTTAAAGAATATCACTCCTTTTTTGCTTTCAAAGAGACTTGAATTTTTTTTTTTTTTCTAATTAATTAATTAGAAAAAAAAATGAAATCTTCAATGGGAGTTAATTATCGACAAACGCTTTTAGGGAATTTTAAAAATTATTTATGACTTTTCATTTGATGATTTATTTTTTCAATTAAAAACCCGAAGGCTCTCTCCGATTCCGAGTCAATGGAATACTAACGGAAGACTTAGGGATTCTCAAACGGGTTGAACAACTCGTAAAGCATTCTGGCGTCAATTTGGTTGAAATTTACTAAGAATAATTGACTTCAAGGAATTTTTTCAAAAACTTTTTCTGGAGAGTTTGAACTAGAAAATAGACTATGAATCGTTAAAGAATTATGCGACAATTTCTTAGAATTTTATATTATAATATAATTTCAAAAATTCGAAGAGATTTTACAAAAATTTTTTTAAATATGATACAACTGTCTATTTGGGACTAGTTTCGGAACTGCCAAAAAGGACTAGTTGAATCGTTCTTTGAAAAATTTTAGTACCAAAATTCTTAGAATTTTTCACTTATTCTATGTATAAATTTTCATCCAAATCGGACGCCATGAATTTTTCGGATTTTTTTTTTAAATACTGATTACAACTAGTCTAGTTTGGGTCTAGTTCCAAACTGGTCCAAAAAGGACTAGTTGTAATATTTTTTGCAAAAGTTTTAGTACCAAAATTCTTCGAATTTTTCACTTATTCTATGTATAAATTTTCATCCAAATCGGACGCCATGAATTTTTCGGATTTTTTTGGTTTTTGGTCCATAACTCTCTAAACTTCCTCTAGCCCCTCCCCCCAAATTTTTTTGGGTTAATGTCTTATAAATGTTCAATAGACCACTGTGGAAAATATAAGCACTATCAAATCACTCTTTCTCTGGACACGCCACTGTTTACGATGGCCTACGTCCGTCAGGTGGAAGCTTGTTCCAAAAGGCTTAGCAAAATCTCGAAGCTCTTTTTTAATTGAAAGAGCTTGGTTTGAGCGCGTAACCACTATGGGACCTTTTTTGAAAAATCCTCTTTGGGAAACTCTTTTCGAACCTTAACCTTCATGGAAAGCAATCATGCATACAATATAACGAATGGTCTTCACCAAGCCCCTCTCTACATCCATTCGCAAAAAAAAAAGAGAAGAGGAACATTTAGTCATTTAAATAAACAACGGAAAAGAAGACCCACAAGAACCATGCGCAGTAAATAATTAATCATAAAAATAAGACTTCATTTCTATTGCCTCAAAAGAAAATAAATTAAAAATACTTAACCATCCCGAGATGAAGAGGCAATCAAGCAATTTCTATTTGGGTGCGCCGCTGCCGCTGTACCTATAGCTAAAATAATCAAACAAGAAGAACAATTTCATCGTTGATGGCAGTCAGTCAGTCCGTTTGTTGTCGTGTTGTTGCATTTGCTGACGGCATTGTTGATGGCTCCACTGTCGTCATGCATCATCGGTGCGTCTTTATGGCACATTTAATTTGTAGGCGAGTAGAACAGTCAGCGACTTTCGGTCTTGACACATCGCAGAAACTAATTTCCTCAATTTGTACTCATTGCACGTTAGCACGAAGATGGGCAGAAAGATTCCCGCCTTGACGTTTAAGCGCATTTGTCTTGCATAATATGAGGACGTGATTTTTTGAAAATGTTCTTCTTTTTCTTTCTTTTATTTCTTCTCAATATTTCTCAATTTCCTAACTTCATTTTTCTTTTTGGCCATTCATATGATATTTGCAGAGATACGTTCAGTGTCCGGTGAGCCGGAATACAAATCCGTAAATCTAACGTGGGAAGTTGAGTTTGTGCCAGCGAGCGGCAATACTAATGGCGAGAGGATGAACAGTAGCAATTTATCGAAGGAATTACCTCCGGAAGCCTTTCAGATTTTCTACTGCGAACTCCAATCGTTCGGGCCGCATCGTTGCCGTTCGAAATTGGTCAACGAAACCGCAACGATAGCCAGCGACGAAGTCAACAAGTAAGATTTATAGACGCTTTAGAATGACCATTAATGAAGTCCCCGCATGGGCGATGCTAACGAAAGCAATAATTTTTCATCTTTTAATATTTTTTAATTTAAAATTTTTAAAAAAATTTTTTAATTTTTTTTTTAAATTTTTTTAATTTTTTTTAATTTTTTTTTTTTAATTTTTTTATTTTAAAATTTTTTTTTAAATTTTTAAATTAAAATTTTTAAATTTTTTAAATTTAAAATAAAAAAAATTTTTAATTTAATTTTTAATTTTTTAATTTTTTAAAAAAAATTTTAAATTTAAAAAAATTTTTAATTTTTTTAATATTTTTAAAAATTTTTTAAAATTTTTAATTTTTAAATTTTTAATTTTTTAAATTTTTTTTAAATTTTTTAAAAATTTTTAAATTTTTTAAATTTTTTTAAATTATTTTAAAATTTTTTAAATTTTTTAAAATTTTTTAATTTTTTAAATTAAATTTTTTTTTAAATAAGTTCTTGAAAATTTAATTAAAAAATATTTTAATTTTAAAAATTTATAAAATTAAATAATTTTTATAATTTTGAAATTAAATTTTTTTTTTACAGCAGACAAGTTCGTACCAGTTCGGGACCCAAATTAGAAAACCTGACGCATGGCAACAAAATATTAGCTTTCATATACATGCCTCAGGCATTTTATTTAAGTTTGGCGTTATGCAGACAAGTCTCAGCACGATCGGGCCAATTTGATAATGAAATCGATGATGGCAAAGCGCTCAATAGAAACGAGCTCAATTATGATGAACAAACGATTGTGATACCAACCAAAGGATGTGAGTAAATAACGGAAGGGATTAAAGAAATGATCCTCTTCTTTTGGGCTTCTTATTGACTTCGAGATCTTCTGATCTCTGGTAATCTTTTCAGTTTCAGCGCAAGCGACGCAATGCTTGCCACATGCTTCGGAAATCGAAGTAGAGACAGGACCACATTTCGGTGGTAAAATAGTTGTCGACGGAAGCAATTGCGGCATCAAGGGCAATCCGGACGATCCAAAAGATAAATATACAATGCGAATTGATCATAAAATGTGCGGCAGTCTCGTTAAACCAGACACGAATACCGTCGAAACTTTTATCACCGTTCAGGAGAATCTCGGAATTTTCACACATAGCACAAGAAGGTAATTTTATACACATTTTTATCCTTATACGCTTTGACAAACATACATCAATTTTCACTCATATCGCCTTCGTAAAGATTTGTTGTAGTTTGCAGCTTTCAATCGGGCATGCAGACAGTGCGGGCAAGCTTTACTGTACCCGGCCGGGACGGTATGGCGGCGCCTTTAGAGAATGATCCATTCCAGCCGGATGAGCAGACTCGATTGGGCCGAGAGCAAAGATTTATGCGATTCGTTGACAAAAGTGCTTTGGTTCTTAAGGAAACCGACACCGAAAGTGACCCGAGCCAACGAGAAGAAGCAACAGTCAAGGAAATCGCTGGTCCATCATCAATAAGTCCAGATGTTTCGAATTCGGTCGCCACTATTGAGGATATTGTGCCGGGCATCAATGAAGCGGATATTAAACATGAAAATAATGCACATAGTAGGCGCGATCTTTCGACCATTGCGCATGCGCGACTACCCCAATGGGCAAAACTAGCTCTAGATCCAAATGATGTTCCTCAACAGCGAAATGGTGGAGCGCTGAATGCAGATACAAAAGGTAAAAAAAATGATTTAAGAAAACTTAATATTCTGTTCATCTCTTCTCTTTTCGAAAAACCCCCCTCGCCCCGCCGGCTCTGTAGTCGAAAGTACAAAACTACACCACATTGCTGATAACATTGGCGGTGTTATGCTGACAGTATCGCTGACTGTAATCTTTATTGGTGTCTTCATTTTCATTGCCTACAGAGAGTACCAGCAACGTCGGGGTGTTATTAGACAAAATCTCAAATTACAGCCGAGCCAACAGCAAACGTCTTCGACGCAACAACAAACGAAGCACGACAAACAGCAGAAAAAGCAGCGAACCCATTCGCCGCACAGCACAAAGCTGCACCGTACGATTCAGCTGCAACAAACAGGCACGTTGTAGCCTTTTTATTCAAAGACATTTCTAGCCGTAATGCGAAAATTAATTAAATTCTGTTCAAGCAAAGCGCCAACAGTAAGCCTCCTTCTTAAAGAATGAACATAAAAAGAACGTGTTTATTTCGATTTTTTCATATACCTACTCGCATATATACATATATATATATATATATATATTTTTTTTTTTTTTTTTTTGAAGACAAAATTGACACTCTCATGTCACCTTGACCTGCTATGCTCTTCTGTCTTGTTAAAAGTAGCCAGTGACGACCAGTTTTAGCAGCTGATATTCCTTCTATTTTTTTTAAACAGGAATTTGTATTTTAACTCAAGACAATCGAACATAGACCAAATGACCCAAAAAGAAAATAAGAAATATTGTAGCTACCCCGATGGGAAACGATTTTGTAAATTCAATTTTCAATACCTCCTCAGCATTCCTCGACAGGTGAATGGAAATCCTTTCAATAAGTAGACTTAAGCTCTTAACCTTTAAGCATGAAAATTTAATATTTAAAATTTATAATTAATAAGAATTAATTTAATAAAAATTTGAAAAAATAAAATAACCTGTGTAACGACTTGTTTTTTGGGGTATGGGGGTTGGGGTAAATGAAGTTGAGAAAGAAACTCTTATGTTGGGAATTTCTACTTTTTCTTTGTCTTCAAGCGGTCTAAGTTAAAGTTTTTAGGACCGGTACTACACCGAGAGAAATAACAACAGTTAAATCAACCACTTAGAACAGTTAAAGTAAGAGTGGTCAAATAAACTGTATTCCGCGTTAAATGCACTGAAAAAGGCAGTCAAATGAACAGTTGAAAAACGGTTACTTTTTATGTTCAAATTCGCTTTAGTTCACTTAGACGTATAAGTTCGCATTCTGATCAACCGCCTCCGGAGGTTTCGATAACTCAGTGGTTTAAACTGTGACTCGACAGTCGTGAGCTTCGGGGTTCTATCCCTGCTGGCGGCGGGAATTTTTCTAAATTTTTTTTTAATTACAGTTTTGTTTTTTTGTTCAGAGTGTAGTTGTTTTGGAAGACAAAAATTTTCTCCTAAATTTTTAAGGTTTTAATTTATTTAATTTTTTTTTTTAATGGTTTATTTTCAAGCAAAAAATTTTGGGAGTGAAACAATTCCTTAAGCACGTTCCCCAAAACTTGAGCAACCATAAGCTCAAGTGAGCATTTTGACCAACAAATTAAATTCGTTCGTTTAGCCTAATGGTTAAGACGTCCAGCGAAGTGGAGGTCAGCGGTTCAAGGCTCGGCCGAGGCGAGAAAATTTAAAGAGATGAAAGAGAAAAAGATTTAAATAGAAACAAATAAATAAAGGAAAAAAAATAAAAAAAAAAAAAATAAAGCAAATAAAAAAATAAAAAAAAATATTTTTTTCCCAGTCGCTGGTGACAGTTGATTTAACCGCGAGACAGTTATATACAACCATCAGGTAGTTATATCCTTATTGACTGTGTTTGTACTGTTGAATTGACCGCTACTACACATAAGCTAACAATTAACGGTGAACTCGGTTATTTTAACCTGCTTTTTCAGTTAATATAACTACCTTTTTCTCTCGGTGTAGGTATGTAATTACTAATTAGACCGACAGTGCTTGGCCATCAGTTAGTTTTTGCCTTACACTCCATTATTTTAATCACTAACCCCCTTATGCATAATAAAATTTTAAATTTAAAACATTGCTTAAATTTCAAATTTCCATACAAAAATTTAATTTACACAATAGGGGTATTCACAAAGGCGTCGGAAAATAGGTACATCGGAAAATCAGAAAATGTTATCTGCTTAAAAAGTTGTGCAAGATAGAAAAAAAGTTTCAAAATTTTTTAAGAAGTCGCAATTTTCCGATTTTCCGACTTTTCAACGATTTTAACACGCCTTTGTGAATACCCCTATAATAAAAATTAAAATGATTGAAATTAATTGTTTAATACCTCCTCCTAGAATATCTCTTTAATGCCAAATGTGAGAAATGATTTCGTTAAAAAATGATTTTCGACACAATTTGAGCTTCACCAGTTGCCTTGGGATGGACACACTGACTAGAGTGCTTTCCATATTTTCACAAAATTCATTAGAAAAACTTTTCAAAAATCTTTAGTGAAGCAAATTTAAGACACTCAACGGACCTCTTTAAACTACTACTATTCCAAGCTTTTAAAAAAAATTATAAATCAAAAAAAAAAAAAAAGAACTCCCACAATTTAAGCAAGTCGAGTGCATGAAAATCCACCCAAGACCCGAGCACGCCGAGAGGTAAAACAAATTGTGAGCGCCAAGCTGCACGGTTCGTTGGAGTTGACAAAGTAGTGACATAAACACAGCTACAGAAGAGCTTTCAGCAAGAATTTCAACGAAACGAAATTGTTTTCACGACACCAACAAACATAGTAGGTACACGGGGCCAACAAAGACAGGCAGTCAAAAACAGTTAAACTTTAGTTAAGTCTCAATTCATCAAGACAAAAAGTAACTGTCTTGCGACTAAGAATGTAATTTAATTAAGTACGTTCGCTGGCAAAGTTTCTGCTACATATTTTCTGAAACTTCTTCTACACTTCTTCATCTCCTTCTTGTTGTTATTCTTCTTCTTTTGAGCGAAATGTGTGTTGCGACAGAACACGAAATCGTTAAAGAAATACAAATTGTGTGAAAATCATGTTAAGGCGTTGGGCCTGTAGCAATTTGCTTTAATTCTCCAGTCACATTATGACTGTATTATCTTCTTGTTCTTTTGGGTTACTTATTGTTATAAGTTTTTCGTCTAACAGTTCTCAAGTTGACAACGATGGATGGTTCGCTGAGAAGTCATTTCTTAAAAATTCTTCATGCTCCAGTTATGACAATAATTCAAGAGATGGAAATGCCAAGAAAAAATGTTGCCTTCATGTCTTCATTTACGTGTGCAAGCCATGGCAGATTTTGGATTTTCGTGAAAGTGGAAAGATTGTCGCGACGGTTTTCTTAAAGCAGGTGAATTAATTATTACCATTTTGAATTTAAATGACCGTATTTCTCGTATCCGTGACTCATTAGTGGCTTTGAATTGCCGAAATGTGAAGTTGGTGCAGTTGAATGGAGTCCAAAAAGCACTGAAAATTATTTTTATAGCAGAGATTGGCTTCAGAATTTCCTTTTTTTTTTTAATATGGCTCGGATTTTGTTGACTTTATAAAATTAAAGCATACTTTTTGGCGCAAAAATTTTTCTTACCAACATTTTGTGAATAAGTTTAGCGAAGCTGAACTTCAAACCGGTTTTCTAACTTCAAAAAATTCATATAGCCCTGGTTATATCTGAAAGGATAACAATAAGTATGGCAACAGGGCATATGCGCACCTAAAGGTATGCAATTGAATATTAAAAAGTAACAAAAAGAATTTATATAAACTTAAGTTTTAAACAAACGAGCCTAACAATGGCTTTAGGAAGATCCTTATGGCCATAAAAATCACATATAACCATATTATGTCACTCTCATAGATATTGCGCGGGATTTTTCGCGACAGTTAGAAAGAGATGTTACTCAGCAGGCAAAGAAAAGAGCGAGAGAGAAATACTTTTGGTGAGTACCTAAGCGAAAAATGCTCAAGACCGTGGTGGGTACTCAAGACCGTGTTGAAAAGAGCCATAATCGAAACGGCTCCTGAGTGACATATATAGTATTATTTGAAGATTTAATCTCAGCACCTAAAGCTATGCATATAAATGTTTTAAATAGTATTAATGGTGGGGGAATGGGGAAATCTATCCATTCCTGTTTTTATGTCTTTTTAAACACACCTTGAGCAAGACTTGTGGGAGTTATGTGGATATTAGCCTTACATGAGTTCCATTGGCGAGGGCTAGGAATTGTGCAAATTAGTTTTGAATTATTCAAAGGCATACTTTAAGGTGTTGAATGCCAATATTGCCTATTGCCCCACACCAGCAGACCAAAAAAGTCCGCAGGGCGCTTCTAAAGATCCCTTTTCCGGACCAAAAATGATTTTAATTGGAGCTCTAAATGAGCGTTTGGGGGGGGTAGGAAAGAGCCTAATAAGGAAAAAATTGATAAAAATGGATAAAGTAGAAAAGCCAAAAATAATATGGATGGAGTCCCTTTTTCAGTTATAATTAAAAACCAAAACTCCTTAAGTCTCCATAAACACTCCTTGGTAGTGTTTTCTCTTTTGAGGCCTTTGCAAGAACAATCGACAAACACTATTTGAAAGAGTTCCGCTTGGAGTCCTCTTAAAACTCCTTTTTCGGAACAATAGGGGTATTCACAAAGGCGTATTAAAAACGTTGGAAAGTCGGAAAATCGGAAAAATTCGACTTCTTAAAAAATTTTGAAACTTTTTTTCTATCTTTCACAACTTTTTAAGCAGAAAAAATGTTCCGATTTTGCGACTTTCCTATTTTCCGACGCCTTTGTGAATACCCCTAATGTCGAAAAAAATTCGTAATGTTTTTGCACACACTTTCAAGTGTTGAATTCAAATATTTTCTGTCACCCGCACAACAACTCGCCGGAATACACTCAAAACTCAAATCCTTTTACAGTATACCATATATCCGTAAAAATCCGTTATCCTAAACAAGACTCCTTTCTTCTTTTAAAATCCACTTTCATATTAGCAAGTCATTTTGTGTGCCTTTCAGAAAACCTCTCAACAAAAGACAGATTTTTATCTTCTCCGTTGAACCTCCTTCCACAAAAAAAAAACCTAAAAAAAAAAAATACGTACAACTTAATTTTTAAGCTTTTCAACCGAACGCGTCTGGACAATAGAAAGAGTCTCCCCAACAAAAAAACAACAACAACAACAACAAATTTTATGATATCAAATCTGTTCCTCATCTTCTTCTTTTTTTTTAAATCTATTTTCGATTTTTCTTTGATCGGCAGAACAGCCAACTCTGCCATATGTAAGACACTCAAGTGCGGACACAAACCAATATAAAGAACTTTCAGAGGCATTGACACAGACCAGCAACACTGCCATAATACCCAGAGTGGGCCATTCCAATGGAACATGTGCAGCTCGTTTGGCTCGCCAAACAATGTCTCAACTATCACATCGTGTACTTTGTACGTTTTTCACGCTCCTCCTTATTTGCTTCTCTTCCTACCGCTGACCTTTCACCGCCACAGCAACTTTGTCCGAGGTCTTCGACTCTTTTTTTCCCCCAATCGAATCCTGTGCATCCAATGCAGCATTACGTCTTCTTTTTCATCGGCGGCATAAATTTATAAAAAAAAAAAAAAAAAAAATTGAAAAAAAATTGAAAAAAAATGAAGAGAAAAAAAATAGCAGAAAAAACTGCGGCATGCAATGCGAAAAGCCAAAAAAGGCGAATAAAACATATCTGACAATGTAGACGGGGACGATTGGGATTGTGACTGCGTTTTACGATTAGGATTGTTTACTCTGCCCGTACGAGCATCTGAGCATCTGAGTAGGTACCTCAGAGCGTGTCCGCAAGTATCTTCGATGCGATACCATCGGCCGGCTTATGTGCTGGGCACTTAAGTTTCCGCAGTTTGGCTTCGCCGCTGATTTATGATTGCAAAATCGCAATTGCATAAATTGGCAGAACGTACGAATCGTTCAAATGGGGTTATCACTGCCTAACAATCGGTATTTTATTGCTTTGGGAATTCTGTTGCTTGGCGCTAATTAGCCGCGCAATTCTATAAATTCTTTGGGAATAAAATAAAATCATTTAAGCATCATCATTTTGGTCCTTCTTCCAGAAGAGAGTTTCTTTGATTGGTAGGAGTCGGACAGTGTCGACGAAGTAACAACGAGCTCTGTTTTCATAGAGTTAAGGGGGTCTTCTCATTGAAAACCCGTTTTTTGGACCCTTTTTAAAAAAATTCTTATTTGAAAACGCAAAGAATAATTGAAAACTTTTTTTATTTATTGTATTACAAAAGGTTCAAAGTAAATAAAAAAATTTTTTTGCCTCGATACGTGGGCTGTTCAAAAAGTAATGAGACTTCAAAGTTGGTGGTGAAAAAAAAGGTGCCGTCACGGCGGCCACGATTCCGGGTCTCCGGAGCGTCCGAAATGGAAAAAAAAAACGGGGTTATAATCAGTATAGATGTAATTCTCGGGTGAACCTCAAGCTTAATTTTGTGATTTTTTTTTGACAAAATGGCGGCCATTCAAAAAAAAATTTCAATTTCGGTCTTTTTTTTGTAGTTTAGTGTAAAAAAAAAATAGTAAAAAATTTTTTAAAATTATGGTCGAGGTTCACCCGAGAATGGTAACAATTCTGCGTCGATTCCACTTTGTTTCATGAAAATCGGTTCAGTTGAACTGGAGATATCATGGCCGCCAGTTCGAAAAACGTGGTTTCGAGATAAACGCGTTTAAAGTTTGAAGCAACGCAAAAATTACTCGTTTTAGCGCAGATCTTGCTCGACAAAGAAGGCTATATCCTCTTAAACTATTTCGAATTTCAAAAAATCCTTTTAGGGGCATATTCACAACTACCCAAGCTATAAATAAATGCAAAAAAAAAAAAAGTCGAAAAAAAAAGTTGCTCAATGAGAAGACCCCCTTAATATAAGTACAACACTGCTACCTTGGACAGGGGAAAACCTTTTCAAAAGAGGCCAAATCTGTAAGGGAAAACTTTCAATAAATGTTAAATTCTCCTTTTAACTACCTAAAGGGGCCTCTCATTGAGGCTTGGACGAACAACTTTTTATCTATTTTTGTGTCATTTCCTGTCTACCGGCCTCTCTTTAAGACAAATGAATTCAAAAATTCTTTGAAAAATTCACTTGAAACTAGTACACATCGACATGTAATGACAAGAGGAGCTTCCAGTCTTTTTGCCTCATGACCCTGGATTCATCAATATTCACGCTCATCCAAATAATGATCGATGAGAGTTTTGCACTAAAAAGCCGATTGAAAAACCCAGTCCAGTCTGGCCGTTCGTCCGTCGAATCATGTTTTATTTTGATCGTCAAGTCATCCAACTTATGGATTTCTATTAATTTCTAATAAAATACGAAGAAGAAAAAAATTACAACAACCCGATTTGCATACGTTTCCCCATTGCGCGGCTCTTAAAAGCGGAACAAGTTAGGCCACACCAACACCCGGTCCGAGGCTATCGAACATACATAAACTAGTTCACTTACGCCAAAGAAATTGGACTGGAAAACAGAAAAAAAAAAAAAAAACCATCCAGCTTATCCTGCGCATGCGTACAGATAGAAAGTGAAGACTGCTGCTTTTTCGCGTAGCGGGGAAAACACTCATAAAATCCATTTGAAATTGATTAAAATAGAATTCGAATAAAACCAAAAAAAAAAAAAAGAAAAAAAATAAAAATTCCAGACACTGCAATTTTTGCTGCTTTGATGGCTTCTTCCAATTTGCAACGTTGACTTCCAAGAGTGCGACTTCTTGACAGTAATTTTCTTTGCTTTCTTTCAGATCGGCAGAAAGAAGAAGAAAGAAAAAAATAGCGATTCACGTTTCGAGATCGACGACCGACAACGAGACCAATCGTCATAAATTCAAATGTTCTTGTCAATTGAGATTTAGGTTATTGAGGCAACCTTTTGCGTTTGTTTCTTGCTCAACCATGAATTATTTGTTAATTGCAATTTGCTGAATTATGTACGGCTTCGAAATTAGGTCATTTTTTATGTTTGTGTCTCTTTTCGCAAGGATCTTCAACATTGAAACCCATTGATAGCATAACGAAAGTGTCAAATGACATGCTACAGAATTTTCATCTCCAATTCGGGAGCTTCCAAGTTTTTTTTTGTTTTTGTTCTGTGTGGAATCCTATGAAATGAAGAAGAATGGTAAATTGGAACGTTCTTAGTCACGATGACAGGTTTCTTAATGAAGATTTGCTTGTCAATTAATTAGCTTTTAAAGGCCAAGTTTAGCTTATGTTTTGTCCATCGCAGGATTTAAGAATCTATTTGAATTCTATCTCACGAGAAATAATTCACTTAATTTAAATTTATTTGAGTGAGATCCTGATCAATTAAGAAAGAAATCTAATATTAAGTACTCATCTTAACAGTAAACAAATTTGTTTAGAACTATAATTAAAAAAAGAAAAAAAAATCTTTAAGATCTTAAAAAAATCTTTACTATCTTAAAAAAAAAAATCTTTAAGAACTATCTTTGAAAAAAAATATCTTTAAGAACTATCTTAAAAAAAAAAATCTTTAACTATCTTAAAAAAAAAAAATCTTTTAAACTATCTTTAAAAAAAATAATCTTTAAGAACTATCTTTAAAAAAAAATCTTTAAAACTATCTTTAGAAAAAAATCTTTAAATATCTTAAAAAAAATAAAATCTTTAAGAACTAATATCTTAAAAAAAAAAAATCTTTAAGAACTATCTTTGAAAAAAAAATCTTTAAGAACTATCTTACAAAAAAAAAAACTTTAACTAAATCTTTAAAAAAAAATAACTTTTAAAACTATCTTTAAAAAAAAAACTTTAAGAACTATCTAAAAAAAATCTTTAAGAACTATCTTAAAAAAAAAAAATCTTTAAGAACTATCTTTAAAAAAAAAAAATAAAATCTTTAAGAACTATCTTAAAAAAAATCTTAATAACTATCTTAAAAAAAAAATCTTTAAGAACTATCTTTAAAAAAAAAAACTCTTTACATAACTATCTTTAAAAAAAAAAAATCTTTAATATCTTTAAAAAAATCTGTAACTATCTTAAAAAAAAAATCTTTAAGAACTATCTTAAAAAAAAAATCTTTAAGAACTAAAAATCTTAAAACAAAAAAAAAAAATCTTTATACAAACTATCTTAAAAAAAAAATAATATAAAAATCTTTAAAACTATCTTAAAAACAATCTGTAACTATCTTTAAAAAAAAAATCTTTAAGAACTATCTTAAAAAAAAAAAAATAAAAATTCTTTTATAACTATCTTAAACAAAAAAAAAATACTTTTATAACTATCTTAACAAAAAAAAAAAAAAAAAATCTGTGAAGTCTTCTATGGCTTCCAATGGTAACATACATAACATACACATACGATTCGTCGTTTGCTTGTCATGCTGATTGATGTGCGAACATATTTTGAACAGCAATCAAGTAAGTCAATCTTAGGCAGCACGTAGTACTTCTAAACTAGTCCCCCCCCCCCCTTGGCTATCTGTCTGTCTCTTCGAATCCGGTTCAACGACTAATAACAATACAAATCTGTTAAGTTTTCCGTAGACGCTTCCATTGAACGTCATAGCCAGCCCTCGGGGCACGTTTGAACAAAAGGGGGTAAAGCAACAGCGTATATAGCAGCCGGCCCACCTTTTGTCGCCTTTCCTTTTACACCGTCTTTACTTGCATAACATTTAAGCCGATTGCCATCCGCAAAGTGTAAGTTATTCGTTGCCATGACATGGAAGAATTACACGAAATATTTTATGCACTCCATATGCAGGAGGCAATGGGTATTCAAGCATTCTCATTGCCAGCTGCTGCCGCTTTGTCGTGAAGCAGGAGCAAAAAAAAAAGAAACTTTCCGCCGCTGCTTGACTTAAGTGCTTAAGGCCAAAGACGTGGTAGGTATCCATCAAGAACATACCTACATATTTGACCTTATAGTTCGTGTTGAAATTCTTATTCTACGTAATTTTCTATCATGCTCCGCTTAATGGCTCGCTCATGTACTGAACGTCGCTCGTCATTGCCCGAGTGGGATGGAACTGCGTTCAAAAAGTTAATTTTTTTTTATATCTACCTATAGTTTTCTTTCCTCCTTACAATTATTTTTACTCCGAATAAATCACTGAAGCGAAAAGTTTTGCATTCTCCTTTTGAAAGATTCATTATACATTCAGCACTCAAACCTTTCGAATTCGTCTCAGTTTTCGTTTCGAAGAATCTCTACTGATTCGGTACATACCTAGTGTTCTTAATTGTGTATTTTAGGGCAGTAAGCTGTTCGGCTTGATTTCTTCCCACCCCCCAAACATGTCTTGAGCTTTGGTTACTTCGAATCACTTGGTTAAAGCAATGCACAATAACTCTCTTGAAAATGATTTATTATGGTTGGAGAAGAATTCTTTGACTTTTAGCACTTATGTGTGCTCTCTAGCTTTTGCCCTAAGTTTCTTTTTCTATTGTTCTTAAACTTGTTTTGGCTAGGAGCACTAAATTGCTTCTGGTTGAAGAATCACTGCTAGCTATTCACTACATGAAGTAACGAAGCAATCAATTTTAAATAAATTCCTAAACTCCATCCGAGAGCTTATTTATTGAGGTTAGAAATAGGTGAAAATAGGAAAAGCGAAGATCTATGTCACAAGTACTTAGACACTGAAATAGCAAACTTCGAAAAGAATCTTTCAAAGTTGCCTCGAAGAATGGTTTTGATTTGAAAGACATGAGAGTTTAATATCGTTAGAATACTGTCAGGTCTTGTATTCACGCGTTTTGATTACATTTCCGGTATTTAAGGGGGTCTTCTCATTGAGCAACTTTTTTTTTCGACTTTTTTTTTTTTTTGCATTTATTTATAGCTTGGGTAGTTGTGAATATGCCCCTAAAAGGATTTTTTGAAATTCGAAATAGTTTAGAGGATATAGCCTTCTTTGTCGAGCAAGATCTGCGCTAAAACGAGTAATTTTTGCGTTGCTTCAAACTTTAAACGCGTTTATCTCGAAACCACGTTTTTCGAACTGGCGGCCATGATATCTCCAGTTCAACTGAACCGATTTTCATGAAACAAAGTGGAATCGACGCAGAATTGTCACCATTCTCGGGTGAACCTCGACCATAATTTTAAAAAATTTTTTACTATTTTTTTTTTACACTAAACTACAAAAAAAAAAAGCCCGAAATTGAAATTTTTTTTTGAATGGCCGCCATTTTGTCAAAAAAAATCACAAAATTAAGCTTGAGAGTTCACCCGAGAATTACATCTATACTGATTATAACCCCGTTTTTTTTTTCCATTTCGGACGCTCCGGAGACCCGGAATCGTGGCCGCCGTGACGGCACCTTTTTTTTTCACCACCAACTTTGAAGTCTCATTACTTTTTGAACAGCCCACGTATCGAGGCAAAAAAAATTTTTTATTTACTTTGAACCTTTTGTAATACAATAAATAAAAAAAGTTTTCAATTATTCTTTGCGTTTTCAAATAAGAATTTTTTTAAAAAGGGTCCAAAAAACGGGTTTTCAATGAGAAGACCCCCTTAACTGAATCGGACACGTAATATGATCATTAATATACATCTTTCTGCTAAAAAAAAAAAAAAATCATCAAATACTTCTAGCATCTCACAACTCAATCTTGAACTCAGCACACGCCAAATCCCAGCAAAGTTTTTCACGAAAAACTGGAACAATTCTTGAACTAATTCTGGCAAAATGCGGTTTTCGCACATTAGTTTCTATAACGTCAAAAGTGTATTATTACGACTTCAATTCAGTAATCCATCTTCATCCACAATAAGGAATTCCCACCATCATTCAATTTGCTCATAGCTCATTGTTATTCAGGCACAGCGAGACTCCATATCATATACACGATCAATTCACATATCACATGTATGACTTGTGGTTCTGGATTAGAATTACCCACGATCATTAGATTATATGACCCATTACAGCAAAAGAACAACGTCGACATTAAGAGCTTAGACAAACAGTAGTTTATGTACTCATTCTGCTGCTTATGTTATTTAGTTTTTTTGGTCTGCTTTACTGGAGCAATTCGCTACTTTACGTACACGCCCGACTTTACGGTCAGAGCATCATCATAGATCATATTTTTCTTCTTATGAGAAATGATACTGATGACCCAATTCGATTGCACGGTTATTCAATTTTGTTTCTTTTTTCGCGACCTGAGTTCATCGCTCTCGTTAAGCTCATTGAAAAGCATCGGATAATGAAGAGGCGCTACCGTCTAACCCAAATGAACGCTTTCATATTTAGCATTCTTCACAATTATTCGATTGTCTTCTTCATCTACAGTTCGTTAATTTCGGCAGTTTCTTTAAAGTAGAATCCTCTCTACTCATTTTTTAGGTATTTCTTATTTATTTTCGATTTTTTTTTGGTCATGGTGATTTCAGAGCAATTATTTGGCCATAAAATAATAGTCGAGTTCGCTGCTTAAATCTTTTGTTTTGCATTATCGTTTGAGTGAAAGGGTCTCTTTTTGTTCAGGAGAAGCGGTTTTAAAATTTTGTTGATATTTTGATGGGTACTGCGAAAAAACAACTTTCAGGTTCCTATTGTGCGGTCTCCTTGATATATCCTTGAAGAATTTTCGTTTGTTTTGAAAGGGTCTGGCGGCGGGTTAAGCATGCGGCATCATGAAAGGAATTTTTAAATTTTTGTTGATTTTTCGATAGGTGCCATCTAAAAACACTGTGGAGACTACTTTTTCGATTTTAATTTTGAACGGTCTTTGAAATATCCTTGAAAATCCTTTTTTAATAAGCCTTTTTTCAAAATTTTATACCTCAAAAACTAATTAAGATAAGAAGATGAAATAAACGTTGGTTGATTGCTAATATAACAAGAAATCAAAAAAAAAAATTTTTAATTTTACACTGAGAAAATTTTCCCACAGATCTAAAAAGACAATTTTAACAATTTTTTTCAGTGTATTTCCAGTTTACCGATTGCTAATATAACAGGAAATCAAAAAAAAAATTTTTAATTTAACACAGAGAAAAATTTTCCCACAGAACTAAAAAGACAATTTTTTTCAGTGTATTCCCAGTTTGACGCCACTCTACAAATTTTTTTTAAAAACACCTCAAAGTATTTGCTATCATTTAAAAAAAGTTTCATTCAAATTAAATGGCGCAACAGTGAGATATTCAAAAAATTACAAGTGCACATAGATGCTCTAGTACTAATATCCGGTACAAATGTGCGAAAATGATACAAAACACAAAAATGTGCGACCAAATCAAAAAAAAAATCCCTTGCCAATTGTGGGCACGTTCAGAAAGTTCGAGCCCGGGGAAAAGCCCCCTGTTTCACCCTCCTCTCTTAAGGCCTGACTAGTGTTGAAACGATACCATGAAAATATCGATACTAGTACTCATTTAATGTATCGAGATCAAGTATCGATACCACTAAAATACCGAACCAAAAGTATCGATACTGGGTAGTACTCGCTCAAGATTAAGCAAATTTTTATGATTCTTGGTATTTACACATCATAACCATGGGCGTAGCTAGGGATTTGTTCTAGGGTGGTCAGATTTTAATATATAATTATATGATATACCTGTTGGTATAGTAAATTTGAAGTACTACTGATTTCTCTAGGGTGGGAAAAGAGGTTTTTAGAGTGGGAATTTAAATTACTGTTTCTTGTCAGTGCTGCCAATAATTTGGCGCAGGTTTAACCTTAAGACAATTTATAAAAATCCCTTTCCCTTCCTAGGAAAATGCTTACGAAAAATCCATTTCAAAATGAAATCGAAAAAGTCCCTCAAAAAGGGAAAACCCCCCCAAATTATATCACTAATACAAGGAAAAATATTATGAGTAAATACCGAAATTAAAGTATCGATACCGCGAAAATACTTGGTGGTAAGTATTGAGTACAAAATATACTCAGTATCGACTAAAAGTATTCGATATCAAGTAGTATTTACTCATTTTGTTTCAACACTAGGCCTGACTATTAAGAAAAGTCCCTGTAACAAAAAAGCGCTCACTATTTCCAGCTGTTCGTTATCTCAGGGATTCGTTATATCCAGGTTTGACTGTATTATGAAAAGATAAAACAAATAGTGACTATCTCTTAAACCGACGCCTACGGGAAAGGAATATGTCCGCTTAAGTGTAAGCCGGAATACTAGAGCATCCCAAAAAGTGCCCGTTTAAGAGGAATGTCCAGAAAGCGAGAGTACACTGTAATAGCTAATAAAAAAAGGAACGCTGATAAACATTAAAAATAAAAGAAAATAAAATAAAATAAATAAAATGAAATCATAGGGCATTATGGAACTAGTTACAATAAAATCCGCAGTTGATTCAAAGTGTTTCCATATGTTTCCATATGTTGAATATTTTTAGGAATTCCTGAACAATTAATCTGGTGATATTGGAAATCAGGCATTCTTTTTTAATTTTCGATTAATTAATTTCAATAAATTTACCATTTTTCATATTGATAACTTTTAGATTAATAAAATACCGTTACATAAATTCAGAAACTCTATCAATTTTTAAAGATCTTCGGCAATTTTGTGAGACTCACAGTTTAAATGATTTTGAAAGCTCTTTTTATATGCAAGTCAGCCTTCAACACAGAAACTCATGTATGTACATTGAAGAAGCAAGTTTGTACATGGTACGATACTTAAAATGGCACATTGCCTTTTCGAAATAAGTCAACAAGAACGCAGAAGCTGCAAACCACATTTTACGCACTTCTGTCAAAAAGTCCGCAACATGCAACATGCACAGTGAACCACACAGCAAACAGCACAAGAACGGGCATCATACACATCAAGCTCTTCACTTGCTATCCACCGAATGCGTATTTTAGGTACATACTTGCACTCAATCGTATATACATATTTATTTATTTTTTTCTTACGTTACTACATCAAGTTTTCAGACAAAGTACCAAAGTGCAATGTTGGCTAGTGTTGCTTTGCTGCTGCTGCTAAGTGGCCCATTGCGTCTAGTTGTCGTCGTTGTATTGCTCCATGGGGAGCAGAGTTGACTGCTCGAACTGTTCGAAAGCTCATGTTTGTGAGTCTGTAATTGCGTAGAAAAGGAGGAGAGAAAAAAAACTTTTACATCACATACGCACACAAGTAAGGAATGACTGCCTGACAGCGACAGCAAAAGCAATGGCAATAAAAAGATCGAAATCGGTGGGGAAGGGAAACGCGCGGAGACATGTGCCGCCAAGTGAATTTATTGCAAAACGTTTCTCAGTGAGCAGCTATATTTGTTTAAAGAAGCGTTAACAATGTTGCACAAATTTATTTCAGAAGCAACGAAGCTGTGGGTTGCCGCCTCGAATGTTGCCCGCTGAGCAAAAAAAAGAAAATAATAATAAAAATAGATGTCAATTGGGCGCTGTGTGTTCAAGGTTAAAGTATGGCACAATAATTGCTTGTGTCAAAATGTACCGTTTTTTAGTGGATTACATAAAGTAACGGTAAATGGAAGAAGCTGTGCAAGGGTTTAACGATTGAATAAGGCTCGTGACGGCAATGGAGATCTCATTCATAGTTAAAATTGGTTTCTTCTTTTTTGTCTGCGTATGACAGATGAATAATTGCTGGAGATGTTATCAATAGAGCACGCTGACTGTGACGACAATCCGATTAAATGTAGATAGACTTTTTATTAAAATATTTTTCATTTAGCGAGCATAAAGTGAGCCGTATAAGAGACCATTTAGACCATAAAGAAATTCAAAAGTCTTTAATGAGATCGTGCACTGTTTGACTTATGTAATTATACGAATCTTTGATATTAAAAATCTTTAATATTAATGACTACTTTAGGCACAAGTCGAATGGTAATAAATAGAGCTCGGATTATTTTGAAATTTTTTTTGAATTATTTGAACTTATTGAATTTTTTGAATTTTTTTACATTTAACTGTGCTTTTTGAATATTTTATTCACTGAAGTAGGCTTTTTTTGTTAATTTGATGACAGTTCAACATTTTAATAGGCATACTAAAGCCCAAAATCCAACATTGCGAGAGCCCGATGCGAGAGTGCGCGACGTCACCAAAATGTTTTGCGTGACGCATTTTAATCTCCAATGAGAGTTTTGCGTCACGCAATGATAGCATATTTTCGCTTCTAGTAATGCAATATTTGAACCGAGTACCAATCTAACGAGTAACGTGTACTCATAAAAATTATACGCTATTACTTGAGTTTAAATTTTTATTCAAAATTTTCAAAAAATTTTCAAAATGAACCAAAGCTCACGAAATATTCCAAAAGCTCTTTTTCACGGAACAGTGAACAGTTTTTGTTTTATTAGTTTAAACGAGTACCCAATAGCGAGTACTCAAAAAATAGCTACATCATTAGCCTGTCAAATTGTCTCGCAACGAGAAATATTCAATTTTTCAAAATTTTCTCGCTACGAGGTCTCGCAGTGCGATACATTGGAGCTTGAACCATATGATTGAATGTATTGAAATTTGTATGCGTCTCGTCTCGTCTCGCGCTCTCGCATCGGGCTCTCGCAATGTTGGATTTTGGGCTTAAATCGAACTGATTTGGAATTTCTGACTGTGTATTTTTTAATATTTTGAATTTTTTGCATTTTTTTATGAATTTTTTTGAATTGTTTTTTAAATTTTTTTTTTGAATATTTAAAAAAAAAATTTTTTTTTAATTTTTATTTTTTATTTTTTTACATATTCACATTCCGAGGCATAGTAATAAATAAGATGAGGCAATTACGAGCACGCTTCCAACTTTTCTTTGAATTTAGCACAAAGCCACATCCAAGAAGTCCACACAGAAAAACTGGCTACGAAAAATTCCAATTAATGGCGTTTGTTAAACTCGATTCATCGGATTTTTAATTGTCACAATTAAAAATTTCAAACAAATCACGAAATTCGGGAAAATTTCGTAATATTAAATTTTGAACAAAAATTTGGTTGATTATTTTGATGTATTAAATACCAAAAGTATTAACACTTGACAAAAATTTTTTTCAATTTTTAAAAGTGCATATAAATATTTTTCTAAAATTCTCATTAGCTTTATGCGGACTTACAGACAAAATAATTAAAAATTATCTCACATATGTTTATGATGTTATAATGTATAATTATCTTCCGTAAACTGACTTTGCGAACTTAAATTTGTATTATGGACAGGGCTCGGATTTTGTTGATTTTTATAAATTTAAAGCATACTTTATGGAGTACAAATTTTGTTCAACGCACATAAATTTAAGATTCAAATAGATTTTTACCTTCGAAATGAATTTTTTTGGCGTTAGAAAAGCGGTTTCAAGTTCAACCTCGCTAAACTTATTTCAAAAATGTTGATAAGAAAAATTTTTGCCCCATAAAGTATGCTTTAAATTTCTAAAAGTCAACAAAATCCGAGCCCTGATTATAGAATATGTAGATATGGTATTTTTCTTTTTTTATTTATTTAAAATAATTGGTTGATTTTTATTAATACCTTTGGTTGTTGATATTACAAATCGTTAATTGAAAACTTCTGTTGAGTGTAATTCCAGTAATTGTCCCAATTAAACGATTTGTTAATATAACAAAAAGTGTGAAAGGCTGAGTTTTAACAACGAATTTTTTATATTGATTAAAAAATTTGTTGTATTTACGCACAAAAGTCTTTCTGTGCATCGTTGAAGCTCAAACTACATTGAAAATCTATTCTGAGGCAAACCTAAACAGTTGGTTAAACGATTTCTAAGCAATAAATTGTTAACGCAATGGACATCTAAATGGGACGTCTATGGCACCCTAGAACTATTTTAAAACAAGTAAGGGTCTTATAGTCAGGCGAGCCTGACAATAGAATACCCGACACAGACACATAATTTTTAATATCAAGAGGTGTTTAAGGGCATAAGGAGCCCCATATACCGACTTTTGTTAAATTTCTAAATGAAAACCGCTCTTTTGCCACGCCCACTTTTCAAATTTTTTTGGAATTCTAATCGGACCCTTATATATACGCTCAAATTCTAAGTTTCATTGAAATATTTCGAAAAAGTCCGATTTTGAGGCATTTTTGGGATTTTTGTGACAGACCCTAGTACTAGAGGTACCCTTAATAATGGTCCGATCGAAAAATTTTTTGGGAAGGACGTTACTGGCTATCAAGGAAGTATACGTGCCAATTTTTGTTCAAGTCCCATTGGTATTTCGGGAGTAGGAGACAATTTTTGAAAAACGCCCTTATGCCACGCCCACTTTTACAATTTTTTGAAATCGTATTACTTGCCTTTAAATATAATCAAATATCGAAGTTCATCAAAATATCTTGAAACTTCATTGGAGCATTTTGTGATTCGTAACAGACTAGTACTGGATACCCCTAAAATGGTCCGATGGGTCCATTCTCGAACTTGTTCTTATCATGTCCCGTGATACGCACCAAAATGTCAAGATAGCTCAACTCCTTCGATAAGATAACTGTATACAAACAGACGGACATGTCTAAATCGAATCTCCTGGTGACGCTGATCATTTCTATATATATTTTGTATGGTCTATCTCGACTGGTTCTGGGTGTTACACACAACCACACAAACGCAATATACCCTCGACACAGAGTGTGTCGGATATAATTATAAATTCCTTATCGGACAGCACCAGACAACAAACATCGAAGGACCAATAACAATCTCCAAAACCGGCCAGCACATTTAAATGGACAAAATATCGCGAATATTACCGTTCGGTGTCATTCCCGGCTGCTCCTTCAGGGTGTTGTCTTTAAGTATTAATCTCGTAAGAGTATTAATAACGCACAACGGATCTTAAGATTCATTGAACAGCTTCGAACAAATTACCACTGATATTTGAGTGGTTTTTCATAACAAGAACTTCATGACAGCGGATTTTATTGAAGCACAAAAATTCAACACAAACCGCTGCCGAAGAACGTTGAAGAAAATGTGCCATAAGTTGAAGTTGAATACTTCATAACCAGATTAACTGACCGCTCAAATTTACAGTACAGACCGACACATGTAACACTTTACGCATGGCATTAAGCCAAAGGTAATTGCAAATGAACGACCTTAATTACAAGAGAGAAAATTTAGTTTTCTTATAGTTACACATAAAAGCTGAATGTTAGAAAAACTGAGGCAGTTACAGGAAGGAAGTGCTAAGACTCTAGCTATGAATTAACAGTGTTAAAAAATATGACGGAAATTGGTAATAGTATGCAGAAAAAAAAAATAAACTCAATGAAATATGTATATTTTTTGTACCTTGTTATCTTAGCAAGTAAGTGGGATGATAAAGTACTTGCCAGTCGCTACTGTAGAAATCGGAATGGGTGAGTTTGTGCTGCTGTAACGTTCTGCCTTCCTTTGCAGGCATTGCTTCACTTATTTTATTTGTAGCAATTAATTCGCTTTCGTTTTCAGGCGCAACATGCGCCTTGTGCTTCTTTATTAAATCATTTTTTCCGTCTCTCCCCATTTTTTTTTTTTTCTAGCTAAATAAATTAATGCTGTTATGCGCAGCTACTTGAGGAAAAATAACGTTTTTCCAACAGGAAAAGCAAAGCAATTTGTTGCATTTTTTTACACGATGGAGTAAAGAAGAGAAAAAAAAGCCCATTCTTTTTCTACCGCAAATTTATGAGGTTTCTTTCTTTTATGGTAAATTCTTCAGTTCATTAGCCATAATTGTTCGACATCTTCTTTCTGCTTTTATTACTTTGTTTTCTCTCCCCTCCAAGTTGATAATGAATCATTGTTCGTTCTGTGGTTTTAAGACCAATCATCCAATAGAAGCGGAAGGAGTTTTTCTCATTGAATATTTTATTTTATTTTATACTTTTCTCGATTTTAAACCCCATTCTCCGAAATGTCTTCTTAATTAGGGAATTCACAGTCTTTTAAAATCCCTTCATAATTTATCTCCAGCTAAAGTGAGTATTTTTGGCTCATCGTGGGTATCAAATAAATTTTAGCATTGAAGCACTCATTTTGGTAGCATATGTTTTTCTCGGCAACTAAAGTCTTTTCGATTATTTCGCCTGTAAGTATGCTATGTTTTGAGCATCCACGACTATTTAGAGCTTGAGAAACAATCGATACTATCGATGGTTTGAAACTATCGAAAACAACGATAGTTTATGAAAACTATCGATAGTTTTGATTCATGGACATTTCCTTTAGCATTCGAAAGATGATGCTGGCGGTGACATTGGAAAGTTGATGCAGGTGGTGACAGAGGTTTCTTCTTTTTGAAATGGACAGAATCCAAAAAATGCCTTAATTTAGATTAGGGCGAGCCGCTCGAAGTCATCTTTCGATTATCAAAATTATCGATTTTCAAAATTATCGATTATCAAAACTATCGAAGATGGTGGTGATGGTATTGATGGTGATGATGGTGATGATGGTGATGATGGTGATGATGATGGTGATGATGGTGATGATGTGATGGTGATGATGGTGATGATGGTGATGATGGTGATGATGGTGATGATGGTGATGATGGTGTTGATGTTGATGGTGATTGATGGTGTTGATGTGTTGATGGTTGATGGTGTTGATGGTTGTTGATGGTGTGATGATGGTGTGATGTGTTGAGGTTGGTGTGATGATGGTGGTTGGTATGATGGTGTTGATGTTGTTGATGAAGATGATGATGGTGATGATGATGGTGAGGTTGGTGATGATGATGGTGGGGTTGGTGATGATGGTGTTGATGGTGTTTATGTTGTTGATGGTGATGATGTGATGTGGTGTATGATGATGTTGGTGTGATTTGTGTGATAGTGGTGATGATGATGGTTGATGATATGGTGATGATTATGTTTACAAATTTTGTATAATCGGAAATCTTCGAATGGGTTTATGTATTTAGCTGGGATATGGGTCTGAAGCTACGTATGCTATGCCCGTTCTGAGCGATTTTTTTAGATTTTCCCTTTAACCAAAAATCACTTCAAATGTTTACAAGTTTTACTGATCACTTTTCTATAAAAAAAAAAAAAACAGAAATAAAGGGATTTCTTTTCAATATCCAAGGGGAAAAGAGTCACCAAAATACTGCCAAGCATCAGTGCTGGTTACAAAATATGGAGATTTGTGTAAACATCTCAAACATGCTTTATTGAAATCACTAGCAATTTGACAATGAAATTATTTAAAATTTTAAAATATATCTTCCGATAGTACTATTAATACTATCGATATTTCAGACAATCGACTATCGATGATCGCAACTATCGATAGTTCACCAGCTGTACGACTGTTAGCAGGAACGTAAAAAATTTCTTTGGGTTATAGGGCATTTACATATACGTTTTAGCGCTACTCGTTTAAACTAAAACGACTAAGTCAAAACGGGGTGTTTACATATGCGCATGTCGTTTTGTAATTTTGTGCTTATGTTTTGTTTTCTCAACGCGTGAAATATGAGTGAACATTGTAATTTAGAATAGAAGCAATTATTGAAATTGCGTTCGTTTTCTACATTGGTTGGGGAAACAACATCACAATTTTTAAATTAGAAATTTCAATTACCATATGTTTTGCATTTTTATAGTGATGACACTCAGATTTCGATATTTTTATCAGTTATAAGCAGGATTTATCTTGTTTAGCTACTTGTTTTAAATTAAAACAGGAGAGTTTCTCGTTTTAGTTTTGTACGATAAAACGGGAAAAATATAAGTTGTTTTAGAGCTAAAATGGGCAAAGTTACTAAAACGCGAATAAAACGGCATATGTAAACGGCCTATTAGGAAAATGACAGGGGTTTGCTATTTGGGAGAAAAATGCAGAGTTTTCCGAGAATTTTCATAAGGTGAATATTCTTTAAGATCAAAGCAAACGTTTAATAAAGATATGTTGTCACTTTTTACTGCATAACCATTATTTCCACAAAGGAATATATTAAATTCGTCCAACATGTCGTATGAGTGATGCCCTTTTGTACTATATTTCGATACGCATGCGGCATGCCTGCCGGAGCTTAGCTGCTTTGCACCGCGAGCAACTGTATGTTCAAAGGCAAACTAAATCTGTATGAAATATCCCAAGTTGAGAAATTTCCATTATCAGATTGTGAAAACATCAAATTTCAGTAGTCATGAAATTAAGATAAAATAAAATAAGGTTTTCGGATCTTTACATTTCAGTTTTGTGCATGGATTTATTTCAGATTTCCAACTTTTTCTTACTACTAAAATCTAAGCTTATAAATTTGTTTTAAATATTTTCGACGTGTAGCTCTAAAAAGTACATGTAAAAATAATTATTTTTGTGCTTTTTGAACTCTCACAAAATTGATTTGAAGAGTTCAAATTTTTTATATAAATATTTGCTTAACAATTATTTTTTTTTTAGTACATTTCACTAAAAGACAAAATGGCGGCTACTGCGAGTAAAGCTTTTTTGAGTTTTTTTTTTTTTTTTTTTCACTTATTGCGAGAATCAGTGCGGATTAATATTTCGATTTAACTAGAATTTTGTTTTTGTTCATATTCTTATTTTGGCAATGCTGTCCGGTGGATTCAATTACACATACTACTAAAAAAAATTCTGACTAAGAAGAAGGTTCGAATTAACACACACACACATTCATCATAAAATAATAAACGCATTCGCCCTCAAGAAATAATTCATTTTTTCCTTCTATTAGGCTCCAGGCTTCTCAGTTGAGCACAAATTTAAAAGTCCTTAAATGTACAATGGAATCCATGGAAGCCTTAAAGAATAGTCCTCAATCGAGAGCGCTGGATCAACCGTGCAGGAAATGTCAATAGTGAATCTATACTCTTTCTCTACTGACTGCGTCAACAGTACTAACTACTGACCAGTTAAACCCGTCGCAATGCTTTGCGCTATTGACATTTAACGTTGAGTTGTCATTGAATGTCAACAGTAGAACGAAAAACTATTGACTATTGACGACTATTGACGACCTATTGACGACCTATTGACGACCTATTGACGACCTATTGACGTCGGTACTATTATGTAGACAAAAGGAGTACTCTTTCGCTTTATAAGGAGACATGCTGTTGACATGGTCAATAAAGATGAACTATACCTCTTGACAGTACCAGTTTCTGTAATGACGACACCGCCTATAAATACTGTTGACGTTGGAACTAGTTCTCTTGTCTATATTGACGTCAATATAGACACGGGGCCATATGGCGACAGGCTTCCTGCAGGGAAACTATACTTCAATACTAGGTTTTTTGTGAATAAGAATAGATTTTACTGGTTTTATATTCACTTTGATTCTTATGCTAACTTGAAACTATAAAAATAACAAATTTTAATGAAATAATTGTTAAAACAATAAAAATTGAAAAATGAAAGAATAACACTTTTTAAATTTCAAAAGCATTTTGAATGTTTTGGGGACTCGTACCTAAAGCGTAGGCCAGCTCAGAATGGCAATTTATCCTTGTAACAAAAAAAAAATCGCAACAGTTTAAAGCGTCCTAATGTTTCCCAAGGAGATTTTCAGGAATATTGGAAATTCTTCCCATTTTTTCGTTGTTCACTTAGTAACGAGTAGCAACCGTCATGGTACAATTAAAATATTTCCTTTTATAGAAAAAGTATGCCCATCATATTGGCTCTCAAAAATAATTGACTCTTTTCTATTCCTACCTTAATTGAATAATTTAAATTGTATTGTCAGCGGTTTTCCTATCAATTCATATTCAAATGATCTACATACATCGAAGCAATATACAATGACCAACACAGCTTGCCAACCTAACATGGGAAAAGATTGCATCATCGAAGTGAATGAATTTTGTGGGGGCTCTCTCTAATAACATTTAAAAATATTTTTGAGCGAAAAAAAAAATTCATTTTTTTTAAAAAAGGTCCTTCATTTGCAAACCACAAAACATGATTTCAGCATTTCAAAGAGCGTCCTTCAAAATCTCGATCTCGAATTATGAGCGTGTGTGTGCGGTCCAGCGATTACAATTATTTCCATAGTCAGCATTTCGGTGTGTTGTTGTTATTGCTCTTCGTGCTGCCATTATTCTCCAAATGCTGCAATAACAATTGCTGCAAATTGACGCGCAGCGCACGTTCCTCATTGATTTGCGATTTCATTTGTGACATATCCAGCTGCATTTGACGCATCGCAGTCCACAATTGCCTCAACGTTGGTGTCATATCCTCGTTCTCTAAGCCTTAACAGGATTTAAACGAATGTGTTTTTTTGCATAATTCGTGTTTTGGTTGTGGATTTGAAATGCAACAACAACAACAACAACCAGTTGTGAGAGTCCAGTGATGTGGTGGTTTAAATAAAAACAAATATATAAACATATATGTATTTTAAGAAGTATTCGAGTATGAGTGTGTGGTATGTCTAGCTATTGAAATTTATAGCACATGCTTGAATATGGCATATTAAAGTTGAAAAGGCGAAAAATTCAATTGAATATGGAATTTGAGAGGTATTCAAATGTATTGAAAAAAATAAAAAACAAAAAGATGCAAACAAAAACCAAAGAAAAAAAGGGGAAAAAATTAAACGAATTGAAAGGACACATATTTGAAAAAGGAATTTAGTCACAATGTCAGCCAGTCCTAATGGGTTTTCAATTGAAGTAGTGCAATAAAATTTTGAATTCACATCATTATGCCTCGGAATTTGAATATGTAAAAAAATGAAAAAAAATTAAAAAAAAATGCAAAAATTCAAACAAAAATCAAAAAAATTCAAAAAAAATGCAAAAAATTCAAAAAAAAATTCAAAAAATATTCCAAAAAAAAATGCAAAAAATTAAAAAAAAAAAAAATGCAAAAATATTCAAAAAAAAAATGCAAAAAATTCAAAAAAAAAATGCAAAAAATTCAAAAAAAAATTCAAACAAAAATGCAAAAAATTCAACAAAAAAAAAATTCAAAATATTCAAAAAATATTTAAAAAATTCACAGTCAAAAATTCCAAATTAGTTCGAATTAAGCCCAAAATCCAAAATTGCGAGAGCCCGATGCGAGAGTGCGCGACGTTACGAAAATGTTTTGCGTGACGCATTTCAATCTCCAATGAGAGTTTTGCGTCACGCAGATGATAGCGCATAATTTCGCTTCTAGTAATGCAATATTTGAACCGAGTACCAATCTAAAGAGTACCGGGTACTCACAAAAATTATAAGTACGTTATCAATTGAGTTTAAATTTTAATTCAAAATTTTCAAAAAATTTCAAAAAATTTTCAAAATGAACCAAAGCTCACGAAATATTTTAAAAGCTCTTTTTCACGGAACAGTGAACAGTTTTTGTTTTATTAGTTCAAACGAGTACCCAATGGCGAGTACTCAAAAAATAGCTACATCATTAACCTGTCAAATTGCCTCGCAACGAGAAATTTTCAATTTTTCAAATTTTCTCGCTACGAGGTCTCGCAGTGCGATACATTGAAGCTTGAGCCATACGGGCTCTCGAAATGTTGGATTTTGGGCTTTAGTATGCCTATTAAAATTTTGAATTGTCAAATTAACAAAAAAAAAAGCCTACTTCAGTCAATAAAATATTTAAAAAGCACAATTAAATGCTAAAAAAAAAAATCAAAATATTCAAAATCCGACCTCTACACATCATAGGTATATTATTCGTCCTCTTTGTGAGCACGTCGCAGAAGATTAGTGCAAAAATATTGTATTTCATAAAGGCATTTTTGATAATTTTTAACTGATGTTTTTAAAAAACATTTTTTAATCTCATTTTTTTGTTAAAAATATTAACTTCTGTTCATTTGAAACGTTTTGGAGTCGAGTAAATAAAAATTTCCAAAGCTATTTTAATTTTTGCTTTTAGTCGTCAAATCGTGTATGAAAAGATTTAAAAAAAGTCTTAAAAAGAGCTTAGTGAAAGAAAAAACTGTGTGAGGAAAAAACTTCGCTTTCATTCTATACAAAACCAAAAATGTATAATTTTTCTAAACAATTGACGCATACATTAGTGCACAAAAAAAATAAAAAAATTAAAAATAAATTTCAAAATTATTAACCCTCTAATGCCAAATTTTTTTTTTAATGTAAAGTTCAGATATGACTAATTTTGGGTAGAAAAACCTGAATCTGAAATAATTGTTATTAGTTTGTTTTTGGTAATTTGTTCGAAAAAAGTCCGTCTAGAGACGGAGCCAGGAACTAGAGGGTTAATGATGATAATTTTGGGTTCATTTTTTTACTAAACTGCGCACTAAGGGTTAAGTATAAAATTGAAACATAAAATAAAAAATAAAAAATAAAAAATTGGTGGTTTGTAAAGTTTACAAATTAGAAAATTTTATGAAACGGGAAATGAAATGTAAAAATTGGTATGAAAAAATTTTATAAAAACATGAGGAAAGTGTACAAAGCTGGATTAATCCCACTACTATTACTAATATAAAACTTGTTGCTGTTTTTTTGTGATTTTGAGGACTGCGAAGATAAATTTCGAGTGTAAATTGTTGTTTGAGTGGGGGTATGTGTATAATTTTTTCCACTAGAAAATATTGTTAATTCTGGCTTAATTTTCTTTTTCAAAAAAAGGAAAAAAAAATTTTCTGTCTTTTTTGCATTACCCTTATCCATTATGTGAGTGACAAGGTACCCGGGTAGCTTTTTCGTTTTCAAAAGTATTTTTTGCTTGTAATAAAAGGGGTCTGGGAGAATATATTGTGTTATATTTTCTGCATTATTAATCAAAAAAAACTCTCATTTAGATTTGTTTAAGATACCCGGGTATCTTGACACTCTATTGAAGGTGATTTTTTTTTGTCACTCACATAAGGGTTAAGCTTACTTACTAAAGAAATAGACGTTACCAAATTTAAATCGAAAAACTTAAATGTCATCTTATGAAATGGTTCCCCTTAACAGTTCTGTAAGAACACCAGACTGTCTATCTACAAGAACAAATATCTCAAAATAGACCTCACCAGCGATGGTAAAAGAATGTCGCAATATATTTTTAAAATATTCATTGTTTATGAACTAATATATTCGGATTATTTTTTCTCACTTCTTGTATCAACCAACAGAGATTTGGTCATAAAAGAAACGCTATTTGAACCGAGCTAGAAAAAACCCTTCCTCTTGCAAAACAAAAGAAATAAAAATAAATAATAAATAATAAATAATAAATAATAAATAAATAATAATAATAAATAATAAATAATAAATAAATAAATAATAATAATAAATAATAAATAAAATAATAAAATATAATAATAATAATAATATAATAAATATAATAATAAATAATAAAATAATAATAAATAAATAATAATAATAATAAATAAATAAATAATAATAAATAAATAATAAATAATAATAATAATAAATAATAATAAATAATAATAATAATAATAATAATAAAAATAATAAATAATAAATAATAATAATAAATAATAATAAAAATAATAAAATAATAAATAATAAATAATAATAATAATAATAAATAATAATAATAATAAAATAATAATAAATAATAATAATAAATAATAATAATAATAATAATAATAATAAATAATAAATAATAAATAATAATAAATAATAATAAAAATTAATAATATAATAATAATAATAAATAATAAATAATAATAATATAATAATAATAATAATAATAATAATAAATAATAAATAAAAATAATAAATAAAAATAATAATAAATAATAATAATATATAATAATAATAAATAAATAATAAATAATAATAAATAATAATAAATAATAATAATAATAAATAATAATAAATAAAATAATAAATAATAAAAATAAATAATATAATAAATAACTAATAAATAATATATTAAAATAAAATAATAATAAATAAATAAAAAAATAATAAATAAATAAATTAATAAATAAATCGCAATAAAAATTAAAACATTTAATAAATTTTTTGATTATAATATTAAAATATTAAAAAAATACAAGTAACTTACAATAATAATCAATAATTATAATATTTTCAATAATACATCAATTATAAATCTTTGCATTTATCTTAAACATAAAACATTTAATTAGACAACATTAAAAAATTTTATGTAGGCAAATAACTTAAAGAACTATGTAAAAAAGCAAACATTTTATGAAGTAACTTGTTCAATAATTAATCAAGAATTCAAATTATCACTTACTTATTAATAAAAAAATTTTAATTTAAATTATAACACATTTATCTAAATTCTTTTGCATTTTACTAATAGCACTTTAAAAGACTTAACTTGAGGACTAGACAAGGAAATTTACGCGAAAACAAAATTAATAAATAGTACAAAATATAATGCTTAAAATTTTATAAATTTTCAATAATTTTCAAGCATTCTGACAAAATAATAAAAAATCAATATAATTTTTATTAAGTTAAATTTTCATTTTCTAAACAAAATTATTTTAAAGTTTACTAAATAACTTTAAAAGACGAACTTGAAGGTACGATTCGTAGCGAAAGCGCAAACTATTTTGATCTTGAAGTAAAGCTAAATGTTGACAAACAATTTGAATGGCAAAAAAAGACAAAAATATCCATTTTATCACTTATCTTTCTATTCTAACTTATATTTAATGATAATCTTTAACCTTTGGCAAAGTTAGTAACACATTTACACAAATTCGTTAAGTTTACATAGCAGCTAAACACGATCTTAAACTATGACGAGACATTAGGACAAGGCAATCGATTGTACGCGAATGTAGCACAAAAGGTACAAAAAAAGGATACCCTAAAAATAAAATGCTTAAAATGTTTAAAATTCATAATTTTCAGCAATAGCTGCGACAAAAAACAAAAAATCAATATAATTATTTATCGTAAGCTTCTTTTTGCTTTCGTTCTACAATGCGCAACGAATGTCATTTATAAAGGATTATGAAATATTATGAAAGAATCGTAGCTTTAAGTACGATATCATAGCGAAAGGATACAACTGAAAGATCGTCATAAGCAGCATTAATGGCGGCTGCAACACAAAATTATCGACAGCAACAGATAGCATTAGCATCCATAGGCCACAAAAAAAAAACAAAAAAATATATAAATTAGTCAATAGTTATTAATTTTGCGCCATTGTTTCATGACGAAATTACCACAACACCAAGTGCCCGAGTGTCGTTGACTGTCGCCATTATCTGAACAGCGATCCTTATTCCCTAAAAGTCCACAGCCGCGATGACCGCTGCTCCGGCGGTCCATTTCGTCGCTATCTTCGGCTGCTAAATGTGGTGTACTACGGCGCAGTGTTGTGGTCTCAAGTCCACCATATCCCATGTGTGAATTGGTCTCAAAGGAACGATTCAAACGACGATCGTAAAGACCCGTCATCGGTGGATAACGCTCCGAACTTTGATGGCCTTCTGAGTTATTTCTCAACATTTTCTTTGGTGACCGGGACTGGTGTTGCTGCTGGTGCTGCTGTCTGTTGCTGTTGCTGCTGCTGCTGTTGCTGTTGTTGTTGTTGCCTCTCTACACTGGCCTGGTAAGAATTCTTCGTTATCTTTGGTGAGGTTTTATTCTTACGCGACAATAATGGTGTCATAAAAATATTATCATAGCCAGAACCAAAGCCACTTTTGAAGCGATTAAGTGATTTACGCGTAGCACGTTCCTCCGAGAATGCACGATAATCAAGTCCACCGTTTCCGGGCGCTGTCATACCTGCTGCAGTTGCTGGTCCAGCACCTGTGAGTGAATAACGATAACCACTTGCGCCGGTCAGAGATGATATTGAACTTGAATACAAATTGAAATTATTGGGACTAGCTTCACGCCAAATATAGGATGAGTTGAGGCTGCTCGTCGAGTTCGGTTGATGTGCATAGGCAGAATTGAACGGGGCTCCACTAGAGCCAACGCCAGCGCCCAATGCATTGCATAAAAATGGCAATTGTGGATTTGAGGTAGAGAAGGGTTTACTAGTTTTCAGTTTCCCGCCGCGTATCGGTAGGCATGGCGTCCACGGTTGTAATGCTAAATGAGAGAATGCGAGCGAAGAACACATTTGACAGCACACCACCATCAGAATGACGGGAAGGGGCGAAAATAGACAAAGAAATTAAATGAAATTTTTGAGAATGAAACAAAGAAACAACAACGGGGGGCATGGACATTAAATGCAAGCACACAAGAAAAAGGAAACGAAACATTGAAAGAAAACCAGAAAACAAAATTCTGCAACCAGGACAGGGGCAGAAAAATTTCATAAACATATGGAAGTAAATGCCATGAGAGCATCTGTTCAAAGAACAATGAGCGTACAGTTAATATTAAAATGCTAATGAACGGATATTTGAAAGAACAAATTAAAAAAAATAGCAATAACGTAGCGTATGCATAAAAAGCTGAAGGAATAACTTTAACAATATAAAAAAAAAATGAACAAAATTGAACAAAATTGAACAAAATTGAAAGAATTTCTCTCTGCCGAAGAGATAATGAAATTAATTAAAAATAGATAGTAAAATATTAATTAAAAATTACTATCGTTTAAGGGAAAGGAAAAAGTTTCACAAATTTTACAGGTAAAAAATATTCAAAAGCAATAATCAAAAATCAAACATTTTGACTCTGTGTGGGCAATAAAATTTCTTGTGCTTAAATGTCCCATTTTACAAGAAAAATCATTTAACTATAAGTTTTGTTAATTATTAAGAACTTGTTAAATTATATAAATTGTCAAATATTAAACATAGAATTGGCAAAACTCAAAATCGATCTTGAAAACCCGAACACACTTCCTTCAAACTCTCGGGAAAATTTCGTTTGATTAACTTTTTACTATTCTTATCAAACTTCTGAAGTATTCGAAAATGAAATTTATTGAAAAGAAACTTCATTTTGAGTTGTGCCAATTTTATATTTATATTATATCAGCCAGATTCTAAATATTCCCCGGGAATTTGAAAAAAAAAAATCTGCCGTTATAAGCACACTGGAGAACTGAATACAAAGGATCCCAGTATTTCATACATTTTTATACAAAGTTCATCACATTTTGTCTTTTATTGACGCTTACAAATACTTCCATTTTCCGCGGAGAGAATTTTGGAGGCAAAAAAACTCCCGGGGAATATTCCTTTAGAATAGGGCTGTATATTTTTTATTAAAATAATAACAGGTTTTATGTCAGATTATTCAAATATTAAGGAACTTTTAGCATCTATTGCGTTAACATATTTAGCAATTATAAATATCTACTTAATATAGGTGTAAGACGGCTGCTCATGTAAAATATTTTATAATGTAAGTTCTCGAAGATTCCAAATGTTCGTATTATGTATTCATATCTTGAGTTTAGATTTAAGACTTTTATAGGCAATAAAAGCTGGGCCCATAGTAGGGAAGAATCGCTAGACGCATTATTGGGGAGTCATTTTCCTCCGTGGGATGAGGAAGTGACGGAAACACCCCAGTTCAATCAGACATCTAGGGATATTGTTAATCAGGAGAAGCTTGTTTGGGCTGTCAACAATTTTGAGCCCTAAAAATCCCCCGGATTAGGTGGCATTATCCCTGCACATTAACAAAAAAACCTCTGGATTCGGCCTGTATTTGGATTATTGTGATTTTCCGAGCCTGCATTCGAATGGGTTACATCCCATGCAGGTGGAAACAAATTAGAAAGATATTCATCCCCAAAGCGGGGAAAAGATCACTCACGTCTGCAGAAGACTTTAGGCTAATAAGCCTCTCTTCGTTTCTATTAAAAACCTTAAAGAGACTTCTAGAGATGGATATCAGGAATAAAATTCCCAAAGATAGGTTGTCAAACTTACAGCATACCTATTTAAAAGGCAAGTAAGTAGATACCGCTCTTTAGACCCTGGTCAACCAAGTAGAGGGTGCGCGCTGACCCAAAAAGAGATCGCTTTCTAGACATTGCAGGGGCGTTTAATTGTGTGCTGCCTTCTTTGGATACGAAAGCACTATCTAAGATAGGAACAGCAGACAATATAGTCGGAATCATACACAGGTTACTAACTGAAAGGACCATCGTTCTATCCCCTCTTCTGTGGCTTGTGGTTATTAATGATCTTCTGAACAAACTGGATCAGGGGCTGTGCCGCGTCAAAGCCTATGCCAATGACGTCGCACTATTAGTTAGAGGCAAACACTTAGCGATCTGATGCAATCGTACCTTAATAATGTCTCGAGATGGGCGGGACGCTGCGGCCTTTCGATGAATCCCAGCTTTTCAACAATTCCAGAATTTCGTACACCCAAGATGGACGGGGTATCCTCGCTGTCTCTGAAGTGGTGAGATACTGAGGTATCTTTTTCGATAGGAAGCTTAACTGGGGGCAATTGGAAAACGGTGGGGCTTACCCTCACGTATCGTTCTATTAATTTTGACTGCAATTGTCAGACCGATTTTCCTTTATGAATTTTCTTTTTGGTGGACAGCAGTAGAACAAATTTCTATAGCTAAGAAGCTACATGATAGAATCTAGAGAATAGCCCTTGTGGGCACCATGGGGTCTTTGGGATCCACCCCCACTATGGCTCTCAATGCGATCCTTAATTTACTGCCGCCTGTATTCCTCCCTGCGCCTGCGGGAGATGGGTATTAGAGGTAGGGATTCGAACCTTCCACTACTAGCTGTTATCAACAACATCCCGGAAAATACAGATTACTGTGTACCTATGGTAAACCTAGAGAAACCGTTCCGGATCTTTATTCCCTCGACAGAAGACTGGAGCGGAGGTCTCAACCGGGATGAGGGTCATCTAAACTTTTTTACAGATGGCTCCAAGATTGAAAACAAGGTAGGAGGGGGTTTTTACTGTCCGGACTTAAATCTGGAAGGTAGTTTCAGACTTCCCGATCATTGCAGTGTCTTCCAGGCGGAAATTTCTGCTATAGGGAAGGTACTTAGTTGGCTAAGACATAACGTGGTAACACACACTTAAAGTCAATATTTTTACTGACAGTCAGGCTTCTATTAATCTGAGTACAAGGACATAGTGGCATTCCTGGTAACTGTGTAGCAGACGAACTTACAAGACGCAGTACCGTATTACTGGCTCCATCTAATTTGGAGCCTGCTTACATGCGTTTTGCAACTTGCTGTCTTATAATTGACCAATTGGCAAACAAATCCTTCCAGAATAGGTGGGAAAATATGAAAACTTGCATCAAGGTCAGGCAGACCTGGCCGCTTGTTAGCCAGAAAAGAAAAGAGGAGCTTCAAAAGTTACCCAAATGTCGCCTTTCGGTACTGACTGGGCACTGTTTGATTGGAGTTTATTTGAAAGCAAACTTCATATTCAATTTTAAGATCGCAAGACAAAAGATTGTACGAACTCCTCAAGAGTTTTATAAGGAGAGCAGGTCCGCTTAAACACGGAGGATCGTATATAAATATTTCTAAAATGTCAATGTTTTTTTGATATTCATTCACATGAGCAGCCTCTTTGGATAATTTATAATGTGTCCTTATTTCTAAATGCACGAGAATGTGATATGGTAGTGTGTAAGTTAAAAGTAATGCTTTAAATATGGTTTTTTTTTAGAGTCACAAGGACCAAAAGAGAAAAATTTAGTATGTTTATCATATAACATTTTATGCAATTGAGTTTAGTGATTTTAGTGTTTTTTTTTTTTAATTTTGAATCGGTTTTAGATTCATTAAATCATTGACTTATTCGATAGTCCCCATTTTTTATTTAGTTTCCAATCCTTTACCAAATTGTTTATTTTAAGTGATTTTAGAAGAACAAAATTACTTTTTATGGTTTTTAAGATCTAAAATGAAGTCCAAACATTTTGTGATGTTGATTTGCCATCATTAAAGAAGGGCTTAGTAATAATTAAGTGCGTTTAATTCTTATTTAAAATATAAACTGCAGTTTCCCTTGCTTCGTCTTTATCGCCTTTCAGTCTTACATAATTTGGCTGACCACTACCACTAGCATGAACTTTTGAACTCAGGCTATCTTCGACTACAAAGATCCCAAAACTCAACTTCTTAGCAATTAACACTTCAAAAAAACAAGCTAATACAGGTGGCGGGCGAAAGTTAGCGAAATAAAAAGTGCGGATATTTTTTCATTAATCTAATACTTAAAAAAAAAGACCGTAACGTTGAGTAAAGTAATAAAAAAAACATCAATATTCAAATTATTTTTTATAATTATATTTAAGGAAGACAGCTATCAAGGTGTATCCCGGAAACTACCAAATGAATTGAACTTTAAAATATTGTCGGCTTAGAGTGTAAACCTGCTAACTCACATTTGAAATTTTTTATAAGACAGACAAAAAACTGCTTCAAATTTAGATTTTCATCATAGCAAGGAAACCCAAAATAAAGTTGGTCCATTTTTTTGATATTTTATACATGAACCAATTATATTTTGGATTTCCTTCCTATGATGAAAATGTAAATATGAAGCAGTTTCTTGTCCCAAAATATATTTGGTCCATTTTTTCATATTTTATATATGAATCAACATATTTTGGATTTCCTTCCTATGATGAAAATGAAAATATGAAGCAGTTTCTTGTCCCAAAATATATTTGGTCCATTTTTTCATATTTTATACATGAACCAATTATATTTTGGATTTCCTTCCTATGATGAAATTGTAAATATGAAGCAGTTTCTTGTCCCAAAATATATTTGGTCCATTTTTTTCATATTTTATACATGAACCAATTATATTTTGGATTTCCTTCCTATGATGAAAATGTAAATATGAAGCAGTTTCTTGTCCCAAAATATATTTGGTCCATTTTTTCATATTTTATATATGAATCAATTATATTTTGGATTTCCTTCCTATGATGAAAATTGTAAATATGAAGCAGTTTCTTGTCCCAAAATAAAGTTGGTCCATTTTTTTATATTTTATACATGAACCAATTATATTTTTGATTTCCTTCCTATGATGAAATTGTAAATATGAAGCAGTTTCTTGTCTGTATTGTAAAATTTTTCAAATGTGAGTTAGCAGGTTTACACTCTAAGCCGACCATATGTAATTTATTGAATTGAGTAATGATAAATGTGCAACCCCGGTCTTATCAAATAAGATAACTAATGACCATTTAAGAATATTTTGGTAATAACCTTCAGCGGCCGAAATGAATCGTTTTAACAGATTTTAATCGCAAAATGTCAGCAACAAATATTTGCAAGCAATGAAATTCAAAAAAAAAAAAAATTAATTAAAAAATTATTTATATATAAATGTGAAAACAAATGAAATTAAAAAAAAGCAAGCATAAAAAAGCTGAAATAATCAGCGTTATAATTTCATATTTAGTTCCAAGCCAAATGAAAGTCAACAGAATTATAAATTGAACGAAAAAAGAAAATGGAATATTTGTGATAGAATTGTTAAGCTTCACTTACCCGAATGAATCGTATTTCGAGCGTTATTCTGATAGGCGGCACAGTAGGCTTCGAAAACTCGGAGTACTAAAGCATCTTCTTCAAAAGTTGGTTGCATCTTTCGTCCATTACAATAACTGGATAGCGTATTAGAGCTGCCGCCACCACCACTACTACTGCTGGTATTATTTGTACTAGCATTGAGTAAACATGGGCGTAATGGAGGCGCTGGACGCAAATTTGTAATACTCCAATTAGCTGTACAATGATAAAAAAAAAAACAAAATTGCAATAAAAATGAAAAATTTTCAATGTGATTTTTTTTTTTTTTTGGCTTGCCTTTTGTGTTTGCGGTCCTTGCGTTTGTTGGCATGCTTGGTGGGACTTGAATCTTCGCAACACTGTTTGACATCGGGGCTAAATTTGATTTGTGGCTTGGCACCGCCACCGGATGATTTGGTAGACTTGGTGGTTGTTGTGGATGATGATGAAGATGTTGTGGATGCTGAGTGTGCGTGAATTGATTGTAGCTCAAATGATGGTTGAACGATAGACTCCGTTTGTGTTGTGACGGATGCGAAAGAGCCGACGATATTGGAATCGGTGGTGTTCCCGTTACCATACTGTTTGGAGATGACGCTGTGTTTGACATTGCCTGTGGATTCGTTGTGCGTTGGCTTAGCACGCCTAGATTGGTTGGCGGCGACATCTGAAAGGAAAACCAAAACATTATTCACATTGCCAAAAGGGAATAATTTATAAATTCAAATTCATGTTAGTATAAATATCCTTTGAGGGGGGGTTTTTTTTTTTTTTAATCTGGGAATATTATATGGCTGCACACACAGAACTGTAAACTTTTATTTTGTTAATTGGCATTTATATAATACGCAATTCATAATCATGGTCTGGTGTTTTTGATTTTTGATTTTTCTTTTGGGCCAATGGTAAGCAGAGACAAGCAAGCCAACGAAGGTGAATGCGTTGTTGTTGTGGTGAAAAATGTTTGTTTCGTAAATCGTTTTTCGAAAATTTTTGTTAGATTTTTGTTAACTTAACGGATTTGGTCTCTTTTTTTGGAAATATGTGGTATGTATGATTATCATTGCTTTGGTGATTTGAGCGATGGCGAAAAGCAAGCATGATTTCATTGAAGTCTGCTGATAGTCGATTCATTTATTTTCTACGATGAAATCCTTAAGGGGGTCTTCTCATTGAAAACCCGTTTTTTGGACCCTTTTTAAAAAAAATTCTTATTTGAAAACGCAAAGAATAATTGAAAACTTTTTTTATTTATTGTATTACAAAAGGTTCAAAGTAAATAAAAAAAAATTTTTTGCCTCGATACGTGGGACTGTTCAAAAAGTAATGAGACTTCAAAGTTGGTGGTGAAAAAAAAAGGTGCCGTCACGGCGGCCACGATTCCGGGTCTCCGGAGCGTCCGAAATGGAAAAAAAAAAACGGGGTTATAATCAGTATAGATGTAATTCTCGGGTGAACCTCAAGCTTAATTTTGTGATTTTTTTTGACAAAATGGCGGCCATTCAAAAAAAAATTTCAATTTCGGGCTTTTTTTTTGTAGTTTAGTGTAAAAAAAAAATAGTAAAAAAAATTTTTAAAATTATGGTCGAGGTTCACCCGAGAATGGTGACAATTCTGCGTCGATTCCACTTTGTTTATTTTGTGATTTTTTTTGACAAAATGGCGGCCATTCAAAAAAAAATTTCAATTTCGGGCATTTTTTTTGTAGTTTAGTGTAAAAAAGAATATAGTAAAAAAATTTTTTAAAATTATGGTCGAGGTTCACCCGAGAATGGTGACAATTCTGCGCCGATTCCACTTTGCATAAATCGAGTTCTGAATGAGAATGGCCGCCATTCAAAAAAAATGAATTTCGAGTTAATAATCTTTAGAGTTTGGAACAAAAAAATGTACTTTTTTAGATCGTTCACCAAAGAAGGCTATATCTCTAAACATTTGAATTTAAATATCCGTTTTTAATGAAGATATACCCGGCAGTCTGAAAAATGGTATTCAATAAAGCGTAAATAAGACGAAAAATTATGTTGCTCGCTGAAAAGAAGATTCCCCTTAATTTAAAAAATCCTTTAGTGTGCTTAAACTACCATCTATATACAAGAGAAATTTATTCTGAAAAAAGAAAATTCTTCATTTATAGACTTAATAAAAAATATCAGTTCACTATTGGGAAAAAAAAAAATTTAACTTAAAATTATCTAAAAATTTATTCCTAATTTTAATGAAGATTACCCGGGAGTTTTCTGGAAAAATGAAGTATTCTAAGCGTATAATAAGAGAAAGAATGTGATGTTGTTCGCTTGAAAATTTTCGAAATTCTTGGTCCCTTTTTATATTCCCTTCTCAGTATGCTTAGAATGGGAGCATTTTTTTTATTCCCCGAGAATATTTATTTCGGGCTGAATAGAAAGCTCTAAAATTCTTCGCACCTTTATCCAGTCATTGGTACAAAAATTCAGATCACTATGGGCAAAAAAAAAAAAAATTTCTCAACGATTTGTAATAGACCTTCATCTACCACTAATTGCAACAGACCTGCCAAAATGTCTTTGCAATCACAAAAACTTAGAGCATAGATCTTCAAAAGATTAAGTCGATTGAAGTTTCAAGATCGCATTTAAGTTACATTTTACTATGGAATTCAAAGCAGGTAGTCCTAATTCTAAACAGGAGAAAGAAAATGAAGAATATATCCATATGAACTCTTATAGGGCATTTACATATACGTTTTAGCGCTACTCGTTTAAGCTAAAACGACTAAGTCAAAACGGGGTGTTTACATATGCACATGTCGTTTTGTCATTTTGTAATTATCTTTTGTTTGCTTAACACGTGAAATATGAGTGAATATTGTTATTTAGATAAGAAGCAATTATTGAAATTGTATTCGTTTTTTATATTGGTTGTGGAAACAACCTCAAAAAATTGAAATTAGAAATTTTAATTACCATATGTTTTGCATTTTTATAGTGATGACACTCAGATTTCGATATTTTTATCAGTTATAAGCAGGATTTATCTTGTTTAGCTACTTGTTTTAAATTAAAACAGGAAAGTTTCTCGTTTTAGTTTTGTACGATAAAACGGGAAAAATCTAAGTTGTTTTAGTGCTAAAACGGGCAAAGTTACTAAAACGCGAATAAAATGGCATATGTAAACGGCCTATTAGCTACTGCCCATAAAAAAATCATATAGGTAAGAATATCATATTTATACTCATATAAAATAAATAATTTTATGTTCAGAAAAGTGACTTGAGTTCGTTGAAATAGACAAGTTAGGGGTAGATTTGCATAGGAAAATTTTAAATGAAAAGCCTGAAAGGTTTCGTTGAGTGAACCTTGAGAAGATGTTTTTTTTTTTTTTTTTTTTGCTATTTAGCAACGTCAATGAATGCGATGCGATGATGACGTTAAAGCGAAGGTATATTAACAAACCAACAGATTCATTCCGAAAAACGAATTTACAAGACAGAACGTGCACAAAAACGCGATAAATAAGAGCTGCTGTGGGGTGGAAAAAAAATCCCACAGTTTGCTTGCCTTCTGCTATAGATGCAATCGGCGACCCGATAGCGCCAACATCAGACCTATTAGCTTCACCAATATCGGTTGATCCTAATGATTCCTGTCGTGCTATCATTCCACTACAAATTGGACAATCTAAAGAACTACTGGGACCTTGCAGCACGCTAGCCTCCGTGAACTGTACTCCAACGACTGTATTTGAGGCGCTAGAGAAACGTGTTATTCTCCCACCACCATTACATATGGGACAAAATCCAGGTGAAAATGTTGTCGTTGCTGTATTCGTTGTTGTCGTTGTAGTTCCAGCCGCAGTGCATAATGAAGCACAATCCTGACAAATTGAGCAATACGATGCGCCTTCAGTAAAGCCACTGGCTCTATCCAATGCACAAAAACAGGCAGAGCAAATCGAGCAATATGAATCACGACTGTTGGCATTTGGCAATTGGACAGGTTTACTGATGAATTCTTTACGTTTGTTATAAGCTAATGCAATGCCACGGACTACTTCAGCTGGTAATTTCTCTTTTTTCCACCAATGTGCATACATGCCAGAGCGAAACAAACGTTCGGGAGTGCCAACACTTATGGTGGTGTCGTTGTCGTCGTTGTCGTCATCATCGTCGTCATTGTTAAGAGAAGATGTAAAATGCATTTTTGGCGGAATATTCAACTGTGATGCTACAGTGGGATTGATAAGGACATTATGGGCGTTGCTGGCGGTCACTGGTAAAAGACCATCACCACTTGCCGGATTCGATGCGTCAACAATGTCCATTGTTGCTTCTGGCGTAAGGAACTTTTCACGAAACATTCCGCAGACATTGAAACGCGTGAGATCATCAACATTATCGCAGTTTAAGGCATCTAGTGGAATATTATATTGTTCATTGTAGCATGGTTCTGCGTGCTGATCACTGCAAGGTGGATCGGGTGAGGCAATCGTACAACTGCCAGCCATTCCGGAGTCACTCGAACGTGGACTCGGGCACTGTGAACTTTCACAGCATTTGCATTTCGATGGGCCATCATCATCAAAGTGATTTCCATTTCGGGAATTTTTCGGCTGTTGCGTCCTATTCATTTTTTGACCATGTTGCATCGATGGAATGTTTTCGTTACGCATTCCGGAAGAACTTGAGCCTGGAAAATCAGTGCCTTTCGATTTATCTTCATCATTATTCGGATTATCACACATTTTTATATACTGATAACTAATACAACGCCTCATCGAATTTGGTCGTTGGTTTCCATCATCGGCTTTCGACTTACGATTTCGAGCTTCGATGGAAATCTCTGTATTCAAATTCAAATCATCTTTGGATTGCGATGTCTTCGCCTTCGCGGACAAACGCTTATCTGAATTGAGGGCATGTTTTTTGAAAGGAGAAACCTCACGTTGGAGGCTTATACGTTTTTCTATATTTCTTCAGCCACCTCAGGCTGTGGATAGTAATACGAAGGATCAATTAAATCCATACAGCTGCCATCAAAATTATATAGAAGCTCAGCTTGAAGTTTGTCTGGTGCTGTAAGATATGCCGCTGGTAGATCCAAGCAACTGGAATGCGATTCTGCTCCATGAAGAGAACCTTCATTTCGATCATCGGGTTCTCGGGTTATCTCAAATGTGCTCAAGCTTTGGTTTTCATTCCTCGCGCTCAAATTGGACTTATGTACTGCAATCTCTGATGGGGCTACAAATATATTTGGCATGCTATGCCGTTCGAGCGTTTGTTTGCTAGGAATCTTAGATTTCACACCGTTCTTTTCAGCATTAACACCAAGCGAAGGTTCATCTGCAAGTTCTGCTAAATTTTCGCATGCCAGAAATGCGCCTCCAAGTCGGGGTGAATATATAGAAGATCCTTGTGAGCTTTCAGATATCAGTGGATGTAATCGAGCATTCGTTTTTTCACATTTTATTTTACTATCTAGTGTTGATGACTTTTCCGTACAAATTGACTTGCCTCCGAGATCCAAATGAGCAGTTGATGTATGTATAATAGAATTTTGTTCACTGGACTTACGTGCAAGGGCACGTATGGCTTTCGATCCAATTATCAATGATTCTTTATGTGAAGGCGCTACAATTAGTGTATCCGAATCATTAGAGAGTTTTATTAAATTGATCGATGAACAGTGACGTGGTTTATTCAATGTTGCCATAGGTGTGCCGCCATGATCAACAAATGTTCCTGTTGAATCGTAAATCGAATCACGTTTATTGCTATAGAATTTTATATAATCAAATGGATTCGAATCGCATTCGCCGCATGCATCACTTTCCGCTTCGCTCGATGAATCTGTTGGCAATTCGAAGGCATCTTGTCGTTCCAACTCCGAACGATCTGAAGACAGGTATGTTGCTGTATCGATAAGTTCCTCTGTACTTTTCAATTGTTTCCGCAGCTTTATTGATGATTTCTTTTGGCGCTTTTTACGCAACGGTATTTGTTTAAGATCAATACTCAATCGAGCTTGCGGGTAAAGCAACATTTTTATAATGGAACTTTTTAGGACTCCCGTTGTCACGAGTTTGGCAAAAAATGCACTCAACTTAGCGTAAGGTGCTGTGGACGGGTAGTTACTGGGCGGCAAAGTTACACGATAAACTAAGGCATTTGGAGTTGCATTGTAGTAGGCACAGAGTGAGAAACGTGTACAGTACCCACGCGTATCCAAGTTATAGTCCAGATTACTATTAGACGTGCTCTAAATTACTCAATTGATTTTGCGTCATGCAATTGTTTTAAGATCGTATATGAATTTTTTTTTTTTTTTTTTTATAGGTTTGTTGATATGAGTTGTTTTTGTTCATTGGTATTCAAATGGTAATAGTTTTTAATGTAATTAAAAAAAAAAAAAAAATTGGAAAAACAAAAAATTTTAATTAAAAAAAAAACTTAATCCAACCTTTTAAGATTTCATTCAAGAAATTCGATTTGAAATAAAAAAGAAGGGCAAATATTTTCAAACTTACATGCTGTGGAACGTAAGCGTTGGATCCTCCAGTTGACGAATTGCTGAGATTACTTAGTTGTCGTTTTATTCCAGATTGGACCTGATAAATTATTACCGGTAAGCAGCTCAACCCATTTATTCGCTTCGTTTGGACCTTGACAGACCGCAACGATTCGTTCAATAAGAGGCCCACTGATCTCGAAGGCGTTCTTCAAGTTATCGTTATCCTCAAGACGATTGACAACGATGCCTGTTAGCGGCAATTTTCCCTGCAAAAGAATAATGGATTCAATTAATTATTTTTCTCATTTGGTCTTATAGGATGAAAGCAACAAAAGTTCACTTAATTCACAGAAAAGAAAATAAACACTAGGCCTATTCACGAGACCTTGGTATCGTGGCAAAAGTGTAAAAAATTAGTTAAGCTTCCAACAACAACTTGTATCGAAAAGTCTTGCACTTTTGCCACGATACCACGGTCTCGTGAATAGGCCTACATATGTCCTTTAATATTAATATTCTTAAGGGGGTCTTCTCATTGAAAACCCGTTTTTTGGACCCTTTTTAAAAAAATTCTTATTTGAAAACGCAAAGAATAATTGAAAACTTTTTTTATTTATTGTATTACAAAAGGTTCAAAGTAAATAAAAAAAATTTTTTTTGCCTCGATACGTGGGCTGTTCAAAAAGTAATGAGACTTCAAAGTTGGTGGTGAAAAAAAAAGTGCCGTCACGGCGGCCACGATTCCGGGTCTCCGGAGCGTCCGAAATGGAAAAAAAAAACGGGGTTATAATCAGTATAGATGTAATTCTCGGGTGAACCTCAAGCTTAATTTTGTGATTTTTTTTTGACAAAATGGCGGCCATTCAAAAAAAAAATTTCAATTTCGGGCTTTTTTTTTGTAGTTTAGTGTAAAAAAAAAAATAGTAAAAAAATTTTTTAAAATTATGGTCGAGGTTCACCCGAGAATGGTGACAATTCTGCGTCGATTCCACTTTGTTTCATGAAAATCGGTTCAGTTGAACTGGAGATATCATGGCCGCCAGTTCGAAAAACGTGGTTTCGAGATAAACGCGTTTAAAGTTTGAAGCAACGCAAAAATTACTCGTTTTAGCGCAGATCTTGCTCGACAAAGAAGGCTATATCCTCTAAACTATTTCGAATTTCAAAAAATCCTTTTAGGGGCATATTCACAACTACCCAAGCTATAAATAAATGCAAAAAAAAAAAAAGTCGAAAGAAAAAGTTGCTCAATGAGAAGACCCCCTTAAGCTGTTGCTAACACTCTTTAACTTCAACTTAAAATTTCTAAAAAAAATTTCATAAAAAACTTAAGGACGTAAAAAAGAACAAAACAATACCTCATAAATGAAGGCACTCATTCTCTGACTGACACTCAGTATTAATAGTGTTTGTGGAAATAGCACAAAATATCGATCTCGATGATCCGGGCCCACAGCAACACTCCCCATATGAATTATGTCGCCTAGAATAGAAAAAATTTCATAATTTCAAAATAAAAAAGATAAATAAATTACTTACCCAACGAACTTAATTCTTGTCCCTGCCAACCACGCACTGGACCAGTTAACACTTGCAACTCCAGCTCTTTTTGTCGCCGTGTCGCAGAACATGTGGCCTGCAATGAGCAAACCAAAAAAAAATTATAGCACAATTCAAGTTAAAAATTTTAACTTAAAATACAAAAAGAAAAAAAACTACTTACAGCAATATCCTTGAACACGGCTACACTACGTTGCGTATCGCCACGATCAGGATGACTACTTTCCATATGACGTTCGAGCTCTTGCAACATGGCTGAGTATTTATCTAGACGTCTAAATGGCTTGGAAAGACCCGTCGTCAGCACAAGTAAACCAGGCGTTGACGCTCCTTGACGTTCCATATATTTTGTCAGATCATCCCTAAAAGAAATCCAAATTAGTTCATAATTTTATAAATGAATATGGAATATTATTTCTCTAAAGCGTACTTGTGCTTATCGAGAATGACAATTGCTTTCGGATGAGCGGCACAGTATGCTTGATGAACCTGCTTTAGATGTGGTGCTTTCGTTAGGAATAGTTTTCCTATACGATCGTTACACTCTTCCATTTGTGTAAGCAATTCTTCATGCGTTTTAACAACCTCAACAAAATTGCACATCAATTGAGCATACTCATCCGGTGTGAGTCTGAAAAAAAAAGGAAATTTTCATTTAAGGGGGTCTTCTCATTGAGCAACTTTTTTTTTCGACTTTTATTTTTTTTTTGCATTTATTTATAGCTTGGGTTGTTGTGAATATGCCCCTAAAAGGATTTTTTGAAATTCGAAATAGTTTAGAGGATATAGCCTTCTTTGTCGAGCAAGATCTGCGCTAAAACGAGTAATTTTTGCGTTGCTTCAAACTTTAAATGCGTTTATCTCGAAACCACGTTTTTCAAACTGACGGCCATGATATATCCAGTTCAACTGAACCGATTTTCATGAAACAAAGTGGAATCGACGCAGAATTGTCACCATTCTCGGGTGAACCTCGACCATAATTTTAAAAAATTTTTTACTATTTTTTTTTTTACACTAAACTCCAAAAAAAAAAAAGCCCGAAATTGAAATTTTTTTTTGAATGGCCGCCATTTTGTCAAAAAAAAATCACAAAATTAAGCTTGAGTTTCACCCGAGAAATACATCTATACTGATTATAACCCCGTTTTTTTTTTCCATTTCGGACGCTCCGGAGACCCGGAATCGTGGCCGCCGTGACGGCACCTTTTTTTTTCACCACCAACTTTGAAGTCTCATTACTTTTTGAACAGCCCACGTATCGAGGCAAAAAAAAATTTTTTTATTTACTTTGAACCTTTTGTAATACAATAAATAAAAAAAAGTTTTCAATTATTCTTTGCGTTTTCAAATAAGAATTTTTTTAAAAAGGGTCCAAAAAACGGGTTTTCAATGAGAAGACCCCCCCCTTAATGGAATTTTATTATTTATTTATATTTATTAAAGTTTTCTCTATTCGGGTACTTACATTTGCGTTTGTTGCAATGGTTCTAAGAAATTTTCGAAAAGGCCTTGCAATTCGGCAACATGTGCACGCTCTGAGTCCAGCAGATCCTTTAGCACAACCGAACGATACTCTTGTATTTCTTCGGGTGGCCGTACTGATTCTGTGATCGGCAGTGGTGCCTTATACTCGTTAACATAATTGCTGGGAAACCAGCCAGTCTTATCATCAAGTGTACCCTCCCACCAGCCTCCCTCTTCACGTTGTGTGACAGTGATTAGATCACCTTTTTTAAAGCATAGTTCATCGTTATTGCCACCTTTGAACGAGTACTCGGCTTGCACGATTAACGGTTGCTCCATGATTGCTAAGGCCAGTTCTTGTGTAGTTCTCCCAGGACTTTATGGCATAAAAAAAACAAAATTTTTCCAAACAAAATTTATCTGCAAAGAAAGAAAAGAGACAAGAACAAATTCAGTTGTAGGTACACAATGAATAAATACGAAAAATCAGAAAAATTTCGAAATGAAGAAAATTATTCGGCATTTTCTAGACTCTTTTTTTTTCATGCTCCTCAAATTATACCTCTTAATGCGGATAGCGCATTTTTCCATCGTGCGTACGTCGCGTCGTCTCATCAGCCGTATTTCTAAATTTAACAATTTTTTTTTATTTTTTATTTTTTCATTTGTCTTTTCGAAATGTTGCTGCTGTGAAAGAGATTTTCGTTGTCATGCCCATAACCTACAAAAGTCCATTCACAAATATGTACATATGTATGTACGAGTATTTTTCCTGTGTGATTATTTATGTTTCACTTTAAGAAATAAATTCCAGAAAGGAAAAAAATCACTCTACAGTGAACTACGGATAAATGCAACACGAATAAATGCAAAAACCTCATAAGTGCAAGGTGCTTTGAGGCCTTTTTTTATGAGTTCCCATGAAAACATGCACGGATTAATGCGAAGAACGCGTTAGTGCACAAGAATTCAAGCAAAAAACGTGTTGCATTTATCCGTACTCTACTGTATTATGGATAAAGTAATTTTAAATATGCTAAATATTAACACGCGCGTCAACAAACGTCCATTATTCTTTAGATTCACTTCGTTATTTTAATGGATGAAATTTCGGGCGTTTCGGAGTCAAGCCGAAATTTGTCTTAAATTTTAAATGGGGAAAATCGATTAAAATTTTAATGTTCGCATCATTAAAGAATTTTTTTTTATATATATTTATTATATTCAGCGTTAGAAAATTCACTCAAATAAGCTATTTCTAATTGAAAAAAAAAATAGAACAATATATTGCAGCCCTGTGGACCCTTTGAGAGCCGTGATTGTCCTATAAAGCACATTGCGAGGACCAAAAAATTGAAAGGAAAAATTCTTAGAATTCCTTCAAATCGGTCCAATTTTCGTTTAATCGCCGATTTTCAATTTTAAAAACCCAATAGTACTTTTCAACGCTTGGTTTAATTTCTGCTGGATTTGCTCATATCCAACAAGGGTATTAATAATATATATAAAGCCCTATTCTAAATGAATATTTCCCAGGAACCTTATTCAAAATAAGTCACCGTTTGTTTCATCTTTTTTTAAATTTATTTTGTGCCCGATATTGTTTGATTTAATATTTGCTCGGCATGTCAATTAAATTCTAGGATCGATAACCACCATGACATGTGAAGCAAATATGCAGATAATGGAAACTTCCATCTATGAAAAGAATTTCCCTTTATTCGAATTGGAAGCATATAGTATTTTTTTTTTTAATTCTTTTTATTATTTTTTTTTTATTTCATTTGAATTCATAAAATGGAATTTGTGAGGCTACCGGAAATATACACAAGGAATATAGAAAATTTATTTTTAAATTTTACACTGAGAAAAATTATTGCACAAAAAAGAAAACAAAAATGTTAACTATTTTTTTCAGTGTATTTCAGTTTTTATAAGACCTTTTGAATGTTTTAAAAGAATACCTTGTTTTATTAATAATAATTCAACGTTTGTTTCATCTTTTTATCTTTATTATTTCTTGAGATATTAAATTTATAAAAAACATGCCGTATGAGTAATGTGTTTTGTATCATTTTCGCACATTTGCACTGGATATTTGTACTAGAGCATCTATGTGCACTTGTAATTTTTTGAATATCTCACTGTTGCGCCATTTAATTTGAATGAAAACTTTTTTCAAATGAAAGCAAATACTTAGAGGTATTTTTTTAAACAAATTTTCAGAGCGGCGGCAAACTGGGAATACACTGAAAACAATTGTTAAAATTATTTTTTAGTTTTGTGGGAAAAATTTTTTCAGTGTAAAAATTTAAAAAAAAATTTTTTTTTTATTTCCTGTTATATTAGCAATCGGCAAACTGGAAATACACTGAAAAAAAATTTTTAAATCGCTTTTTAGTTTTGCGGAAAAATTTTTTTCAGTGTAAAAATTAAAAAAAAAATTTTTGATGTCCTGTTATATTAGCAATCGGCCAACGTTTGTTTCATCTTCTTATCTTAATTATTTTTTGAGATATAAAATTTTGGAAAAAAGGCTAATTAAAAAAGGATTTTCAAGGATATTTCAAAGACCGTTCAAAATAAAAATCTAAAAACTAGTCTCCACAGTGTTTTTAGATGGCACCTATCGAAAAATCAACAAAATTTACAAAATTCCTTTCATGATGCCGCAACAACCCGCCAGACCCTTTCATTGATAAACAAAAATTATTCGACTGTTACCTGTTAACCCTCTAAACATCGAATTTTTGTTTTCCATTTCATACGAACTCTTGGAATTAGCCGATCGCTGACCAAATAATGAGTGGAAATCAACACTTAACTCGTATGTTCATATATTTTTCAAACATTTTTGATAGATTTCAGAATTCAGAACCACGCACGCTACTGGCTCCACTAGAGGGTTAAAAGAACAACAACAAAAAACCTTTTGAAGCGCAAATGATGGCGCAAAAAATCCTCCATTCGTTGGAGAATTCATCCGTTTTGTTGACACAATTTGTTTCTTCTTTATCGGAAATTGCACACAATTTAAGGCGAAATTCGGAAAGAAATTTCAGAAAATTTGTTCTTTGAGAGATCACTTTTAATTTTTTTGTTTTTTTTATTAAAAATAGATCCAAGTTAAGGTAAAACGAGAAATTCTTCTTAATTTTTCTTTTCCTTCCGCGCGAACACTCACACACACACACACACACATCACACACAGATGCATCCCTCCCATGTTCCCCGACAGAGAAATTTTGAAATTTCTTTGTCACTAAAAATATAAAAAACGAACCTTGAAATCACAAAAAAGCGAACGACGAACGAAATGAAATGAAATTATGTTAAAAAAAAAAAGAACCCACAAGAAGATGAACGGAAGTGTTGACAAGTGCAATCAGTAATTGCATCGCCGCCAGACTCCGGTCCAAATGAACCACACACACACACACACGCAGCATCGAGTGCAAGACGAAAAGTGTCACAAAAATAGGGATCTTCGTCATACGGATGCGATCGGATCAAATTAGATCGCTCGTTAAAGTTGGACTCGAATTCTTTTCTTCGAAATTCCATTCGGCTTCCATAATATGAATGAAAAGCTATAAAATTTTCCATTTTCTTTTTCATTTCTTTTCTAATTTTGTGACTTTCTTGAGTTGAGTGTTCCCGATAAGAAAAGCACATTTCAATTGATTTTCAATTTCACATTCCAGTATTTTTCGGCAATCGGCAGCATCTCTTGTGCGGAATAAAATATATATATATATAGGTATGTATATAGGTATATAAAAAAGTTTATTTTGTTGTGATTCCGCGTTTGGTTTATTTATTTGTATTTTTATTTGGATTTTCCTCTTTGCTTTTTATTTTCTTTGCACACCGACGCCAGAAAATTAACACAAAAATTTACTTGAAAATCTTCAAAGAATTTTGTCAAAAAAGCACCTTTCTCATTAAGGATTTTCCGAACGAAGTGAGCGCACTCGCGTTTGCACAGACACTGCCGATCAATGGTCATGAAAATGGGGGAAAATCCGTTGAATGAAATACAAATCAAATTGTATCACAAGAAAATTTCTGAAGAGCAGCAAAGAGTTTTGTTGAGAATCGAAGAGTAAAAATAAAATTCGGAAAATTTTGTTTTCCTTTCAAGAGATTATTTTTTTAAATTTTTTTATATTTTTTTAATGATTTTTTTTTTTATTTTTTTTATTTTTTTTTTTTTTAATTTTTTTTTTTCATAATTTTTTTTTTCTTTTTTCTGTGGTAATTCATGTCGGACTTTGAATGATGTAAATCGTCTTCGACAGAAACTGCTCTGAACCGGCTAAAGGCACACGAGTGATGAGCAGAATTATTTTAATTATTGTAATAATGTCGGGAATCGTGTGCACATTATATACAAATACTGTGTACAGTAGTTTCGCTATATAAGAAACTCGTATATAAGAAAAAACCGCTTTTTAAGAAAGGAATCTCAGGGCACCGAGTCCATTTATATTAAGCTCTGTACAAAAATGTTTGTATATAATAGGGCATTTACATATACGTTTTAGCGCTACTCGTTTAAGCTAAAACGACTAAGTCAAAACGGGGTGTTTACATATGCGCATGTCGTTTTGTAATTTTGTGGTTATCTTTTGTTTGCTCAACGCGTGAAATATGAGTGAATATTGTAATTTAGAATAGAAGCAATTATTGATATTGCGTTCGTTTTCTACATTGGTTGCGGAAACAACCTCACAGTTTTTAAATTAGAAATTTCAATGAGTATATGTTTTGCATTTTTATAGTGATCGATGCACCACTACTTGAAATTGATTTCATTGACTGAAGAAGTTTCGCTTTTAGTTTCAGTTATAACGACAAGGACTTTGTTTACTACTTGTTTCAGCGATAGACTTGCTGACTTTCGGAAATGTGAAAATTCATTATGGTTATACAGGTTATGTTTTCTTTTTAATAAACAGGAGTTTCTCGTTTTAGTTTTGTACGATAAAACGGGAAAAATCTAAGTTGTTTTAGAGCTAAAACGGGCAAAGTTGCTAAAACGCGAATAAAACGGCATATGTAAACGGCCTATAAGAAACTCGTATATAAGAAAAACTCGCCTTTAAGACCAGCGTTGCCAGGTCTCATAATTTTTTATGAGATCTACTTACTTTTCGTTCAATCTCCTACCCTAATAACTTTTTCCTAAAATCTACTACTTTTGCTCTTTTTATCTCCAACCCTGCAGAAAATCCGAGTGGAAAACTGTGGCGTTTTTCTAGTTCAAACTTCACCAGAACTAGTTCTCCATTATACCCCTTCCAATATATAATTTTGTAGAATTTTAAATATTAAAATAAGAATTGGTGGTCAACAATTGACTAGTGTAAAAGACCTCATTAGTACTCGTCGATGAGTCTAAAAAACTTCGATACTATCGATAGTATAAACATAAAATAAATATTATTATTATATATAGGTATTATTATACTATATAACAATCCAAACCAGAGCTAATGCGTCAAATCGCAAAAAAAGAAAAACATGGCACTCAAAAAGCGAATCTGTGACGTCGTTAACGACGACAATGACGTTATTGTTAACAAATACTTAAATATGTCTATTTCATAAAATTCGTCGACTATTTTTCTAAACAAAACACTGAAATAGAGATCCTTTTTTTCATCCTTTCTTTCTCTCCTCAAAATCCCGCGAAATCATTACATTTCTCAGGAAAACCCTTTTTTCCATGAAAAAAATATGGCATCATTATGTATAATTGATTGTATAACATAACCCAACATACCTATATGTACATAAAAAAAAAAAATTCGTCAACATATACATCAATACATCAACGTCTAAAAATACATTAATATGTATATTTAAAGTTGAAATGTTTTTATTTCAATGTTTAAATAAATTTAAAAAAAAAGGTTGTAGATCTCCTAGTTTTGGATTATTGTAAGGTAGGAGATTTACTAACTTTGGAAATGAAATCTACTACTTTTGAAAATTAAGACATGGCAACGCTGTTTAAGAAACTGTTTACCAAAACCAAAAACTCTTTTTGTATGGAAAAAAATTTTTTACCTATAAGAAACCTGGTTTTTATCAAAAGTTTAACACCCCTATTTTGAAAATCGGTAGTTTAATATAAGAAAAAATTTCTTAAAACGAATTTTTTTTTATAAGAAAGAAATTTCTTATAAAGGGTTCTTATATAAGAAAAAAATGAATGAATTTTCTTGGCAAAATCGACTTTCTTATATAGCGAAACTACTGTATATGAGTTACAGATTCAAAAGTATATAAATATGTAACTGCATAGATATTATGTACAGACGTACAATATCGAAAGAATTCGGCTTTGTTTTTAAGTGAGAGGAAATCATTTTGATTTATTTTTCGCGAATGTCTAAAATTCTTGGAAACACACGTTGTGAATCATACGGACCGTCCGAAATGTGCTATAAAATCAAAACAAGATATTTTCCAATTTCAATATCCGATCCTCATCAGTTGGGAAGAACAAGAAGAAGAAGAAGAAGCACTCAAACACGATTCGTCCTATTTTTGTTTTTACGCAAATTTTATGGCATTTCTATTTTGTTTTTTTTTTTTAATTTTTCGTTTAATTTTCGTGAAAATTCGTTATGCATTTTATGCCGATTATGAGAAATCTTTTTGAATTCGAATCGCCATGTAAAATTGGTCACTAACCTCGGAAGGTGTGCTTCACATGTTTTTAAATAATTATGCTTTAAGCATGGATAAAGTGTCATTGACATTTATTGAATAAAATGAGAAATTTTGAATAATATTTTAGAAACACGAAGATTCTTCCCTCTGTTGTTGTTCTTTTTGAAAGGCAAACTGTACGCAAAAGTCGTCAGGCCCGCGTCCGAATGTTGGATCGTACGAGAACGTACAAGAGTAAAATAACTGCGACTGAGATGAAAATGCTAAGGATGACGGCCGGGTGTGAATAAACTTGATCACATTAAGAGCAAACGTATCAGAGGCAGCTAATTCATTCATAAGTCCATCACCCGAAGCGCTCAAAGTTAGTTAGATACGATGGTATTGCCATGTTCAATGGCGACCGCCGGAGAGTCCCGCAAAGAAGGCAATATTCATCACTGTTCCAGCAAAGGGCTAGAGGGCAGGCAGACCGAAAAATACTTGGATCGATCAGATGAAAAAATATCAACAAATTATGGACATAATCGGAATGCCTGCAGAAGGGTGCTGAGATCACATATCACACCTCAGGAGGCCATGAGCGAGTCCGAAACGAGGTAAACAAGGGTTAAGAAGAGGAAATTGTTCTTTTTGTAGAGTCGAAATGAAGAAAATATAATGAGAGAAAATATACTGCAACGATTTCCGTTTCCGTCACATAGTTTTTATACCCGACACACTCTGTGTCGGGGGTATATTGCGTTTGTGTGGTTGTGTGTAACACCCAGAACCAGTCGAGATAGACCATACAAAATTATATAGAAATGATCAGCGTCACCAGGAGATTCGATTTAGCCATGTCGTCCGTCTTGTCGTCTGTCGTGTTGTATACAGTTATCTTATCGAAGGAGTTGAGCTATCTTGACGAAATTTGGTATGCGTGCTCACGGGGACATGAGTAAGAACAAGTTCGAGAATGGACCCGATCGGACCATTTTTAGGGTACCTCCAGTACTAGGGTCTGTTACGAAAATCACAAAAACTGCCTCAAAAACCGGAGTTTTTCAAGATAATGTAATTGAAATTTGACATTTGAACATATCTTAGGCATTAATATGATTCAAATATTTTAAAAGTGGGCGTGGCAGAAAGGGCGGTTTTCGAAAATTGTCTCCTATCACCCGAAACTTCAAATGGGACTTGAACGAAATTTGGCACTTATGCTTCCTTTGTAGCCATAACATCCTCTAAAAATTTCTTTGATAGGTCCATTATTAAGGGTACCTCCTAGTACTAGGGTCTGTCACAAAAATCTCAAAATTGCCTTAAAATCGGACTTTTTCGAAATATTTCAATGAAACTTAGAATTTGAGCGTATATTTAAGCCTCTGATTAGAATTAAAAAAAAAAATGGAAAAGTGGGCGTGGCAAAGGGGCAGTTTTCATAACAGAAATTTAACAAAAAGTGGTAGATATATGGGCCGCTTATGGTCCTTAAACACCTCTTGATATTAAAAATTTATTTGAACATGTGACGTCTGTGTCGGGTATTTTATTGTCAGGCTCGCCTGACTATAACACCCTTACTTGTTTTATTTAATCTGTGGTGGTTTTTATTTTGTTTTCTTTTTACGTTTGCTTTTATCGAATATTCTCGAGTTTTACAAGATTTCGAATATATATATGGGCATTCCCCATACAAAGTAATGTTCTTGTCGCGTCCGTAGTAATGTTTCTAATTGCCATTCGGATCTCTGAAGAATGATTTTGCTAAATGTTAAAGTTTGAACACACTTTCGTGCAGCTCAAGCGGACTTTAACATCAAATTAATTCTTTGCAGATCCAAATGGCAATTAGATACATTACTACGGACGTGACAAAAAAACAATTACTTTGTCTGAAAATGCCCATATGCGAATATTTAACGTGCACAAGAAGAATAACGCAAATATTATTTTCATATCAATTTATGCCACTTGTTGTTGTCCCCGGAATATGAAAGAACTTATTAATGAGTTTATAATTAATTAGTATTAAAAATTCATTGTCTTTATGTCGAAAAGAGTATTCATTTAAAGACAACTGTTGATGGGAAATTTTAAAACGCACTGCGCCAGAAACATTCCGAAAGCGGTCTCTAGTCACTAAAGAGAAATTTCTTTTTGGAGGAATAGAGAGAGTGAAACGTGTGAAATAATCTTAGAGCATATTTCTTTTTATAAGTATTTCATTTCTTTTAAACACACAACGAAGAATAATATTGAAGCAAATTTTCCTTTGACTCAAAAAATATTTGCCTTAAGCTTTAATATCTTTTTGGCAGAACTCGGATATTGTTTCCCTTACACTTTCTGTTTGAACAAAAACTCAAAAATAATCCACACTAAAATCCGAAAAGTAAACACATCGCACAGCTCAACACTCTTCAATAGAGCTCTCTGCTTGACTGACTGCCTTTATGTCTGAATAGTCGACAGTGCTGAGGTTAAATTATTAAAAATCCTCGGCCTCGACTCGACGAACTGACATCGAACGTGAAAGCCCATGTGTCAGTGTCAGTGCCATTCAAAAATTTTATAATATTTTTCTATATGTAATTTTTTTTTCCTCTCTCCCTCTCTCTAGTGGAAGTCGTTTTCTTAACAGATGTTTGCTCAGCGTAACATATGAACTATGGAACATAGTCTAAAGGAAATGTGCAACATGCTAAATTGACATAAAATGCGCTGAGTTCATAAGCTAATGACAACGACGAGCAAGCAGCAGCAGCCTCCAAATGATACAGTTCGTTGTTGGTTTCGGCATCACATTTGAGTTCATTTTGGGGTAATTAATTTCTACCTCCGGTCCACCCGTCAATGAATCCAACATTCATCAGAGATTGTCGCTCCATCGGCTCTAAGCAAACTGCAGCCTCAACAGATTAAATGAGTGGGCGGGCGGCGGTTGCTCTCTGTGGAAATAGATGTGGGCAGATATTTACTTATGCGGTTCCATGAATGCACGGTGCAAGAATCGGTAAAGGTTGCTACTTTATGGTGACATAAGACCTCAAAATCTATGGCGCAAATAGCGGAGGGGGGAAAAACAAAAGGTGGGAAAAATTAAAAGCCTGCAAAATGTTTATTTATCTGAGCGACTTGAGCATGACAATCAGCAAAGTTGATTTTTGAGAATCGTATTGAATTATGCGGAAGTTTGCAAAACGATGCCCTATATACATACATACATACATATTTACCAGCTGTGATATGTCAGCATTTTTGTTATATTAGCTCTAGCAACAAAAGATTGTACATACATGAATACATTTCATAATGCGATTTTGAACTTTTATCAATAAACATGCATAAGCACAAACTAAATTGACGAGAAATCTTGAGGGAAAAAAAATGTCACGCAAACCAAGCATTTGAAAAATTTATATATTTATTTTTTTCCCCAAATTTTTGAAGTTAATGTAAGCAGAGTCGCTCCTAGAGTGGTCAAATGTAAGACCAACTACCATTATTTTTTTATTCCCAACAATTTATCCAAACATACCTTCCCCCTATCTCCACTCCTTAAGGGGGCTCCCATACAAAAGTAATTTTTTTATGAATTTTCCCCCCACTGTCATAACTAGCCCCAGAGTGCCCCTAGAGGATTCAAATGTTTGACCGACCCCCATTAACTTTGTCTCCCTAACATTTTTTCCCAACATACTGACCCCCCATATCCCCTCCTTAGGGGGTCACCCATACAAAATTACCTTAATTTTATCACAATTTCATACAAAATGGCTGTCACTACAGTCAAAGTCATCACCCTAATATACATACATACAAACATACATATTTACCAGCTGTGAAATGTCAGCATTTTTGTTATATTAGCTCTAGCAACAAAAGATTGTACATACATGAATACATTTCAAATGCATTTTGATTTTATCAATAAACATTTATAAGCACAAACGAAAATGACCGAGAAATCTGAGGGGCAAAAGAATTGGCACGAGCAAAAAGCACGAAGCGTCTTGTTATTACAGCAAAAAATATTTATTGTAGGCCATAAAAACAGTGTGTTCCCAACAAGAATTCTGGGAAAAGTTGCGATCGCTATAAATTTCCGAAACAGAGCTGCGTATTTAGCATACAGAGTTAAAAAAAATAGATATGTTCTATGTTTAGATGGTTTTTAAACCAAAAATTACACTAGAGACTTCAATTTTGGCTATACAGTAGTTTCGCTATATAAGAAACTCGTATATAAGAGAAACCCGCTTTTAAGAAAGGAATCTCAGGGCACCGAGTCCATTTATATTAAGCTCTGTACAAAAATTTTTGTATATAAGAAACTCGTATATAAGAAAAACTCGCCTTTAAGAAGGTTAGGTTAGGTTAGAGTGGCTGCCCCCTTTAAGGGGACACACTTAGGCCGCATATGGGCCCGTTGTGGTACCACATGGGAAGACATGCCTCCCTAATTACCCGTTTGGTGAAGCCACTTGGACTCATTAATGAAGCGAGCTATGTCTTTTATTCAAACAGATGACAGCTCATTGAGAGAGGAGAAGAAGAAAGAACCGAGCAGCCTGGATCTTCTCCTGGCCAAGCCCGGGCAGTGGCACATGAGGTGACTCACCGTTTCTTCTTCCTCCTCCGATCTGCAACTTTTACAGAAGTCATTGTAAGGAACGCCTAGGCAGTGTCCTGTGATTATGAAGACCATACGTCTTATGTCGGCGCGGCCCAGCGGCCAGGAGTTGACTGGTCCTTTTGTAGTCCAGGTCTACTACCCACATCAACCTTGAAATTAGGCAAGAATCTTCCTCTGCCCATGCCTTGCGCGCTTGCCCGTAGAAATCAGATTTAATCTTTAATTTAACTGAGGCAAAAGGAACCACCCAATTCGGGCTCCGTTAAAATGTTATCAAGTTCTGTACCGGCCCTCGCAAGGTCGTCCGCTGTAGTTACCTTTGATGTCCCTGTGTCCAGGTACCCACATCAGGGTCACCGAAGAGTGCTTAGCCATCTCCTGAAAAGACGAACGACACTCGCGGATTGTCTTAGATGTGGTTACCCCACTCGAGAGGGACTTTAAGAAACTGTTTACCAAAACCAAAAACTCTTTTTGTATGGAAAAAATTTTTATATAAGAATCTTGGTTTTTATCAAAAATTTAACACCCCTATTTTGAAATATCGGTAGTTTATATAAGAAAAAATTTTCTTAAAAAATTGTTTTTATCAGAAAGACTTTTCTTATAAACGGGTTCTTATATAAGAAAAAACCGGATATAAGAATGAAATTTCTTGGCAAAATCGACTTTCTTATATAGCGAAACTACTGTATATAAAAAAGAAATGTTAAAATTTTAAGTGGTAAGAGATCCTCGTGCTTCAGATCAATACATACTATTTTAATGTGTACCTAATAATATAATACTTTTAATAAAATATAAGCTTCTTCGATAATTACCAGGACCCATCGACTACCATTATTTTAAAGATATCAAAGAAAATACTATTCCCCATAGCTAAAATAAATTTTTATGTAATATTTGAATTATAATCAACCTTTTCTTATCGGCTTATTGACAATCCTTATGGTTCGTGTTGTCCAACCTACGTTTCAAATTTGAAGCTTCTACGCTTTTTACTTCGGAAGGTAGGAAAAATCTCCATTTGTTGGCGTGACAGTGGGCGGAGAGATCCGACCACAGACGGGCGGACAGACGGACATGTCTAAATCGATTCAGATTTCGATTTCGAATGATCATGAATAGAGCTCGGATTTTGAATATTTTGCAATTTTTTTGAATTTTTTGCATTTAACTGTGCTTTTTGAATATTTTATTCACTGATGTAGGCTTTTTTTTTTGTTATTTTGACAATTCAACATTTTAATAGGCATACTAAATCGAACTGATTTGGAATTTTTGACTTATTTTGAAGAGTATTTTTGCATTTTTTTTTGAATTATTTTTGTATTTTTTTGGAATATTTTTTTGAATTTTTTTAATTTTTTTTTTATTTTACATATTCAAATTCCGAGGCATATTCATGAATATATATATTTGTCTATAACAGCGGAGCTTAGTTCTAGCTGTTACAAGATCCGCACAAAACGAATATACCCTGCTTACGCTGTTTATAAAAATAGAGCCCGAACTAATTTTAAATTTAATGGACACTCTATGGGGAAATTCAATATTGGAAATCGATTTACTTTTTTGGCTTTCATCCAAAGGAAAAACAAAGTTGCCCGTTTGATCCATGCTGACTGCATTCGCTATAAATATTTACGGCTTCTTTGATCTTTAACAGTAACTTTTTAACAAGTAAGAACCTAAATTCGGTCTACTCCGGCTTTTTGATAGACGTACAGCCCGATTCTGAATATTCCCGGGAATTTTTCTGCCGTTGCCATCGTTTTACATGCGAACAATTTATGCCTTTCTGTCATGATACAAGATAGCGCCACTTCAGTACCGCTATTTTGAGGCTCTCTTTGAGAGCCGAAAATTGAGTTTGTGACGTCACTGAGCGAGAAATTGTTGTTGTTTCCCATGCTATTAAAAAAAGTAAAAAGCCGGTTTAACATGGGAAACAACAACAACGAATCGCGATTTTGAGTTTGTGACGTTTCCTCTCTCAAGTGGCGCTATCTTGTTTTCTTGTATCATGCCTTTCTGTATTAAGTATAAAAGATCAATGTTTTGGGCATGGATGAGTGTAAATATTACCCAGAAATCTTTTGTAGGACTTGAACTGAAATTTAAGAATTAGATTTTTTCAATCCGTGTGAGAGTTGGGATATCATTGAAATATATTCGATGATCCTCGAGTTAAAGCGACATCCTTTAAAGCCATTTAATCAATTTGTGTTTGTTTAGACAAATTTTGGCGGTTTAGGTGGTCTGATCGTAGGAATATTCGCGATCGATCCAATTCTCGAGTATAAAGAACTTTATTATAGTGGTTACAAGACCCGCATAGAATTAATATACCTTGCCGAAGCTAAGTATAGTAAACAAATATGTGTTTTTGTGAATGAGTAAGAAACCACACACATCTATACATACATATATATACTTAAATAGCAAGACATATAAGTAAGAAATTTCCAGTGTTTGCAGTTACTCGACACGCTTTTGTTTGTTGAAAATATATACCTGAATTGTGTTTTGCTCACATATTCCTTTCTATTTTTATTTAACAATCACTTTCGATGTAAATTCAACAAAAATAAAACTGAAACTACTAGTGCTGGAAGTTTTTTCGATAGCATCTGACTATCGATTTGGTTGTTTGTTAGAGGCCATTTGCACGTTAAGACATTTCGATAATGAAACAAATTTTCGTTGGCAAGCGACGCACGGGGATGTGGTATGGTAGGGTTTTTCTCTCTTCCACCTGCCTCCCTTGCCATCGAAAATTTGTTTCATTATCGAAATGTCTTAACGTGTAAATAGCGTATAAGCCTTCGAACGATATATACAAACATTATAAATTAAACAGTAATATAGATGTCTTAGTGAAGTGTAACAGCAATGGAATGTTTCATATCAAGCAGAGCTGATACCGTGAGGAATAATTGTGAATTAAAAGAGGGCAGGTGCTATGTCTTGCCGTGTTTTCTACTACTTTTTTCTATCAGCCTTACAGCCCAAGAAACTCAACGATGTATTTAGGACTATCGATTGTTTTTTGACACTATCGATACTCGATACTTGTACTGAAGGATTTCTCCATTTACATTATCACTAAATGCATAATATAAACATAATAGAATTCATTCATTTAATTCACTTTTAATTGATCTTAAGCACAAAAGGAATAAGAGAATGGCCCACAATCCACTGGACAAGATTCACGCGTTGGACGACATTGAGAAGGAAATTATTCTGTGCCTACAAAGTGCAGGTAATACGAACAGAAGAAGAATTAAGTTCAAATTTAAATTAAATTCACTTTAAGGACAAACTCTTCAAGAACTGAGCAAGGAGAAATGCCCGCAAAAGAATGTCGAGACGCAGACGCAACAGTTCCTGAAGTCACTCGCCAATGTGGAAAACCGGCTCGGCGAACAAATACACTATCTCACGCAAGTTTCAACTGGACAACCACACGAAGGATCTGGCTATTCATCCGCCAAAGTACTCCAAATGGGCTGGCATCGAATCCAACATGCACGGTCGCGCGTCCGCGAGCTGGAGGAGTCGAAGGCACTGCACACATACAAGACACGACAACAACAGGTACAGCCAATGTGTAGAAGTTCACATTATTTAATTTAATGAATAGATTGTCTTGCAGCAACGCCAACAAGCAGCAGCTGCGATGAATTATGCAGCTGGATCGCACGATCATCATGGGCAAAGATAGATTTAAGTTCTTAGCATTACAAATAATACTGCTTTCAATTATTTAGCGTATTGAATACATTTTATAGCAAATTATTAAACAGATAATCAATTGAGTCTCAAGACCATTGAAAAAAGGAAGTTAACAGTTTTGATTTTATAAGATTTATGCCTACAATTATTCAAAATTATTCAAAATATATTATTTATACGTAAGCATTAACTTTAACAAACTAAAGAGGATTCTAAGGCTTTGCCAAGTCTCCTGTAGATTTATTTTCGCTGCCGATGCCAAAGAAATTATTCTGGCATACAAATCGAACGCATTGGAGCAAGACGTTTCGCTCGCGGCGAACATCTGGTTCCAATAACTTCTCAAGCATTGTGTTCTGTCTGCGTAGTCTTAATTTTCGATAGTCTAAACCATATTTTTTGTTTTTCTTTCGAACGTTCAAATTTGGAACTTTTTGAAGTAGAAGCTTCACAGTCTAAATTATTTGTTGAGGTAGAAGAGGCCGGAATGGCATTCATGGCACAATCCGAATGTTCTATTGGAGCTTCGTCGGGCGCTTCATCTGAAGAACCGTGTAATGATTTTTCTTCTTGCATTGCCTCAGAGGATATTTCTTCCAATTTTTGTGTAGCGCATTGATCTTCATTAGCATTTGTAATATCTTTGACTAAGGGTTCCAAGTCGGATGGAGTTTGAGTAGTTAAAGAGCAATTTATGAGGTCATCGGGATTGGTTTCATTTTCGGGAAGAATCGCTTCTTGATTTCTAGTTTCAAGAAGTTTTTCTGCAGTTTGAGTGTGTTGATTATGATCATTGTTGTTTGATTCTTCGAGCACTTTCTTTTTCATCGGAAGAACTTTCATGTGCCTCATCCTTCTCCTCATCATCCATCTTCGTCATCGTCATCAGAGCCGTAAATGCCCAACATGCTGCTGAGAATGTTATTCGGTTTGGATTTTTTCTCTTTTTCATGCCTATAGTCTTTCATTTTGCTCGTTCCTTTGAATTTGCGCATTCCAAAGGGCGGTGCTTCCTCTGTATCTTCTTCAAGTCTTACAGTTTCATTCACGGCAATTGGAGCCTGTTTTTCTCCCCTTCTCACATTTTTTGCGCTTCTTTTCTCTTTTCTTTTATTTCGTCTGTCGTTCTGATCGTGTTTTGGCATTTTTTCTCGATGATCTTTAATGACATCAACTTTGCGCGCTCGCTTTCGATCTTCATGTCGACCAAATCTTGATTTGTTTTCACCCAAACGTTCTCCTCGTCCTTTCTCGCTGTTCCTGTGCCAATTTGCGTATTTCTGCATTTGCCACTGTTGGGTACTTCTTTCGTCGTTCTTCTCGCCATGCTGCTATTTCTTCTGGAGTACTTATTTTCTTTATTTTCTCAAAAATTCCAGAGTTATGCAGTTCAATGACATGTTTGTCCATTACCGAGGGATGTCCTTTATAGCTACATCCCTCAATTGGACATTTCTCGTGTTGTGCACGATGTCTTCGATAGTCATTGAGCGAATACAGTTCCATTTCACATGGCTCGCAGAAATGCTTCTCTTGTGGTGTCTCTTCAATCTAAGTAGTTTTAAAAAAAAGCGTTTTTTTTCCATTTTGATCAATTTTTTTAAAAGAAATCTTACTGTTTTCTGTGCCAGAAACTTTGGCGGTATTGTCGATCTTTCGTCGCGATACATTCGTTAGCTGTAATTTTCTTTGTGCACTTCAAGTCATTTTCGAAGAGTTAATACATTTGTCATTTTGTAAGAATCTCTTTTTCTAGATTTGCGGTTTGTATCTTGCGAAATCAGGGCTTTTTGGAAAGGTATCGAAGATTATAATGGTTTGCGCATTTTCTTTGAGTTTTTCGAAATACTTTGAGAATTTGCGTCGTCAATTTGATTGGTAAAAAATACTTAAGATCTTGATCTGATAATTATACGAAAATCAATTTTAATCATGATATTCGATCTAAAATATAAGTATTCGCTAATAATGCATATATTCGATAATCGATAGCTCTCAAAGATAATATCCAAGTTCTTTACATGACGATTGTGCAACCAACGATTTTTATTCATGAGTAACAAATGACGTATATCTTAAATAATGTGATCACGTTTAATAGCTTCACCGTTTAGAAGAGAAACAGTTAGATTTTCAATCATTTAGTTCGAATCACATTCTTTATACTCTTTAAATGTACACGATCAAATATTATCAATCCAAAGATCATTAAGAAGTAAGACCCTCAAAGTTTATCGACTTGAAATGTCTTGTTAAATCCCAATTTCAACATCAAAAGATTTGAAAATCTTTAATTAAATTTCATTGACTGATAGATTTTAGAAGATTAATATGGCAAATCTTTCAAAAATTCTTAAACTTAACCATTGGTCATGAAAAGGTCGAAACAGAAATCAAGAAAATAATATGATTAAATGCAACCCTGAATTTTCGATTGCTTTTAATCTGCGTATTCGTTGAAGTATCAGAAGTAACTCAAAGAAAAAGATAAAATATTTAAAAATTAAGAGGAAAACATAGGAAAAAAAGGAAGAAAACAGAAGAAAAAATAAAGGAAAAATAAGAAGAAAAAACCAAAAACGAGAAAAAAATCAACACAAGTTCATACAAACAAATATTTAGCTTTAAAGTTAAAAAAAAAAATTAATAAAGAAAAAAAAGTAAAAAAAAAAATTTAACCATTCTATGATATTTCTTCTGTATATAATCATGTGTCTGTTTAAATGTATATAAATGCATGTAAAATCTTAGTCAATTAGATATTTTCTGACCTTGCGCACCAGCTACCGGTCGCAAGATTGCCGCATAAACTTCGTGTTTCTGGCAACCTTTCCCAAACAAAACTGTCACTTTATACAAGTGACAGCACGAAGAAGAAATACCTCAAAGTACTTCTTCGTTTTCTATACATGTGTTTAGTATAGGAAATTTACTTCCTGCATATCTGCGTAAGCCATATACTGAGATACGCAGTAAGTAAGCCGCCCATAAGAAATACGTCAAAAAAAAATTGAAAAGTACTTCGAAGTAAATACTTTACTTTCGATTATACTGAGATGTCTAGTAATCAAGTGCGCAGGGTTGCATGCGACTTTCATGCTTTACTTCGCCATAGATATGAACATGTCCATTTTTTATGCGAAGTAAATACTGACAATGACTTCGAAGGTGATAAATTGTTGGCATACTTTAAAGAATTCAAGGAGCGTGAATATAGTTGTCACTCTCACACTTAAGGACGTTGTAGCGAAAAGGCTCCTAATGTGCAATATTTACTGCATATCTCAGTATAGGCTCTTAGAAAGGTGAGACGAAGTAAAAAAAAACTTATCTTCCCCTTCACGCCTACTAAATCGACTACTTACTTTGCAAGAAAAATTCATTTCATTGCACTCGCTTATACATACTGTCAACATCGTTCAACAAAACGCAGTTTGTAGGAGAGAGGAGAGCGGTTAGAGGAATCCCCGCTCTCCTAAAAACGCCTATTTGTTAAACAATGTTGACGTACGTGTTAACGGGTGCAATATTGAAATGTCTTAACGTGTAAATGGCCTCTTTGGTACGAAAAAAAAAAATATGCGACTGTCATCCCTGCCAATGAATTGTGTTCCATTAAAAAATCGCTACCTATCGATAATCCAACTTATCGCCACATACACGTGTTTCATTTAGTACGCTTCGCACGCAAGTTTGACCGGCTTTTCTAATTTAATTTAATAAAGACCGCATTCAATCAAAAACAAATAAAATGGCTGACGTCGAGGAAAAGCCAATTGAAAACGCTGCAGAAGAAAAGAAAAGCGATACCGAAGACAGTGCAGCGGTAAAAGACGAAGCAAAAAAGGCGGATGTTGAGAAAAACGTTGAAGCCGATGAGAAAAACGTTGAAGCCGATGAGAAAAACGTTGAATCCGATGAGAAAACCGAAAACGGTACTCACGAAACGGCCAAAGATGATGCCGATGACGAATCAAAGGCAAAAAATGGCGATGAATCTGGAAAAATATCGAAACTCGAAGCCGATATAATACGACAAATGGAGTATTACTTCGGCGATTTCAACTTGAGCAGAGACAAATTCCTAACGGCACAAATACAAAACGATCCCGAAGGATGGGTACCGTTTTCTATCCTTACGACATTCAAGCGTTTGGCCGCATTTTCCACTGACGTTGACGTCATAATCGATGCACTGGTGAAATCCGATGAAGATTTAATCGAGATCAGTGAGGATCGCACTAAGATACGTCGTCACCCGGAACGTCCGATTCCGGAACAAAATGAGGAACTCCGTAAGGAATTGATGTCGCGAACAGTATATGCAAAAGGTTTTCCACTAGATGCCGCTATGGATGAAATTCTCACATTCTTTTCTGCTTTCGATAAGGTCTGCCAATGTGGTTATGCGCAAATACCTTGATAAGGCTGATAAGAAGTACAAATTTAAGGGAAGTGTCTTTGTGTCTTTCGAGAAAAAGGAACAAGCCGAGAGTTTCATTGAAAAAGATGGTGTAAGTGAAGAATTTTAAATCGGAAACTTGCATAAATGATTTAATGCTTTCGCTTTTTAGGTGAGCTTCAAGGATCGTCCACTTGTACGAAAATGGCAAGAGAAGTATTTGACCGAGAAACGTGAGGAACGTGAAGAAAAGAAAAAGAAGAATAAGCCGAATAAGCCTGAGGAAAAAAAAATTGAATTACCTAAAGATACTGTCCTGCATTTCGAAGGTGTTGATAAGGAGATAAAGCGCGAATTGATACGCGAAGCTATTGAAAAGGTCGATAGTGATTTTAAAGTCGCTTACATCGATTTTCGTCAGGGTGATAAAGAGGGACATGTACGATTCCACGATGAAGGTACTGCTTCTAAAGTATTAGAGAAGATCCCGGAAAAGAAGGTGAGAATATTGAAATAGTAATAAATAATATTTATTTATGATTGTAAACTATTTGAAAACAGTTGAAAGTCAATGACGAGGTCGAGATAACAATTTGCGCTCTGGGCGAAAAAGAGGAAGCTGAATTTCTTGCAAAAGTCGTTGAGGATATGCAAAAACTGCGCAACACAAATAAGAAAGGAAATGACAGGGGTGGCAATCGAAAGCGCCGTTTTGGAAACGTTAACAATGGCAAAGGTAAGAAGCAAAAAGTTGGCGACGAATAATGGACTGCGACAAATCGAATCAGTAGAATTAAGTTTATTATTATCACAAAATTAAGCGGTTCTTCATTATGTAAACCAGTGTAAAAGATCTCACACCACGATGAGATTTTACAACTTTGTACGCTTGAGATAATGCAAAAATGTCGTAGGATTTGTTTGTAGATGACTGACTTATTTATAGCATCTCAGTTCAATCAATCATTTACATTAAAATGTATATGTTGATTGTTTAAAAACGAAGGAAGAAAAGAGTTTTGTTTTATTATTATTACTTTTTTTTTTGTCGAAGATAATATTTTTTTTACTTTAACGAGATGGGCGGAAAACGAAAAAAATATTGTAAAGAAAGCAACATTGTACCTAGTTATGTGCGAAAAATTATACTAAGGATACAAAGTCGTTTTTTGATAATAAAATTCCTTATTAAAACTTAAATGATTTTCCCCCCATATTCATAATCTAATTTTAGATTTAAAGCATTCAAATTTCCATACAAAAATTGAATTTAAACAATCTTTTAAATTTAAAATTTGATTATGAATAAGGGAGTCCGTGTTTTACATTTTAACTGATGAGAAAGTTTTGCTCAGAGCGAAAATTTCTTTCAAATTGAAGGATGAGCTCAATAGTGAGTTTGCCGAATTTTTGGATGCTGAGGCTGATTTTTGCAAATTATTTTTATAACAGAACTGTCTGTGCAAAGACTTAAGAGGCGAACGTGCCAGCTTTGAGTGGGCGTAGCACAAAAAGCATTTCGGAGCTAAGACACAAATTTTGTTTTAGTGACAGTTCATACACAAACTAATTTAGCCAACACACAAAATTTTGTGTCTTAGCTAGGATCGTTATCTGGTTTTGATGCGGGTGTAATTGCTGATAGAGGACTTTGAGAGGGCGTAGCACAAAAAGTAGGCGTGGCAGCGTTACGAAGTTAAACTTTTCTAACTCTGGGGAACATGATTAACCTATGTTCCGAATTTGAGGACCGTGGGTTCAAAATTGTGGATTTTGGCAAAACCCGTGTTCTGTTTGAGGGGGTTGGGGGGGTCCGATTTCGAAAATTTTTTTTTGGAATCTCTTAGACAATCACGGAAGGAACGTCCATGCCAAATTTCAAGACCCTAGGGCAACTCCTTCTATGATTTCCCAAAAATGTATGGAGGTTCAAGCGCTTAACCTCCATACATTTTTGGGAAATCATAGAAGGAGTTGCCCTAGGGTCTTGAAATTTGGCATGGACGTTCTTCCGTGATTGACTAAGAGATTCCCAAAAAAATTTTCGAAATCGAACCCCCCCAACCCCCTCAAACAGAACACGGGTTTTGCCAAAATCCACAATTTTGGACCCACGGTCCTCAAATTCGGAACATAGGTTACTCATGTGCCCCAAAGTTGGAAAAGTTTACTTTCGTAACGCTGCCACGCCTACTTTTTGTGCTACGCCCTCTCAAACGTGTTTTCACTCTCAAAAGGTGCTTAACCCCCATACATTTCTTGGAAAATCATAGAAGGAGTTGCCCTAGGGCTTTGAAATTTGGCATGGACGTTTCTATCTCTAGATCTAAGAGATTCCCAAAAAATTTTTGAAATCGAACCACCCCAACCCCCTCAAACAGAAAACGGGTTTTTCTAAAATCCACAATTTTGAACCCACGGAACCCACATTCGGAATATAGCTTAATGTTGTGCCCCTGAGTTGGAAAAGTTTAACTTCGTAACGCTGCCACGCCTACTTTTTGTGCTACGCCCTCTCAAAGTCCTCTATCAGATATTCGTGACGTATTAGCAGACCCGCATCAAAACCAGACAACGTGCCTAGCTAAGACACAAAAATTTTGTGTGTTGGCTAAATTAGTTTGTGTAGGAAATATGTCACTATAACAAAAGTTCGTGTATTCGCTATGCCAGTTGGTGTCTGAACTAGGCTTAGCGAATGCAAAAACCGTTGAACAAGCTATTTTCGCGTCTTAAGTCTTTGATCTATTTCTTTCGCTGAGTGCTTAAACTCCATACATTTTTTGGGAAATCATAGAAGGAGTTTCCCTAGGGCAACGAAATTTGGCATGGTCGTTCGTTTGCAAATTGCTATGAAATTGCAAAAAAAATTTCGAAATCGAACTACCCCAACCCCCTTAAACAGAAAACGGGTTTTTCCAAAATCCACAATTTTGAACCCACGGTCCTCAAATTCAGAACATAGCTTACTGTTGTTCCCCTAAGTTGGAAAAGTTTATTTTCGTAACGCTGCCACGCCTCATTTTTGTGATACGCCCACTCAAATTTGGCACGTTCGCGTCTTAAGTTTTTGCGCAGGCAGTTCTGTCTACGTATGTATGGTGCGTTTTTATTTTCAAAATTAACAATCCATTAATGATAAATGCATTTACAAATATATTAAGGGTTAAGTGTTAATTATTTTAATTTACATATTAAACATAAAATTATACGTAATCTTCGTTTTTAATTATAAATAAGTAAAATTAATACTAAGGTCAGGGAATGTTAGCACGTGCAGTTGTTGGCAGTAGCGCTGAGACAAAGTTAAGATCGCACCAGCAATTGCCGATACGGCTTATTTCTAAAAGATGAGAGAATATTACATGAACGGATTGACATTGATATATAAGAGCCATTCAAAGGGATCTGATGGTGAATTTGGCCCCAGAAGATCTTAATTTAAGCGACAGCAAAAGAAATATGCATCTTTAACTGGACTGTATTAAGCTGAAATATTCCTCTGGTATATATATTTTTTTTTTTGTATCAAGAGTTTTGCAATAGCAAACTGGCATTCCATTATAAACTAAAAAAAGAGAAATGGTTTTTCCGTAAGTTTGGCTCGAGTGCATTGTAGCTTAACCTCGAGTTCTTGAAAACGATTTTCGTCTTATACTTTAATGCATTGGTTTTTCTAAAATTTATTGAGTTTTGATCATTGAAATTTACAGCTATTTTAAGCCTCTTTGTGCAGTCTTCACTTTCGCCATATTTTTTCTTAGGCACGCAAAATGTACATTCATTCCTTCGATATGATTTACGATTTAAGAATTAAAACGACCTTTTTGAGTGTGTGTGTTGTTTTAAATAAACATAAACTACATAAAAAATACATAAATCGATAAGATTTTCGAATGGTTTTAATTGCTTAGGAAATTCCAAATATCCTTGTTTTCCTGTAGCATTGTTTTTATGTCAAAGCTTTCTACCACCACTGCACGTGAACAAATTGATTATTATTTAAAAAAAATATAAGAAATAAATAATAGCCCTTAAAATAATAGAATTGAACGTTATGATTTGTTGTTGTTACTGTACTATTTTTTAACTCAATTACAAATATTTTTACAATTTCTTATATGCACGATAGGATAGGTTCAATTTACATATTGTGTACGTTGAAGAAAACAATGGTTTAAATCGATCGAGGCCTTATAGGCAATTCAATGAATAGTTATTTAATTAAATTAGAGCTATTTTTTTTTTTTTTCAACAAATTGTACAAGTAAAAATAAACATAAAACATTCAATTAAAGGACGAAAAATGAAGTAAATGGATTGTCTAGTATATAACAATTAACGAAAGACAAAATTAAGGAAAATGTTATCAAAATTAAAGAAAACAAAAAAAAAAAAAAAAAAATAAATAAACATTTAAACATGTAAAAAAAAAGAGGATTTGAAACGAAAAATGTTCGAAGACACATTGTGATTTTTGATGTTGTTTTTTTTTTTTTTTTTTTGGCATACGATGAAGTGGAAAGATTTCATGATACCTCTTTTTTTTTTTTGTCTCTTTCTATATATATATGCATGTATAAATACTCATATTAAGTTGATGTGTTGATTTCTGCTTTTGAATTATGTTGCCCATTCTGAAGAACAACATATTTGACCAATTATTAGACGAACTATGAACAATGATTGAAATAAAGATGAGGACGAAAACTTGTACGGCTCCATGCGACACAACATTTCAATCTTACATTTAAATTTATATTCACATAAAACGATACGATATCACTCGCTAATAACAGAAAACAACAACAACAACAACAACAACATCGACAATGATTCCAAATGCTTCGATTAATGTGCTCGTTTCCATTATGGCTTATTGGATTATTTGTAAACTGGTGACAGATCCAAAGTAAGATTTTTCAGTGTACGATTGCGCGCCGATGAACGTGTCTGTTTTGACGAATTGGATATTTCCATGACAAGTCCCTTGCAGTCGAAACAGACAGCAACCAATTCGCCACGCATGTTTTCCTTTTGCTCTTGCGATAAATGGCTACCCGATGATGATGATAGCGCGAAGGCACGCGAAAATTTGCTTCTGGAAAACCGAAAGTTTAAATTTCAATATTTTCATTCATTGTGTGATTGTGTGCAACACCCAGAACCAGTCGAGATAGACCATACAAAATATACCTATATAGAAATGATCAGCGTCACCAGGAGATTCGATTTAGACATGTCCGTCTGTCTCTGTCGTCTGTTGGTATACAGTTTTCTTATCGAAGGAGTTGAGCTATCTTGACGAAATTTGGTATGCGTGCTCACGGGGACATGAGTAAGAACAAGTTCGAGAATGGACCCGATCGGACCATTTTTAGGGGTACCTCCAGTACTAGGGTCTGTTACGAAAATCACAAAAACTGCTCTAAAATCGAAGTTTTTCAAGATATTTTGATGAAATTTGGCATTTGAACATATTTAAAGGTCAGTAATATTATTTCCAAAAATTGTAGAAGTGGGCGTGGCAGAGGGCGGTTTTCGAAAATTGTCTCCACCCGAAATTCAAATGGGACTTGAACGAAATTTGGCACTTATGCTTCCTTTGTAGCCATTAAACATCCTTCCAAAAATTTCCTTGATCGGTCCATTTTTAAGGGTACCTCCAGTACTAGGGTCTGTCACAAAAATCCCAAAACTGCCTTAAAATCGGACTTTTTCGAAAAATTTTAATGAAACTTAAAATTTGAGCGTATATTTTAAGCCTCCGATTATAGTTGAACAAAAATTGCAAAAGTGGGCGTGGCAGTTTTCGAAAATTGTCTCCACCCGAAATTCAAATGGGACTTGAACGAAATTTGGCACTTATGCTTCCTTTGTAGCCATTAACATCCTCTCCAAAAATTTCCTTGATCGGTCCATTTTTAAGGGTACCTCCAGTACTAGGGTCTGTCACAAAAATCCCAAAACTGCCCCAAAATCGGACTTTTTCGAAAAATTTTAATGAAACTTAAAATTTGAGCGTAAATTGTAAGCCTCCGATTATAGTTCAACAAAAATTTGAAAAGTGGGCGTGGCAAAGGGGCAATTTTCATAAAGAAATTCAACAAAAGTCGGTATATGGGGCCGCTTATGGTCTTAAACACCTCTTGATATTAAAAATTATTTGAACATATGTGTCTGTGTCGGGTATTCTATTGTCAGGCTCGCCCCGACTATAACACCCTGACTTGTTTTTACATACTTTCGATCCAGTGTACTGCAATTCGAATGCGGACGCGCTGGACTGTTCGCTGGCAAGCTGCGTGGACCTTCCATGCTGCGTGACATGAGATTAATGTGTTTATTGTTAATACAATGTCCACCGTTTGCCACGTACATCGATGTGTGCGCTGACATCGAAGGCTTGTCGTGCAACGCTTCAATTGCCTGTCCAGCAGCAGCTGCTTGCGCCGATGTTGTCATGATTCCACCAGGGGTACTCATATTTGATCTTTGGTTTTTCGGTGAGGATGGTGCACTACTGCCAATTGCATTGCGCGTCTAGAAAATTTAAAAAAAAACAGAGATTAATAATAAAAATGGTAGGAAAAATCAGATCCACTTACCACTTCTGACCGTAGTAATCGCTCGATAAGCGTTTTGGGAAATGTCTCATCCAAAATGTTATCGGCTGATGATCGATGCACAGCATTTTGCGAAGCATAATGAGATGGCGATGGTGTATTTGAGCTCGCAGGACTCGCTAGCAACGACGGTGATACCATTACGAGTGGCACTTTGCGTAAATGTTCCGATGGAATGCGCATCTATAAAAAAAAAAAAAATTAATTTGATTAATTAATCAGCTTCTGAACTGTTATATTACTCTCGCGCATGATACAAGAAAACAAGATAGCGCCACTTCAGTACCGCTATTTTGAGGCTCTCTTTGAGAGCCGAAAATTGAGTTTGTGACGTCACTGAGCGAGAAATTGTTGTTGTTTCCCATGCTATTCAAAAAAGTAAAAAGCCGGTTTAACATGGGAAACAACAAAAACGAATCGCGATTTTGAGTTTGTGACGTTTCCTCTCTCAAGTGGCGCTATCTTGTTTTCTTGTATCATGCTCTCTCATTTATTCACCTTTGTATAGCACTTTGAGCATACAGTCCGCTGGCACAATTTGCACTGGATACCCCATGGTCCGAATATTGCGAATCGTGTACGCAGGCAGAGAAAACAGACTTTACGCTTTTCGACATCCTCCTTGACGCCAATGCCGACGGGCAATGCTTCCAAATTGGCTTTGGTAATCACAGAACGAATGTGTACGATCTCCTCGAGTGTTAACGATAGACGATCGTCGCCGCGTTCGTTCCATGTTTTCTCATCTAGGAATGATTTATTCCATGGGCCAATCGAGGATGACGAACGGCGTCTGTTATCATCGTTATCATCATCATCATCATCATGCGCATTGTCTCCGCCAGGACTCTGCGAACGTTTTAAATACTGTTGTTGTTGCTGTTGCTTCAGCTGCTGCTGCTGCTGTTGTTGTTGTTGTTTTTGTTGTTGGTTGAATTGGTTGTGCTGTTGTTTGATTAGATTTCCATCAGCCTGAATGTTGGTGCTCTGAACATCCGATAGTCGTGAATCTGGACGCGATGGTGGCACTGAATGCGTCTCGTTCAAATTACTTTGGCAGCCAACGATCGTATGACGTCGCAAAGATGCCCGACGAGATTCGCATTGTGTGGCAAGATCGTACGCTGAAAAGATCGCATGGAAAATTACGATGAAACAGATGATGAGAGCGTTAAGCGGCGAATGAAATGAGAATACACAAATATGAGAAGAAGCGTGGTGTTCGGGTGAATTGATGCGGACATAGACAAAAATCGGGGAGCGGAAAGAATTTTTCAAGCATTCGGGTTAAGTTTTGATTTGAAATACTGATTGCTGAGCATCTTGAAGAGGTGGTGGTATGGGGACATTGATGGCTTTGACATGACATGGTTAAAGACATTTAAGAGCGAACGATTCGAATTATGAAATGTCAGTTCGAGAAATGCGTTGAAGGCGAGTTTTTTTTTTTTTTTTTTTTTTTTTAGCTGGGATATTTACATTCCAAAGCGTTGTCGAAGAACTGATGGTAGTCATCGGCCGTGTATGGATCTTCTTTGAACGCCAAGTGTCGGAAAATTTTTTTATACGATTTTTTGCAATTGATTTGTTTTTTTATTTTTTTATTTCGTTTTGCGTAAATTTCATTTAAATAGAGATAAAATAATGATGTTTAAGAACTCGTGAATAAAAATCCTTTCTGAAGCTTTGAGGGTTTTTACTTTTATAAGTTTCATGTTTCAGTGAACAATGGCACAAGATTTAATACAACAAAAAAAAAAAAAAAAATGACTCTTATAAATCAAGACTTTTATAAAATAATTTCGAGGTAACAAAATAATATTCGATTGCGTTACTCACTGGTAAGCTCAACTGATTAAATTTTGTAAATTTAAATATAATTTAAAATTATTATTAAATTACTCTGTAAGGGTTAACCTAATAAATCAATGAGCAAAACTCAAATCAAATACCTAAAAAAAAAACAAATAAAAGCGGGGGAAAGAAAAATTCGAAAATAAAAAATTAGTTCTTTTGTTACATAAAAAAAAAAAATTTTTTTTAATTAAAAAAAAAACAAAATAAATAAAACAATTAAAAAATAAAAAAAAATTAAATAAAAAAAAAAAAAAATAAAAAAAAATAAAAAAATAAAAAAATAAAAAAAAAAAATAAAAAATAAAAAAAAATAAAAAAAAATAAAAATTAAAAATAAAAAAAAATAAAAAAAAAAAATTAAAAAAAAATTAAAAAAAAAAAAAAATAATAAAAAATTAAAAAAAAAAAAAAATTAAAAAAATTAAAAAATTAAAAAAATATTAAAAATAAAAAAATAAAAAAAACAATTGACAATAAAAAAAAATTAAAAAATAAAAAAATTAAATTAAAACTCTAAGGACTCTCTCCAGCTCTATCAGAAATGAAAAACTTCGTATAAAAAAAAAACGCTTCAGAAATTTCTGAATTGTTTTTGTATATGAAGTTCTTAATTTCTGTTTCATTTCCCAGCGGCCAACAGGGCCTACAAAGTATACGAGACTGTAAGCGACTTGCCTACGAATAGCTTACTTTGTGTGGTGGTGGTAAGCTACAAAGTATAGAGACTGTAAGCGACTGCCTACAATAGCTAAGTTAGCCAAAGTATAATAGACTTGTAAAGCTAAAAGTACGAGATTAGCACTTACAATAGCTTACTTTTGTGGTGTGGTGCTACAGTTAGAGTGAGTAAGCTACAAAGTATACGAGACTGTAAGCGACTTGCCTACGAATAGCTTACTTTGTGTGGTGGTGGTAAGCTACAAAGTATACGAGACTGTAAGCGACTTGCCTACGAATAGCTTACTTTGTGTGGTGGTGATAAGCTACAAAGTATACCAGACTGTAAGCGACCTGCCTACCAATAGCTTACTTTGTATAAGGTGATGGTAAGCGTTCACTCTACAAAACGGTCACGCTCGACCAAAAGTATACTAGGATGGTATATGAGGTCGTATACATTCCCGCCTACGGCCTACAAAATGTGTGGCGATTCATCGATTCTGTAAGCAGCATTTTGGCCGCTGGGGTCTGACAGAACTAGAGAGATAGAGCCCCTTAAGAAAATAAGCGATAAAAGGGATAATATGCAATGTCTAAAAATTAAATTAAACTGAAAAATATGGGGACTCACTTGTTCTTCTTAGCTCACGTGTGGTCTTGGGTTGCATTTGTTTCGGAGGTTCTGCTGCACTTGTGGCCGATGGATTGCATATTGTCATATAGCCACCGATGGGATACGGCGGCATTTGCGGCTGCGAACAAACGGCATTAACATTCGTTGCGCTCGGCGTTGTCGTCCTTAAACCGAACTTATCAAAGAAATGATCATCATCCTGGCAAAAAAAATAGAAATAAAAATCAATAAATAATTACACATGTTATATTCATATTTTAAATTAAAAATAAATGATATTTAATCTAATTAGAAGTAAGGATAATATTTTTTTTTGCGCCAACCTTTAGTTTGATAAATTCAGATATTTTCATTTTCATCGTCAATTCGAATTGAGAATAATGCATTTGAATTCGCTTTCTATTTCATAATTTACTTCCCGTTGCGATATGCAATAAGTAGTAAGGAGTGCTGAGATATCTCAAAATTTCAGCCGATGCCTGCGAAGTCGGTTTAAATTATTTGGAAAAAATTAATATTATTTTTTTTGATTTTTTTTTTTTTTTCAATTCAAGACACACAAAAAAAGTGAGAAAAAAATTATGTGTATATGTAAAAATGCATGTCAAATGCTGAAGCAAATTTTTCTACAAAGCAAATACAATTTCCCACAACAATATTTAAATCAAAGCGCGCAAATTCAAAAGCTCCCATAACAACAGAGTAAATGGGTCAAGCGAAAGAATAGTCGTCCTACTTATGTTCCGTGATTGCTTTAATTTTTTTATTTCTGTTTTTAGGCTTAGCTTTGTTAGGCTTTCGTAGTCACGACAGAAAAAAAAAAATACAAAAAAAACTCCCTCAATGCTTTCTCTTATCTAATCGAATCTAGCGCATTTGATTGCACTAATTCGGCTTTGGTGGTGTCTGTTGTACCTGAAGCAGCGAGAAATCCACTTTGATCAGCCTTTGTTTGGTGCGCGGTGTCACGTTAGCGTTCGCGTTCGCGTTCATTGCATCGCCTTCTGTTCGTGCTCCTATTGGTGTAGTTAAATTTGTTGCACTGGCAGACATTGATTGATTTACAGCCGGAGCGTCTAGCGTTGTTGCCACAGTTGCGCTGGATGTGCTGGTGCTGCTCGCTGCTGTGGGCGGAAGAAGCACTGAAACATGGGAAAGGAGATTGAAAATTATATTTAGTAAAAAAAAGAAATATATGGAATTTTATTTTTCCATCTAGAAAGAAATCATTAGAAGCGATCATTGATAAAAGTGGACAAGACATGATCGAACACGAAACAATTGATCCAGAATCCTTAAAAGAGACAATAATTTCGATTACTAAAATTCTAAAATCTTGCCCAAGTTTGGTTTCCATGTACACCGAGAGAAATAACAACAGTTAAATCAACTACTTAGAGCAGTTAATGTAAGAGTGGTCAAATAAACTGTATTCCGCGTTAAATGCACTGAAAAAGGCAGTCAAATGAACAGTTGAAAAACAGTTACTTTTTATGTTCAAATTCGCTTTCGTTCACCTAGACGTATAAGTTCGCATTCTGATCAACCGTCTCCGGAGGTTTCGATAGCTCAGTGGTTTAAACTGTGACTCGACAGTCGTGAGCTTCGGGGTTCTATCCCTGCTGGCGGCGGGAATTTTTCTGAATTTTTTTTAAATTAAAGTTTTTTTTTTGTTCAGAGTGTAGTTGTTTTGGAAGACAAAAATTTTCTCCTAAATTTTTAAGATTTTAATTTATTTAATTTTTTTTTTTATGGTTCATTTTCAAGCAAAAAATTTTGGGAGTGAAAGAATTCCTTAAGCACGTTCCCCAAAACTGGAGCAACCATAAACTCAAGTGAGCATTTTGACCAACAAATTAAATTCGTTCGTTTAGCGTAATGGTTAAGACGTTCGCCCAGCGAAGTGGAGGTCAGCGGTTCAAGGCTCGGCCGATTTTTTCTCCCCCAGTCGCTGGTGACAGTTGATTTAACCGCGAGACAGTTATATCAACCATCAGGTAGTTATATCCTTATTGACTGTGTTTGTACTGTTGAATTGACCGCTACTACACATAAGCTAAGAATTAACGGTGAACTCGGTTATTTTAACCTGCTTTTTCAGTTAATATAACTACCTTTTTCTCTCGGTGTAGCTACTTTGGAGCAATAAGAAAAAAATATTCGTAGTAATTCTAACGATGGATTTTATGGGAGCTTAAAAGAGCTAGCCAATTCGTTTCCTTCTTGGAGTGCAAAATATGACGTTGGATCCTTTTCTATTTGAAAAATGGGTGCAGATGCAGGTGATATGGTTATTGATGCCAGATGATAAAAAAAATTGTGTGAGTGCGACCACTGCTTGATGGGATCAAATAGATTATGAAGCTTAGGAGTATGAAAAATAGATGTTGGTTGATTCTCAGACCTATCCGATATACACACAAATTTTCATTAAAATCGGTCCAGCCGTTTCGGAGGAGTTTGGGAACAAACACCGCGATAGGAGAAATTTATATTTAAGATATACATTGTTAACATTGATACATATTTCGGTAAGAATCCTGGATTATAGTGGAAAGTTTTGGTAAGAAATGAGTTCAGTTTTAAATCATGAGAAGAAGTTTTTGATACGATGTGAACCATACTAAGGTAACTTAAGCGATCATATATATTTTGCCCCAAGAGTTAAGTAGCACAAAATCCATATGGTAGTTCCAAAACTTCATCACGGAAAAATAGAAACAAAATTTTTTGATGTTACCCAGTGGCATCTTAATCCAAAATTCTTAACGAAATCGCGCATTAATGCAAATTGTTTAACTTGAGCTGTTTACTTTCTTGAACATATCTCTCGTTAATCATCATTCATATCTATAACGCCCGATTCAATATTCCCGGAGTTTTCGTGCGATTTAAAAAAAAAAATTGCTTTTCTTAGCACACTGGGGAATCGAATACTAAGGAACCAGGTATTTTGAACATTTTTAAGAAAAGGTCATCACATTTTTTCTTTTATTGACGCTTATTTTTCTGCGGAGAAAAATTTCTGGGGAGCAAACTCCCGGGGAATATTCATTTAGAATAGCGCTGATATTTTATACAATTTCAAATTGTGTTAGTAAAGTTTTCTTAGGTTTTCTTCGCCTATTGAAAAGCCGCCAAATCGATTATGCTAAAGACTTATCAGTTGTCGATTATGCGATTACGCATCGAATGAGTCTATTTTCATCTTAATGTCCCGCGCCGTTCGCTTTGATAATCGAGACGAAAAAATCAAAACGAACATACGCACATACGTACATACACCCACTCAAAGATCTAGAAGCATCGAAACGTGGAGATATGCAAAAACGGGGGCTTTACAAAACCGGACACATTACATTAACTTCCCTCTGGGAAATTAAAAATTTGAAACACTACGATTTTAGAAAAAATTTACAAGAAGAGTATGAAGGCTGAAAAGGAGTACATCAGCGTAATTTTTTGGAGATTTGAAATTCAAAGGTAGGTTCTCCTGGTGAGGAACAGTATATCTATTTACTCTAAAAGAAGTATCAATGAGTTCTATAGATGTGAGTTATAATTTTCGAGTGCCAACATTGTATGGAGAGGATCAAGTATTGACTTATGGGCCTTTCAATTCTAGACTTGGGGAAGAAAACTTCCAATAATGGGTTTGTTTCAATCAAAGTCTATAATTTCTTCTCCAAATATATATGATACAGTTAACCAAAACTAAGAACGTTTAATCAGATCATAAAAATTAAATGATAGTCTGGGTCAGTGTTAGATAATTTGTTCACATTGCAGGATTAAATCCGTGTATACAGCTATAAGTTGTAATAAAATACCAAAAGACTCAATAAAACCCTGACTGAAAAACAAAATATATCTAAAGCCACGATTCTAAATATTCCCGGGGAATTTTTCCCTGCAGATTTGAAAAAAAGCTCCCATTCTAATCACACTGGGAAGGGAATATGAAGAGAACAACAGCCCGATTCTGATTATTCCCGGGGAATTGACTTTTCTCGAGAGTAAACATATTCTTTTTTATATATTTCGGGGAAGAAATTTGATGGGGATTGGGTAATTGACCCATACCCATAATTTTTCTTACTTTATCTATTTAAAAAAGGAGAATTTTAGTCTCGAGAAAAGTAAATTTCCCGGCAATTCGTTCCCCGGGAATATTCAGAATCGAACTGCAAATATTTTGAACAATTCTAATTAGAAGTCATTACACTCTTTCTTTTATGGACGCTAAGAAGATCTCCCTTTTCGGCGGCGAAAAATTTCAAGGATAAGAACTCCCGTTGAACATTCATTAACAGCCCGATTTTGAATATTCCCGGCGAACGAATTGCCGGGAATCTTACTTTTCTCGAGATATTAATTCCCCATTTTTTAAATAGATAGGGCAAGGAAAATTATATGGGTATTCATTCAGACCTCGAACTTAGTGAAGTTTGAGAACTGTTTAAACAGCCGTCAAAGCTTTCATGTATTTTGACAGTTAACGCAAAGAAGTTCACTCCTTCGAGGGTTCGAATGAATTCCCATTATGAGTATGAGTCAAATACTCAATCCCCATCAAATTTCTTCCCCCAAATATTTAAGAAAGAAGAATTTTAGTTTCGAGAAGCGTAAATTCCCCGGGAATTTTCAGAATTGGGTAGGGCAGAAGAGTAGGGCTGATATATACCATTATGAAATTCCTTTGAGAGATAAGAAAGAAGAATCTTTCATGTCAAAAAATCCGACCAAAACAGACGCCATTTAGAGATCCTCAAGTAGAAAAACAAAACAGAAAAATTATGACGCTTTGTCGGAAACCTTTTTGAACTATAAGAAAACTCATAACAAAGCTTTAATACTACAAAACGACCTCCTGATTCCAAAAGCCTTAAAGTTGAGCACTTCAGAAAACAAAAAAACACTTCACATAAGCAGAAGACCCCACAAGCTCAAACCTCTGGGTTTTATAATTAACTAATTGACATGAGTGACCTTTAAAGCAGTTACAGCGATTCTAACGATATGCTTCACAGCGAGTCGAGGAAAAATGTGTCCAGAAGAAGCGTAATTAAAAAAGTTGTTCAGAAGTTGATGGAACTACTGCCAGCTAGCTTGGCAGCTGAAGGGTAGAACTGAAACGGTTCCGCAAGTATTACGAAATTAAGGTTACACCGAAGCGCGCATATATGGACATTTTGTGTCATCATCATATAATGGGAAGGACTTCTCTTGTTGCGTGTGAACAGGAAATCGGTTGTTTATAACAGAAAAAAAAAATGACACAAAAGTGGGACACCGAACGACAGCGTGGAATTTTACCTGAACGTGGCTTTGGCGTCGGTGCACTACTAGAGCACCTTGGTTTGGCGCGTGGTGTCGGTTGTGGTTCTAGGCTTGTACAATACAACGCCTCACTGGCAACATCCACAGCCGAATGATTCACGCTATGCGTAGCAATGGGTTCGCTACAACGGATAGCAACCGATGATGACGGACCCCGACGATGGTGCGGAAGATGTGTGCTTTGTCTTCGCTAACAAATTTGCCGCTAAAGGACGTGACTTGCCTGGGTTGCTGCTGGGTTTCTTCTTTTTCATTTGCTGGTGTTGTTCCTTTTGGCCTGTGGCACTTGATACGTTTTTAGATTCCATTGATGACAAAAATAAAATTATTAAATTCGGGTTTTACGATTTCCAATGGTGTTATCCTCTCTTCATTGTTTCGTATACAAACTGCTTAGTCAGACTTCGTGTTCCATTGCCGCCATATCGCCATTTGTCGTTCTCTCCTTAGAATGTGCTCGAGCACAATGTGATTTGTGCCTTCTGCTAAGTTGCATCAACAAAGTTTGCGTTAGAAGCGACGATTGTTGTGCGTAAGACCAAACAAAGGGGCAGCAACTATCGATCCATATAAGAAAATTGAAAATGGATATTTTCTCCTCTTAACCGTAGGATATGAATTTGATTTCCTCTTTAGTCCTTATTAGCATAATTCAATCATTTTACTGCATTTGATTTTTTAATAATTTTATCGCGACTGAATTCACCGTCGTTCTTCCATCCAATGCCATCACACAGCCAGACGGGACAGTTTTATTGTCCTTCGTCAACCTCTTTGATTTTTCCGTTCGATTTTATCGAGTGAATTTTGATTTTCTTATTTAAAAAACAAAAAATCGTCACAGCACAAATTCGAAATTTGGAATTTCCATTTAAATATTAATGTAGGTACAAATTTTTTCTTTTTTTGAACAAAAACTTTTAACTTTTCTGTCACACAAGAAGGCAAGCACGTTCTTGTTGTTTCCAGTTTTCCGCTTTTTTCGCTGGCTGTTTTTTCCGTTTCAAGCTCAAGTGAAAAACTAAAGCTTCGTTGCGCCCTACTTTTGTCAAATGTTGCGAGTGGCTGGATTGTGTTGTTGCTGCTGTTCCAATTCAGCATGTTCCGCGACGCATGCGCAAACAAGAAGTTATCAAGTACAAGAGAGCGTGTGCTGAACTTTTCGTTTGAGGGAAGGTGAGTAGAAAAGCGTGTAAAATGCAAAAGTGCAACGTTCACTTCTGACGTCACCGTTAGTGGGTGGTTTATAGTGACGTAATGAAGTATAGTAAAAGCGGTTTTTTTTTCTTTTTTCGTTGGTTCTGCTTCATTGAGGAGTTCATAAAGAAAGTGAAAGCTGAAAAAGCGTGGGTGAGGAGACCTTGCATTTTCATCGCAAATGTTTTTACGTGAAGACCGTACAAATATGACGTCATTGGATGGGAAATTGTCTATTTTAAACGTCAATATTTTTTTTTTTTTTATTACCTAAACTTTAACGTAGGTGGAACGCAGCTGAGCAGAGAAGGACAATGACTATGAGAGAAATTTTCCAGGAAGTGGTGATTAAACAATTATTCGCTTATAAATGTCTAAGGTCAATTTAATTCTGAGGTACGTAGAATTTTCTGAGGAGGGAATTTATTAAATGGAATTTAAATGGATACTTTTGAGAAGCTTTTCGCCAGACCCCTAATATTCCCGGGGGAGTTTTTCCGTGCAGAATTAAAAAAATTCGTTAATTCTAAGCACACTGGAAAGGGAATATAAAGGGGAGCAAGAGCTGCGAATATCTTTAAGCAAAGGTCCATCATTACGGCTCGGATTTTGTGACTTATTAGGGGTATTCACAAAGGCGTCGGAAAGTAGGAAAGTCGGAAAATCGGAAAATTTTAAATGCTTAAAAAGTTGTGCAAAATACAAAAAAAGTTTAAAAATTTTTTAAGGAGTCGCAATTTTCCGATTTTCCGACTTTCCAACGTTTTTAACACGCCTTTGTGAATACCCCTATTGTTAATAAAACAAGGAATATAGTTAATTTATTTTTAAATTTTACACTGAAAAAAATTTTTGCACAAAAAAGAAAACAAAAATTTTACTATTTTTTTCAATGTATTTCAGTTTTTGTAAAATCTTTTAAACGTTTTAAAAGAATGAATTGTTTTATTAACAATAAGTCACCGTTTGTTTCATCTTTTTATCTTAATTATTTCTGGAGATATTAAATTTTTAAAAACATGCCGTATGAGTAATGTGTTTTGTATCATTTTCGTACATTTGTACTGGATATTAGTACTAGAGCATCTAAATGCACTTGTAATTTTTTGAATATCTCACTGTTGCGCCATTTAATTTGAATGAAATGTGTTTTTAAATGAAAGCAAATACTTAGAGGTATTTTTTTAAAATTTTGCAGAGCAGCGGCAAACTGGTAATACACTCAAAAAAATTGTTAAAATTGTCTTTTTAGTTTTGTGGAAAAATTTTTCTCAGTGTAAAAATTAAAAAATGTTTTTTTTTGATTTCCTTTTATATTAGCAAACTGGGAATACACTGAAAAAATTGTTAAAATTGTCTTTTTAGTTTTGTGGAAAAAATTTTTTCAGTGTCAAAATTTAAAATATTTTTTTTTGATTTCCGTTTATATTATCAAACTGGGAATACACTGAAAAAAATTGTTAAAATTGTCTTTTTAGTTTTGTGGAAAAAATTTTCTGTGTAAAATTAAAGAAATTTTTTTTTTGATTTCCTTTCATATTAGCAAACTGGGAATACACTGAAAAAAATTGTTAAAATTGTCTTTTTAGTTTTGTGGAAAAATTTTTCTCAGTGTAAAATTAAATTTTTTTTTTGATTTCCTGTTATATTAGCAATCGGCAAACGTTTGTTTCATCTTCTTATCTTAATTAGTTTTTGAGATATAAAATTTTGAAAAAGGCTTATTTAAAAGGATTTTCAAGGATATTTCAAGGACCGTTCAAAATAAAAATCTAAAAACTAGTCTCCACAGTGTTTTTAGAAGGCACCTATCGAAAAATCAACAAAATTTAAAAATTCCTTTCATGATGCCGCAACCCGCCAGACCCTTTGTAAGAAGTCAACAAAATCCGAGCCCTGGTCACATCACATTTCTTTTCAATAGACGCTTAAATACTTCCATTTTCCACTGAGAAAAATTATAAATAAATAAATGATTAGGGGAAAAACTCCCGGGGGGAGTATTGATTTAGAATAGGGCTCTTTGAATTTATGAGACGAAAATGCCGAAAGTTGCATCGAATTTTATTCTTCAGTCAACCAAGTGCGCGCATGCATCAAAATCGAATGGAAGAAGTTGACAAGCAATGCCTAAAGTTATGCTACATTTTATGACAAAAATCTTATGTTACTGAATTTTTGCTCAAATCATGTAAAAAATTTCCTTACGTTGAAGTTGACTTTAAAAAAAATTGATAGACAATCTTACTTTCTTGGCAACATTTAACCTTTGGCCTATACCTTTAATTTTTTTTTATATTTTTTTTTATTTAAAAACTTGCCAACGAATTCGGTAACTCCTATTGTCAACAACATCGACACTGCTTTTCGTGTGATTCCCTCATTTGCAACAACATTTAGAGAGAGAGAGAAAGAGAGACAGAGAGGAAAAAAGCGAAATTTCATTTGATTTAAGAAATTTTCCTTTCGTGAAGAAAATCGTGTCTTGACCGGCAGGCAGGCAGGCAACTTTTCATTGGGATGTCGTGTTTTTCCAATTTTTGTTTTTCTTCTGCTCTTTTCTTAAACAAATAAGCATTTCGACATTAAAGTGGTGGTCTTTAATTTAGTGTTCGCCGTAACCGGGGGCAACATTTTGTGGAAGCTAAGCTGCTTGTCTGAAGCTCGAAGAGGAGTTTGAAGGCTTTCGCATTTGATTTTTTATTTTTATTTTATTTTGAATTTTTTGATGCAACAAGAAAATCTTTTTCGATTTCTATTTATTTTCCTCTAAAGTCTCGCTTTAGATCAACGATTGGGTCTCTGCTGACATCAAAGAAAAGCGCACAGGCGAATAATTTCAATGGGGAAAGATAACGACACGTTCTATAAATGGAATCAAAGATGAATAGCAATTGCACTGGACATCATTCGAAAGCGCTGAATTTAAAAGTCAAATCTATCAAAGGAGAGACGACGACGAGACTACGGCCAACCGAAAGTACGAACGCTTCTTTACGACGAACAAAATAGCAAAAAAAAAGGAAAATCATTTCACAATGGTAAGGATAGACCGACACGTTCTATGACAATGGAATCAGATGAATAGCAATTGCCCGACTGGTTCAATAATCGAAAGCGCTGAATTTAGGAAACGTGAAAAATCTCTCATAAGGATGAGACGACGACGAGACTACGGCCAACGCGTGTAAAGTAACGAACAGTTCTTATACGAACGATAACAAAATAGTATAAAATAAAAAAAGGAAAATCATTTCACAATTCTTTAGGATAGCCGCCTTTTGACAATGGCGTAACATGTCCCGACGGGTTCAAGAAAATTCCAAAGGTGAAAGGAACGTGAAAAATCTCTCATAAGGATGAAAAAATATATGCGTGTAAAAAAAAGTTTTATACAAATAAAAAATGTATAAAATAAAAAATAAAAAATAAATGAAGTTGAGTGTCACTAATGTATTTGAAAGCCAGTTTGAGATGGCTTGTGTTTAGAGGAGAACTTATGCCGCAGGAATTTCTTCAGATCTGAACTTACATCGATCTTTTAGCCGTGGCGATGGCGGTTGTATATGCTTGAGTGTTTGTCCTTTTCGTATTGAGTCCAAAAGAAGTTCACGTGGCGATGGCGTTCAATTGATCTCAGGGTGAGTAATTTCCGTTCTGAAGCTCTAAAGAAAGAAATTTTGAGTGAACTTGAGTGAACTTGAATGAAGCTTAAAGCCAAAATGCTTGTGTAGCAGCCTTCAATGTTCCCATCGAGATTGAGAATTCAGGCGAAACTCATTAAAGAATTTCGTCATTTTGAAAGAGGAAATGTTTATTATGAGAGAGTCAAACGTCTAGATAGAGAATCTCAAGGGACCTGGAATGAATTCCTCAGAGCTCTAGAAGGAAATTCGTTAACTGAATATTTAGAGTGACAATAGCTTGCTTAAGACGTAATTCGTTAGCAGTCAGGCACGACTACATACACTGCCAAAGTAATTTTCTCTACTTAAGAGTCGTAGAGAAAACATTCTTTTACAGTTGAAATAGCCATGGAGCACATGGAAGAGCTCTACTATAAATATGTGGACGGCAGCTCAACGTTGAGCTGTAGATGTAGAGAATGTCTTCAGTGTACACAATAAAGGTAGATTCTCTACACTCTACAATATTTTCTCTACGTAAAAAACTCTATAGTGGATTTCAGGCACTGTTGCCAGTTTAGGGGAATCTCCCTTAAATCAGAAGACATTTATGATCTTTAGTGGAGTCTTAGGGCAGACAAGTGGTCACTGAAATTTTTTATAGGACCTTATGGGACCAAGTTTTTGTTTCTTGATGATTTTAAAATTCAATTTTAGGGAATTTTGGCCTTGTTTTGAGACATTCAGGGGAATATTCCCCTAAAAATCTGGCAACAGTGATTTCAGGCTTTATAGAGGAGTTCGTTATAGAGGAGTTTCGACTGTATATGGTGGTTCCTCTATAGAGAGAACTCGTTGTGGACATTTTAGACTGCTTTCCCCTGTTTAAGAGCGACTAGCCAAGTATCTTTAACAGTAAATTGCTGACTTTTATACAAAAAACATTATCAGAGACTTCTACAAATCTACAAATCAATAGCTCATATTTTTTACTACCTCGTAAATGACCTTCTATCTTCACTAAAGTAAACAAAAAAAAAATCCAAAAAGTATCTACAAAAACAAATCATAGAACGTTCTATCAGCAAGCAGGGAAATAGATTGCAATAACCAAAAAAAGGATTAACAAAAATTAATGAAAAAATTTGAAGCTTACTTTGCACAATTTTTTCTAAGTTTGAATTTTAATTTTGCATTTCACGTACTTCGAAAGAATCACTTGAAACTTTTACCGCGAGGTCTTTCTTGAGAGGAGGAGGAGGCGATTAAGTGGTATGCATCTGAAAGATAACGAAGTTTTATTTTCTTGTTTTTCTCTTGATCCATTCAAATTGGTTATTGCAATGGGCCCGATTTGAAATATGTAACGCAATCTTTCAATTTAATCGCGTTAACCCATTACTTCGCTCTGTTACATTGTAATGCTTTAATCCTTTTCAGTTATTTAAGTTTATAAAGCGCTAATTTGAATTTAAAAAAAAATTGTATGGGACCAAATTTCAGGGTTTTCTATACTCCTCCAAGAATTTGATGTAAAAATTTTGTAGAAAATTTGTTAAAATTGTAACCAATTTCACTAGTTGATATCATTTTTTCCTAGGACATCTAAATGCATTTTTCTTATGGACTTTGTACTGGATATTAGTACTAATGAACATATAGGTGCACTTGCAATTTTTTGAATATCACACTGCTGCGCCATCTGATTGAAATATTTTTTTCTTTTAAATGAAAGTAAATACTAAGGGGTATTTCTAAAAGCAATTTATAGAGTGGCGGGAAACTGGGAATACACTGAAAAAAATATTCAAAATTTTCTTTTTAGTTTTGTGAAAAAATTTTCTCAGTGTAAAAATTAAAAAAAATTTTTTTTAGCTTCCCTGTTTTATTATCTAACAGAATCTGCTTAGATCGTCTCTCTATCTCAATTGGTTGTTGAGATATAAAATTTTGAAAAAAGGCTTATTAAAAGAGGATTTTCCAGGATATTTCAAGGACCGTTCAAAATAAAAATCTAAAAAGTGGTCTCCACAGTGTTTTTAGATGGCACCTATCGAAAAATCAACAAAATTTACAAAATTCCTTTCATGATGCCGCATGCCTTTGCTTAACCCGCCAGACCCTTTTACGCTTTAAAGTATGCAACGTAATTTAAATTTTATTGTGCTTATTCTCCTTTTAGTTACTCCCTTACTTAAGAAATTATATATTTGTCATTTACCCATAGATTTTAAAAACTTATATCTCATTATGTTGGGCAAGGGACCAACTTTAAATAAAAATTGCAAAAAAAAGTTATTTTTTGCTTGGCGTTCGATTTTTTAGATGCTGATGAGAGGGAAAAATTTGATGAATTTTTTTTCTAAAAGAATGCGTTCTTTAAGTTTTAAAGGTGTGCAGAAGAATCTTTATTTTCTTGACCGATCTTGAAACTGTGTGAGACAAAGTTTTAGAAGGGTTCATTTTATTTCATTTGAGGTGAAATTTTTTCAAATTGGATGATGTACTGTCGAGTTTTGCTCGAAAAAGCTGTTATACCCCCTCGAAAAAAATTAAAAAAAAAATAATTTTAAAAAAATCAATATAAAAAACGGTTCTAGAAAGATTTTTTGAATAATTGTTTTCGGGTTTATAAGCTCGAAAAGTCCTTAAGAAAAGTGCATTAAGATGTCCTGAAAAAATAAAAAGTAATTATTTGTAAACTAGTGTTATTGAATAACGATGCAAAAAGCTGGAAGTAATGGGCTGAGCCAACCTATCCTTCTGTCGAAAATGAAAGAAAATTGAATCTAATTTGCGGAAGTTTTCAATTAACTAATCAATTATTGTGAAATAAAAAATAAATATGTAAATAAAAGAAAGATATGAAAATGTGCTGCCCAAATTTTCTTTACACCGAAGCACAGTGGTCCTAAAACCCTTTCGAAGGGGGAGAAATTAAATGCCATTAATGACACGAGTTTTTACTTTTTCTTATGCTAAATTATTGGCGAAAAATTTCGAAAAAAAAAAATCATAACAAAAATTTCAAAAAAAATTTTTTTTTTTTTATAATATTGAAGTCTTGAAAAAAATAAATTAATATTTTTTTTTTTTTTTTTTTGAAACGGCTCACAGTTTTGAAGACTTGGGATTTACCTAATTTATTTTTCAAATTATTGAAAGCTTGATTTTCTATAATTAAGAATAATAATGCATTCTGTTTGACATCATTGCTGCATATTTTGGATATTTAATTTTCTCATCTTATTTTCAAAAAATTTATTAGACATATGGGTACCAAACTAAAGGAAATCGATCCAGCATTTTAAATAAAATAAGAAATGTGGATGTTAATAGGACCTTTTTCATACCAAAATGGCTCTCAATGTCAAAAAATGTTTAAAAAAATTTAAAATTTTGACTTTGAAGGCTCAAATACCCTTGAAGCTGCAATAAAGTATAAGACTATTTTATACGCCTAGAAAGGTCTGACAATTCTTTGTCGAACTGCATTAAAATTTGTATCTTGGATTCAAACGTTGAGGCGTGAAAATTTTTTTTCTGAAACCACTGCAAATTTCTTTCTTTCCCTTATAACTACTCAGGGGTGCATTTTGGACCCCCCTGCCATACGATTTTTTGTTAGTTCTGGCCCCCTCGATCAGCTCCCGACTGGTTGACCTTCACAGACGGAACACCCTGTATATGTTTTAAAATTTTTCTAAAGAATCCACACACAATCGTATTGAATATGCGAATTCTGTTTCAGATTAAAATAAAGTTCTGTATCCCATTAATACTCTACGCCAAAATTCAAATGCGACGTTATAAATTAGTTCCATCTTACGAGTCGATTTTAGGCCACTGTGCGACGTTCTTAAAATATCTGGCACACCTCTAAATAGTCCAACAAAATTACCCCACCTATTGACATGTATTCAACCGCAAGTGCACGAAAAAAATCCAACCTACAGACACCGACAAAGTAGGCCAAACTTACAACATTGAGAAAAATCCAAGTTTTTCTTTCTCTGGCGGGCGGTGCTGTGCACAGTGCGCAACTTATTGAAATAACCACAAAAAAAAAAGCAATTTCAAAAGGAAAATCTTTATTCCTTTAGAGCAGCACTACAGCAGACACAATGCCGAAGAGCCAACAGAAACTAAAACAACAACAACAACAACAAAAAGAAAAATCGAAATATGCAAATTGCAAAAATATTTTACTTCCATCATCCAACACGAAGCAAATGGAAAACCTTCGTTGATGGAAAAGTACAAGTAAAAAGTCCGCTTGGCATGCGCAGTCAATTCACAACAAATAACATTGAAAGAGTGCTAGGCTAGGTGTACCCAGAAATAGAAAAACAAACCTTTTTCAGTGGCGGCCGTGACCTGATGAACTCCAATATAACAGCGTGGGCATCTTTTTTTACACGCGGTGGTATATCACCGTTCACCATCACTTTTCGCAATTGGTATTTTCTGAAATAAAAATAAAAATGAAAATAAATAAAATAAAAAAAATTGGAAAAAAATTATTCAAATTAAATAAAATGGAAAGAAATTGTCTTTAATGAAATTCAAAGGAATGAGAGAGAAACGCCACGAAAAGAAAGACTTTTACTGAAAACGAAAAGAAGGTGAATAGGTTAAATGGTTTCATCAGATAATGAGTTTGTGGTTGGATGGTCGATTCGGTTGGTGCTTTATCATCGTGGATCTAAACAAATAGTTTTTGAAAAGAGGTTCGATTGTTCATTCGAAGTAATTCAAAGAAATAAATGGATAAATTCCACGAATTGATTTCAACCACATTCTCGTTTGCGGAGTGGAAAATTTCCCATTCACAATCAACGTCTCGTCTTATTTAGGGTTTGTTTTGTCGATCATACTATGATCAAGGCCAAAACTATCGTGTTGGATAAATTTGATTACTTTTTTTTTATCTAGATAGTGGACCCTTAGTCGTGTCCGAAAGGTAATTTCTAGGGCAACAGAAAATATATAAGTTCAACACCTAGGCGTATGCTTTTGATTATTTAATAATCACTTAATATAATTTTAAGCTTTTAACAATTGTTCATAGTAAAGGCTCTAAGAAGATCCAAACAACTTGTAAAATCCTTGCTCTGGATGTTCTTAAATGGACAAAGCTACAAGAACGAACAGATTGGCTACTATTGAAATTTTTTTTTTATATTTAAAAGCATCATTTTGACGGCCTCTGTGCCGTAATTGGTTGAAATGCCAACTTACGAAGGGACCCACACGGCATGTTATATTGCTTCTGCAAGAATAATGTTGCAGTAATATTATAACAATGTAAAAGTTGTAATATTGAAAGTGTAACATTTCTGTAATGTTGCAGCAGTGTTTTTACAATATTAATAATAAAATATTGCTGCAATATTGCATATATAATATATATACATATATAATGAAAAGGCGGACATTCACATATTGCAGCAACATTACTGCAATGTGCAATATTGCAGAAGCAATACTGCTGCAATATTGTAGCAATTTAAAATGCCGACTGGGAGAGGCTCTGGGTTCAGCTCGCACCTGAAGTCGTTTTATGTGGTTCTGTTTTTCGTTCTTCTTCTTCCTTTCCTTGTTTTCGCATTATTCGTGGTATCACACCTAACCTAACCTAACCTAATCTAACCAAACCTAACCTAACCTAATCTAACCTAACCAAACCAAACCAAACCAAACCAAACCAAACCTAACCTAAGCTAACCTAACCTAACCTAATCTAACTGAATCTAATCTAACCTAACCTAACCTAACCTAACCTAACCTAACCTAACCTAACCTAACCTAACCTAACCTAACCTAACCTAACCTAACCTAACCTAACCTAACTTAACCTAACCTAACCTAATCTAACCGAATCTAACATAACCTAATCTAACCAAACCTAACCTAACCTAACTTAACCTAACCTAATCTAACCGAATCTAACCTAACCTAATCTAACCTAATCTAACCAAACCTAATCTAACCTAATCTAACCTAACCTAACCTAACCTAACCTAACCTAACCTAACCTAACCTAACCTAACCTAACCTAACCTAACCTAACCTAACCTAACCTAACCTAACCTAACCTAACCTAACCTAACCTAACCTAACCTAACCTAACCTAACCTAACCTAACCTAACCAAACCTAACCTATCCTAATCTAACCGAATCTAACCTAACCTAACCTAACCTAACCTAACCTAACCTAACCTAACCTAACCTAACCTAATCTAACCTAACCTAACCTAACCTAACCTAACCTAACCTAACCTAACCTAACTAACCTAACCTAACCTAACCTAACCTAACCTAACCTAATCTAACCTAACCTAAGCATATTTTTAGGTGCTCAATTTAAATATTTTCTGTTGCCCTATTAATTTCGTTCAACGAATATATTTCCAAGGAAATCTAGCTTCATCGGAGGACTTGACCGGAGCAATCCAATCGTGTTATTCGCCTATTTTAATAAATACATAAAAGGTTTGATTCAGAAGTGCGTCCACTACTGGTTGAACGAAAATAACCCCCGATTATACGATTATACTTCTATCATTTTGGAAGCATCTCGAAATTTGTAGATGATCATATTCCAGTCAAATGAAGGCGTCAATAAAATGTTCAATTATCAGCTAGAAGATTAGTGGTTAATATGCTACATGTGTTACACTTACTTCGAACGTATATCTTCCATGAGAATCTCGTATGGTGTCAATTCGTATTCGATCGATGCGCGCTCATAATTACGCTTTTTAAGCCGCACACCCTGCCGCAATTCGTCGATAACTTGAACCCAAAAACGTGCCTGAAATAAAAAGCGATTTTAGAATCGGTATATTTTTTATCTATAAATGCTTTAATTTAATTAATTGAACAGACAAAAGTTAACGAACATGCGTAAGAAAATCCATAATTGATTTCCTCATAAGCGAACGTACTTGCAAGGATCTCCAAATTTCCACTTCGCGCTTGTGAAATAGAAGAGTTCAAAAGTACACACGAAAAAAAACGACATATATTTTTCAATTAAGATCTTTGTAGTTAAGGTTTCTCTACATATATACATAAATACATATATACTGATTAAAGGCATGCCACAATAGACTGTAAGCTCCCGGAAATTCGTGATATCGATATTAAGCAAAGTAATTTCCTAGGCCGATTTTTTAATAAGTAATTCAGCTTTCGACGACCGTCGAGGAAACTGTCGAGTGTTTACAGTACACCCGCAGCACAATCATGGGCGCATGTGGGGGTGTCTCTGCGCCTTATCGGGTTTGTAATGGTCTTGCAAGACAGCAATCGAGCATTGGCAAATCGAACTTGTTGGTTCGTATTCCCCAAAATCTCTCATAGTCGAGGTGACTGGCTTACTGACAACAAACTTACGACTTATTGACGACTACTTGCAATAGGATTTTTCCGAAATTTATTTGTCATTGACTGGAAGTCATGTGGACACATACATACCTACAAGGTATACGGCATCGCATCGATCGCATCAGAGACCGGACGACAAATGAGACGTACAATTTGTACATCTCATCAGGTAAATTTATTTAAGCTGCGCATGCGCAGTACATGCGACGACATGTAACAGGCGGCAAAGCATATAAAGAAAATTTTTTACTTTCACTGACACTCGTTAACCGCAACCGATGGACAAGAGTGTAAGAGTTACAATAAAATATGCTATAAAGACACATGAAAAAAAAAAATTGAAAAAACACTGATCCTCCTAAAGCGATAAATTTATGAAAAATGCACGAAATAAAATGAAAAATCTTCTCGGCTACGAGTTGACCAACGGCGCGTGAAATTATTGATTGCTGCGCAACAACTTTTTGATAGCGGAGAGAATTTCTGTAATTTAAGTCAGTAAATATCGCATCGATTTTTTTATTTTAGCTTTTGTTTTTCGTTTCTTGTGCTTTCCGTCTTTGCAGTTTTAGTTTAATGGGTTTCATCTGCACATACATACATACATAGAGAAGACGTTCGGCCCGAAATCCATCCGTTCGTAAATACATTTTTAATTAGGTTATACGGCATTGAGTCAACCTTTTGAATGTCTCAAGTTACTTGCTTAATGAGGTTAAAGTTAACATTTTTGGGCATTTCAAAATGAGCCAGTCTTTATTGCAGCGGATTAGACAGAAATCGATGAAGTAGGAGTTGTATTTATTTATATATTTATTGCTCTGACCCTTAATGAATCATTTTAGGAGTCCCGATGCGAAATATGACAGAATTTCCACTGTTATAGTACGTTTCCATATGGTGTTAAATTCTGAAGTGTTAAGCTTTAACACTTCGATTTAACACTACCGTTTCCACTTGCACATTCTACGAAGGTTTAAAGCTTGACAGCTGTTCTGTATTTTCAATTGCAAGTAGTGCTGCCAGCTTTACAAGCGCTAAAATCAGTACATTTTTATTTCTGGAGACTTTTTCATTTTCAAACGGAAATTACACCTTGATGGCTCATTCCGCATTGTTAGTCAAATTGATCAAAATGTTTTAAATATTACAAAAATATTAAAAACAAAGTTTCTTTTACCTTCCATTGTCGCTTTTTGTTTTGATTTCATTTTGACAGTTAGATATGCACAATTTCGATACGATAAATCGATATTTTCTTATCGAATGAGGTGTTACCGAGGTGTTATTGAGATAACACTTGGCTTTCGTGTTAAGAATTTGTATGGAAAACACGTACAACACATGTGTTAAAGGCCGCTTAACACAAAAGCCTCCTTTAACACGTAAATAACACCATATGGAAACGAACTATTAGAAAATTCGAAAGGTGATCACCAGATTCGCTTTTTTCGCTCTAGCTCTTCTATTTATGGAGATATCGGCTTTTAAAGGTTTTTTAAAAATTTCCTATGAAATTCCATATTTTGGAATTTTCCGAGGTGATCACCAGTGTTGGCCAATAACGAAAGAAGCGGAACCTTGTCTCAGTGTCATGGAAACAAAGATGCTTCGGTGGATCTCCGGGCTGACACGTCTTGATCGGATACCAAACGACACTATCAGAAATCGATATAGAGGCAAAGAGAGGTTTGAGGCTTGAGAGGACGACCAAAAGAAAGACGGCTAGACATTTTGAAAAAGGGACCTCCAAGCAACGGATCTAAGAATCGAGAATGCAGTGGATAGAAGGAAATGGAGAAAAAATTCAAAACATGCAGACCCCGATATAATGCGGTCGCTTACGGGATCTCCATTGAAGTGGACCTGAATCTGAATTTACATTAGAAATAATCGATAATTAGAACTGAACAGTTTCCATATAATTTCCCTCCCAGGGGCGCCCCCTAACGGAGTCGCAATTCATCAAAATATTACCTATGGAATTCAGTCTGAAAGATGTTTAGACAATTTGTCTTGTTCCTCTTGGCTGCATTTGAAGAAAAAATCAACGTCAATTTGCCGCGAGTTGCAAAAGTTCAGTCGGTGCCGCTTGTTGCACTTCTGGCTACCTCTTCTTTGTGTGTGTGTGTGTGTGTGTGTGTGTGTGTGTGTGTGTGTTTGAACATTTTATGAAGAAATGTTCAGTAAAGTTGGATAAAAACTAAACCGAAATTGAAGAAAGATGCTTTTTCATTCAAGAAATGAAGAATTGCTTCTCTTTCACAATGGTGCCTCTTTCTGCTGCTGCTTTGAAGAATTGTAAGACCAAGTCTACGTAAGTACAAAGACCGGCGCGATGCGGCATGGAGATGTGTTCAAAGGAGCGATTCTCTTTACTTTTTTAAAAAGCTACCATCGCTGATTACTTTAGGTACTTTTAACTAATATGCCTTGCCTCATATATATATGCGCATGCGCGAAAGCTGAAAAAGCGATCAACGAAACGATGCAAATTGTTGCTCTGATTGATAATGCTAAGGATGTTATGGTTTGCTGCGTTCAAATTTCAATGCAATTCTATTTTTTTTTTTTGCAGTGATTTCTTCATTTATTTTGATTTGGAATTTTTTCTTCTTTTTGGCTTATCTCTGATAAAAGTAAAAATCCCCATTTGAGGGGGTACAATTTTCATTTTGCAATCAACACAATGAACTTAAGAGAGTGACGGAGACCGATACCTCTTGTTAGTCTTATTAGGGCACCCAGCAGCAACAACAGACACCAACGACATGCCATAAAGCAATGTGATTTGCATATGTTGCGTCCACATTTTTCCGGAAGTTTCGTTTTTGCCAGCGATGTGTGTGCATTCGGCTGTCAAAACATCGAAATAGCACAGCCAAGTGAATCGCGAAGTTTTCCAAAAAAAAAAAAAAAAAAAAAAAAAAAAAAAGAAAGGCTGGAAAAAGAGGCGCACACTATACAATCCAATTTGGAATGGATTGCAACGATTTTCATTGTACCTAGTCGAACTTTTTTTTTCCTTTACTCTGCAGATATTGCATAATTATTATGCAAATTACCCAAAGAAACCGAGAGTGTGCCTGTGCTGCATGAGTGCAAAGGAGACGAGAAACCTGTCAGCAAATTGAAGGGTTTTTTTACAGCAGACAAATTTTTCTTGGCCCCAACGAAACTCTGAAGTCATAATCAAGAAATGACGGAACGAACAGAAAACAAAAACAAAACAAAATCAAAACAAGTAAGGGTGTTATAGTCAGGCGAGCCTGACAATAGAATACCCGACACATACACACATGTTCAAATAATTTTTAATATCAAGAGATGTTTAAGACCATAAGGGGCCCCAATAACCGACTTTTGATAGATTTCTTTATGAAAACTGCCCCTTTGCCACGCCCACTTTTCCAATTTTTTTGAATTCTAATCAGAGGCTTAAAATATACGCTCAAATTTTAAGTTTCATTGAAATATTTGGAAAAAGTCCGATTTTAAGGCAGTTTTGGGATTTTTGTGACAGACCCTAGTACTGGAGGTACCCTTAATAATGGACCTATCAAAAAATTTTTGGAGAGGATGTTAATGGCTACAAAGGAAGCATAACTGTCAAATTTCGTTCAAGTCCCATTTGAATTTCGGGTGGAGACAATTTTCGAAAACTGTCCTTCTGCCACGCCCACTTTTCCAATTTTTGGAAATAATATTACTGGCCTTTAAATATGTTCAAATATCAACTTTCATCAAAATATTTTGAAAAACTTCGATTTTAGAGCAGTTTTTGTGATTTTCGTAACAGACCCTAGTTACTGGAGGTACCCCTAAAAATGGTCCGACCGGGTCCATTCTCGAACTTGTTCTTACTCATGTCCCCGTGAACACGCATACCAAATTTTGTCAAGATAGCTCAACTCCTTCAATAAGATAACTGTATACAAACAGACAGACATACAGACGGACGGATAGACAGACAGACGGACATGTCTAAATCGAGTCTCCTGGTGACGCTGATCATTTCTATATACATTTTGTATGGTCTATCTCGACTGGTTCTGGGTGTTACACACAACCACACAAACGCAATATACCCTCGACACTGAGTGTGTCGGGTATAAAAAGCACAAAAGACGACGAAAGCATTCTGTTGATGATGACAAATGGCGATTTTGCGACAACAGTGGAAAAAAGGCGCACGGCGGCGATCAACGTTTGCTGCACATTTGATTGTTAATTTCGATTTTTTATTTTTTTTTTTTTTTTTTTGGTTGAATTTTCCCATTTGTTGTAACCGAAATTGGCTGCAATAACAAACATACAAGCCAAAAAAAAAATCGAAAAAAAAATCGAAAAATAAAAACAAAGCCTGTTGTCATCGTCATAATTTGGCAATATCACATTTCCTCGTTACGACGCGTTCCAAAATCGTATGCAACAAAAAAAAAATAAACAAATAAATAAATGTTTGCTCGATCGCCGAACGAACAGCCACGAGGGACGGGACACGTCATTCAAATTCGCCAGCAATGTTCCGCAGAGCGTTGAAATTGTCAAATATTGCTAGATTTTTATGGGGCGCTGAATTTCGAATGGGTGTTTTATGAAAACTTTATGTCTACATCCAATCCAAACGACGATTGACAATTCGACATCAAAATTCATGTTGCATGGAATTGCATTAAAAATTGAAATTGAATTTTCAAGCAGGAATTAAGCAGAAGCATCGTATACGATGGCAATAAATTATTGAATTGCTTTTTAATTATTGATGCGACAAGGCAACGTGGGCGAAGCTCTCCGTTCAATTGAAATTAAAAAAAAATACCAACACAACTACAATCAATTTAAGCGCCCCCTCGAACGAGCGTGTCGCAATCGAGTATCGAAAATTAATAATATCATTGGAGCACTAAGACCTTTTGCTGCTGCCCCCTATTGTTTTCTTCTCGCGTTTTTTTAATTGTCCCGCCCTATCCCGGGGTCCGTGCCCTATTAAGGTCTCAAATAACAAAATAAAAATTCTCTACCCATCGACTGAAAATGATCTCGCCCTCAGAAATTCGTCAAATACTTCAAATTAACCTCTGAAAACTAAAAAAAATAAAAGTAAGGGTGTTATAGTCAGGCGAACCTAACATGACAATACCCAAATAATAAAATAAATGTTTAAATATATATGTTTGAGGGCAAGACCAAATATATGGGCTTTTACCTATCTTAACCCATTATAGTACATTGATGCCATATGGCATCACTTTGTCACGTTGCAGTTTTTCGGGCAATACTCACACATACATGAACAAATTCACATTGACACACATTTGACAGTTTTATTTTCTAGAGAAATGTTTGGCGCGTCTAACATTGACTTTATTTGAACATTTGCTTTTGAACTTTCGTCAGGAAAGCATCATAAACACGAAACTCGAAAAAAAGAAAAAATGCCGGTCTGTAATGGGTTAATAAATAGTATTGTGCCCAAGCAGTCAAAGGTTAAAGATTACAGAACTCTCACACTGCCAACGCTGAGCTATGGCCCGGAAACATGGACAATGACGACAAAAGATGAAGAAATTCAGCCCGATTCTGAATATTTCCGGGGAACAAATTCCGGGGAATTTACTTTTCTCGAGAGTAAACTTCTTCTTTTTTAAATATTTGGGAGAGAATTTTGATGGGAAATGGGTATTTGACCCATACCCATAGTTTTTCTTACTTTATCCATTTAAAAAAAAGGAGAATTTTAGTCTCGAGAAAAGTAAATTCCCCGGAAATTCGTTCCCCGGGAATATTCAGAATCGGGCTGATTATAAGAACATTTGAAAGGAAAATTTTAAGAAGAATATTCGGCCCAGTCAAGATAAGCGAAGAAGAGTGGAGAGATATAGGGATTGTACTTAGAGGCAGATATGTTATTTTTAACTTCCTTAAGTGATCATGAAATGGCCAGGCAGTATGAGTATCAGATGAAAGAGCAGTTGCTAAGGAGTTTAATAACAAGCTAGTCAGGAAGGAAAGCTATACGAAGACCCAGGGTGAGATGGTTCGATGATGTTATGAAGGGCATTCAGAAACTTAATATAAGAAACTGGAGAGGAAAGCTGCTGATACGAGAGGAGAAGAGGAAGCTGATTAAGGTGGCTCGGGTCCTAAAGTACAGTAAAGGAAAGAAGAAGAAGGATAAGATGAGGAAGAAGATGAAGAAGAAGATGAAAATGAAGAAGAAGATGAAGAAGAAGATGAAGAAGAATGAAGAGATGAAGAAGAAGAAGATGAAGAAGAAGAAGAAGAAGAAGATGAAGAAGAAGATGAAGAAGAAGATGAAAAAGATGAAGAAGAAGATGAAGAGAAGAAGAAGAAGATGAAGAAGATGAAGAAGAAGATGAAGAAGAAGATGAAGAAGAAGATGAAGAAGAAGATGAAGAAGAAGATGAAGAAGAAGAAGAATGAAGAAGAAGATGAAGAAGAAGAAGAAGAAGAAGAAGAAGATGAAGAAGAAGATGAAGAAGAAGATGAAGAAGAAGATGAAGAAGAAGATGAAGAAGAAGATGAAGGAAGAAGAATGAAGAAGAAGATGAAGAAGAAGAAGGTGAAGAAGAAGATGAAGAAGAAGATGAAGAAGAAGATAAAGAAGAAGATGAAGAAGAAGATGAAGAAGAAGATGAAGAAGAAGATGAAGATGAAGAAGATAATGAAGAAGAAGATGAAGAAGATGAAGAAGAATATGAAGAAGATAATGAAGAACAAGATGAAGAAGAAGATGAAGAAGATGAAGATTAAGAAGGAAAAGGTATATGTTAGAATATTTTTTAATACAGTCCTACACAGGCCTCAAGCCCACGACTTTTAACACAAAGTATTTGAGGGGTTCTCAGGACCATAAGGGGCCTCATATACCGACTTCAGTACAATTTCTTTATGGCAACCATCCTTTTGCCATGATGACTTTTCCGATTTTTTGAAATTTATTCGGGTTCATTCATATAAACCTAAAAACCAACTCTCGTTGAAACATTTTGAAAAATTCAGAGCAGTTTTTTATGGTTTTCAAAACAGATTCTTGTACTGAAGGGACCTCTAAAAGTGTTCCGATGAATCCCATTTTCGAACTTAATCCTATTCAATGAATAGTATTCATATACCCGTCTACTCCGTCTATAAGAAAACTGTATACAGACAGATAGACAGACATTGCTAATCGAATCTCCTGGTGACGCTGATCATTTTTATACACATTTTGTACGTGCCATCGGAAATGGTTCTAGGTATTACACAGGCAAGCACAAACGCAATAAAATACCCTCGAGAAAGAGTATGCCGGGTATAAAAAATAACTCAATAAAACAAAATTGATTCTTTTTATTAGAGATCATGAAATTGTTTTGACTTTCTTCCGATAGGGACGGGGACACCTTCTAATCTAAGCTGAGCTCGAAAATTATCTTTGGCCACACTTTCAGTGGCTTTCAAAATAAATTTCTGCTAAACGAGTCGCTGGCTATGAATGCGATTAAAAAGCCCGACCGCTTCGATACACAATAGTATCTTATGGCCGAATAAATTTCAGATCATAGACAAGTGCTAATAGATTTTGATTATTTTCACTGAAAGAAGCTCGAAAATAAAACAGAATCATTTCTGAGAGTTTATCGACTTTTACTTTCGTTTTTGAATATTTTTGCTTTAATGAAAGAAAGCAGCTTTTACCTTTTCATCTTTTCTCCGTTTATGCCTTTGATTTGTATTATATAAATGAATAAATAACATTATTAATTTCTATTTTGCTATTCTGTATGTCTTTCGGGGCCTTTGTCCAAGCCCCATTCAATCATATTACATGTAGATTTATGTAATCAAAACAATAATCGCGTGTGACAAATCAACTTTTTTTATATGCAAAATGACCCAATCGCGTTTCAAAAAATAAAACAAAAAATATTTAAAAAATGGCTCAATGGAAATCTGAAAGAAAAAAACCTGCTTGCTATTATAAAAGAATAAAAGAATAAAAGATACTTTCAATTTTCGTTGATTGGTCATCGATTTTTCATGCGTGTAGTAGTTTTTCTCTTCTTAGACAAGTCAAAACAAAAGCACACCTTGTTTTTACCCATAATGCGAACCTATTAATCATTGTGACATGGATCAGGGAACAGTAGTAGTCGTGGCTGCCACAGCTACATTAAGTTAAGTCAAGCTAAGTTAAGACAGTTGTCGGCATTTTTAATCGAAGATAAAAGCCCATTGTGCGTGGTGCTGCTGGGGCTGTGGCAGGGGCATGGGGCTGTGAGGTAACACAGTCATACGGTCTTTCTTTTTTTTTTTTCAATTGAATTTCTGAAACAAATAATTTGAGGTCTCAGTCACTTGGTAGTGACGGAGCGGCAAATTTGCTCGACTTAAATACACACACACGAAAGCGAATTCATTATAAATCGTCGAGGTGAAAATAATTGCTTCGAATTATGAGTATTTTTCCTTCGACCCGATCAATTTAATTGCACTTAATACGCGTGCCTTTGAATGGAGTCAGAGCGAATTTAAACCGCATTAATTGGTCTACTTAATTTGATCCATCATTCGGTTCGGTTCGATTTTAACAATGCGATAATTATTGCTACTCGGGATTATGACACACTTGTCGTGCCTTGTGTGGAGTACTCACCCAATCAACGAATCCAAGTTTCGCAAGTTCCTGCTTAGATGCATCCGAGTTTAATTTCATATGCAGCGTATCAGTACCTTAAAAATGGAGAGGAAATAAATTAGGTTTTCTTTTTGTTTGTCATTTTGCAAAATGTTTACCATTGTCCAAAACGTGCTGCAGGAATATACGCAATTCGATTGTTTCGGCAGCCAAAGCACGACATACAGCGCGGTAATGATCCTCAGGTACAGTGGGCTTTATATGATTTTTACAGAACTGAAATTATAAATAAAATATTTTTTCATTTCTTTGTTTTAACATTGTTTATTGCTCAATATTAATTCAATAAAAGGCTATTCAGATTTTTCGGAAATTATTTCAATTAAATTGCTGCTTTGACGAAGAAATCTCTAAAAAAAGAAAGAAAGATGGAAGATTTGTTCCGGAAATTAAGCCTAATTTTGGAAATTTCTCAAACCTCCGTCATATTATTATTAAATCTTCAAACGGACTTCAGAAGAGACCTCAATTGGGTTGTTACATAGGATACACACTGTCTAGTCTATTGTACAACCAAGGCAGATTGGACGATAGATTGGAATCGTTTGTTGCAATGTTGGTCCAACATGATGGAACGTTTGTTGCAATGTTGGTCCAACATGATGGAACGTTTGTAGCGTTGTTGTATCAACTTCAGTCAGTTTTATTTCTACGAAGGAGATAGTTCCAAATAAAGACAATAACAAAAAATAAAGTGAAGTTGGATTGGACGTTGTACAATGTGTTGGAAAGTATGTGTCCAGTTCCATTACAACCGCTGATCCGATGCATTCCCAGCGGAAAATTATTCCTGAATGACAAAGTCACAATGATGTCATCGATGACATACAGGTGACATTGGATTGAGTTGACAATCGTGAGGACAATGTCATCGTGGACCAGGGATGCTCTGTTCACGTGCATTCGACTCTCATTGGCTACTGACATTTAAATAAGGCTTATAGCGTCAGTTCAGCGTTAGCATGAAGTGGCGTAGATGATGAGTGCTCGACGCAGAATCCGATTAGATCAATGCGGTTTCGAGTCTCCTGGCAGACTCAAGGAATAATTGTTAGAACTGACCCTTTTCTAAAATTTTCGAAACATTAAAGGAGTGGCATTCAAAGAAGTAGACAGAGTTATCAAACTGGTTTCTACTACAATTGACATTGAGAGAGAAAAGAGCAATGTGCTGCTCTCAAAGCTTTTTTCGCCATCGCATCCTAGCATGACCAGTGACATTTCTAATCTATCACAGGTGGCATAATGTCACCGCTGAAGTCCCTGTCAGTCTTCCTGTGTAAGAATTTCATACAAAGCTGTCACCGGAAATAGCATGCTAGTTAACCAAGGTCTGAAGCACGATGTTTGTTACATCATATCGGGGATGTCCGTGGATATTTAACCGCTGGGATTGTACAATCGATTCGAGTCGTGTGTATTTAGCATTATAGTATCAGATAACTGTCAGAATTTGGAGTTGAAAAGTCTACTTTAGATGTGTACTTATTAATGGATTTCTGTCGGAAAGGTTCTAATATGATGGATGGTTTTGCGGGTTGTAACGAATTTTAATTATTTTTTTTCGTTCGTTGATATGAAGACGCTCGACTTTAGGATTGAAAAATCCTAAAAGGGACACCAATTTCATTTGTTACTCTTACTCATAGCATACTCATAGAACAGGATTTGTTGACTTCAAGCACCAAAAATTGCTCAAAATAAAATTTCAGACCTTCCAGACTGTCGTAACCTTCTTTTTATGAGCCATAATATATGTGACTGTTTATAAGAAATAAAAATATTTTTTGAAGCATAGGCAGTCTTATGAGCCTGTTGCAATCTTAATGGTTGTTCTTATATTTCGAAACTGTAGGTATGTAAAATAAGTTCCATATTTTAGGGTTAAATAATATCTGATTTTTGGTTGATTTGAATTCTTATTCGGACAGAAAGCAGATCCTTTCATAGTCCTGCACATTTGTTGCTCTCTTTCGAACATGAACATCTTGAAGACACTTCTTGTTATCCATGGATCGCAGCTTTTGGATAAGATCGCACGATAATAGTTCAACTATTTTTATTTGAAATTTTATTAATAAAATATATGGCGGTCTATTCCTCTCTCTTGGGCCCGAGAATTGAGGAAACTGGACCCTTTTTATTAATTGTTTTTTTTCTATTTTTTTTAAATTCAAATATTGGTAGAGCATCATTTGAAATGCCTTCCCAGCTGTTTCGTCATACTTTCCTCAAATATTTGCCATCTATTTTTAATGAAAGAACACTCGACACTTTAATTTACACAGTCAATGTCTGAGGAACATTTCCAATAAAAAAATAATAAAAAATAAAAAAAAAACAAACTAGGCAAACGAAATTATAAAACAAATTTAAAATTAATTCTTGAACTTATCTCACTGATAAGTTTTTAACTGCCTCACTTCTGCTTCGAATGACGCGCACTTTTTAAATGACAAGTGTTTCATTAGGTGTGAAGAGAAATTATATACAATAATTCACTCGGTAACACCCCCACCTGTTGAAATCAAAACCATAAACTTTATTTTATCTCCGTTTATTTATGGCGTTTTTTCTTGATTTTTTTTGTTTGAATTTCGCCAAGTTTCCTCGTTCAAAGTCAATAGTTTTTCTTCCGAGCGTAGGCTCAATTTTTTTATATATTTATTTTTTTTTTTGTTCCATCTCGCTTCGATTGCTGCTCAATGTTGCATGGCAAAAAGCACTGCCCGCCAATTGAGCGAAGTGCGATTTTGCATTACGTCTCGAATTATCACACAATCTAATGATGCCTACAATGATTTCCTTTTTCTTTCTCTCTTTCTTTCCATCTTCTTCCATATCTTTTTCATGTACTGACAACAATAAAAAAGAAATTTATATATATTTTTACTTTTCTCCATTTTCCGTCTCTTATGGCATCTTTCACTGCAATTTGCAATCGATCGCCATCAAATGAGGTAAGAATTTTCGTGACTCAGTTGAGTGGAAAAATCGAGGAAGATGATGTGCTGTGATCTGATCTGATCTGATCTATCCGGCGCGCCATGTGCAGTTATCATTCGGAAAGTAACGATATTATGCAAACCTTTTTCAATGTTATTCGATAAGTGGGATATGGTTTAAGATTGCGACTGGAAATGGTTATACATTACAATGATTTTGCGGTCAAAGCGGTCTAGTGTAATCATGTTAGGCAACGAATGATGCACAATTTCACTGAAAGCAATCGTTGTGCTTCGAATATTCTCAATAACATTCTTGATGTAAACACGTAATTGATACTATTTGGGTTGATCGGCAGTAAAACGTGCTAATAGGATTAATGCTCGCTCTCCTTCTATCGCTCTCTCTCTCTTTTTGTCTCTATCTCTATCTCCGTTTCTATCTCTCGCCATGCATGCTTGATCACGGAGCAAGAGGCTCTGGCTCTAGTGATACGGACTATTTGCACTTACTGTAGCGGAATTTTAAATAATGAGTAAATTTATTGCGATGTTAGAATGAAATTCCCCCCACAGTAAACACTCTGATCAAGGGACATATCTTTGAAGTGGACAAATTTCGAAGAATATTTGAAAACGAAAAATAATGAGTTACATAATTGAATAAAATTTCACTGTCCTCAGATCTGATTGTAGCACATCCTTCAGAACTCGACGAGTGTGGAGAGAAATTTTTTGGGAAGGCTTTCGGGTAGTCTCGTACGCAGAAAATTATTAAAATCGATAGCTTTAGGCATTGAAAAACACTGATTCTAAAGGAATACTTCCCCGGGAATTTCTGCCCTAGAAATTTTTCTAAGCGAGAAAAGGAAGCAATCTGAGCGTCAATAAAAAGGAGAGAATGTGATAAGGCATTCCAAAAATTGTGTTTAAAAACTGTCTTTTAAGTGTCCAAATACAGATGGATCCAAACTTGAAGATGGAAGAACAGGCGCGGGCATCTTGGGACCTAGGTTCCAAAAAGCCCTCCCAATGGGTCATTACCCAACCGTCTTTCAGGCAGAACTATATGCGATAGAGATCTGTGTCCGGGAATGTCTAGAAAGGAAGACAAAAGGGACCGTAATCCATATACTGTCTGACAGTCACAAGCTGCTCTACTAGATCTCAGATCTGCAAACGTCAAATCTGCACTAGTACTCCTCAATCTGCCTCAAACTCCTGAATGAGCTCAGCAACCACAACAAAGTAACGTTGTGGTGGGTTCCAGGACATGAAGGGCACGAGGGCAACGAAAGAGCTGACTGCCTCGCTAAACAAAGAACTCAAAGGTGCTTCATAGGGCCCGAACCCTTCCGTACTTTACAAAGACCACACTGTACAGAACTACTTCGGAATTGGGAACAAAGATGCTTTAAAGCATTCTGGATGAACTCAAAAGGACAAAGGCAAGCCAAACGATTCATCACTCCCAACGAAAAAGTCTCAAAGAGACTACTTTGCCTCGGTAGAGAGGATTTAAAAACTCTCACCGAATACCTGACAGACACAGGGCACTGCAAATTGAGAAATCATCTCAAAAAGATAGGCCTTTCAATTGAATCTACATGCCGATTCTGTGAAATGGACGAAGAAACGCCAGAACACATTCTCTGCAGCTGCCCATCACTGAGCAACCGCAGGTTGTTCCACTTTGGGGATGCCATAATCGCCCCCTACAAATTCTGGAACGTCTTTAAACCGTCCACAGTGCTTAACTTCATAAAAAGCCTAAGGATCGAGAATTAAAGAACCATTGGGGTTAGCACAATAGATCCTTTGTGGTCGCGGTGCGCAATCCTATCCTATCCTTAATAATAATAATAAGTGTCCAAATTAATGCTATGCAATGAAAACAAAGAAAGTCCCTCAAAAAAAATACTTTTAAGGAACTTTAAGCCATAAAACAAAGATCGTAAGGACAATTTTCAAAGGAATGAGCTGGGAGACTTCACCAGCATTTTTTCATTGTTTTGAACGCATTTTTGGTCAATTTTTCGTCAATTATCGATATTTTCGCTCCCTTTATATCCAATTCTCAATGTGTTAACAATACGTTTTTTTTTTTTTCAAATCCACTGGGGAAAAAAATCCCGGGAATGTTCAAAATATGGTTTTATACATGGCACGACTATTTTCGCGTGATCCTTTGTGGGTCCCCCTAAAACGGAGAGGAGCAAATTGTTTTATGCTAGTCTATATAAATTTGTTCTTCAATCCCACTATCATAAGCTACAAAAGCTTCCACAGGTCATCGTCCACAGTCTACACATTTTGCCTCATCAGTGGACATGGACTGAATCGGCGAACTTGGGTCGAGTTTCGGTGCCATCCTCACCTCAAAGATACCACAGCCCCCACGATACTCCCCGAGGAGCCGTACCCAAAAGACCGAGCAGGTTATAGATAGAGGTATGATCGCAACTATAACTAGTATAGTTGAACCCCACCAACACTAATTACAGGTCGTACGGTTAACCCTGGGTACATTGCCCAAAAGGTTCCTGCACTTCCAACCCTGCAGTAATATGGACTGACCCAAGTGTAGTCTTCATGTTACCAGTACTAGTCCCCTCATAATTTCACTTCTAATGTATTAAACTGACCCTTTTAACATGGGCCCGTCCTTGGTGAGGGACTAGTCCGTAAAACGGCTGATCATAGGCCAGTTTTTTTTGGGTCAATTGTCGTAATTTTGTCTGGTTTTAGGATAGTCAAATTAGGAAAATAAACAACAAATTTCTTATATATATTCTAAGTTGATGAAAGTATCATTTACGGACTACCCTTAAACCAACCCGTTTATTACCGACCGCCGGCTAGCCGATTTCAATGGAGCGAACTGCCATAATATAACCGGTAGGATTTGGACCGGTCAAAAGTCAGTCCTTCTTAGAAAACTGACCGGCTCATTACTGCAGGGAATTTTATCCTAATCTTATATTGGTGGAAATTTGGCTGGGGTCCAAAAATTTTAAATGATTCCCCCTGCGGGATACAATGGAAAGGGTTTGAACTCCCAAAACCATGGCCTGTTATACCTCATTTCGAAAAACGATTGATTTACAACCTTAGGGAGCTGAGCTAGCCATCGTAACATCACTATAAAAATACCCCCTTTTCTAGGGGAAAAAAATCTTTAGTTCCTCTTTCAACTCAACTACCTTTGATATTTTTCTATGGAGCTCCTCGATTCCCTAGTAACAAAAAATGATACAATTTTTTCGCCTAATAGATGCCATTTTTGTTGATTTAGATTTACTTTTTTATAAGAAAACAAAAAGGTACTTTTATTGGAGGCATTTTTTTTTTATTACTGTTCGACAGCAAAACTAACGCAATCGTATCTGAACTATTTGAACCAAATCTAATGAGGCACGATTCAGTCGTTTTTTTTTCTCTTTTTTTTGTATTTATTTTTCTAAGCGTTAAATAAAGCGAGAAATATAAACAAAATAAAGCAAAAAAAAAGAAGGAAAAAAAAAAAAAAACCAAACAAGCAAAGCAGAAGAAGAAGTATGAAAAGCAAACGACGACGAGGCAAATTTTGCAAGAGGTTCGATTGAGTGGGTTTTCGTGTTTTCATGCCATCTATAGTTTTTCCGAACGGATATGCATTTTCGGGAGCAGGTTAGAAGTTGCCAGTCGAGAGAAAAAAACAAAAAAAAAAAAAAATAGAAAGAAAAAACAAATATAACAGAGCAAACAACGGAGGTGACTACCAAAAAACCATCAATGCAGAGCAAATAACGTCCAGCTGAGTCAATGCGTTTTGTAATCCAAATGAATTTATTGAACGGGGTCTCTATCTAAAAATGTCAAAATTAGAAAAAAGGCAGAAAAATAATGAAGAGGAAAAAGCTACACAGAGAAAAAAATCAACCAGCAATCTGGTTAAATCAAAAGGAAAAACATACAAAACGGCTTCAATATTTTTATTTTAATAATTTTTCTTGTTGGAAAAAATAAAGATTTTGCTTTTGAATCAACCATATTTCAGGTCAGTGTTGCCAGACTGATACAATTGTATCAAAAGTGATACGTTTTTTTCCAAATGATACGGAGATACTTTTTTCGTGAATTTGATACCTTTTTTGTTTTGAGGGCTAGCAACGTGCTCGGACTTCTACCACTTTAGTGGTAGATACTAACACAACTATTTTACAATACTAAAAACACTTATACCACGCTAGGTCCAAATCTACCAGCTTTTTTTGTATTAAATTAAATAGTCTTTATTTATTTTATGGTCATTTAGAATAACTGAGAACACAAAAAATGTACTAAATTATTTATTTAATCGCCTTGATGAACCAATGTAGAAAATTAAGTTCTACGCCTTTTATTTGGGAAGTTCACGAAAAATATTCATTTGTGGCGTGGCAATGGTAAACAAAAGAAAAATTCAAAACGCTTCAATTTTTTTTTTAATAATTTTCTTTTGGAAAAAATTAAAGCCTTTTTTTTCAACATATTTAAGGCCATTTTTCCAGGCTTATTGTCAAAGTGAGTTTTTCGAATGAACGGGTCTTTTTTTGAATTTGATACCTTTTACCAGCACACCAAATATCAATGGAATGGTTGAGTGGTTCGCAAGTTACAAGCATTTTACTGAAAACACAATAATTCATTTGTGGAGTGCCAGCTGGGCGGATGTCTCCCATTTTTATTGGATCATACTCGGACCCCATATACATGTGATGCCAAATTTCGACTTCATTGGTTAAGTTTGGTTTTGAAGAATCCGGCACTCCATGGCAAGAAGTGTCAGGAAGGCAGTATTGACGCTTAACGATTCAGATAATTTGAACTGATCATTTCTATAATATTTTTTATAATCCGAAGTTTATTTTTTCCTGACCAAGATTTGCACAAAAGCTAATACACGGCTTCGCTGGGTATAAAAATTTTAAGTTCAAGAGTCTTGCAAGAAGGTTGTGAAAAATGGCAGTATTGGCATTTAACGACATTCAATAAATTTTGACCATCTTTTTATAACATGAGAAAAATCCTAAAAGCAATTAGTTCCCATTTTCAACATGATCAGATTTAATTGTATTACCATTTTAACAAATTTTAAATCTACCACTTTTTATAAAAATCTACCACTTCTTCTTTAAAAATTCACCTTTAATTTTCAAGTCCGTAACTGCCCCCACCTTGAATTGAAGAATGTACATATGTATATTTTAAGCCCGATTGTTGTTTGTAAGCAATGAATATGTTTTTTTCTTTTTTTTTAACTTTTGAAACTTGAAAATAAAGACTTATATTTTTACCATTGAAATTTTAAATTTTTAAAATTCGAATGCAACCGGAAGAAGTAAAAGTTTCCATTTCTTATTTTCGTAATTTTCAAAATTTAAGGACATTTTCATTGGCGTTATCAAATTACAATTTTGATTATTTTTTAAGAAATCGTGATACTTTTTGATACATTTGAACAATTACTTTGATATTATTTTTTGAGCGAGTGGCATCACTGTGCATTTTATTGAATAAATATTTTAAAAATGGATTTAAATTTAAATTTTGAACCATCCACGGACGTAATTGAAATGACAAAATAATTTTTTAAATAAAAAAAAGTTCTAAAATACCCATAAAAGAAGAAATGTCAAAACAAATTTACTTAACGTTCAAAGCAAATAGCCACAGAGCCGCATTCTACTTAACATAACCCCAAAAAAAGCCATCGGATGGACTTCATCCTATTTGGTCATTCCGTTGTCGTGGGACTGCTTTCGCAATGCTTAAAAAGTTCTAAGATGACTAAATGTCTTATATGTCCTATTTTATAAACCAAATGAGAATTATACCGAACGAAAAGAAATGTAATTAAACATATTTCCTTTTAAATCAACCAAAAATGTTGTTGACTCAACCATTTTTCTTATGAAATTTTTGCTCTGCTCGAAAATCAAAAGGACTGTGAATAACAATGCGCCCTTTAAAAAAAATCATGGTTAATTTCGCTCAGTGTAGAAGAAAAAAACCAACTAAGTTGTCTCTTGGCGGCTTCGATTATCGCTAAAAAATGTAAATTTTTATACCGCTGTGAAAATAGAGCTTCACAGACGAATAATAAAAAAAATAAAAAATAAAAAAATAAAAAAAGGCAATGCAGCAAAGTTCAGCAAACGACTGCGCATGGGTGCAGCATTAAGATCGATTGGCAGCACTGGCAGGTTCGTTCGCAATTGCACGTGTGGCCGCGTTGACATTCTCGGTTAACGTTTGGCGCCTAAATTATACCAAAAACTCTTGACAATTAAAATCTTTTTTTCGTTATAGGTCAGAGGCAACAAAATGTTGATAGCAAATTTTGAGAATTAAATTTTTTTTTTTTGCTATTTTTGTCAGAGTGCTAACAAATTAATGTTGATAGTCTTTGGCTTAAGAAGGATTCTTTTATTTTCTTTATTGTTTGCAAATTTTCTTTGTCTTGCATGCTGGTAAATTTGAAGTGACTCATTTTGAGGAGCCATAAAAAGGAACTTACCTCAAGCACATGGTCGAATACTTTGGTATCACAAAATTTATCGTTCTCTTCATTTTCGTCGGCAATGCCTTCGTCTATATTGTCGTCGTCGTTCATTTCTGAAAAGAGAGCATAAGGAATCAAATTATTGACGAACGTTCTGGGGATAATGCGAACAGAATGTTAACAACAACAAAAACAATAATAATAATAATAATAATAACAAAATATCGTGGGAATATTTTTGTTCTTAAAAAAGTTCTCAAGTCTGGAGTGCAAACGGAAGAGGAATTCGCAACTTTGAACGGGTTTTTGAGTGGAACAAGGAAAAGGATGAACAGGAAACATAAATTAAGATATAATGAAGAGTGAAGTGGAAGCGTTAAAACATCATCATTGATCGAAGGCATAATAAATATTTTTCTTGTTCTTTTTCCCAGCTGACCGCTTTGAGGATAATTATTGAGACTGAGGTGTTTGCACTGGAGTCGATTAATGCTCGGTCTCTTGCTGTTAATTATAGGATTAATGGCATCAATGGCTGTGTTCGTTGAAATGAACTTATTCCTTTTTTCTTTTTTTTGTTCTCAATTATTTGTATGGGGATGGTGGGACCAAAGACCTTAATAACTAGAAAAAGTTATAAGGTCTTTGGTGGGACTGAGTCGAGTACGAAAGATCACTGCTTTTGAGAAGGTTTTTGGAAAGGCAATTAAGCTTCGCCGATGATCGTATCAGCATACACTGGATATTGAGATCCTTCCCTTTTATTAAGATGCATGGAATATTTGAATTTTTGACCAGAAGTTAAATGAACTGTAACCAGTGCTCGGACTTGAAAATTTTTAAAGGTGGTAGATTTTTAAAGAGTGGTAGATTTTTTATAAAAGTGGCAGATTTTTAAAAAAGTGGGAGATTTTTTATAAATGTGGTAGATTTTTATAAAAAGGGGTAGATATTTATAAAAGTGGTATATTTTTATAAAAAGTTGGTATATTTTTATAAAAAGTACATAGTAGATTTTTATAAAAAGTGGTCAATTTTAAAGAAGTGGTAGATTTTTATAAAAAAGTGGTAGATTTTTTAAAAAGTGGTAGATTTTTATAAAAAGTGGTAGATTTAAAATTTGTTTAAAATGATAATACAATATATTACATCTGATCATGTAGAAATTTGGAAAACAATTGTTTTAGGTATTTTCTCTTGTTATAAAAAAAATGTGTCAATATTTTGAATGTCGTTAAACACCAATACTGCCATTTTTGACAACATTCTGACAACCATATTTTTTGTGTTCTCAATTATTCTAAATGACCATAAAATAAATAAAACTAATTAATAAATAGCTAAAAAAAAGTGGTAGATTTGGACTAGCGTGGTAGAAGTGGTAGAAAGTGCAAAATAGTGTTAGATCTACCACTAAAGTGGTAGAAGTCCGAGCACTGGCTGTAACCCTGGATTGCATGATATAAAAAATATGTGGGAACATTTTTTTTATATCGCATTAAATGGCTTCATAAAGCCTTCAAACATAATTTGATATCATTTTTCATCAAAAAGTACCTATAGCTCAATTTTTTTTTGGCAGACACCATATATGGTTTCGTGTGCGATAGAGGGTTAAACAAATTTCAACCACAAAAAGTGTTTAAGAACATTAAAAACCACCAAGTTTCTCGACAAAAGACCAGAGTCTGGGATACGATAATAATCAGGGCAATCACAAATATTTAAATTGAACCCTAAAAGTATGCACGTCAATATTTAAGACAAAACTTATTAATTTATGGGTAGGTGTTTGCCTATGGAACTTAGTTCCAGTATTTTCTTGATCGGAAAAATTTCATAATATTCCTCTGAACCTGGGTATAAATAGGCGTCATTTGAAGAAAACAACAAAGTTCCAGCATCGGAAACATCCCAAAATATTGAGATGTATATTTTTAGGGCTGAATTTAAATATTTGTGGTTGCCCTGATAATAATAATAATTCGAAAAATGTATTTCTCTTCTCACCATTTGAATCACTTAAATCGTCTTCGTCTGGAGTCATGTGCGTTATAAGGTCCTCCAATTCTTCTGAGATATTACATTGTTCGTATTCCAGCAGATTATAGTCCAAGCCGGCATAGATAATTACAGCTAGGCTGTGTAAGATCTGGGGAAAAAAAAATTAAGAACAAAAACATAATTATTTATTAATTGCCCCAAAATAATTCATGTTATTTAGAAGCCATTCAAGTGAATTGAAGTACTCTACTCAAAATGACAGTCAAAATCTCATGCAATTAAATTTTGATTCCGCGTTAGATTACCTTCATAGAATTCAAAAAAAAAAAAAAATCTCGAATAGAAAAAACCTTGATTACGTCAAAATGAATCACGATTAAGATTGAAGTGCTCAAGACTGATTTAAAATAAAGATACACCTGTTGAATGATGAGAAGATGTTTGAACTTGTCTTCAAATAATAAAGAAAAAAAATTGAAAAAAATTAATCTTTATGAAGGCAACTTTCGCTTTTATTACCGCCATCCTAAAATCATCACAAGCATCAAAATAAGTTGAATTAAAAAGCGAAAGAGTTAGAGAAGGAGAAAAAAGAGTCATAAATGACTGAGGGGCAAAATTTCGGCGGATTATTGGATTTCCTACACGGAGGCGCCAAAAATCCAATGACTATGAACGCCTCCTACACAAGATCCCAACGAGGCGCGTTAAGATATCAAAAGTTAAGAAAAAAAGAAACAGAAAAATAGACAAAAATATTTTTTGCTTCAAAAAAATCGTTTGGCGTTGGTATTTAATACTTCAAATGGCATTTCAAGCATGAATGATATGAGAGAATTGTCTTGTGCACCTTCAGCCGGTGTGCTGCTAACTGTTGAAGTGGAAGTCATTGGTTTTTCTGAACAAAAACTAAGCATTAATACTGCTTTTTTTTTTGCTCTAAGCTCAGTACTTGCCGACGCGACGAGGAAACACACACGACTCGGGTACATAGTTTTGATAATCGCAATGAAATCTCAGAGGCAACATTGGGCAAACAGTGAGTGCAGGTTTCTTGGTATGTAATGCATGCCATTCAACCTGTTGCCGCGACGATAATGTTGTAGAAAGTTTTTATAATATTTATGCCACTTTTTTCCCCCACCTGCCGACTATTTCCAATGAAAACATCTTCCAGAGAGGGCGGCGGCAGGTTTTTCTCAATTTTCTTTTGCCTTTTTTTATTCGGAAAAACTTCTTTTTCTCTGGTAGAATTTTTGGTGTAACAAATCCATTTGATACGCCTTTAATTTATATAGGTTTTTGCATTTAACCCTCTTATTCCTGGCTCTGACTCTAGACGGAATTTTTCGAACAAAATACCAACAAAAAAAAACTAATAATAATTATTTCAGATTCATGTTTTTCTACCCAAAATTAGTTATATCTGAGCTTTTCATAAAAAAAAATTGTGGCATTAGAGGGTTAATGTTTAAAAGAAAAGATTTTTAAGCTTGCCTTGTGAAGTTTTCCTCCAAAAAGCTGTGATATCCTCCTCTTAAAGAGAACTTTTTTTTCTTCAAAAATAAATCAATGAATTCCCCCGGGGATTTTTATGCCTAGAAATTTTACTCTGCGGAAAAAGGAAGTGTTCTGGGTATTCATGCAATGCAACCCCTTGCAATAAGGAATATAGAAAAATTATTTTTAAATTTTACACTGAGAAAAATTTTTGCAAAAACAAGAAAACAAAAATTTAACTATTTTTTTCAGTGTATTTCAGTTTCTGTAAGACCTTTTGAATGTTTTAAAAAAATACCTTGTTTTATTAACAATAAGTCACCGTTTGTTTCATCTTTTTATCTTTATTATTTCTGGAGATATTAAATTTTTAAAAACATGCCGTATGAGTAAAGTGTTTTGTAATCATTTTCGACATTTGTACTGGATATTAGTACTAGAGCATCTATGTGCACTTTTAATTTTTTGAATATCTCACTGTTGCGCCATTTAATTTGAATGAAAATTTTTTTTATGAAAAGAAAAATTCTTAGAGTATTTAAAAAAATTGCAGACGCGGCAAACTGGAAATACACTGAAAAAAATTTTAAGAATTATCTTTTTAGCTTTGTGGGAAAAATTTTTTCAGTGTAAAAATTAAAAAAATTTTTTTTTGATTTCCTGTTATATTAGCAATCGGAAAACTGGAAATACACTGAAAAAAATTGTTAAAATTATCTTTTTAGTTTTGTGAAAAAAAATTTTTCAGTGTAAAAATTAAAAAAATTTTTTTTTGATTTCCTGTTATATTACACGGCAAATGGCCAAAAAATGTATTTGTTATTTTGAAAATTTCATGTAAATAAAATTTTTTTCCTTTATTAGACATTTGTTATTCTTATCTTAATTAGTTTTTGAGATATAAAAATTTGAAAAAAAGCTTATTAAAAAAGGATTTTCAAGGATATTTCAAGGACCGTTCAAAATAAAAATCGAAAAAGTAGTCTCCACAGTGTTTTTAGATGGCACCTATCGAAAAATCAACAAAATTTAAAAATTCCTTTCATGGCATGCCTTTGCTTAACCCGCCAGATCCTTATGAATATGTAAAATGGATTTTGGAAGGCTTAGTGAATTGCCCAAATATTTTCAAAAATTTTTAATCAAGCGTTATTTTTTTTATATTCAACCGATTCCAAATATTCTCGGGGAGTTTTTCCCAGCGGGTTTGAAAAATTGTTCCCTTTCTGAACACAATTTTGAAGGGAATATAAAAGAAGATTTCGTCTTTAGAAGGCTAAACTACATAGGGAAAAGTGCATTAAGATCCCCTGAAAAATTCAAAAATAATTATTTGTAAGCTGGAGTAATTTGGGGAACAAATTTTATTGTAAAGTAATTAACTCTCAGTCAAAACTAGACCCCGGTTTTTGATGTCCGAAATGATCGGAAAATCCAATTTTTATCCTACTGAAGGAAAGCGTGAAAATCAAAGCAAAACGTATCAACGTTGTTTGTGTGCTCAAGAAAGCAGAGCTCAAGTCCACATGTTTTTCCGCTCTGATTCTTCAACATCATTTATTCATCTCTAGCGTGGTGGCAGTGAATAAAATTTATTTATTCAGACACGCTGAAATGCTGACAAACTGAGCTGAATTTGCAAATCCGACATTAGCATTGTTTTCCACAGCATCCAAGACCTTTGAATAAGAAATCTTTCAATATGTCTTCAAGGTTCTGAGCATTAGTTTTTTTTTTTACGATCTATTTTTATGTTAATTGCCAGAGCCAGTAACCGCTATAAAGATTTATTTTTTTCCTTTAAAAATTTCACTCAAATCTCATTGAATTAATCATTCATTCATTATCGTCTTTTTTTTTTGTTGTCCAGGAAAGTAAATTTCAGTCGAACGTCCGGATCGATTGCGAATCATTTTGAACGATTTTTCGACTTCCTTTCGGCGCAATCGAAATTGCTTTCGATGTTGAGCAGACTTTTAGAGTGGCTTTTAACCCTTTTCGTGCGAGTGAGCGAATGTGTGTGTGTGTGTTTGTTGGTCCAACATCGATGGCGTCAAATATCTTTCCCAGCAAATAGTGAATGAGAAAACCCGAGTAAGTAGTTCAATGGGAGTGGAGATCGAACAAAGGTTGTGGGTGTAGCAGAAGAGAAACAAAGAAAAAAAAAAAAAATAAATAAAAAATGAAGAAAAATTTATTCAGAAAAAGAATTGCGGAATATTGCGATAAGTCACGCTCAAAAATGGAAATCATTTTCGCAAAAGCCATTAAGAACTAATGCCCAGAGACGATGCAGCATAATAGGGCCAAAATCATAGTTCCTCAAGAGGGGGCATTATTGCGAATAGTCCAAAGTATTACCCAGCGAATTGACCCAGTTCACACGTCGAGGCAAAGAGAACGAACGCGTGTGGAAAACCAAAAAAAAAAAAAAAAAGGCGGAAAAAACACAAAGAGTGACAAGAAGAAAATTATGAATAAAAATAAATGAAAAGAGCAACGAAAACTGTCAAAACTGAAAAACAATCTTAGACGTTCGGGCAGACACAACGCAGCATGATGATGATGAAGACATGAAGTCGAAACTGGCCGAGGCACAGTATGTGGTGCAAGCGGTACTATCCAGTACGAAATTTAGGTACCATGAGCATACATGAGCGCTTCAGATTTTAATTTCATTTATGCAAAAAAAAATGTAAGAAGTCACCGGAGTATTCATCAAGATACGACAGAGAGATAGTGAGAGAGTGAGAGAGAGAGACATAAACAAACATGTTGGTTTTGTTTTACTTTCCCCCATGACACGAAAATTGTTTGCTCCGCTCCAACGTTAGAAAGAAACAAGTTGTTTGGGTCAGGTCTGCCATAGCGAGAAGAGCACACATGCAAATATGTATCCATTTTCACATATGCACATATGCACATACGTTTGCGAAGGCAAAGGAGCCCAAAGGGGCATGTTAAATCGCATGTGGAATATCGCGATGTTGCACTGTCGCGACAAAATGCAACGGCAAGCCTTCCCAACTATCTATCAAGTAAACAATAAAAATCAAGAAATCTAGGTCAAACACGATTTTTCATGTGAGCTGCTCTCTTGCAAGAAGTAACAACAATCGCGCGTCTGCATAAAAAATAAATTTTCCTTTTTTTTTTTCGTTTTCTTTAAATTTTCATTAATGAAAGCAAAACAAAATGCGATTCTCTACGTGGACAGAAGACAGAAAACACACAAAGACAAGTGTTGCCAGCGCATTGCATTCGAAGCACCCAAAGCCATTTTGCCACACACACGTTTTCCAATTTTTTCGCATTTTCCGAAACGGCCGAAAATGCACAGCATTCGTTAGGGTCCCACGGCGCGGTGTGTTGCGCTTCGTCTTTCCAGCTACCCGAGGCGGTAAACGGTCAATGGCCAAACAATAGATTTATTGCATAGACGGCTTGGAGAACACCGCCGCGGACGGCTGGTGCGCTCTTGAGAGTATTCAAATTGCGAAGGAAGGACAACGGCACGGTTAGATTTTAATGCCAAGACATCCTAAAATTTTGCAGTCGTAAATGAAAAAAAAAAGGAAATCTCTCATGGAAAGGTTAATTGATCATTGGAAAATCAATTAAAATTAGAAAACATAAATCGTTAACCCTGCGGGGATAAATGGGAAAAAATAAAAAATAAATGGAGTTTCCTGGGAAAGTTAAAGCGGCATGGCATGTTCTTGCAATAGAGAACGTAATACTTTATCAGGGAATGAGCTTGATCACAAATAAGAACATAAACTCTTGTGGAACTAGACGAAACTATAGTCGATTTTTTATGTGGAGTTGCTCTATAAGGAATTCTTCTCTAATGTGATTCGATACTGGGGCTTTTCCTTCATGGTTTCTGAGTATTTTGACTTTCTTAAAAAGAATTCTTTCAGTAGCGAAATTAATCTTTGTTCCCTTGAGCTACGTTGTAGAGTACTGGCTATATTCTCGGGTTTCCATTTTTTTTGATGGGAACCGTTAATAGCTACCAACCCTTGGCGCTTAGACTTTAAGAATCTTATGAAGCCGAAACTTATGAGGAGCAATAGACGAAGGAGCTTAAAAGAAAAGATTTTTAAGCTTGCCTTCTGAATTTTTCCTCGAAAAAGCTGTGATATCCTCTTTTTAAGAGAACTTTTTTCTTTTTCAAAAATTAATCAGTGAATATCCCCCGGGGATTTTTATCCCTAGAAACTTTACTCCGCGGAAAATGGAAGTGTTCTGAGTATTCATGCAACCCCTTGCAACAAGAAATATAGAAAATTTATTTTTAAATTTTACACTGAGAAAAATTTTTGCACAAAAAAGAAAACAAAAATTTAACTATTTTTTTCAGTGTATTTCAGTTTTTGAAAAAACTTTTGAATGTTTTAATAAAAATACCTTGTTTTATTAACAATAAGTCACCGTTTGTTTAATCTTTTTATAATAATTATTTCTGGAGATATTAAGTTTTTAAAAACATGCCGTATGAGTAATGTGTTTTGTATAATTTTCGTTCATTTGTACTGGATATTAGTACTAGAGCATCTATGTGCACTTTTAATTTTTTGAATATCTCACTGTTGCGCCATTTAATTTGAATGAAACTTTTTTTTTAAATGAAATTAAATACTTAGAGGTATTTTTAAAAAAATTTTAGAGCGGCGGCAAACTGGAAATACACTGAAAAAAATTGTTAAAATTATCTTTCTAGCTTTGTGAGAAAATTTTTCTTAGTGTAAAATTAAAAAAAATTTTTTTTTTGATTTCCTGTTATATTAGAAATCGGAAAACTGGAAATACACTGAAAAAAATTGTCAAAATTATGTATTTAGTTTTGTGGGAAAATTTTTCTCAGTGTAAAAAATTAAAAAATTTTTTTTTTGATTTCCTGTTATATTAGCAATCGGCCAACGTTTGTTTCATCTTCTTATCTTAATTAGTTTTTGAGATATAAAATTTTGAAAAAAGGCTTATTAAAAAAGGATTTTCAAGGATATTTCAAGGACCGTTCAAAATTGAAATCTAAAAAGTAGTCTCCACAGTGTTTTTAGAAAACGATCGAAAAATCAACAAAATTTAAAAATTCCATTCATGATGCCGCATGCCTTTGCTTAACCCTTGCCAGACCTTTTATGCACATTTCCTAGAGATCTTAGTTTCAGCATTTTCGTGATTAACTAAATTTCTCGAACTTTGTCAAAATGAAAATCAAAATTTTCCATCAGCGAATAAAAGTTATTTTTTGATTTTTATTTTTTCCGGCAGTATTTTCTGAGTTTCATCTTTCTGTCAAAGAGTTAAAGTTACCTTTTAACGCTGTCGAATGAATTTTTGCCAGTGATAAGGACTCTTTGTCTTTTCTGAAGTACCTTTGTTTCATCGAGTCTTAATCATTCTAATAATGTTATAATATCAAGTCTTATCCAGGTACGCAGCCAGGGGGAATTTAAGGGGTTCGAACAACAATTCAATTATATTTTAATATTTTCCATACTCCTCAAAATTTCTACGGTCTTTGTTTATAAGTTTTGAAACATCCATTGGCTTTGGCGGTCTCAGAATTATCTCCAGTTTAAATACTGAAACCTTTTTTTAAAGAATTATTCCAAAAATAAATTGTGATTTCATTTCAATTTTTATCCCATTCAAAAAACGTAGCGTAAAGTACCCCCCCAAAAAACAATGAAGTTTTCAAATTTTTTATTCATTGAGATTACTCCAACTCGTTGCAATGAAACCTTAACGCAAAAAGTTGCTTTTCAACGGCAAACATAAATAAAGAAACTGCAACAATCATCAGCAGCAGCCAACAGCAAGACATCGCCATTGAGCTTCGAATAAAGAAGCTAAAATTGTTTTATTTTCTCGTATATTTTTTTTTTGTTTCTTTCTTATTTTTTGTTGCGAAACATTTACCACCAGGGAATAACTAGTTTTTCCTAGAACGATCGGACAACAGAAGTCTGTATATATTCAACTGAATGGTTGGTATGTTGCGCATTCAGCAGGCAAAAGCAACATTATCACAACCAAACAACAATGATTGTTGCGGGTCTTGAAAAGAAACTATTAAGGCACAGCAGCGACACAACAAAAACTCCACCAACAACAACCAAACCAACAAAAACACCACCAACAAAAACTCCAACAACAACAACAATGACAACAACAGCAACAACAATACCAACAACAACCAAAACAACAACAACAACATGTTGCTTTGAATGCAATTTTAAACAGGAATCGAATGTATCGATGCGAATTGTTAAGACAGAGCCAGGAGACCCGTATCGGTGGTGCCGCCGATGCTGCTGCTGCTCTGGCTCGAGAGTACGAGTAAAAATTGTATTGCCGCAACATTCAACATTCTGAAAAGCGTGAAGATACTGTTAGCCAAATAGGCAGAGAGTAAAAGAAAATACATACATTCAACAATAACAACAGGCGAGACGAGTTTTCTTCGTTGCACCGAGATTGCTGATTAAATATATAATAAAAGAGACTAGTTACAGGTTAGTCCGTCCGTCCGTCGGTCCATATGTTTGTATGCCTCTACGTACGTTAGAGTAAATAAACAAGCAAGAAGGCTTGGTATGGCGAGTTTGTTTTGGTCCCCTTCAGAAGGCTTTAGAAAACTTGTGCGGCGAGTGCGAATATTCTTTATTATTAGGTGGGTTGATTTGAAAGTTTGGAGACGCAGGTGGAAGAAACCAATGCACTCTACAGTGAAAGCTTCCGAATTTCCCATGGGATCGGCATTTTTTATTTTTTTGTGTCGTTTGTATTATCGAAATTTTTCATGGGAAAGATTTCAAAGATTTTAACCAACAAATAGTTTTTGTCAAGATGGTAATATGGCCTCTAAAAGAAGCTTTCCAGGTCCGAGAAATGCCCAAAAATGTTTGCCGAAAATGTAATTTTTATTTTAGATCCATTGAATGGATATTCAGGGTTGTCATAGAATCCGATAGCTGTCGGAATCGGAATTTAAACCCATCGAAATTTCATACAAAATTTACAAATTTTGTTGTTTTTGGTTTTGAATCGGAATTATTATCGGTTCTCAATTGCACAGAACCCTATTTTATCCGGTTGTCTATGATATATATATGAAAATTCAGTCGAATAAAATTCCAATTCCGACAGCTATCGGATTCTGTGACACCCCTGATTATGCTGAGTGGACTTCTCCAAAGTTTTGAATCTTTTAAAGCATTCCTAGAAAAGTTGAGCAAATAACGTGGAAAGATTCCACTAATTCTCATTAATAACAGTGAACGATCAAGGACGGAAAATAAAAATTATTTAATAATAAGGGCGTATTTGACGGAAGACGATTGGACCATCCCCCAACCCCTTTTTAAGACGAAATTAATATGAAAATCCAGCCATAAATCTAATTTAATTTAATTTTGAATTAAAATATAATTAGTTCCACTCTCCATCATAGCCCTTGGCGACTACCTCTCTACTTTTAAATAATACTTTTTCGCTGAGCCCCTTTTTAGTTAGGAAAATCAATCAGTCATGAGAGGGTCATCTACACAGAAAAACTGGCTCCGAAAAATTCAAAAAAATGGCGTTTGTTAAACTCGATTCATCGGTTTTTTAATTGTCACAATTAAAAATTTCAAACAAATCACGAAATTCGGGAAAAGTTGGTAATATTAAATTTTAAACAAAAATTTCGTTGATTATTTTGTTGTATTAAATACCAAAAGTATTAACACTTGACAAAACATTTGCTTGAAATTTTTGAAAGTGCATATAAATATTTTTCTAAAATTCTCATTAGCTTTATGCGGACTTACATACAAGAAGAGACAAAATAATCAAAAATTAGCACATGTTTATGATGTTTTAATGTATAAATATCTTCCGTAAACTAAATTTTTGTTGAGTGTTAATACTTTTGGTTGTTGATATTACAAATCGTTGTTTGAAGATGTTTATTGAATTTTAATACTTCGAGTAATTGTCCCAATTAAACGATTTGTTAATATAGCAAAAAGTGTGATACGCTGAGTTTTAACAACGAATTTGTTATATTGATTAAAAAAAATATTTTGTATTTACGCACAAAATTTTTTCTGTGTACACGTTATGAGAATCAACATGACTCACAGTATTCGGCTAGACCTCGTAATCCTTACAGAAGCCTCGTCAATAGGTACCCAGCGGAAAATTATCTCCTGCATGACAAAGTCACCAATGATGTCATCGATGACATATAGGTGACATTGTCATGCATGACATCTTGGAGGACATGTCATCGTGGAGGGATGCTGTTCATGTGCTTGACTCTCATTGGCTACTGAAATTTAAATAAGTTTTTAGCGTCAGTTTAGCGTTAGCATGAAGTGGCGTAGATGATGAGTGCTCGACTCAGAATCCGAAGATCGCGAGTTCGATCCCTGGCAGAGGCGAACAGAAATTGTTAAAAATGGATTTTTGAAAAATTGCGAAAATTCCAGAAAGGGCAAAGAAGAGAGTTAATCAAACTGGTTTCTATAAATTGACATTTAGAGAGAAAAGAGCAATGTGCTGCTCTCAAATGCTTTTTTCGCCATCGCATCCCCTAGCATGACCAGTGACATTTTCTAATCTTCCGGTGATAATGTCACCGCTGAAGTCCCTGTCAGCTCCTGTGTAAATGTCATACAAAGTGTCACCGGAAAAAGCATGCATTCCGGCTCCGAAGTCACTAGGACATCATCGGGGATGTCCGCGGGACATTTCCCGCTGGGATACAATCTGTTTTCTTTTGTATGTGGCAGGCAAGTGTCCGAATTCAATTTACATGCGTTGAACGTAGAATTGAATGAAATCTTTTTCTCTTGAAGTTCTCCTAAAGAGATTCGTTCGTCGTCTTTTTTTCCATATTTTTTTTTTTTTTTTTATGGAGCACCGTTCATTTGACCGATCGTCCGATCATATGGTTGTTTGGCATTATTATGGAAGAAAACTAGCCGCACGACCATATTTCGATCATTATTATGACGACGACGATGATGATAATGATAATGATGATGTAATTGAGCTCTCGAGCAAATTGCAGACTCTTACCGATGAGGCGAAGCGAATCGCGAGGCAAAATAGAATATTGTTACGGTAACTTTATATCCGCATTGAGAATTCAAGCTGGGATATGTACGTGGGCGTGTCACGTTCACAGGATTCGCAACGGTACGTCATAGTTTAGTTTTTTTGCTTTTCGTTTTTTTTTTGATTTCCCAGAGTGGTTAAAGTTCACTGACTGAATAAGTGCCAGTCATCAATTTGATCAATTTGAGAATTCTCATTTGGGCTAAGATACTTGAAACTAACAAGATAAGCACTTCAAATTGCTGGAAAAAGGTCATTAAGATGTGAAGACAAATATTTATGCCGATATTGGAGGGAGCATCAAGAGAAGAATATAATAGGAGAGTTTTTATAGGAAAAAGCTTCTATAGGAAAATTATTAAATAAATGAAAAAAAAAATGAAAAGAAAAGAAAAGCTTCTACCCCATTTGGTTGAATTCTTAGTCCTTAACCTGCACTGTCATCCGCAGTAACATTACAAAAGCAAGTAATTTTCCATCGATATTCTCTATTCTTTCATGGCTGAATAGAACGAATGAACGATCGGATCGGATCGATCGATCGATCGATCGCTTGGCAAACAATGTCCCATTGATGCCGTCAATATAGACACAATAGTGCATCCATAAGGTATTCTTTCTATGTAATGTCAGTACCGTGCCTTATTTGATTGATTTCCGAGAACCAAGAGGAGACCAAGAACGCAGAAGAAAAGCGGCATTCTCTCGAGGCGTTGAAGTATCGGGCGAGAAAGAAGAATCGATGCGACTTTGAAGCGATTTTTGTTGAATTTCAATTGCATGCTTGACTTGCAAATGGTTCGGCTTGGGTTGGCAGACTCTGGCGCAGGCGCAACCACCGCGTAATTTGAATAGACAAACGCATAACTCAGTCACTCAGTGCAGCTAGTCAGTCAGACGATTGAGGAACGTGTCCTCTTTTTTATTTATAACTTTTTTAATGGTTCTATTGTTGTGGGGGAAAAAGAATTTCCCCCAATATTTCAGAGTTTCAAATTCAACTTTTATTGTGCACGGGTTCGAAGATCTTTTGTTCGTTCGTTCGTTCGTTCTGCTTTTGAGGTAGGTATATATTTGTAGAGATATGTATAGTACGGATGCAGTAGAGTTTTGAGCTTAATAAGCGTGAAAAGTGATCTCGTGGGAACTTTAGTAAAAACGTCCAAATTTCTCATTCAAAAATTTTAGATCGCTGATGGGTGGTTTTTCGTTGAAGATCCATTCGGACTTCTTCTTTCCTCAATGTTCCATTAAATTTCACCTTTCGTTGTCTAAATTAATCAACCCAAGAACCGCTGCCAAAAATCACAATCTCTTCATTAATCCACTCGGAGTCATTTAGCTGAAAACGCTGCTTCACACAATTGAGTGATTTGAAGAAGAAGAAGATGGAACTCGCACAGAATTTTCCATCTTCAAATCTAGCATAACCCATTTTGGGTCGCCATAGATAATATCAGGCAGCAACGAATTTCATTTCATGCTGTTACTTCTATGTATCTCGTTAATAGTTATGCTTAATTCTCATGCCGTTTACCTCGATTACAGAGATTTTATCATCATCATCATCATCATCATTTTATCAGTCTCCGTGGCAAGACACGCACGGAATTTAAGTGCACCACATCAAACACGATTTCGCACTCCAAATAAGCCGAAATTTTTTTTCAAAACAATTTTGAATATTTTTTTTTTAGAATTTTGTTTTGATTCGTTATTTTTTTGGCCTTTTAAAAGCTTTGAGATGATGTTTAAATAATTACTCAAATGTTTTTTCTCTTTTTTGGCTTAGCAATTTAATGGCATTATCTTGGTTAAATAATTTTGTTTGATCAGCAAATAGATTTCGTTTTTAAGTGTCCCATTTGAATGTGATTTTTTGTTTGTTTGTTATTATTTTTTATCATTTTATTTCTGTTAGATATGCTCTATCTTTAGATGATTGTTTGCGTTTTTGAAGTGAGAATTCTTCTTGAAAATACGAGGCTTAGATTATTCGAACCATAAATTCATGTAGAAGACTGCAGATTTTTTAACGGTTAGGAAATTTAGAGGCCACTCGATCCCATCTTCTACATTTTCTTCTTGTGTGTTTAAGTCGTCCGACCTATCCCGGGGTCTGTACAATGCGACCAGTTCCTCCGTTTCGTTCTGTCGGTTGCATCATCTATAGCCTCGAGGTCCCATTTTATTGTGTCCCTCCAACGTTGTTGCGGACGACCTCGTTTTCGGCAACCTTGTATTTGTAGTGTATAGCCCTTTTTTTGCTAAGCTGTCCTCATTTGCTCTCAGGACGTGTCCTTATCAGCCACACAATCCCCTTCTCAGAATGATTTCGGATATGAGAAGGGGTGCATTTGCGATCTTTGAAGTGATTTTTCTCCCCAATTTTTCTCCTTCCATTCCTCCGCATCATCTAGCGATCTTAGGCTTCCCACGAGGGCTCTTATTTGAAATATTTATTCCTAATTTCCTTATTTCGGGTACCGGTTCGATTTATGGTATTTTCGATATTTTCTATGTAGGTACATATTTCGAGCAATTTCTTACAGGAAGTCATAGGTACAATTTTAATACTTCGAATTATATGTCCCGCGGACATCCCCGATGATGTCCTAGTGACTTCGGAGCCGGAATGCATGCAATTTCCGGTGACACTTTGTATGAAATTTACACAGGAGCTGACAGGGACTTCAGCGGTGACATTGTCATGCTAGGGTGTGCGATGGCGAAAAAAGCATTTGAGAGCAGCACATTGCTCTTTTCTCTCTAAATGTCAATTTATAGAGACCAGTTTGATTAACTCTCTTCTTTGCCCTCTCCTTGAATGTTTCGAAAATTTAAAAAAATCTATTTTTAACAATTTCTGTTCGCCTCTGCCAGGGATCGAACCCTCGATCTTCGGATTCTGAGTCGAGCACTCATCATCTACGCCACTTCATGCTAACGCTAAACTGACGCTAAAAACTTATTTAAATTTCAGTAGCCAATGAGAGTCAAGCACATGAACAGCATCCCTTCACGATGACATGTCCTCCAAGATGTCATGCATGACAATGTCACCTATATGTCATCGATGACATCATTGGTGACTTTGTCATGCAGGAGATAATTTTCCGCGGGGCATCTTTCCACGATGACATGACCTCCAAGATGTCATGCATGACAATGTCACATATATGTCATCTATGACATCACTGATGACATTGTCATGCAGGCGATAATTTCCCGCTGGGTAGTGCCGGTTTTTAGCGGACTAGCGTCTTGGACGAGATTTCTTCCGCGCCTCCTCAATGCGAAAACAGGCGGGAAAAAGTAAGTTTAAATACGCCCCTTTATATCCGCCGCCCTAGGTGGTTACCCAACCACCGTGTCCTACCCAAACGCCCCTACTGCTTGGCTTCATCCCCACCTGACTTGAGTATAGAACAATGCTGACAATTTTTTTTAGAAGATAAATGTCTCACAAAAAGTTCAGAATTCGCTTCAATTTGATTTTCAGCCCGATTCTGAATATTCCCGGGGAATTTACTTTTCTCGAGACTAAAATAATGTGTCCCATAGAAATTCCCCTAAAGAGTTTTTTCCACAACGTCTTCTCTAAATGCCAGAAAAATGCCCCTTAATTTAGGGGAGATTCCTCGAAATTGTCCGAAGTCGTATAGACCGCCTTAATAATCCTTTATGACCATAATTTGTGGTTAACACACCAATGCTAAGACCATTTTTCTGATGTTTTGATGAGCTGTTGACAAACTAATGAATGTTTGAGGGCGTATTCGATTGTCCAGAAACTAAACAATATATCAATAACGTGTCTAGACTTAATGCTGCCCCATAAAAATGATAAGGTCTGAAAGGTTGTCCTTAATCTCAATCTTTTGTAGTTAATACGCACACTTGCCTAAGCACTGGGAATGATTTTATTGGTTCTTAAGGTAGGAGAATATATTCCGCAATGGCCAGAAATAAAATTTTTATGCTTGTTTGGCAAATATTATTAGCAAATACCGAGATTAAGAGATTATTCTTATGGCCCTATAAAGCCAATGTGGAAAATTTTGTTATGCTCTCATGCCATAAAACGCTGCTAGACATTATTACTGAAGATAGTAGTAAGCTATCTCATGTAAAAAAAAAAAGTTGAGGAAACTAATGTACTAATGAAAGATCTCCAACTGCGGAGAATAATTCCTTTATATTCTCATAATTTTATTAGTTTCAACGACTCCATTTCACTTCAAACATACATACATTTTTCTTTTTTCTCCCAACGAACTTTTCTCTCGCATGCGAGCAGCGTTTTCGCCTTCCAAAGCTACGCGTGCGCATTCTAATGCATCAAGTTCAATTATGCTGGCAACACCGTTGCTGTGCTGTCTGTGCTGTGCGATTATTACGGCCTTTAGAAAAGCCGAGCATGAAAGAAGAAATTGCTGTGAGAAATACAGCAATAATAGCCACACTACACTACGCTACACACCACACACTAACGATTGGCACGAAAAACGTATCGTCATAAAAACGATATCGCTGCAATTACACGTACAATAACAAATCTCTTTGAGAAAAGTTACCAATTTACACCACACTGTACGAGGAGTTTGTGCCCCAAGCCCCGGTGGGTTTTTATTGCTAAATATTTTTACGCGCTCATTTAATGGATTCATTATGCCATGGATGATTCTTGTTGGTTCGGAGTTTTATTTCGGTTTCGACGGCTCCGATGTTCAGTTTAGTAGTTAATTTGGGCTGTGCTACTACAAAATTCACGCTCGTACACACTCACAAAGATATACACATATATGTATGTATGTACCCAGCGGAAAATTATCTCCTGCATGACAAAGTCACCAATGATGTCATCGATGACATATAGGTGACATTGTCATGCATGACATCTTGGAGGACATGTCATCGTGGAGGGATGCCCAGCGAAGATTTATCTCCTGCATGACAAATTCACCAATGATGTCATCGATGACATATAGGTGACATTGTCATGCATGACATCTTGGAGGACATGTCATCGTGGAGGGATGCTGTTCATGTGCTTGACTCTCATTGGCTACTGAAATTTAAATAAGGTTTTAGCGTCAGTTCAGCGTTAGCATGAAGTGGCGTAGATGATGAGTGCTCGACTCAGAATCCGAAGATCGCGGGTTCGATCCCTGGCAGAGGCGAACAGAAATTGTTAAAAATAGATTTTTAAAAATTTTCGAAACATTCAAAGAGAGGGCAAAGAAGAGAGAGAGTTATCAAACTTGGTTTCTATAAATTAACATTTAGAGAGAAAAGAGCAATGTGCTGCTCTCAAATGCTTTTTTCGCCATCGCATCCCCTAGCATGACCAGTGACATTTTCTAATCTTCCGGTGATAATGTCACCGCTGAAGTCCCTGTCAGCTCCTGTGTAAATGTCATACAAAGTGTCACCGGAAAAAGCATGCATTCCGGCTCCGAAGTCACTAGGACATCATCGGGGATGTCCGCGGGACATTTCCCGCTGGGTATGTATGTAGTATCTATGTAGGTCCGTTCGTATTCGTTGGCTTTGAGCGATGTGAATTTCTTTCTTTTTTTTCTCCTAATTCGGTTTAGATGCAAGCATTTTATAATTTTTCTCATTCAACATTATTAGTGGGGATACTGAACCATCGGCTGGTTAGTGAGCGAGTGAAGTTGGTAAGTAATCTCCGAAAGCGGGAAGTCAAAGTAGGTGGGTATTGCGCTTACAGCATTCCGGAGCTCATGCACTGATTACAGTCTTTTCATGTTGTTTACGTTGTTTACAGGGCTTCGACACTTGGAGTTTCCATTTCCATGTGAAAATAATTCAACGTTACGTCTGCGCGATCATTCATTAGGCCCATCATATCAAGATCCAAAGGGGTTAAAATATACATACGAGGCTATGGACTGACTATGACTCTGAAATTATTGTTGTTTTCCGTGCTTTCAGTGTGGACGCGGAATGTGAATTATGTTGGCATTTTGATGGGTTATGAGGAAAAACTAAAGCCAGTAAAGTAGGGAAAACTGACTACATTAAGTGGGTATTTGAGAACTTTCCCAAAGTCACGGTTCGTCGACCTTGCCGACTTAAGTGAAATGAAATATTTCATTAAGTTTTTCTCATTTTTTTAACGTGAAAATTTTTATAGGCTGAATCGATGGCAGGTATCGTTGGGGTAAATGTTTTATATACCTATAGCTATATGCTACCAAGGGTGACACCCTTAGGCACCAAATGGGCCCTTTGTGATGCCACGCACAATGGGAAAACAAAGAAAAACCGAAACTGAAAAGTGACACAAACATCCACGACCTCAGCTGGGAGTCGAACCCATGGGCCTCTCGTTCCGTAAATTGACATCTCAGCCAACTACGGCACAGAGGCCGACAGGTTTTCCATGTAACTTTTGACTCATCTAGCTTTTATTATTTTAATCTCCGGAGCTTTTTCAGACTATTTTAACCCTTTAATACACAACAACATAGGTACTTTTTGATGAAAAACAATATATAAATACTTTTGAAGCCTCAATAAATCCAGTTACTTGGGAGAAATCCTTTTTTAAATCATTTACTGAATAAAAAATTTCCCCAATTATTGAATATATCATGCATGAAAGGGTTAATAAAACCATTTATGTACCTACAGAAAAAAAAGTTTTCCAAATTTTTTTTATCATGCTTAAAGGGTTAATAAATCCATTTAAAGCGAAAAAAAAAATTCCAATTATATTTTGATCATTCAGTAAAGGGTTAAGAAAACCATTTAAAGCGGGAAACATTTTCTAATTATTTTATTTGTCATGCATTAAAGGGTTAATAAATCCATTTAGAGCGAAAAAAAGTTCTAATTATTTTATTAAACCTGCATTAAAGGGTTAATAAATCCATTTAAAGCGAAAAAAAATTCCAATTATTTCACAAATCATGCAGCAAAGGGTTAAGAAAACCATTTAAAGCGAAAAAAAATGTCTAATTATTTTACTTATCCTGCATCAAAGGATTAATAAATCCATTTAAAGCGAAAAAAATGCAATTATTTTTCAGATCATGCAGTAAAGGGTCAATAAATCCATTAAGAGCGAAAAAAATTTCCAATTATATTTTTGTCATGCAGTAAAGGGTTAAGAAAACCATTTAAAGCGAAATTTTTTTTAAAATTTCCAATTATTTTATAGATCATGCAGTAAAGGGTTAATAAAACCATTTAAAGCGGGAAAAATTTTCTTATTATTTTATTTATCCTGCATTAAAGGGTTAATAAATCTATTTAAAGCGAAAGAAAATGTCCAATTATTTTTCAGATCATGCAGTAAAGGGTTAATAAAACCATTTAAAGCGGAAAATTTTTTATTATAATTTCCAATTATCCTTAAGATCATGCTTAAAGGGTTAATAAATCCATTTAAAGCGGAAAAAAAATTTTCCTAATTATTTTATTTGTCATGCATTAAAGGGTTAATAAATCCATTTAAAGCGAAATATATTTTTTAAATTTCCAATTATTTTACAGATCATGCAGCAAAGGGTTAATAAAACCATTTAAAGCGGGAAAATTTTTCTAATTATTTTATTTGTCATGCATTAAAGGGTTAATGTTAATTCATTCACACAATCTTATTTTTATGGCCCTGTTCTAAACATATCCTAATAACACATTCGAAAACAGGGTACGAAAACCAGTAAGAAAAAAAAAATTAAATATATCCCTACGAGTGTATGAAAAAAAAAAATTTATTGCTGAAAATCGCTGATGTAAATCCACAAGGATTGAATGGCAGAACGGCAGCCCCGATTTCATTCATACGGCCGGGTAAAGAAGTGCGAAAAAAGCGCAATGACAAGTGTCACGTCACAAGACGAAGGCACAAACATAAATACGATAGAGTATCCGTGCAATAAGATATGCCGAAGAGACACAGGGAAGACAGATAAATAGAGCTAAAGCGTACTGACATTTAGACGATTGCATCACATGATGTGGAAAATCTTACGGGAGCCAGTTTCACACCGAAGACGACTGCAAGTCTTCAATTTTTTGCTTGCGAGTATTTTCCTGTGGGGCACAACGGCAGAACGATAGCCGCCACAGAGCGTATCCAATTACTAAAGCACAAAATAAAAAATAAAAAAATTAACAAAGCGAAGAAAGGAAAGAAAGAAGGGGAAGAGAAAAAAAAGAAGCGGACGTTGCTGGGAATGGTACTTTTTCTACGCTTTACTTGCCTCAGAGCTGCAGCTCGCTCTTTGCCTTCATTATAAACAATAAAAATATTTTCTTCTTGATTGTATCTAATGCCGTATCATAGCATCAACGCATCATATGCACTGCATTGTATTTCAAAATGACGCAATTGAAGCAATTTGCTAAGCTTAGCAAAAAACAAACTAAATTAAATTTATTTTCAAAAAAAAGAACAACAAAAACCGCGAGGGGTAAAAATGCCTAATGCCTAATGCCACTTGTCATGGTTTCATTGTTAAGGTCACCCTGTCAGTATAAGTAACAATAGAAGCGGAAAATATTTTTATATAAATTCTTGATGAAACGGCAGACGGCAGTTGTGGACAGCTGCAAAAAATAAACCACACGTAGGGGGGATTCCATACAATCGAGTCATATGGACGGCGGCAGGCTAGTGGGAAGGCGGGCGGATCGCAAGTCAAACCGCAGCGACCCAGACCCGCTGTTGGTCACGAGCTTGAGTCAGAATTAGAAGCGATTTCGGATTGGGAAACCACAATTTAGCTTAGTGCTGAGTGGGTGTCATTAAGCCGTAAGAATTTGGTGGCGAAATATTAGATGGGGTCACATTGAATTATTACACGTTGGAAAAGGAATTGCTTTTTTGACCTTTGCTGTTTGTTTGCTGTTGCAAAAAAAAAAAACGAGAATGAATGAATGCGGTTTTCAACATTTAAAAGTCGTAAATCTTTGAATTCTTTTTGGAAAGCACTCAAGGACTTCCTTTATGCAGCCCAATGTGCCACTCACGAAGGTATTTATGAACAATGAAGGCTTTAAAATTAATCTAGTTTGGAGGTCAAGGAAATGTTTTTGAATGAAACACGCAAACACAACGCGTTCTTCAAAAGAGTCATAACTATGCCTCGGAATTTGAATATGTAAAAAAATGGAAAAAAAATCCCAAAAAATATTCTAAAAATATTTTTAAAAAAATTCAAATAAAATACAAAATATTCAAAAAATATTCAAAAAATATTCAAACAAAATTCAAAAAATATTCAATATATTCAAAAAATATTCAAAAAAAAATTCAAAATATTCAAAAACTATTCAAAAAATTCACAGTAAAAAATTCCAAATTAGTTCGATTTAGTATGCCTATTAAAATGTTGAATTGTCAAATTAACAAAAAAAAAAATGCCTATTCAGTGAATAAAATATTCAAAAATCACAGTTAAATGCAAAAAAATTGAAAAAAATCAAAATATTCAATAAATTCAAAATATTCAATAAATTCAAATAATTCAAAAAAAATTCAAAATATTGAAAATCCGAGCTTTAATCATAACTCATTGATTTAATAGTTCCGACCCCTGGCGAAATAGAAACCACAGTTGAAATGATTTTTCTAGAAAATCTACGACGTTCCTTGTGAAGGGGAAAAACCTTTGGGGTCTCAACTCGTCTTGGCTTAAGTAGGGTTTATCGAAGACCCATCCTATATAGGGCAACCATTAAATGGAATGCGGCCTGCTCGTCTTCAAGGTAAAGTCTACATTCGGACTCTTTGACCAGGTGTATTTAGGCGTCAGTCTCTTGATAGAAAGGAGACTATCCTCATTATATTTACATGCAACCGAGGATCCTAGCATATTCTTAAAGGATGCATTTTTTTTTATACCTACTCTGTTTTCGTATGGCATACGTTACGCATACGTCAGGCATACCAAAAACAGAGCGTTGATTTTTTTCATATGAAAAACGTGAGGTTCGCTAGCATTTTTTTAAGTTTTCTCTATAAATCCTTGTAGGCCCATAAATTTTTATACATCATTTTTAAGGTAATAAAACTAGCATGATTACAAAATTAAAAAAAAAAATTATAAGCGTCCCACTCATTGATATATTACCAGATTTATTTTTTAACATAAAAAAAAATAATGCAGTTTTACAACCACCCTATTAAAGATCGCTTTAACCGCTTTCCAAATTGCCCTTGTTCAAAGCAATCTAATGAAATTTGCCTACTCTATGAGCATTTAAGTGTCACTAACTTCGATCAAAATTTTGCAATTTTGTAACCGTCAGCACCCTGTATCTATAACACCCGTTACTAAAAATGTGGGATTTTCATATACACGTATAGAGGTACTATACAAAAAAAATTTGAAAAGATTCGGAGACATCGTTTTCACATGGAATGCCCCAAATAAGGCTCCCTGCTCTTTTCTCCCAAAAAGGCGCTCATTTAGTGCTCCTATCGGAGCTCTCGGATTTATATCGGATTTAAGAGCATTTCTGCTCCAGAAAAGGAGTCTTTAGGAGTTCCGTACGGACTCTTTTGGTTGGCTGGGTAGAGAACAGCGATGGGCTTACAAGCAAATTAAGAAAGTGCTAAGAAAGAGTTTTGTGCGTTAATACAACCAATTTTTTAATCAATATAACAAATTCGTTGTTAAAACTCAGCCTATCACACTTTTTGTTATATTAACAAATCGTTTAATTGGGACAATTACTCGAAGTATTAACACTCACCAAAAATTTTCAATTAACGATTGATTTGTTATATCAACAACCAAAGGTATTAATAAAAATCAACCAATTATTTTAAATAAATAAAAAAGGAAAAAATGCCTCATCTACATATTCCATAATAAAAATTTGAGTCTGCAAAGTCAGTTTACGGAAGATAATTATACATTATAACATCATAAACATATGTGAGCTAATTTTTGATTATTTTGTCCCTTCTTGTATGTAAGACCGCATAAAGCTAATGAGAATTTTAGAAAACTATTTATATGCACTTTCAAAAATTTCAAACAAAAGTTTTGTCAAGTGTTAATACTTTTGGTATTTAATACAAAAAAATAATCAACCAAATTTTTGTTCAAAATTTAACCCGGTAGCGCCTGAATTAAAAAAAATTAATATAAAAAATTAAATGAAATATGAACTGGTTCAGGTAAATGGATGACAGAAAACGAACCATTTCAGTGATGCCATATGGCATCGCTAGGCGCTACCGGGTTAATATTACGAACTTTTCCCGAATTTCGTGACTTGTTTGAAATTTTTAATTGGGACAATTAAAAAACCGATGAATAGAGTTTAACAAACGCTATTTTTTGGAATTTTTCGTAGCCAGTTTTTCTGTGTGTAGCAACGTCTTGACTAATAAAATGCTCTTTGTTTAACCCCTCTGCTGTCTTCTTGGGACTCCCGTTTGATCTGAATGCGAATACAAAATCTAATATTGATTCTCCTCGAAAGGAGCAGCTTCGAATTCATTCAGAATGACATCATATTGGATATTTTCTCAAAACACTTTTACAAAATGTAAAGAAAAAACATATTTTCCGTTTTGAGGTATTTCGCAATAAAAGAAATTACTCAAAACTCTTACTCATTAGGCTCGATATATGCGAATTGAATCCCCTGAGATTTCGCATTAATCGAGCGGGCGCAATCACAAGAAATAAAAAATTTTAAAACAAATGAATGGAAATGAATTTGAGTCTTTGCGGCAGAAATGAGATCAGGAAATAAACTTGAAGCTTCCCCTAGTCATAGGGCGACAGATGACGGGCAAGCGGATTCATCAAGTTCAGAGTTCCAGAGCTCGATTTGTGGTTTCGCTGTGAGGGATTTTTTTTTTCTTATCGCGCCTATAGTAAGTGAAGCAATGCATTGGATTTATGCATATAAGTTGGAAAATTATAAGAATGAGAAAAATCACTGCCAAGAAAATAAAGGCATATGACGTCGTGATATTGGAAACTACCTACAAATATGTATGTATGAATATAATTATACGCTTCGTATCGTGGTATGTAAAGCTCACGCAGCCAACTGTCATATTAACACGATGGACGACGCATCAGTGATTTTGCTGTGCGATTGTGAAAATTGTTGAAATTAATTTTTTCACTCGACGCTTTTGAACTCGTTAATGGTTGGTCTCTTTGCCCTCAACATGGCATTTCGGTCGTTACGCATGGCAGATGTCATTATTTTGTATGTTTTTTTGGTAGGGCTTTTGAGTTAAGATCACATGCCGAAACGTCGGAAATGGAAAATAAATTCGATTCGAAAAAGGAGTTTTTTCTTATTTACTTATTATTTTTGAAGTGTTTTTATAGGGGAAAAAGGTGTGCGCTTCGGTTGTTATTTGTTACATGTAAAGCTTGCCAACGTAGCTTTTTAATTGCTATGTTGACATTTAATGAAGCATAAAATAAAAGAATGAAGAATCGTCACAGTTGGAAAGGTTTGATCAACTAAGAACGGACAAAATATCGACCGGTTTTTATACACAGCGTATGCAGGGTATATTAGTTTTATGGTCATCTTGTAACAGCTAGAACTACATAGAAAAACTGGCTACGAAAAATTCCAATTAATGATGTTTGTTAAACTCGATTCATCGGTTTATTAATTGTCCCAATTAAAAATTTCAAACAAATCACGAAATTCGGGAAAAGTTCGTAATATTAAATTTTGAAAAATAAATTTGGTTGATTATTTTGTTGTATTAAATACCAAAAGTATTAACACTTGACAAAACATCAGCTTGAAATTTTTGTTATATTGAACACCGAAGGTATTAACACTCGACAAAAATTTTGTTTGAAATTTTTGAAAGTGCATATAAATATTTTTCTAAAATTCTCATTAGCTTTATGTATTCCATTATATTAAATACCAAAAGTATTAACACTTAACAAAACATTTGCTTGAAATTTTTGTTATATTGAACACCGAAGGTATTAACACTTGACTAAACTTTTGTTTGAAATTTTTGAAAGTGCATATAAATATTTTTCTAAAATTCTCATTAGCTTTATGCGGACTTACATACAAGAAAAGAAAAAATAATCAAAAATTAGCTCACATATGATTATGATGTTGTAATCAGTGCCCGGATTTGAAAATTTTTAAATGTGGTAGATTTTTAATGAAGAAGTAGTAGATTTTTTTATAGAAATGGTAGATTTTTATAAAAAGTGGTAGATTTAAAATTGATTAAAATAGTAATACAATATATCACATCTGATCCTTTAGAAAATTGGGAAACTTACGTTTTTAGGTATTTTATCTTATTAAAAAAATGTGTCAATATTTATTGGATGTGCCAATACTGCAATTCTTGACAACTTTCTTGACAAAAGGAAGCTGCAAACATATTTTTCAATAGCACATAACATTGAAGCACATTTTTTATGCTCTCAATTATTTTAAATGATCATAAAATAAATAAAACTAATGCATAAATAATGAAAAAAAAAGTGTTAGATTTGGACCTAGCGTGGTAGAAGTGGTAGAAAGTGAAAATAGTGGTAGATCTACCACTAAAGTGGTAGAAGTCCGAGTACTGGTTATAACGTATAATTATCGTCCGTAAACTGACTTTGCAGACTTAAATTTTTATTATGGAACATGTAGATGAGGCATTTTTTCCTTTTTTTATTTATTTATTGAAAATAATTGGTTGATTTTTAATACCTTTGGTTGTTGATATTACAAATCGTTGTTTGAAAATGTTCATTGAGTGTTAATACTTCGAGTAATTGTCCCAATTAAACGATTTTTTAATATAACAAAAAGTGTGATAGGCTGAGTTTTAACAACGAATTTGTTATATATTGATTAAAAAATTGTTTGTATTTACACACAAAAGTTTTTCCGTGTAGAGAGTCAATATTGTCGAGACGGTGGGTATATCAAAGTCGGGCTTGACCGCCTTCAGCCTTCTTACTTGTGTATTTTTGTCTTCAGAACAGAAAATATTAAAACGAAATTTAAGCAAGGAAAATACGGAAATTGAAGTTATTTTGATTAGCATTGGAATTGTGTAATGGCAACATTTTTCAAAGTCATTAACGACATCGCTTCGAATAAGAGCTTAAGAAAGAAGGAGAAGTAAAAAAAAAAAAGTAAAAATGTCAGTCACGCGAACGTCTGCAAGTCAAGATTTTGACTAAGAATTCAACATAAAGGCGCAGTTTATATTTGGGGGGAAAAATATCGACAGTCCAGGCAAGCCTTCAAATTTGTTATCCGGGTGTGGTCATTAGCTTTACAAAATTCTTAAAGACAAACAGTTTCGTATTACGAAAATGTACAAGAACAGCGAGAAAACGCAGTGATTCATAGTCTGGAAGCCTGTCAAAAAGCTTTTGTGCTGACATCGTTTCTTCTTTTTTTTTCAATTGCTGAAGGTTGGAAGAAAGCGGATATTTTTTGCAATCCTCCTTAGAGGATGTCATACATCAAACGATGTTCTTAACCCATTTAAAGTCAATACTTATGCCACACACTTGTCAAAGGCTTATTTAAAATGACGAAGTAAAGAGTTATGGGAGTTATTTTTCTACACGTTTCTAAGCCTTTAATGGATGATAATAGAATAAAATGTCACCAAAAAAAACCTGTTTCCGTTTTTTTTTTTTTTGCTTTTTTTCTGCTATTTTTCTATTGCTTTAAAGCAGTGGTGTCCAAATCTTTACATTGACTTTCGTACCTGCATTTGTGCATGCGCTGTGGAATCCTGCTATGAGTCCCTGCATTTATTCGAACTAATCCCCGACTAGTCACAAAACTACCAGGACTTTCCCTTTTAATTTGCCAACCAATGCTTTAAACTGTCTTTTTTAACATTGAGATGTCATTGAAAATAAACACTTCCACATTTAACTACTCCAGTAGTAGACCTACTATAGACAATTAGAGGTTCATTGTCCCATATGTACCAGTTAGTCTTGGAGTGCTTCAACTACTCCACAAGTAGACCTACTGTAGTCAATTAGACGTCAGTTGTCCCATACATAATAGGTGGTCTAAACTTCGTCTAGACCACTTACTTCTACTCAAGGTCTAGTCAAAGGGCGTAGCGAGAGAAAGAGTGCTTTGGTAGCGCTTATATTTGTCACAGTGGTATATTGAGCAATTATAAGACATTAACCGAAAAAAAATTTGGGGGGGGCAAGAAGAAGTTTAGAGAGTTTTGGACCAAAACCCATAAAATCGAAAAAATTCATGACGTCCGATTTCGATGAAAATTTATATATACAATAAGTGAAAAATTCTAAGAAATTTAAACAATTAAAAAAAATACTGATTACAACTAGTCTAGTTTGGGTCTAGTTCCAAACTGGTCCAAAAAGGACTAGTTGTAATAATTTTTTTTTTTATTCTATATATAAACTATCATCGAAATCGGACGTCATGAATTTTTCGGATTTTTTGGGTTTTTGGTCCAAAACTCTCTAAACTTCCCCACAAATTTTTTTGGGCTAATGCTCAATATACCACTGTGGCAAATAAAAGCGCTACCAAAGCACTCTTTCTCTCACTACGCCCTTGGTCTAGTCATTTCTCATACATCAAAGCTTTAAATATCGACTAGTAATATTTCGGGTAGCCTCAGAGTACGCCTTCTTGGTAAATTGACACCTTCATTACTGCAGGGAGTTACACTGGTTTGCTGCGTCGACAGAGTTTTCTCTCTCAAGCACATTTTCTTGGGAAATGGAATTTTGGACAATACTGCTTTAAGGGTCAGTTGAATATGATCGTTCGTCTGCGCCCGTTTGGGTACAACAGCTGCAAATGTGTAAAAGTTGAATGACCCTTTTAATACCACTGTTAATGGTGGGACAATCATTACGTGACAATAGTCAATTAAGGCTCAATGGCCCTTCCCTATTAGAAGGATACTTTCAATATTACAAAATTCCCCCAGAGGCGCCCACTGTTTACTGACAACTTTTAATGGCAAAGAACTTTTTCGATTCACATATCCCATTGGAAATTCCCAACATAATTAACACATAATTATTTTAATTACCCCCTTCAACGGTTCAATTGACACCAATATAAATAAATAAATCATCAGTTTAAGTTTATTTAACTTTTATGGCTTACCTTCTTGTGCGAAGCAATCACCTTCAGTCTGACTGTACGGACCTAAAAAGGAAGAGAGAAAAGAAAAGGTAAAGTTAGTCACTGTAATTTTTATTGCTTTAATTCACGACAATTACAATTTCAATTTGAATTTCTTTTCATTTGCATATAATTTAGCCCCCCTCCCCCCTCATTAATGACCGATTACGTGATCTTGAGAGTATTACAATGATGATAAAACGATTGAAAGTACATCTCGTCGCTGCCTGCACTTACAATAGACCTATCCTTACTTAGTAACTGCCTTTTTTTTTAACAACTAGATGCAAATGAAATTTTCGCCTGATAAGCGTTTTATGAACGAGCGAAATCTCGACGAAAAAGTTCGTCGAACTCGGGTTTTGGTCACGCGCGAATATTCAATGAGTGTCTTCAAAGCCACACTGATTGGTGGCTACACGGGTGATGGGTGGTGCAGGGGGATGTAAGATCGGCTTAACGCATAACGAGATCTTTATGCGGTAATTGAGATAAATTTATATACCATACTATAGGCAAAACGTAATCGGACGGACAATGAGGAGAGTACGCTGGACCAAGCATACATAGTATGTAAATCATCAAGTCATGAAATTCAGAAAGAGAAAATTATTCCAATCAAATGACATCATGTTTGCATATATACAATGTAAAATATATATATATATAAATATTGAAGAGATAAGAGACGAGACAAGGAGAAGAGTTGAGTTGAGTTTCGCATCCAGTAATCAGCATAAATAAAAACCTTAAATGCTCACATAATGAAGACGAATATTTTTTGACCGTTTAATGTCCGTGAAATTAAATGCTGAATTTTGGGATTTCGATTAGATTATTCGCGGAGCTTTTTGGTGCGTTTTTTGTGATTTTTTTTTTTGGAAAATAATCAATTTGAAGTCAAAGCACACATCGTAGGTTAGTGTTGAAGAGTTTCGGCTTGGGTCTTGATCTTACCGAAGCCAGTCCGATGAGCTTCTATCATTAAATTTGATCTTTTCATTTTCATCAAAAGTTGTCGTGCAAGCAATTTAAGAAAGTTTAAATATGACAAAAGTTTCTTGACCAAAGCTCTTGAATTCAAGCTGAGAAAGGAGGCTTGATGTGCAAAGAATTTTTCGGTTATAAGCAACAACAAAAATGTATGGAAGTCTGCTTTAAAAGCGAGGAATTCTTCTATCGAAATGATCTGGGGTACGCTCAAGAATGACAAAAATAAGTCTGGATGACTTAGGACCGTTTTTGCTACGGCTCCGAATAAAATTTTTCCTTGCCAAAAAAAAAAAATTTTTTATGAAAATTTTGAAATTTTCCGAGGCTATCGTAATGAAAAACTTAAACCGGAATAGTAGCAAATGGACCTTAAAGAATGAAATTGTTATATATGTATGAGCTCCATTTGAAAGGGGAACCCTATATAGATCACCTTTTTTTCAGCTTTCGGAGGAGCTTCTTGTTTTTTTTTATTACTGATTGATATCGACTATTAATTTTTCCATACTGAAATTAAATCATTAATTAAAGCCCAAAATCCAATATTGCGAGAGCCCGATGCGAGAGTGCGCGACGTCACGAAAATGTTTTGCGTCACACATTTCAATCTCCAATGAGAGATGATAGCGCATAACTTCGTTTCTAGTAATGCAATATTTGAACCGAGTACTCATCTAACGAGTACCAAGTACTCATAAAAATAATACGCTATCACTTGAGTTTAAATTTTAATTCAAAATATTCAAAAATTTTCAAAAAATTTTCAAAATGAACCGAAGCTCGCGAAATATTTTAAAAGCTCATTTTCACGGAACAGTGAACAGTTTTTGTTTTATTAGTTCAAACGAGTACCCAATAGCGAGTACTCAAAAAATAACTACATCATTTAACCTGTCAAATTGCCTCGCAACGAGAAATATTCAATTTTTCAAAATTTTCTAGTTTATGCATTCTATCTTATCATGATATGTTATAAGTACTTGAGCCACTAATTATGTATCGAGCAATTTTAGTTATGATATCATGAACTACTCACATCAGCTGTTTCTGTGGTGAAAATTTAAACTTTTTAGATATCGGTCATATTCGACGAATGAGTACTCTGCTTTAGCGTTCCTCAATAATTATGAGCAAATTTTATCTAAATTATTTATTTTATAAAATAACATATTTGCTGTAAATATTTAATGAGTTCTTATGTAAATCATTGATTTTACACTTAATATAGCGATTTAAACAAAATTTTTTTTTACAATTTTATTCAAAGATTAGTAAAATATTTGTTTAGACCGGAACCTGTAATTTTAGGGGTGCCTACGTTTTTGATTTTTCCATAAGAATGCTGCACAGGGGCCTCTTCAATTCAACACACATTTTTTTGCAGTTGCCATCTATAGTACTATATGCTATTCGAAAGCTTATGGGGTGGCAAAAATTTTTAGCAATTTTTTTTCAAAATTTTTGAAATTAGTTTTAGTAGTCGCGCTCGAGCGATCGTGCTAAAAGAATTTTTTGACACTTTGAGTCATATAGGTCCATAAGTAAAATTTCTTGGATTTCGAGCCGTCAAGATCTGAGCTAAAATGATCTATACTTTTACTTGCATGTCACATTAAACGCATGCGTTATCTCGAACCAATCTTTTTGACTGTCAGATTCTCCGAGTCACTGAAGTCGATTTTTATCGAATAGTGGAAATTTCAGAGCAAATTCCCATTTGGCGTGAACTAATAAATTTCAATTCTTCTTACTATTTTATTTCCACTGAACATTAAAAAAAAAATAATGCAGTCAAAATCAGATAGGTGAAATTTCCATGGCCACCATTTTGCAAAAAAAAAAAAATTGGCCAATGATTTGATTTCACGCCGTTATTCATTTCGTTACGGACCACTATGGAGACTCGTTATAATCGTGCAGCCAGAAACACCTACAAATTTTTTTCTTGAGCATCCATTTATGAGGCCAGAACTTTTAGGAACTTCCTCATATGCAAAATTCAAGTGCTTCTTTATTCCACTTCCATTCATTCCTAACACAAAAAAAACTAAATTGACAAACCTTTTTGTGTTTTCTGTCAGGAATTTTTTTTAAAAAAGGTCCAAAAACAGCCTCGCCAATGGGACAACCCCCCTTAAGACCATAATCCAAATATAATATTGCAATCATAGCGATCATCGAATATTTTTTTTTTTGCATATCTCTAAGATTCGCACGTACTTCAATAGAAAATGTCAATAGAAAATGGGAATAAATCGAGAGAAATTTTTCGAAGTCAATATTTGAAGAATTTCACATTTTTGATTGAAAAAAATTTTAGTTTTCGTATTTGCCGAACCACTTAAGAGATGATAATGGCGATAATGGAGTGAAGAAAGTTAAACTGGTCGAAGTGTTATAAAAGACATAAAATATTCCCCTCTTGAGGGAAGTATTCGGCAGGTCTTAAGATGAAATAAACCTCTCAAAGGTATAAAAAATTTTGACTTTTCCCATTCATAGGCGCTCATGCCAAAAAAAAATATTACAATAAATAATAAAATAATAAAAAACATTTAAAAAAAAACTGAAAGAAAGCCTCAAGTGACTTTCGAATTCGCTTTGCTAAGCGTTGATTTTTTCTTTTTTTAGTGGAACCATGAAAATTTCGACACGTGTAAAGAACTCAAAAGCCTAGTCGGACTCAAACCGATTTTTTGCAATTTTAAACCAATTTTTATTCCAGTTTTTTTTGCAAATGAAAAAAAAAAATATATAAACAAACAAACAAAAATAACGCAAAGTATTTTAATTAAAATGCCGACATAGTGGAAAATCGAAAAATAAAAATAAAAAATTATAAAAACAAGGAAAATTCCAAACAAACTTGAACACGTCAAATTCATTCACGTTTTCGACCAGTTCGTTTCTTTTAATAGACACATGCCGGCTTGTGTGCACCGCCCGGCAAATCGGAACCACATGCACGGATTGAAGCCGCCACTGTGAACCCCGTGCCCCGTGCATCGGTCATTCGCGTTCGCACTAGTACGACCATTCAGTGCTATATTCTCCGCATTCGGTAATCAACGCTATCGACTGCTTCCATCGATTATTGGCAGAGCCATTGAAAGTGAAACCAGCAAATTAGACTGGACTGCGACATTTTGCGGTGAGGTCCGACAATTCATTTGGGTGCCCCAAACAAACACACGCTATCGTCGTCGTCGTCATTGTCTACGGAAACCTGTGTTGTTGGCCATGCAAAGTCTTTGCCGCGCCACTGACTCGGAAAATATGATTGCGCGCTGTAAGACGCCCGAAAAACAGTTAGAGCGTTTAACCAGCTAATGGAGCTTAGACCAAATGAAAATTCCATTATTGAGTTTTCAATTGGCGTTTAACGAAAATGGTCAATTGGCGCCTAACAAGTGCAATTAAATGCCGTAAGCAATGCGAAAAGACTGACTCGTAATTGATGCGAATTTTTAATTACGGAAAATTTGTGAAAACCGATTGTTGATTTCTTCCGTTTTTTTTTTTTTGCTTTCGGAATTATACTGATACCACTACGGAGCGCCAGAGAGTCGACCATTTGGATGAAGAAATAATATTTCAATTAGGTATTTTGACCATGAAATGGCTAATTGGAAAAGCCTTGCATTGATTTTTATCGGTGAATGGTTTTTTTCTTTAATGATTGAACGGAGGAATCAGCGTGATATTTATGGTAAATTAAATACTCGTACATGAGAGATAATTAAAGAAAGGATAGGTTAAAATCGCTCAGGGAAGTAGCTGATGGGGAGAGCTATCATCGCCTGAAATGGGAAGGGAATTCTTTTTGTCGAGGAACCAAGGAATGGATGCCATCGAATTGAGGAAATCTCAAATCAATAGCAAAAGGTCTTGGGTATAAATGGCAAAGGTACAATTTTCAATGCTTTTAGATTTGTTATGCTTACCCTGCAGGAAGGCAGGTCGCCATATGGCCCCATGTCTATACTGACGTCAATATAGACAAGAGAAACTGTTCTGTCAAGAGGTATAGTTCATCTTTATTGACCATGTCAACAACGTGTCTCCTTATAAAGCGAAAGAGTACTCCTTTTTGTCTACATAATAGTACCGATGTCAATAGTTCGTCAATAGTTTTTCGGTCTACTGTTGACATTCAATGACAACTCAATGTTAAATGTCAATAACGCAAAGCATCGCGACGGGTATAACTTGTCAGTAGTACTGTATAGATTCACTATTGCCATTTCCTGCAGGAAAGTGCTGTATGTCTATGAAAAACTGGATTGATGGAAGGAATGCAATGCTTAGGTGAAGTTTCTTGCTTTTCTTTTATCGAAATTTCTACGAGTTCTACTTTTTATAAAATTTTTCCTCTTTAGCATTCCCAATTTTGAACGCTTTGAGCTTTAACAAGAATTTACACGCTACTGGTTGGTAAAACAAAACAAACAAGTAAGGGTGTTAAAGTCAGCCGAGCCTGACCATACAATACCCGACACAGATATGTATGTATGCTTGAATATTATTTTTCAATAAGCCCAAAGACTAATTTCTCGAAAAAAATGCAATTTCTGGGCAGTTTTAAGATTTTTGTGGCAGACCCTAGTACTGAAAGTACCCCTAAAAATGGTCCGATCGGGTCCATTCTCGAACTTGTTCTTACTCATGTCCCCATGAGCACGCATACCAAATTTTGTCAAGATAGCTCAACTCCTTCGATAAGATAACTGTATACAAACAGTCAGACAGAAGGACGGACATTTCTAACTCGAATCCCTAGTAACTCTGATCATTTCTATATAGTCTATATCTCCACTGGTTCTGGCTGTTACACATGTACGCACAAATGCAATATTCTTTCGAAACAAAGTGTGTCAGGTATAAAAAAGACTTTCGTCACCGCATGACGTTAATTTTTTTTAGTGCCATTAGAAGCAAAGCTTATCTAAACAGTCTCCCATAAAGGCACTGAGACCGTTGGCGAGACTATATTGGACTTTAAACGTACCATTTAAGAATTTTTTTTTTTTTCATTAAACCAACCTTAATTACCATTAAGTACTTAATAATTAAAGCTTCATTGGGGCACCGAAGGGGGTTTATGACAATGCATCGACTCTTTGATAGCTTCAACAATCTTCAGTTCAACGAGTGGTTTACAATATTATGCCTTTCAAAGGTGGAAACGGCTGAGTAATAAAATTTCAAAACATTTTTAAAGTTTTTTAACACCCCTCGTATATGGAACTGAATTGTTGTTTTAACATGAGAACAGCGAATGAATTTCCTTATTACATTTTTTATGGTAGTCTTGTTTTCTTACCTTTTCGGTAATTTCTCATTTCAAATCTAATTTTAGAATCAATTTTTTTCCATTCTTCGTCTTTTATTTCTTTGGTGTTTACGTTTTTACCTTTCTCGTACGTTTTATTATTTAAAGAACTTCAATTTTTAGACTTAAACAACAAAAACAAAAGAAAATTGATTACTGTCGCCGAAATCAAGATTTTCGAGAACATATTGCCTCACAATTTAATGACGACAATCAGGGCCGCCGAGAGAAATATTGTGGCCTGCTAATAAATTTTCGATTTCAGTGTTCCCTTTTTATACCAGTGTGCAGTTGTGTCTAACGCCCAGAACCAGTCGATATGAACCATATAAAATTTATATAGAAATTATCAGCGTCACCATGAGATTCGATATAGGCATGCCCATCTGTCTGTCTATCTGTCTGTCCGCCTGCCTATATACAGTTTTGTTATTGAAGGAGTTGAGCTATCTTGACGAAATTTGGTATGTGGGTGCACGGGAACATGAGTTAGAACAAGTTTGAGAATAGACCAGATGGGCCCATTTTTCAGGGTACCTCCACAGCTAGGGTTTGCCACAAAATTGCAAAAATTGCTCTAAATTCAGAATCTTTCGAGATATTTTAATGTAATTTGGTATTTGAGCTAACATTTAAGCTTCCGATTAAATAACATATACCTAATTGTTTATCTCTGGAGGGGGTAAGATGCGCCTGACTATTACATCCTTACTTGTTTTCTTATGTTTTCCAATATAAATAATGATTGAGCCAGTCTTTCGAAGGTGTTGTCGGTCCAGTTCAAATAGTATGACCTGTGGAAAATTCTCTCAATCGTTCTACCCCATCTTTACGGTCCTGATAACCATAACAAGAATGACTATCAGCTGGTGACAGTCTGGACTGTGACTCACATTAAAACGCCACGCTATATCAGTAGCGAAAATAATCAAGCGGGCGTATAAAAAAAAAAGCAAAAAACAAAGAGAAAAAAATCAATCTCTTTAGAATTCAATTTTAAACGAACTGATTGAACTTTGAACAAAGAACGAAAAATGGGGATAATTGGAGCATAATGGGATTTAAAGTGTCCCAGTATGAATGGACATTTGAAGAAACGACTTTAACTTTTCAAACGAACACTTCAACTTTCGAAATCGATAGCTCATTATAATCCCTAGGCTCTTGTATACTCACAGCACATAGTATGTATGTCGGTATGTTGATGAAATCGCAAATTATGCAGAAATAGAATCAGAAAAATTCGCATGAACGAAGCTCAATTGCAGGTGCTTACAAAGTCGATTATTTTGTTGTCGTTTTTTGATCCGAGTACAAAAATTTCTTGTCGAGCACTTTGACCGGCTTGTAACGATACATTTGTGTGAACATTGAAAATGAAATAAATTTCAGAAAAATATGCAAATATTTCACTTTTTTCATTAAACACTGTCGGATTTTTTTTTTAAATTTATTTTTCATTCTTTTGGTTTCTTATTTTGCTCTTTGAGTTCGCTTGAGTTCATTAATCAACGAATTATGCTCAAGAAAGAACTTGTTCAACAAATCGTTAACAGTTTTAAGTTTCGAACAATGTAGGTTGGTAGAAAACGTTTTCGCTGATCGAGCGCAACCGCGAAATGTTGAGCTAGAAGTGTGCTTTGGAAACCGCTTTATGACTCCTAAAATGGACAATCATAATAAAAAAAAATTAAATTTTTTGTTTTAATTAAGTCTGTTCAAATGGCGCTTGCTTTCACCAGTAGTTCGAAGATTCATGACTCGCAGATTCTTGCTGTTAATGAAAAGAGAATGTGAGAAGAAAATTTTGTCTCAACAAAAGATAAATGACTAAAGACCAAATCAATGACGGATGCTGATTAAATTCTAACTAGTTTAATATAAGGAAAAGATAAATGAGATCGCTTTTGCTTTGTTGCAAAATTTCCACGATTTGACCCAATTAAGAGGAGAGAAAAGGAGAGTTCAAAGCAAAGATTTCGATAAGTAGTTTTCTATTCGAGAGACAAAAAAAAAGACAAATTTAAGCGATTTTTAAAAGCAATGATTAGATTAAGCCATGATTTGATTAGTTTAGTGTACGTTGATCCCAGGCCCCAGATAAATAAAGAACCGGCCGACAGGACCTACCGCATAATAACTGGCGTCTTAGATACTCCCCCTTGAAGCTATTTTACCTTTAGATAAACAACTTTTGTTATTTTCTACAAAATTATTTCTTCATTTGAGTCAATTTCCCCAAATCTAAGGCATTGTTATGATGAATTTAAACGACCGAGGAGACCAACAACTTAGGTCTCTTTTTTTTTTTTTTGCTATGATCTGAAGCCATTTCCTAAGCTCATTAAATTCGGAAAGACAAAAGCCCATTCAAATGATTTATTGTGAACAGAAAGGTGCAACGTAATCCCCTCTAATAAAAATGAATGTGCTTTCCTGTATAATTGCGGGTTTCTTTTGGCGAATGTGCCTTAAATCAAACCCGAGAGGAAATGAAGCAAAAAAAAATCAATAGCAGAAACCATAAATTTTTGCCTTCGGCAATTCCACAAAATAGTTTTTCAAAAAAAAATTTACTCTTATTGATGTTAAAAACTGTTAAAATCGAACAAATTTTCGTTTAACCGAAGTCCAATAACAAACCATCACCGGTTACATCAGTTCGAACCACCATAATTAAAACAAACGGTACAAATCGCCGAAGGTGCTCAAGAAATTAATGTCACTATCGTTTAATACAACAATTGTTGAGCTTTCCTCCGGCGAGCAAAAAAAAAAATAAAAATAAAAAGAAGCAGATAGGCATAAAGAAAAAACACAAAAAACAAATGCAATAAAATAAAAATCATGAAGCAAAAATAATTTGTAATCCACCGCGATTAAGACATGCAGATTGCGAATGAGTTATAAGACTCCTTGGCCTTATTTGAATTTTTTTAAAATAAAATCTGACGTAATGCCAGTATACACGGCGAGGAGTTCATTGCAGATATGAATAAACAACAAAAGTAATCCTACACTGAACGATGCATGGAAAAACTATGAGCGAAATATTATTGTGCGAAATCAATAATTTAAGACTATCAAACTACCCACAGAGCCTTTAGATTGCGCAAATTGCTATCAGTGGGGAAGAAATGGTCGTAGATTTCGTGGGAAAGCACAAAATTCCCGCAAAAGTAATCAAATTCAATACAATTTCACTTTGATGAAAGATCAGGAGAACCGAGTAAATGACCTTGCCTGCATGATAAGAAAAGTCTTCTTAACTTTGATTTGAAAAAATAAAGAAAATATTTATAAATAGCCCAAATGTGATAGAATACTCGTATTGAAGTACTTTGACTTATAAAAGTGTTGAGCACTTCTATGAGGGAAAATGCTTATTAAGCATTACTATTAGGTCTCTTTGAAAAATTTTTACAGAAGAAAAATGAAAGGGAAAAGCATCACTTCAAGCCGTTTGCCCTTCTCAGTCCTCAGACCTCAGTTTGTTGAAAAATTTTCCTGTGAAAATAAGCATTGAAAGTTGATGTGCGAATGTGCGGAAACATACCAAGGTTCTAAATCTCAGTTTAGCATAGGCCGGAGAGTGTAGGAGAAGATATTGAGGCGTTTTCTCTTCATCCTGAAAGCTCCTGCAAAAATCAAAAGCAGTGGCCCATAACCTCTAGCGTACCCCATTAGCGATGCTAAAACAAACAAAAAAATCTATAAAAAATGTTTTAAAACCATAAATACTCGAAATAAAGTGTCTCCCCACTAAACGGAGGATTTGAACCCCAAAAGCACGCCCTAAATATGCCTATTTTTCAAAACCGAAATATACGATTTTTGGGAGACGAAATCTGAGCCCCAAAATCCATCCCTTGAGTTATGCCCAAACAATTTTCAATAAAATTTTTCCACGGCGCCATATTTTTAGTTCCAGACACACAAAAAATTACAATTTTAGTAGTTAAAAGGTTAAGACAATTTGTTTCAATTTGATAACTAAATTGATTAATTAATCATAAGAGAAAATTCAAATTGTTAGGTATTTTATTTCCCATCATTTAATCAATTTGCCCACAATTCGTTTGACGCAAAACATTTTGCTAATATTCATGGAAGCTTTGTGGATTGAGTTTCAAGATTGATTGACAAACAATTCCTAAATCGAAAACTTAAAACTATTTTCATTGACATTTCATTAAAAAAAAACAATTAAAAACGAGCCACCTTGTGAGTCGGTTTCGTTGCGGCAATTATTGTTTCCCCCACCCCTCTTATTTGATTTATTTCTAATAAATATGTTTGCTTTGAACATAATTTCCTCTTTTGTTTCTCTTTTATTCTCAAATGCGAATAATTTTGAATAGTTTTCCTTTGACATATGAATTTAAAGTGAAAAATGTACGTCCGAGCTTCCGGAATAACTGGAATGAATAATTCCTTTACTCCCGTTTGCAGTAATAATTTAAATGCAGTAGCTTCGACTTTAAAGAAATGAACAATAAAATAATGCCAATAAACCAATTTCAGAGGGAAAAAACCATTTTAAACTGAGATCAACGGAACAGAGCGTTTAGATGAGACTAAACAAAGCTGTCTGAATTTTTTTGTGAAATATTTCAGAAAAAGTATTTGGAATATTAATTCATATTAATTCATAAAGGCCTAATCTATCTATAAAAGTAAACAATAAACGTTTACCTTAAAATTCTATTGGCAAAAAACACACTTATCTGAATGTGCTTGTGTGGCTCGAACACGAGTTGCTATACATCAACTTTTATTCAAGTGAGTCACAACTGGTTCCATAGTGTAGCGGTTATCACGTCTGCTTTACACGCAGAAGGTCTCCAGTTCGATCCTGGATGGAACCAAGTGAAATTTTTTTTTTTTTTTGTTTTTTTTTATTGTTTTTAATAATTCTAATTTTTTATTTATTTATTATTTTTATTTATTTATTATTTTTTATTTATTTTTATTTTTATTTATTTATTATTTTTATTTATTTTTATTTTATTTATTATTTTATTTATTATTTTTATTTATTTATTTTTTTTTATTTATTTTTTTTTAAATTTATTTATTATTATTTTTATTTATTTACTTTTTTTTATTTATTTATTATTTTTAATTTATTATTTTTTATTTATTTATTTTTTTATTTATTTATTATTTTTTATTTATTTTATTATTTTTTATTTATTTATTTTTTTTATTTTTTAATTTATTTTATTTTATTTTTTATTTTTTTATTTATTTATTTTTTATTTTTTATTATTTTTTAATTATTTATTATCTTTTATTTATTTATTATTTTTAATTTATTATTTTTTATTTAATTATTTTTTTCCCTCTTTTTTTTATTTTTCATTTTCTTATGTTTTAATAAGTATTTTTTATATTTCTTTTATTTTTTTATAATTTTCATTTTTCATAATTTTTTTTAAATTTTCCTAACTTTTTTAATTTTTTATAATTTTTTGGTTTTTCATAACTTATTAATATTTTATAATTATGTAAAAAATATTTTCGTATTTTTAAAATTTTTAAAATTTTTATTAATAAGTAATTAAAGAGTTAGAATTAAAGAATTCATATTATTTAAAATTTTTTTTCTTTTAATTTTTACTTTTTTTAAAGTTTATATAAGTATTTTTATTTTAATTTTAATTTTTATTGTTATTAGTTGACTCGGTAATTATTTATTTAAAGTCTTAGTTTTTACTTTTTTATTAATTTTTTATATTATTTATTTTATTATTTCTTTTGTTTTTTTAAAGAAGTACATTTTAATTTATATTTCTTAATTTACTTTTAATTAATTAGTTTAAATTTATTTTGTATTATAATTATTATTTGTTCATATTTAAATAATTATATTTTTTATTTATTCTGTGTTTATTTTTTTTTCTTGATTGATTTATGTCAATTTATTTATTTTATATCTTTAACAAAATTCCTTTCATTCTTACGTTTTGCTGTTTTTAGGAACTTTAGATTTTTAGACAAGACTATTCAAAAAATAAGCTTCATTTGGCGTGCTTTTGATATGTGCTTGTAGTTGTAAGAAAAAGCGTCTGAAGATAGCCAAAAGTCAGAGTAACCCAGAGGGAAATGTCCCGCGGACATCCCCGATGATGTCCTAGTGACTTCGGAGCCGGAATGCATGCTATTTCCGGTGACACTTTGTATGACATTTACACAGGAGCTGACAGGAACTTCAGCGGTGACATTATCACCGGTAGATTAGAAAATGTCACTGGTCATGCTAGGGGATGCGATGGCGAAATAAGCATTTGAGAGCAGCACATTGCTCTTTTCTCTTTAAATGTCAATTTATAGAAACCAGTTTGATAACTCTCTTCTTTGCCCTCTCTTTGAATGTTTCGAAAATTTTTTAAAAATTTATTTTTAACAATTTTTGTTCGCCTCATCCTGGGATCGGAACCCGCGATCTTCGGATTCTGAGTCGAGTACTCATCATCTACGCCACTTCATGCTAACGCTGAACTGACGCTAAAACCTTATTTAAATTTCAGTAGCTAATGAGAGTCAAGCACATGAACAGCATCCCTCCACGATGACATGTCCTTCAAGATGTCATGCATGACAATGTCACCTATATGTCATCGATGACATCATTGGTGACTTTGTCATGCAGGAGATAATTTTCCGCTGGGAAGTAACCAAAAGTAGCTAATCACTAAAGCAAAAATTACTTTTAATTAAAAAACTAGTTTTGGTTAGCCCAAAACTTCCACGTGGGTGCATTTTTGAGTTAATCGAAACGGAAAAATGTGGAAATGTTTCGATTAATCTTTTGCTTTATTAAAAAAAAAACCAAAAAAAATGTTGTTCAACATTATTGAAATATTTAGAAGGGAACCTTCAACAAAATGAGCCTCCCAATTCAAAATAATTATGAATTTATTGTTTTTGAACCATTATCTCATGGTGTAGATTAACTTTTGAATATTTTCAATTCGTTCTACATGAATTCGAACAATTTTTTTTTAATTTGCTACTACAATTGTGGGTGTGGAAAACATTTTTGATTGCGGATCGATATTTTCTTTATTGCTTTTCAAGTCAGCTCGACTCGGCAGATCAATTCACGCCAAGGGGAGCAATTTCAGTTCGACGAATTATTATTCACACTCCATTTTACCAAAATACGCCTTCGATAGTTCCCAAGCCACTAATTGGTTTAATGTATTCATGCATGCAAACATATGTTCTGCGGTGTCAATAGAAACGACCGTCGAGACAACAAACTCATGTTCAGCGTTTACGTAATAGAAAGACATAAACTCTCGGTTTCATTGGTTCTTAAAATAAAATCTAATATTCAAATTTTCATTATAAAAAAAAAATAAATAGAAAACCATTTAATTTCGAGCTGAATAGATCGACCCTCAAATCAAAATAAAAAAAAACAATTCAAATCAGAAATCAAAAGTAAAAATGAAAACAAAAACAAAACCCTTTATCTTGAAGAAATAGCGCCGCTTTTGATTTGGGCGCCACAGCGGGGAGTTTCGTTAAATGACAGACGAACCTCTACCTACAAATTTTTACGGTCAAATTGGTCAATGAGCGCCGGACAAATGCTCAGCGGGATTTAAACAAGTTTTTTTTTTTTTTTTTCAAGCAACACTTTTCCTTTCGACTTTTTTACGATTTCGAATTTCAAAATCATTACCATCGGATGGCAGCGCCATGCGAAACGGTAATGGGAATGGTAATGGTGATAGCGGACCATGGAACAATTAATTATGCTTTAACAACGTTTCAAATGTAAGCTGCTCCAGGCATTGTTGATCGCTAACAATGATGGAGCAAAGCCTTGTTGTGGGCCAAACGGTTTGTTGACACATTGTTCAGTTTTCTCGCAATGAGACGACCATGAAAAATATGCACAAAATCCAAAACGAAACGAAAGAGGGAAGGGAGGAAAGAAGGCAAACGAAAAAAGAGGAAAAAATCAAAATTTGCAAAGCAAAAATTGCGCTTAAGTCCAAACAATTTAAAAAGTACTGATATAGAAAGTGTTCGCGCATGCGCAGCATCATTTTCTGCCGACGAGCCGAAAGGTTTCAGCTGGACTTTGGTACACGAAGCGAATCAGGTCAAACAAGTGGATGCAAGTGCAAGTGCAAGGACATAGTGGTATTGTTTGGAAGAAAAAGTGGTCAAATTAAAAAGCAATAGTAGGTACCTATCCTTGTTGGTTGAGATGCAAAAATTTACGTTCCGAAAGGCTCTGTGGGTTTAAATCTATTTTTTCTTGATTGGTCTCTGTTGATAGTGGCCTTTATGAAGAGTTAAGTATATGACTTATCAGATATCAAACAAACAAACAACAGGAGGTATCCTTAAAGGAGTAAGAAAATTCTAGGGGACGTACGCTATGTAAGCTCTCATCGTGGACACTCCTCTTAACCGGACACCCCTTTTAACCGGGCTCTTTTTGGGAATGCTCTAGTATTCTTGCTTCTCAAATAGGTTCCTCTTAGGGGTTCTCTACAGTTTTGTCAGAAATGAAACAGAAATGAAACAATCTTCGTATAAAAAAACCACTTCAGAAAATTTCTGATTCATTTCTGAAGCGTCTTTTATATGAAGTTTTTCCTTTCTGACAGATCTGGAGAGGGCCCCTTAAGCGGACATATTTTTCGGTCCTGCCGGTGTTCGCTTAAGAGAGAGTACACTATATATCGTCAATAGTTTTCTAAGAAAAATTCGATGATAAGGGGCTCTTCTCCAGCTCGGTCAGATGTGAAGTTATTCATTTCTGTTTCATTTCTGACAGAACTGGAGAGAGTCCCTAATGATGTAAAAACTTAAATGATATAATATTTGTGTGATTGATCGTTTTATCCGAAGTTTTAAAGCTTTTCAATGGCTTTCGAACTTCTTTCATCAATATAATAAGTATGCCTCGGAATTTTAATATGTAAAAATTAAAAATTAAAAAAAAAATAAAATTTAAAAAGTAAAAAAAAAAATGCAAAAAATTCAAAAAAAATTTTTTTTTTATTCAAAATATTCAAAAAAATTTATAAAAAAAAATCAAAATATTCAAAAAAAAAAATGCAAAAAATTGAAAAAAAATTTTTTTTTAAATTCAAAATATTCAAAAAAAGTAAAAAAAAAAATGCAAAATATTCAAAAAAAAACAAATTCAAAATATTCAAAAAAAATAAAATATTCAAAAAAAATATTCAAAAAATAAAAAATGCAAAAAATTAAAAAAAAATTTTTTTTATAAAAATTCAAAAAAAATTCAAAAATCAAAAAAAAATTTTTTTTTAATGCAAAATATTCAAAAAAATAAAAAAATTCAAAATATTCAAAAAAATAAAAAAATATTCAAAAAAGTAAAAAAAAATGCAAAAAATTAAAAAAAAAATATTTTTTTTAATTTCAAAAAATATTTAAAAAAAATCAAAATTATTCGAAAATATTAAAAAAAAATTTTTTTTTTAAAAATGCAAAATATTCAAAAAAATTAAATGCAAAAAATTCAAAACATTCAAAAAAATTCAATCAAAAAATTCAAATATTATTACAAAAAAAATTTTTTTTATAAACAATTAAATATCCAAAAATTTCCAAATAATTGATTTAAATTCAAAAATATTCATGAACAGGCAAAGATTTTAAAATAATGAAAAATAGTTCTATAATAATGCCTCGGATATTTGAATATATAAAAAAAAATTTTTATTTTTAATTAAAAAAAATTCAAAATATTCAAACAAAAATGCAAAAAATTAAAAATATTCAAAAAAATCACAGTCAAAAATTCCAAATTAGTTCGATTTAGGGCCGTTTTCTCATCTTTTTTTATCTGTAAGTTAAATTATCCCGATGATAATTTCATACAAATTTGATTTATAAGTCAAAGAAATTGAATTTTAACTGGCAGATAGAGCTTAAAAGTAGGATGAGAAAACGGCCCTTAGTATGCCTATTAAAATGTTGAATTGTCAAATTAACAAAAAAAAAAAGCCTACTTTAGTGAATAAAATATTCAAAAAGCACAGTTAAGTGCAAAAAAAATTCAAAATCCGATCTCTTATAATAAGAATGGTTTTTCCTCAATGCATGACCACTGTGCAAGGAGGAATTGAAAATTTATTGGTTCCTTTCAAGCCTACATATCGCGCTAGGTGGGTTGTTTCGCCTTTTGATCGATATCGCCGATTTTTCTTTTTGGCGGTTCAATGCAAAATGTTGTCAGCCCAGAAACGAAAAGAAAGCAGCGCAAAAAATCCAAAAAAAAAAAAAATATGCGACGTGAAATTTTTCGTCGCGTTTCTTGCGCTTCAAGAAAAGTAAAAGTTGCCAGGCATCTTTACTTTCGCAGACAACGACGATCAGATTCTCAACGTACACTTGTCGCGTGTGTTTTGTTTTTTTTTTAAATTTTTTTCGTATAATTTTGCTTTCGAACGTTGGATAAAAAGAAAATTTGTTAATGCAGTCCAGACGAAATCGATTTTCGAAAATTAATATACAAGAATTCACGATGCTGCATGATTTTGCTTATGTTATTTGTGTGTTGTCGAAAAAAAAGAAAAAGAAAACAACATGCTCCGAGGACGTGAGAATGCATCATAAAAAATCTTTTTAATGACGTAGTTTTTTGTTGTGATTTTTTGATTTTCTTTTTTTGATTAACATCGATCGCAGTAAACGGATGGACGGACAAATGTTATTTGCACAACCGATAAGCGAAATGCAAACGAGTCGATAGATAAGAAAACGAAATTGAAAATGAAAGCCTTATTATCATTTATCTTCATTAGGAAGAGAGTGTGTCGTGTTGATCGGTCTTGACTTCTAACCTGAGCGAACAAGAAAGATCGCCAGTTGATAAGAGCTTTTGTGAAACCGTTTAAGCTCTGCCATGCATCTTAAGTGGTCTTAAGTGGGAATGAGTTTTTTGGCGATTTCACACAGAAAACAAAATATGGAGAAGATAAATAAATAAATAAATTAGAAAATAATATTAAGAGACACTCCACCATTATCAAAGAAACGCTACGCTAAGCTCGAAAATCCTAACAGGAGAAAATCAAAATCAAGGGCCTTCAAAATAATCTAATAAAGAAATTTACAGGACTAAAGATGAGAATTTTTCATATCTATACTTGACTGCTTTGAATAGCAAAATTCAATATTTTTAACCTATCAAAGGTTCAATGATTATGTTGATTAATCATCCAAATCCATTGAAACTGCTGCGGCGACTTCGGGACACCAGAAATTATTAATTCGAAGTGATAAAACTCTTTCCTATAATATCTTATACTGATTTGAAAATATTCATCCGATTTATTTCTTTAAAAATACCCTGCAGAAAATTGAACTATCCCAGAAGTACTCCTCGACTACTCTCCAAAACAACAACACTACTCGCTCATAATTTCCCCGCCAATCCATTGAACTGACAACTTTAACACAGAGGTATCCTTCGGAAGTCGACACTCACGTTTGAACTGGTTAAGAAGTAGAGACAACGAGGCCAATTCAGTACATTTGATATATGTACCACATCAGAATCCTTATTGGTTTTACGTCTACTATATACACAACGGTGCTTCAGTCGACGTTTTTTGTGTTTGCCCCAGGGGATGGGCGCATTCTTCCCCCAGGTTCCCATTTTGCCTCATCAGTGAGTATGGACCGAATTGGTTATCTTGGGTGGAGATACGGTGCTATCCTCACCTCATTAATTACCACAGCCACCACGAAACTCCCCGAATGGCCATCCCAATAACCGGCGGGATGCTAAAACGCATCCCGGGGCACCGGCTCCCGTGGTAACATGTTATGTCTAGTTAACAGCGTGAATACAGCTATAACTAGTATAGCTGCAACACGCCATGCTAAGTATAGGTCGTATGCTCAAACCGGTCACGCCGCACTATGGCGACGCTACCACTGTCGTGATTCCATACTCAATCGGTCTGTAGTGGCCCTCAGTTGGCTAGGGTCCGCGGGTTTGCCAGGCCCGAAAATCATAAATGATTCCCCTCGCGGGGATATGTACCACGTCAATAGGAAGGGAGCGGCCCTGGCTGTCGTACCTTAGAGGGTAGCGCGTGTACCTCACGATCCTAAGGGTCCAGGTTCAATTCCACGACCAAAGAATGCGCGTTTTTGGTTTTTTAATTAGTAGTGAAATTTGTACGCTAAGCGGAATAAAAAGCATGTAAACAAAATAGAAAGATTTAAAATTCATGTAAACTTTTCAAAAAGTATCCACTACGCCACGGTGCCATCTGACTCACACGCAGCAAATATGTTAGATTCAAGTTTGAGCACAATTGTATAAACCTCGTTGACATGTCACTAGTTAGTCTCTAACGTCGGTGTCTATAATCTTTTACTACCCAATAAGCCAGATGATAGCATTTATGATATCATTATAATAGCATATTGTCGGGAATTTGTATCACATATGACTATAATATATGATTCATATATGATATGGTTTTCGTTCTACACTACAGCCTCTTATATGATATCACATATATTATTGAAATGATTTTAGATATGATTCTCATATATGGCACTCATATATGATAGTACATATGACAACCATATATGGTATACAGATATAATATTGCATATGAATATCATATATGAGTATCGGCGGGTTCGAACCCACATCATATATAATATGATAGATCTTCTTCTTATTGCATGTTTAACTATCCCGGTATATCCCGGGGTCCGCAAAACGCGACCAGTTCCTCCATTTTGTTCTGTCGGTTGCATCATTCGAGGTAAGTCCTACAGCCTCTAGGTCCCATTTTATTGTGTCCATCCAGCGCTGTTTCGGACGCCCCCGTTTTCTGTAACCTTGGATTTCCAGTGCGTAGCCTTTCTTTGCCAAAGTCTCCTCATTTGCTCTCAGGACGTGTCCATACCAGCGTAGCCTTGCTTCTCGCATTTTCCCAATAATTGGCGCAACTCCATAGGGTCTACGGATGTCTACGTTTGGAACATGATCAAGACGAGTGAGTCCGGATATCCAGCGAAGCATCTTTGTTTTCATAACACTAACCTTTCTTTCTGCTACTTTCGTTGCTGGTAGATATTCGGTAGGCTATAAAGAGCGACTGGCCTGATGACTGTGCGATAAATTTTGGATTTTAAGCGGTCGCTTATCTTTTTATCGCACATAACACCAGTCGTTGAACGCCACTTCAGCCAAGCCGCGGCGTTAACTCTCTCAGTAACTTCGCGAGTGATCGTCCCGTCAGCAGAAAATGTTGACCCAAGATATTTAAATTTTTCCGTCCTTGGTAGGTCAGTGTTACTTATTTTGATGGTCCCTGCTTCGCAATTGTCTGTTGTCATGTATTCTGTTTTCCCGACATTCAAACGTAGTCCAAACATAGACATCTATCATGCCAGTCTTGTACTTGTTGCTGTAAGTTCTCTTTATTGGTTGAGGCAAGAAGAATATAATATGATTGATATAATTTATAATATCATATGTATATATATAAAGATAATGTATATGATTTACATATGATATCTATGATATTAGATAATAATTATTATGTATCATATTAATATAACATATATCATATGAATTTATTATGATCATAACAATCTATATAATGACATATATGATAACTATTATCTTTGTGTTTATTGGGTAGTCCTTTCCTATACTCGAGAACTACTCGCCAGTGCACCAATTTGACCCAACCTTCCTACAGGGTATGAACAGAACCCCCATACATACCTTATAACGAGTTTTGTGTATCCGAAAATAAACACACAATTTAAAGCTACTTCATTCTCTCTCACTTTTCCTCTTTAATCCCTTCTAGAAACCTCGAATGACATGCCACCCAAGTTGAAGATTTCAAAATCCGATGCAGTGCCCACAATACGTGACCGATCGCCTAAGAGATTTCCATATTGAATAGACGACACCCACTTCTTGACACTTGTTGGGATGATATGGGTCGGTCGATTGGAAATATGTTCAGCATAATGTGAACATATAAATATATGTATAAAAAGCTGATATTCATGTTACTCTGATTCGAAATGTAAGTCGATTGCATAATTTTAGTGAAATTATGAAATTTTTATGCTTAATGGGAACCAACCTTTGAGCGAGTTACCCACAACACAGTAGGTACATACGTATTTTGTTACAATTTCAGATTATGACATTAAGGCGAAAGCATTTGTATGCGTTCCGCATAAGACAGTTTTTCAATAAGTCACGTGCTCGCCGTGGACAATGGTGCCGCATAATAAAGGAGAATATGCACGGCTAAAAGAAAACAAAGCAAAAAAGAAAGAGAGAAAAAAAACCGTGTACCCGTATGATGTATTGAGCGCTTCTTGCTTATGGTAATTACTTTAACATATGGATGACCAAAGCTGCCCGAGCAATGGCCATTAAAGACTGCAACAGTCAGTGAGCAAGGCCGTTCGGTTGTTGTTGTTATTTAAAGAAAAGTCTAATTACCTCCAAAGTAAGTTAGTCGAACGTTGTAACGTGATTTTTGTTTTGTGCCTTCAAAGGAAGATGTTGAAAAGAATCGGAAAAAAAGTAGTTACTTGCTTTCGGCTAGTTACTCTTTTCGTTTTAATATTTTCCATGCATAGACAATTATTTCAACATTAAGTTAATGACCATAAACAAATCCACAACCATTAAATAAAAGAGGCGAAGAAAACAAATTATTTTCAATTGTAGACTGGCTCTTCATACGCGCTTTGAGAGCTTATGATCAGGCCCGTAGAGAGAAATTTGGCGCAAGGGGGATTTTTTTCCGGGGTCCTCACAGAATTGAGCGACCAAAAAACAAAAAAAAACCCTTGCCAATTGCGGGCCCCTTCAGAAAGCCCGGGGGAAAATCCCCTTTTCACCCCTTCTCTACAGGAAAATCCCCCTTTTGCACCCCTCTCTACAGCCCTGCTTTTGATTCTCTTTTTTGAACCACCAGCGGAAGGGAAATGAGCAAGAGATCATCATACTTTTAAGCATCTGGCTTTAATTCTTCTTCTGTTTTTCTTGGGGATTTAAATGAAATTAAAATAACTAAAATAAACATCATTTGTAGAAGTACCGCGCATGAAGACCTAAAGAGCGTAACAAGTCATTATTTCGGGAAAAAATGATGGGACAAAAAATAAAAATAAAAAAAAACCCTCGAGTCTGAGAAGAAGTGGCGGCTTTGCTGGAAGAAATCTTGAGCTTTAAGACAAAATGAGAAATAATTTTGTGGGTCCCCCCAAGTGAATTATTCACTTAAATTGATCTTTTTTTTGTCGTCTCTTCCACTCATCGATCTGTTGTGGTCTAGAAATGTTTTAACTTTTTGGGGTCATATTTTTTTTTTCTATTTTTCTTAATCTTTTTTTTCCGAGTTAAGTTCAAAAAGCTGAAGAATGATTTATTTTTTTAAATGAATTTTCATGAATGTAACACGTTCGCTTAGAATAAATGAGTAAGCATTTTCGAACGAATGTTATTTTAGAGGCCTTTTTTTTTGGGTGAAGGAGTTTCTTATTGGGAAGGTGGAAAGAAGTGGGAGATCAAAATAAAATTGAAATTTTAATGTGTTTTTATTATACAGACTATGGAAGTTAGAAAGTGGAGAAAATGAAAGTTACGAAAGTGGCCGAATAATTAGTTTCGTGCTTGATACTACTTATAGAAATATATGGGCAGTCATTCCATTATACAAGCTTTCAGCAGAAGTGCTTAAGGCGATATGTTCTTTTTAAAAATTATCAGTGGGAGGATTGTCGTCCGCAGGATATGACACCCATGTTGCCATGTTTTTGGTAGCGACAACCCTGCACTAATGAGCCGGTCAGTTTTCTAAGAAGGACTGGCCTTTGACCGGTCCAAATCCTACCGGTTATATTATGGCAGTTCGCTCCATCGGAATCGGCTAGCTGGCGGTCGGTAATAAACGGGTTGGTTTAAGGGTAGTCTGTAAATGACACTTTCATCAACTTAGAATATATATAAGAAAGTTGTTGTTTATTTTCCTCATTTGACTATCCTAAAACCAGACAAAATTACGACAATTGACCCAAAAAAAACTCCCCTATGATCAGCCGTTTTGCGGACTAGTCCCTCCCCAAGGTCAGGCCCATGTTAAAAAGGTCAGTTGAAGTACATTAGAAGTAGAATTATGAGGGACTAGCAATACTGGTAACATGAAAGGACTGACCGAAGGCTAACTAATCGAAAATTTGTGTTTTATATTTTTAGTAGATCCTTTGGGATTCATTTCCGATATTCCCACTGAACCATAAAACTATAGAGCCTCCCCTTAAACTTTTGATAAAGCACGTCGAATGAGCACTGAGTTCGGAACAAGAACACTTGAAAAGCTTAATGAAACCTCCTGATTCATCATGCACAAAAGTCCGAGTAGAAATTTCTAAAATTAATTTTATAATTTTCTTTTTTTCAATATTAGAGCACGTGGTACAATCACATGAAAATAGAAAATATAAAAAAGCTTTAACTCTTCCCTTTGATCATCGGGGTTCGTCGTCATTCTCTGCTATCATTTCGGTTATTTTAGAATGAAGATAAAATGTTGACATGGTTTGTGTAATTAGCTTCTAGCATTTTCATTAATCAAAAGAGATCTTTGGAATTCCTCTAACCAAGATAAGAATGTGAGAAAAATAAACAACTCTGGAAATATGACCTAGATGTCTGAAGATTTACTGTAAATGAATAGACACCTGAGAGATATAGAAAGAAAAGCGGTTGCACCTTCATGAATTTAGATACGATTAGAGTAGATGAAATGTTGTGTCTAATAAATGTTTTGTTGTTTTTTTATAGATTTGTGGTTCATTGTTGATATGTTCCTGCTTGACATCTATGTTTTCTCTTATTATTTTTTGATAAATATGTTGAATGTGTTGTAGTAGATTGAGCTTTATGATTTCATGCTATCAAAAGTGATTGTTGATTTCTAAAAGTTAATTTGTATAAGTTGTTTTTGTTTGATGTTGAGTGGTATACATGAAAATGAATTAAAGCTGTTACTTTTTGATTGTTGTTTACGTTGTTGATTTTATGTTGTTGTTCTTGTTATTTGTTGTAATGTGTAGTTGTTTTGTTGTTTGTTTGTTATTATGTATGTAGTTGATTTGAAGTTATTGTATTGTTGTACTTTTGTATGTTGTTGTTTTTTTATCTTTGTTGTTGTTACTGATTGTTGGTTTACTTGTTTGCTGTGTTTGTATGTTGTTGTTGTTACTGTTGTACTTTGTTGTTGTTACTGTTTGTTTTGTTACTGTTGTTTTTGTACTGTTGTTGTTATGTGTTATTGTTGTTGTTGTTGATTGTTACTTTGTTTTGTTGTTGTTACTGTTGTTGTTATTGTTGTTGTTCTGTTGTTGTTGTTACTGTTGTTGTGTGTTACTGTTGTTGGTTTACTGTTGTTGTTGTTGTTACTGTTATTGTTGTTGTTGTTGTTACTGTTGTTGTTGTTGTTGTTACTGTTGTTGTTGTTGTTACTGTTGTTGTTATGTTGTTACTGTTGTTGTTTGTTGTTGTTGTTGTTGTTACTGTTGTTGTTTTGTTGTTGTTTACTGTTGTTGTTGTTACTGTTGTTGTTGTTGTTATTGTTGTTGTTGTTGTTGTTACTGTTGTTTGTTACTGTTGTTGTTGTTACTGTTGTTGTTTAGCAAGTGAAGGGCCCCAAAATTGTTATGTGATGACTTTGCCTTTATAACGGAAGGAGTGACACATCTCAACAGAAGAATTTTGATGTGGAATTTTATCGGAGTAAATTATTTGATGGTATTTGACATTGATGAAACTTTAGGGTGCCGCAACACTACGATTTTCATGCTCAATCATGCTGACACTCCCCTTTTAATTGATTTACCACCTACAGAAAAGAACACTCAAACCAATTCATCAACTCCAAAAGAAGCAGAAATGAAATAGTCATCATTCCTGAGAACCACAAGATTTCTTATAAACTGCAAAATATCCTTTAGCTCTCGTCTTCTCCTTCTCAAAACCTCTGAGAATCGATCTTACCATCAGAATAAATTGGAATTCTTAAGAAAAATTCATTCAACCCAACGAAAATATTGCTTCAGAAAATTGACTCCAACAAAAAGCGACCATTTCCTGAGAGCTTTCAACGTCCCCTCTCTCGAACTTAGGAGCAAAAAAAAAAAAAAATCATTAAAATTCAAGGCAAAATAAAACTTCGGCGGAGATCTGAAGCCACGCTTAACTGAGCAACCGTCAACGAAGAGTTTGCCAGAATAATAATTTCAAAAGCATAACGGAAGCTAATTAAACGTCATAAAAACGAAAGGTGCTAAAAGAATATAAAGAAAAAGAAGAAAAAATAATAATTTCGAATAAAAAGTGTAAAGCAACAGAACGAGAAAAATTAAGCGACATACGAAGAACAAAAAAAAACAAGTTGTAAGTCAAGGCAATATGCCTGGGGAAGAAAGCCGCAGAGCAGCAAGTTCAAAAGCTAACAATAGAGAGAAAGAGATAGAGAGAGAGAACTGAATAACCGAAAAGATCAAAAATCGTACTTGCACGCTAAGCAAAACCTAAACGAACAGCGAAACCCAAGATCAACAAAGCCACCAAAATTCAATACACCCAAAAGTTACAGAGCAATGTTGTAGGTAATACATCATTCTGGTGGCTGGCTTGGCGTGAGACTTTCTCGTTCCATGGCCATGGACAAAACAATGGAGCATTAAATAGCTTGCCATGCAATTGTAATACACAGCCATAGCAATAGCAATAGCAATAGCGCAGGCGCAATAACACCAGCAAACCGGTGATGGTGATGTTGACCTCTTGAGAAAGATATTTTCGAAATTATATAGAGAGAAAAGTCGACACAACTGCGGACTTTTGAAGCCGCTTAATAAGGCATTCTATCCGTTTATGTTATGCCATTAAAAATCCAAATTAAATACAAATCCTATGAGCCGCTCTTCTAGGTGCTGCGCGCTATCGATCGATCAAGATTAAAAATTTTGCTTCAAATGAAATTTGAGGGAAAAAAACGAGAAAACTCAAAAACTCGAAAAGGAAAAACACTCAAAACCAATGAAGAAAAGAGAGAGTTTTTTCATAAACCTTTCTTCTTTCTTTCTTGACCACATTTCTTTCTAAAAAAAAAATCAGAAGAAAGAAAGAAAAAAATACAAACATTCCGAAAGAGCAAACGAAAAGTTGTTAAGGTCATGCGATTAAAATAACGAAAAATTTGTTGCCTATTGACCCCCAAAGCAATTCCAAGTCAAAACATACAAACATCAAATCTTTGAGTTGTCAGTTCAGACATTGATTCCATAATGATCACATGCCAGTCCATATGTCTACATACAAAATATATATGTATACACCGGCCGAGTATATCGTGCACGATGAACTGACTGGCCATTCATTATTTCTTCCGTATAACAGCTCAAATCAACACCTTATTCAAGGTAAGCACAGTAGGTGCACACACTCAACAACAGCAGCAGCAGCAGCAGGAACAATAAAATTCAATCTTCCAGCGAAGAAAGCATTTGGCATGTGTGCTTTTTTTTTTTTGTGCGTGGCGTGTCTGGCATGTTTGGCTTCTATTAAATCTAGCTCAGCGTTGCCTTGCCTTTGCCTAACTAGCCCGTCAACGTCTGTGGCCAGGTCACACGTTGTGCGATTTTTGCTTATTGCTTATGGATTAAATGCAGCGACCGGAGGAGCTTTTCCTTTTCTCGAATTTTAATAAGTGAAAACGAAAGCGGTTCATGGAATTCATGCAATGCTTCCAACGGTCTGTACGACCGGTTGGCGGTGGGTCTTCTGACGGACCACTTTACAGAAGTTGTTGGAAATAACTCAAACTGATTCGAAGGCATTGCATATGAACATAATGCATTTTCATAGCATAAGCCGGAAGAATTCATTTTCCTTTAATCGCTTTTATGCCGGAAAACGTTTAAATCAAAGTTTGATTATTGCCTTGACTTGACTTGAATCGTTCTGGGGGCGGAAACTAAATTATTGTCTTAGAAAATTGTTTTTAAAAAGTTTTGTTTTGAGAAAAAATGTGTGAAGAGAGAGAAAAAAGTACGTACCCCTTAGCCGGTCCATATCCCGCTTGAATTGCCTATGGTGTTGTTGCTTCTGCCGACAATCGTCCTGCGAATTCGCTCGCAGCTCTCTCTGCGACGCCGATCGACGCATTCTCTCCGACCATGAGCAATGCACCGTCCCATCGCGATGCAAATGCAGATGCTCAATGCCAGCTGGAATCTCATTATCGGCGAAAACCTGACGCACCCCAGTGACGACCACGTTACGGTACAGGGAAACGAATTGATATATCAATGCCCAGGCCTGATCTTCGACAATGGGCGTTTTCATCGATTCGAGGACTTGCTTCAGCGTAACACAATTCGCCGGACTATTGCACAGGAATATCGATGGCGGTGCAGGCGGGCCGGTCGAATTGTTCTTGTTATTGCTGTTGTAGTGCTTTCCGTTCGTCATGATGGGTGTTGTCGTTGTCATTGTCGCTGCTGTGGTTATAGTTATTGTCGGTTTTGTTATTTTCGCAGAATATTCAAAGTCAACATGGTCCTTTGCGCCGCCGCCGCCACCACCCGTATCAATGATGTTAGGTGTGACTTTGGCGATATTATCGCCACTGATGTCTTCCGTCATAGTCGTGAAGTTGAATGATGATCAAGAGGTTTTGCATACGAAGGTCTTCCGTGATTTCGATGAACATTAATGCATAACACTACGTTGCACGTTCACTTGTGTCCCTTAAGGATTTGTCGCCAATGAAGAATAGAACACAAAGGATACGCAAATTATTGTTGTGGTTAATGTGTGTAGTGTGTTGTTGTTGTTTTTGTTGTCGTTGGACACTCGTAGGAATTTTGGACGTTATGAAGGAAAGAAGTATCCAGCTGCAATTTTGTACTGATAAACGAAATGAACGAATATTTTCCGATTTTTTGACAATTGTTTTTTTCCTATTTTCACGTACACTCGAAACAAAATCTAGAATGACATAAAATTTTCTTAATTTTTCTTCGAATTTTTACGTTTTCTTTTGAATTACGTTCGCCGATTGTTTTGCTGTCATTTGACAAAGCCGTTAGAAATTTGCAAAGAGCGCCAATGTGAAATCCTAACGCGGCGTCTTCACGTGCGAAGTTTGTTGAAATGTCAGCTTTTACGTGGGTAATGAAAAAAATATTTTTTTTTTAATTTCTTAAAATTTTATTTTTTTTTTTCTCTGTTTTGAAAAAAAAAAACTCTGAACGTCATTTTAAGAAGTTTGGAATGGTCAAGATTTTAATTGGAGATAATTTAATAAGAAGGAAGGCAAAAAAAAAAACTTTTGGATAAGCGAACCCGACACGGTACTGAATTCAGTAAGCAGTTCAAATGTTGATATGAATCGGGGGAGGACTGGGCCTATGGGCAACTGGGAAAATGCCCGGTGGACCCCCAGTGCGCTGTATCGGGGATCAATTGTCATGGAGCAAGGTGTATTTAACAAGGTGATATCAATATTACAACAAAAACAACAAATCTGAAACTAAACTGTCAAATTATATGAAATTTTTTGACCTTTTAGCTCCCTTGCAACAACAAAGCAATGTGTTTGTTTTAGATTTGTTGTTCTTGTTGTAATATTGATATCACCTTGTTAAATACACCTTGGTCATGGAGTAAGGTTTTTTTATTTTTTATTTTTTTATGCATGATGTTTATTTCAGATAAACTTTAAAAGCCCATTTTACCACTTTTTTTTAGCTGTTGGGTTTTGTTTCTTAGTTAACGGGCCCGGTTTTTTTCAACCCCCAGTCCGCCCCTGATATGAATTCATATGAGTTCAGCAATTCTGTATGAAAAATCAAAACGATTTGGACGTATACACACCCAGCAGGAAAAGTCACCCTGGTAGAATCAATGACGTCACGGTGACTTTGGAGCCGGCATGCAATACAATTCGTAGGAAACTTTATATGACATTTGTACACGAACAGATAGGGACTTTCAAGGTGAATTTTGTTTTCTTTTGGTGTTATTTTCTGCGTCTTATTTCAAAAAAGGATTTTTCATATTTGCTATGCTGAATACAAGTGATTGAACAAAAAATTTATGAGTGTGTTTTAAAAACCTATTTTTCCTGCAGTGAAATCAAAAAAAAATTATAAGATATGTGTCACAAATTTGAAGAAAATTAAACGAGAATTTTGAAAAAAATTAGAAAAATATGTGTTAATAGGACCTTTTTCATACCAAAATGGCTCCCAAAGTAAAAAAAAATAGAATTTTTTTCAGAATTTTTGACTTTGACCGCTTATTTAACCATCAATGGCTTAAATTCTTACCATGAATTTAATTTTGCCTAAAAGCCCATAGAATTGGCTTTCAAACCGCTTAACAGTTTTTTTTTCTACGATGAACCGTTATCGTGGGAGAATTTTTTTTTCTCGACTTACTGCCTAAAAATTTTAAGGCCCTATAACTCCTCAAGGGTGCATTTGCGACCGCCCCCTCCCATACGATTTTTGGTTCGTCTTGACCCCCTCTATCACCACCCTTCGGATGTACACCGTTATGGGAAACACCCTGTATAAACTACCGATATTTGAAAATAGGGGTGTTAAATTTTTAATAAAAACAAAGTTTCTTATATAAATATTTTTTCCATACAAAAAGAGTTTTTGGTTTTGGTAAACAGTTTCTTAAAGGCGGTTTTTCTTATATTTGAGTTTCTTATATAGCGAAACTACTGTACACATATAGGATTGCTTACTGAATTCAGTACCGTTTATGAAAATACAGTGTCCTATGGATTTGAGCACCTTCAAATATGCACCACAACGCATTCAAACAAGTGGGGTAGTAAATGATTCTATAATAATGCAGTGAACTCCCGAAAACTCGGACTAATTAAAGCGAGCCTTGTTCCGAGTTAATGAATGCAATTCGTTAGCTCGAACTTCAATTAGTTTTTTAAATCAAATATTGTATTTTACTAATACTACGTCACAGTATTTTGAAATATGTCACATAAGTACATAAAGATTTTAAATTTATGGGTAAACAAATTTCAAAAAATCAAGTTACGAAAGGTTTTTCTAAAAAATTAACTGAATATTTTGTTCGAGTTTTAGAGACACCGTATATTTTTCTAGTTTTTGAAATATTCAATGGAAATTGGGAAATGTTGGAGGTATTCAAAATTGGAGTTATACTATGAGTATTGGTAGAGTTCACTTTATATATTTCAAAGCTTAAAGTATGAGTGTCTGGAGTCTTGAATTTTCAAAATTTGACATTTTTCGAGAACAATAGACTCTTTAAAAATAAGTTTTTCAATATTGAACGAGTTTAAAAAACAAAAGAAACGAAGAGTTCAAAAATAATAAATGTATGGATGCGCTCAGTGCATAATTTTTGATGCTCTTAACCGGGGAATGCTACTATGTAGGGTGCATGTATCCAAGATGTACTGCATTATTCTACTTTATAAAATGTAGAACAATTTTAAAATTTTGTATCTGACGAAAGTATTTTTTTTTTTTTTTTGTTAAATATAAATCAAAAATAATCACATTTAATCCTATTTTGAGTTTGCAAATATCAGTACACAATACAATTATTACGGTGTTGAGTAAAATTGATATCACTGAACACTATTATTATTATTATTTTTTTTTTTTAAGAAAATCGAGTCACAGTCATTTCACAATATAGTTGAATTAAATTTTTGAATAATTTTTTTCCTTTTTATCTTCACACAGGATCAACATTACATTTTCTTGTTAGCCTTTTTTCTTTGCATTAGAACTTTTCGCCTCCAACATTTTTATCCTTTTAGGATTTTTTCTTTATGCAGTTGGGGTGACACTTGGCGCAGCACCTTCTTCATGGTCAAGTGCATATAGTATAGTATAAATAACCTTGAATATATATATATATAATTCACAATTCACAAGATGATCTTACTTATTTCAATGGAAATATTTTACGATCAATTTGCACACATGACAAGAGAATTACTTTTCAATTAAAATTTTTCACGCAACACAATTCGTTTCAAAGTATTATTTTCTTTATTTTGGTCGAGTTTTTTCCAAATTAAAATCGGCAAAAAAAATTAGCACGAAAGCGCGTGATGCAACCGAAGTTCACGACGTTATCTTAACGACTGATTTTTTCAAGTTTGCTAGTATGATCAAACAGCATTTGCAGCAGGTTCGAACATGTATAAACTGGATGTTGTTTGTTCGAACATGTTAAGTTAACAGCAAGCTCGAAATTGCATGTAAAAATAACGAATTTTCAAAGAATTTTTTTTTTTTTTAAATCTTTGAAAACATGATGTAAAATGTTATAATGAACTTGAATGGTCGTGCGAAGGACCATTAAGTAATTCTGATGTGTCAAAGTCCATAAGCGGCCGTTTGCACGTACCTCAAACTCGTTCAACAAAATGTCAGTTTGTGGGAAAGACGGGGAGACTTTTAGACCTAAAAGCCTATAGTCAGATATGCAGTAAATACTTGCTCAAACATTTTAGCTGGGGATAAGTTTTTAAAGGGATTGTGGAAGACTTTGTAAATTGCCTAAAGCCCAAAATCCGACATTGCGAGAGCCCGATGCGAAAGTGCGCGACGTCACGAAAATGGTTTGCGTGACGCATTCCAATCTCCAATGAGAGTTTTGCGTGACCCAGATGAAAGCATAATTTCGCTTCTAGTAATGCAATATTTGAACCGAGTACAAATCTTACGAGTACCGAGTACTCATAAAAATTATACGTTATCACTTGAATTTAAATTTTAATTCAAAATTTTCAAAAAATTTTCAAAATTAACCGAAGCTCGCGAAATATTACAAAAGCTCTTTTTCACGGAACAGTGAACAGTTTTTGCTTTATTCGTTCAAACGAGTACCCAATAGCGAGTACTCAAAAAATAGCTACATCATTTAATCTGTCAAATTGCCTCGCAACGAGAAATATTAAATTTTTCAAAATTTTCTCGCTACGAGGTCTCGCAGTGCGATACATTGAAGCTTGAACCATATGATTGAATGTATTGAAATTTGTGTGCGTCTCGTCTCGCGGTCTCGCATCGGGCTCTCGCAATGTTGGATTTTGGGCTTAAATGTTTTCGATACTAAATGAACCATTTTTACTTTATAGCATGTCCTCACTATAGACCCAAATTACGTAATATGGGCCTATAGTGAGGACATGCTATTATCTAATTTGAGGAGAAGTACTTGGTTATAAGAATCTGAAGTTTTTCATCACTACGTATCGTCTGTATCGTCTACATCAATATTAAAAATCGTTGCGATTTTTCGCAACGTTAAATTGCACTATTGCACTCGTACCAAGAGAGAGCGATTAAATGTTTCGAGAAAAGAATAAAGGACAAGCTTAAACTTGAACGAATAAAATATCCTTCACATTTTTCTTGCAGATCTTAAAAATTAGAAAAAATCTAAACGATCGAATCCAAATTTATTTGACTCGATGAATAAAAAGAATCGCAACTTTCGTTTTTTTTTTTTTTTATTGCGGGCTTTGAAATTTATTTGCCATTGTTTTGCGATGAAATCGACATTTGGAACCCGAATGGGACTACCATTTAAGCCGATCTAAATGTGCTTCTAATGTCATGACCTCCTTCGAATCGTTGAACACAAGTGGCATTACGTTATGCTGCACCACTGCATTCCAGTCTCCAACGTCGTGCAACGATTCCCCACAGAGTCGTTCTTTTGTTAGATTAAATGATTTCAAAGCGATTTGGGCATAGGCAGCAGCATATATACATATATATTGTATGTACATAGGTCTATGAATTCAGATGTACGTACGTCTGTCTGACCGTATACACATGCACCTATATGTAAGTTATGTTACGGGTTTCGCTACTCCTATTGCGAGCAACGAAGCGTGACGCAACAATTTAGATCATTGTTGCTGGTGGTACGCATCAAGAATTATTTGGTTTTGTGAGTTTTTTTCGATAGAGAGTCAGTCGCCGTTGCGCAGTCGCAGTTTTAAGCTCTTTTATTTTACTTTTTCGTTTTTGTTTTAAGGGCTGTCTGGTTAAAATGCAGTTTAATGCTCAACAAAGCTTGGCTCGATTCACGTAAATTCGATGTTTGACGGAAATGCACATCCGGAGTTGTTTGTTTTTTTTTTTTTTTTGGTTAAATGTTTAATTTATAGCTAGAACTGGAGACCAATGCACAATTTATTCTATTCGGAGAATCACGAATTCACGAAGTTTTTGAAGCGCATTAAAAGTTTTGGCTTACTTTGAGGATTCTTTCAGAAGTGACTTCTTCTTTTGGGGTTTTTGAATTCATCGACATTTTTTTGTCTCGGACCACAAATAAAGGTTATTGTTAAAAAATTTATTCAAAAAATCTAACAGTTTTTAGCCTCAGACATGTCTATTGTAATTTTCTTTATTTTTTATATGGATATTTAAAAGAAATGTCTTCACTTCTGTTTTTATTCTCAAGCGGGAATTCCAATAGCGCAGGAGCTGCGTAATGTGAATTCCTGCACATATTAAACACATGCAAACATATGGGACCAGTTCCAATGAACTTCCAGCATGGTGTGTAAACGTTGAAAGTTCTTGGGGTACTTGTGTGAGTACTTCAATTTGACCCAGTAGGAAAATATAGCCAGCAGGACAAAAAACATTAGTGGTTTCACTGGGTCATACAGATGACATTGTCATGATTGCCACCTTGGGGGACAATGTCATCGTTGAAGCATGCTGTTCATGTGCTTGAAGCCCAAAATCCAACATTGCGAGAGCGCGAGACGAGACGCACACAAATTTCAATACATTCAATCATATGGTTCAAGCTTCAATGTATCGCACTGCGAGAACTCGTAGCGAGAAAAATCTTGAAAAATTGAATATTTCTCGTTGCGAGGCAATTTGACAGCTTAGTGTTGTAGCTATTTTTTGAGTACTCGCTATTGGGTACTCGTTTAAACTAATAAAACAAAAACTGTTCACTGTTCCGTGAAAAAGGAGCTTTTAGAATATTTCGCGAGCTTTGGTTAATTTTGAATTTTTTTTGAAATTTTTGAATTAAAATTTAAACTCAAGTGATAACGTATAATTTTTATGAGTACTCGGTACTCGTAAGATTGGTACTCGGTTTCAAAATTGCATTACTAGAAGCGAAATTATGCGCTATCATCTTGCGTGACAAAATTTTGAAGATGAAAGAATGTCGTCCGCAAAATTTTCGAAATCTTCAATTGATGACTGACAATAAATATGGTTTTAGCTAAGTAGCATGATACAGAAATAAAGTAGCGTGAGATGAGAACGTCTACAACTCAAAACCGATAGTTGTTGTTGTTCGATGTTAAGGCTTTTACTAGGCTGGAACAACTCAATTGTTAAAAAAAGATTGTTAAAAAATTTTCCGGAAATATCAAATAGAAGTACATTACTTTTCAAATAATTTCTATAAATTGACTGAGGGTATAATAAAAATATTCACTGATTTTTATTTATCGATCAAAAAAATGTTCTGAGGATTTAATTTGGAAGAAGACCGGAAGTTGAGCTGATCTCTTGAAAATGAGCCACACTTTCGATAAGAATTAATCTGAATTGCATAGAGAATAATGCTATTTTTTCCAATCCAAGCTTAATTACTAACCTAACCATTCATAGGTCAATTATTGAGTCCAACGAAAACGGTTATCGTTTCCATAGCTAATGATTAAATCTCTAAGATCTTAAAAAAAAAAACAAGAAGAAAATTCAACGATGCCATGCTTCAGACGATTCTAGCTAGCTTAACTCGAAATAATCGATTAGCCATCGATTCAATCGTTTGATTAAACTTCCTAGAGTCAAAATGATTGATCGCTATCTAGCGTTTTTACGGCTCTCCGACGATAGATTGCCGCAGCTCAATCAACTTTTGCTAACTAACTTCTTTCTAATAACTATTTCTTTCTCTCCAGTGGCGTGTCCAGAGAAAGAGTGCTTTGATAGTGCTTATATTTTCCACAGTGGTATATTGAACCATTATAAGACATTAACCAAAAAAAATTTGGGATTTATGGCGAAGCAATAGAATTTGAAAGAAATTTTAGAGAGTTATGTGACTGCAAAAAATGCATTTTCAACAAATAATCACAAAAAATTCATGGCGTCCGATTTGAGCATGAAAAGTTATATTCATAGAATAGTGCATAAATCCGAAGAATTGTAGCACTAAAATTTAAAAAAAAATACTGTGTCCTTATTTGGACCAGTTTGGAACTAGACCCAAACTAGACTAGTTGTAATCAGTTTTACTCGAAAAAATGTATGTTTTACGCCAAAATTCTTAGAATATTTTCACATAATTCTATATATATTTTTCATCCAAATGCAGCCATGAATTTTTGGAATTTATTTTTACGTGTATTTGAAGCTTCATAACATTAAATCCTCGCAAACCAAAAAGACTTTCCAAAACAAACAACGAAAAATTCATGGCGTCCGATTTGGATGAAAATTTATATATAGAATAAGTCAAAAATTCTAAGATTTTAAGCACTAAAATTAAAAAAAAAAAAATTGGCCTTTTTGGACCAGTTTGGAACTAGACCCAAACTAGACTAGTTGTAATCAGTTTTTTTTTAATTTTTTAGAATTTTTCACTTATTCTATATAAAATTTTTCATCCAAATCGCACGCCATGAGTTTTTAGGGATTTTTTTTAGTTTTTGGTCCATAACTCTTAAGCTTCCTCCAAACCAAAAACCAAAAAAATCCGAAAAATTCATGGTGTCCGATTTGGATGAAAATTTATATATAGAATAAGTGAAAAATTCTAAGAATTTAAGCACTAAAATTTAAAAAAAACTGGTCTTTTTGGACCAGTATGGAACTAGACCCAAACTAGACTAGTTGTAATCAGTTTTTATGAAAAATGTTGGACCAAAATTCTTAGAATTTTTCACTTATTTATATATAAATTTTCATCCAAATCGGACAGCCATGAATTTTTCGGATTTTTTGGGTTTTTGGTTTGGAGGAAGTTTAGAGAGTTATGGACCTCAAACCAAAAAAATCCCAAAAATTCATGGCGTCCGATTTGGTGTCAAAATATTTTCAAAAAACTGATTACAACTAGTCTAGTTTTGGTCTAGTCCCAAACTGGTCCAAAAAGGACCAGTTTTTTTTTAAATTTTACTGCTAAAATTCTTAGATTTTCTCACTTTTTGCTGCATATAAATTTGCATCCAAATCGCACGCCATGATTTTTTGGGGTTTTTTTATAACCACCCGAAAATTTTTTTTGGGTTAATGTCTTATAATGGTTCAATATACCACTGTGGAAAATATAAACACTATCAAAGCACTCTTTCTCTGGACACGCCACTGTCTCTCTCTCTTTCTCCATTTCTTTCTAGAAGCTTTATTTTTGAACAATTTCTTTTGATATCTCCAATGTTTAAGACACACTCTATGCTTTTATTGTGGTTTCATGAATAAATTTTCAGTGAAATTCAATGAAAACAAAAATGACAGAAAATGATAAAAAAAATAAGAAAAAATTTTTTTTTGGAAATCACTTTATAGATCGTAAAAATTCAATTCTTGATGCTACCGGAATAAATGGTATCAAAAGAAAAATGTATGCCCAAAACTCCAAACGGACGGTCTGTTTGGTCTATATCCAGTTAGTTGATTTAAATAATAGTTGCAGATAAATATTGTATGTATGTATGTATGTTGCCAGATCCGGTGAGATACCATGATATACAATCGCAAAACTGGACGACAATTTCAGCTTCCTACACACAATTTCTAGATCCATGAGCACGGTACGGCAGGTTCGTTCGTGTGCCTCCATGCTGCTGTGGCTATTTATCTTTGCTAGAAATCGATAAAAATCGAGCATGTTTCAGACTCTGGTGCATTCGTGTAGAGCTTTTGCCAACAGGTTAGTATGTTATGTATGTATGTCTCCGGATGCCAGTCTGCTGCTGCTATTGATTCGCACCGGTGAAATGCTGTTAACTCGTCTCAACATGAAAAATGAAAGCGATGATAACAATTTTTCAGGCAAACAACTCTTTTAAGTGTCCAACAAACTTCGCCGGCTGACTCACTAACTCACTAGCTCACTAACTGACTGACTCGATCGCGTCTGGGATTTTGTCTATCGATCGATGGGTTTGTTGTTATTTTTCTTAATTTTTGTTTATATACATATATGAATGAATGAATGAATGTGTATAAATAAATTGTCAACGTGCGGTGCAACAAAACTAGTTTGTTTCCTCAAGTCTGACACATTTTTAACATTAAAAGCAAATTCTTTTTTTTTTTTTTTGCCTTTCTTCTTTCGATGGTTTTTTGAAAGGAATCTTAATAGAGGAGCATGGTGTCTTGGATGTCTGATTTGTGCGGAGCACTCTCAACTTGGAGCCCATTAATTTTACACTGCCGCTTGCCACTTGCCACTTGTCGCGCGCTTTTTAATGTTTCAATCGAACGAACGCATTTCCTGCTTAATGTGTCGATTGCTGTGTTTCAGAGGTTTTATTAATTTAAATTGCTAGTAAAACTACTCATTCCGGTAAAAGCTTTCAAGAGTCAATCAAGTTTCTTTTCGAAAAAAAATTATATATATTTTTAATGGCAATAGAGAGAGGATGGAATAGAAAAATAATTAGTAAAATTCTTTTTATCTCTTAAATTTTGATAAAATTAATGACTTCTCATTTGTCAAAATCGATTCAGTTTGAGCCAAAATATCGAGAAAAAAATTATGTAAAAAAATTTAATTTAAACGGTTTTATTGAAAATATTTTACTAGGAGTTAAAAAATAAATCGGGATGTCCCAGGTGACAGTCATCACACCCCTCTCCATCATCAATCTAAAGCATTTATCAGAAAAAAAATTCGAAATCGTTGGGCCCGTGTGCCTCCCAGTCAACTCAGTTTACGCTACGCAAACGACGGCCATTTTGGATTTTAATAATTATTATGAACTGTATTCTACTAGTCAAGCTCTTTCATTTGACACCCGTATAGTCGTAATGGTGATAAAATGTGTAAGCCACCATTTTGTAGTGGCGGCCATCTTGGATTTGAATTTTTTTTTTTGTGAGCTGTGTTCTACTTGTCAAGCCCTTTAATTTGGCCCGCGTATTTACAGGGTTGTGAGTTTTTGTAATCGGCCATTTTGTTGTCGCCATCTTGGATTTTAATTTTTTTTGTGAACTGTGTTCTGCTAGTCAAGCCCTTTCATTTGACACCCATATTGACGGGGTTATGAGAAAATATTTAACCGGCCATTTTGTTGACGCCATCTTGGATTTTAATATTTTTCATAAGTGAACTGTGTTCTACTAGTCAACCCTTTCATTTGATACCCATATTGACGGGATTATGAGAAAATATTTAACCGGCCATTTTGTTGACGCCATCTTGGATTTTAATATTTTCATAAGGAACTGTGTTCTACTCGTCAAACCCTTTCATTTGACACCCATATTGACGGGTTATGAGAAAATATTTAACCGGCCATTTTGTTGACGCCATCTTGATTTTAATATTTTTCATAAGTAACTGTGTTCTACTAGTCAAACCCTTTCATTTGATACCCATATTGACGGAGTTATGAGAAAATATTTAACCGGCCATTTTGTTGTCGCCATCTTGGATTTTAATATTTCTCATAAAGAACTGTATTCTACTCGTCAAACCCTTTCATTTGATACCCATATTGAGTAAGTTTTGACAAATTTTGTAAAACGCTTTCCTGTAGCGGCGGCCATCTTGGATTTACAATGGAACAGATTTTATTTAATTGTATTATCATCAGAACTAAAAGTTTGTACCAAATTTCATAGCAATCCGTCAACAGGAAGGGGGTAAGATTTCGGTTACTAGATTTGACGCAAATATAGATCCCTACCATATAGAGACCTACCTATATAAACAGGGTAAAACCGTTTCAAAATAGAAATAAACATCTTAGATATATGAATTTCTTTCCAAAATGATGTGTCCAATGATCGATCTATCGATCTGCTTTGAGGTCAGCAAAAAAGTTCTGTCAAAAAATAAAATACCCACTGCTGGAGATATCACTGTATAGGTGCTTAAAACTTCAACGTATCCATAACACTTTCAGTCTCACCATTTTTACGATTAAATTCATTTAAATAATTTTGATATGATATCTCTAAAACTGAGCACTTACCGCTCAAAACATTTAACTCTCTTAGCTCACAAAAAAAAAAAAAAAAATATAAATAAAATAAATAAATTTTCAGCTGATTCAAATGAGTAAAAGTTTATGAACTCGCTAAGAAATTTTTCCCCCATTCAAACAAAACATACATACATAGCGCCTATTGCATTAGGGAATTATCAAACACCTGTTGCTGCCATTCAGGTTTTCGGCTTTCTCGGATCAAGATAAGAGTTCATAAATTTTCCAAGCGACGCCAAAAAACATCGCTTGACCCATTTGACTGACTTAAAAGCTAGACAGAAAGTGCGTAAATTATCGCATCGCAAAGAACGATTTTCGCGTACGAAATGCAATTTCGGATCCGGTTATTTTCCCTCAACAACAAAAAACAGTGCAGCAGCAACAACAATAGCAACAACAAGAACAGCGAATGTGCCTTTGAAACATGTTGACACAAGGCGAGATATTGTATTTTCACTTGTGGCCAAGTCTCCTCTGCCCTTCCGACCAGTCGTATCGATTCGATTCAATTCACCGACACGATCGTTTTTGTGCAATATTTCTCGGTTGCATTATCAACCTTCCAGCGTGTTCTTGCTACGTGAAATGTGCGCAGACGCACACGCCGATGCAGACGCAATTTGCAAGAAAGTGTCGCCGAGACAGAGAGGAGAGAGAGAGAGAGAGAGAGAGAGAGTGAGAGGGGGCTAAAAATGGTATTAAGAAATTTTTTATTGACCATTTCGATTCTTTAATATGAGTCGCAACATGTGATTTGATAGCAACATGTTGCGTGGCTTTTGAAAATTGCCGCTTAACTTCTGTCGGAAGCTTTTATTGGATCTTGTGGCTGAGAACTGATTTAAGCGGGATGTGAAATAATATTTTCATGGCGAATTTAAATTATTGTTCTGCGGAAATTCTTCGTCGTTTGATAAGCAGTTGGGAGATTCGTATGTCTTTCGGGCGCAATTCTCAAAGAGCTTTTGAATAATGGCTTGGAATAAAGCGCTTTTTTATTATTAGAGCTCGGATTTTGAATATTTTGAATTATTTGAATTTATTGAATATTTTGAATTTTTTGCATTTTTTTTGAATTTTTTATTTTTTGAATATTTTTTGAATATTTTTTGATATTTTTTTTGAATATTTTTTGAAATTTTATTTAAAAAAATTTTTTTTTAAATTTTTTTTCATTTTTTTACATATTCAAATTCCGAGGCATATTTATATTAAATATTTTAGTCTGATGAAAAGAAGCTCTGCTCAAATACAGCTCCCTCAATCGGAAGAACCTTTCAGACGGAACTTTTTCCCGGTTCCCATTCAAATGGTCTATTTCTTTCGTATCTTCCTTGTATGATCAAATAGGCTCGTCCGTTCGATGTCTGTCCCAAAAATATATGGAAAGGCCTATATGCGCTTCACAAAGAGCACAAGATACGAAGGCAAAACAAAGCCTTTCTGTAACCATATCTTCTTCAGTAGTAAGCTATTGACTTTGCGGTTTTGTTGACCCAATGGGCATGACTTGAAAAAAAAATTTTTCTTTAAAGAATAGAGTATATGAACAGCTAAGACTACGCGGAGGAATTGCTAGTTGAAAATGCTTTAAATTATTTTTTTTTTTTTTTTTGAAGAAAATCAACCGAATTTGGAATTTCTGAAACAAAGTTGAATAACTTTTGCCCCTTTTTTAGAGCAGAAAATAATGGAAATTACAAAGCTTTGTTTTGATGTTTGCATACTGTGTTTAATTTTCACAGATAAGGTTCAGCATGGCAATGACTTTGAGGAAAAAAAAAAGGGACTGGAAAACTATATTGAATTGCAGGTGCTCGCTAATGATCGAAATGGAAAAAATAATTGCGATGAAGATGAAGTGCTCTGAAGAAGGGAATCAGTGGATTAATAATGAAGCACGTAATGTTTATTGAATTACATACGGGATAGACGAATGAGTGAGCTAAGGTCGGTAATGCTCGACAGAATGATAGCAGGTGCCCGCCTTTAGAAAGAAGGGTTTTCTTTGTGGGTCTCTCCGTTCATATAAGGCGACAAATCACCAGAGAGAAAATAGATTTGATGACGAGGGTCGTTCGAGGATGTGGAATAGGATCGTTTATCTCTTTTCCCCAAACGTCCGGTGCCATCAAAACCAAATTTTTCGACGCTAATTTGTCTTCTTATTTGAACGGTGACTAAGCGAAAGCTGTGACCTCCAACTGGAGTCGAAGTGATGAAGGATGTTACAACCAGTGCTCGGACTTCTTCCACTTTAGTGGTAGATCTACCACTATTTTCACTTTCTACCACTTCTACCACGCTAGGTTCAAATCTACCACTTTTTTATGCCTTTGTTTTATTTATTGTATGATCATTTAGAATAAATGAGAACATAAAAAATATGGTTCAATGTTATGTACTTATTATTGGAAAATATGTTGGCCGCTTCCTATTGTCAAGAATGTTGTCAAGAATGGCAGTATTGGCGTTTAACGTCATCCAATAAATATTGACACATTTTTTTATAACAAGAGAAAATACCTAAAAACAAGTAAGTTTCCCAATTTTCTACATAATCAGATGTGATATATTTTATTAATATTTTAATCAATTATAAATCTACCACTTTTTATAAAAATCTACCACTTTTATAAAAATCTACCACTTTTTAAAAATCTACCACTTTTTATAAAAATCTACCATTTCTATAAAAATCTACCACTGTTTTTTATTATAAAAATCTACCATTTCTTCTTTTAAAAATCTACCACCTTTAAAAATTTTCAAGTCCGAGCACTGGTTACAACATCAATGTTAAAATGATAAGCCGACCAAATTAATTGTTGCAATAGAACAAGAAAATCCCTCATTCCAACAGAGGTAAATCTATAATTGGCAAATTTAATAAGATGATTTAAAAGAAATGAGTTTCAGAGATTTGATGAAATTCAATCAGGAAATCGAAATGAGAAAAATGAAAGATCATTGGGTTCATTTCATTGCCTCAGTGCTCAGTGCAGAAGAGTGCTGCCCTTCGATCGTTGAATTGAAGTGCTCGATTTGATCATTATTCCGATTTCAAGGTTTCAGTTTTTTAGACCATCTTAAAAAAGTACTCAATTATCGAAGTGATGTCCCATGCGTTCTCTTGACTCCAACACATTATTCAAGTTCGTATTGTCGCTATGTAGGTGTCCAAATGAAATAGAAATCGCTTAAGCCGCTTTCAAATCTCAACGGCCTTACATAAGGTGAACGATTACTTTATATTTAAAGTCATAATTAAAAAAATGAGGCATTGTTTTAATAATTTTGTCTGCTTCTTTTGAATATCTTAGCTTGAAGCTTTGGTGACATAATCATCTTATTATTTTTATTATTATTTTTTTTTTGCAAGCTGAGATAAATGGCAAATAATTACTTGCTTGAGTTTTGGACTTGCGAAATTTCCGGAATATTTTTCAGTGACAATGCCATTTTTTCTATACCTACATGTGATCCATAATCTTTAAAGCTTCCTTTGAAGCTATTTTGAAGTGCATAAAGCAACAAATTGTAGCTTTAAGCGACCAAAATTAAGTCCTGTATCACATGAAAGGGGTCAAAATTTTGCGGAAAATACTACGCAATGCTTCACATACCCTTTCAAGTCAAATGTTTATAAGTATGCTTCGGAATTTGAATATGTAAAAAATATTTTAAAAAAATTCAAAAATTCTTATAATCCAAAAAATTAATTTAAATAAAAAATTCAAAAAATTCAAAATATCCAAAAATGTTCAAAAAAAATTCAAACAAAAAATGCCAAAAATTCAAAAAATTGAAAAAATTGAAAAAATTGAACAAATTGAAAAAATTAAAAGAAAATTGAACAAATTGAAAAAATTCAAAAAATTCACGTAAAAAATTCCAAATAGTTCGAATATTAAAGTATGCCATAATTGAAAAATTGAAATAATTGATAAAATTAACAAATCAAAATATGAAATAAAATATTCAAAAAAAATTTAAAAAATTAAAAATTGCAAAAAATTAAAAATGAAATCCAAAAATAAATTCAAAAATCAAAAATCAAAAAATTCAAAAATTCAAAAAATTCAAAAAATAATCAAAAAATTAAAAATTGAAAAATTTTGAAAAATTGAAAAAATTAAAAATTCCAAAAATTGAAAAAATTCAAAAAAATTCAAAAATAAAAATTGAAAAAATTCAAAAATTCCAAAAATAAAATATTCAAAAAAAATTCAAATCAAAAATGTCCAAAAATTGAAATAAATTGAAAAATAAAAATTAAAAAAATCAAAAAATTAAAAAAATGAAAAAAATTCAAAAAATTCAAAAATTCAAAAATGCCAAAAATTCAAAAAATTGAAAAATTGAAAAAAATTGAAAAAAAAATTGAAAAAATTGAAAAAATTCAAAATAATTCAAAATCCGAGCTCTATTTATAAGCATATCGACGAGCATTCATGAAAACCTCGGAAAAACAAAAAAAAATCTTCGGAAAAAAAAATCTGGAAGACTTTATTCTTCAAGTGAAATCTTTGATTCTTTTCATTCCTTCACCAAAAATAAAAAAAAAACACTCACTCATTCACGTCTATTTCAATCCAATAGGGTAGATAAAGAAAAAAGAATGTATCACAGCTAATTAAACGAATTGAGTCACGCACATTTTTCTACTGAAATTCAAGCTTGATCGAAGCCAAGATTCTGGGGGATAAACAAATAGAAAAATCTTGTATCTGCACCCACTCGAAAACGGAACTAGACAATGAATTCTTCGGAGTAAAAAAAAAAAAGAATGCAAAGAACAAATCTGTGGACGCAATCGGCTTAACGTGGAATAACGCGGAACCATTAACTATTAAGCCGGTCTCTTTTTATGGCCCTCGATGGTCTTGGAACGCCCACAAAAAAAAAATCAATAAAACCGAAATTTATAAAAGAAAAAGCAAAGCATCCAAAGACAAGACAAATCTTGTCACAAAGAGACATTGTTGTAAAGTACCAAGACATGTACTTTTATATGCGATCGGCAGAGTGAATTCGATCTGGGAGACTGGATTTCCGAAGCGGATTAGAGTTTATGGCAGATAGAAATTTCAGAAAACTTTAGGTTATAGATAAAATTCTTGAAGAAAGCAGGCATCTAGGGTTTCCTTGCATTTTCAGATAAATACAGTATTTTCCTTCCATAACACTGGTTTACAGAATTCTTTTTTCTCATGAAGTCTTCATTGGTTAAAATTTTTTACTCCCTCACTTATAAAATCATATCTCTGCCATTTATGTATAGATTTTGAAAACGAATATTTCATTTTGTTTAGTAAGGAACATGCTTTAAACAAAAAAAAATAAAAAACAAAAATTTATCATGTGCATCAAGTTAACTTGCACTTTTTAGAATTTCCCAAAAAAAAAATTATTGTGCTGTAATGTGCCCAGTTTGTGCTATCATGTGCCGTTTCGAAAGAAAAAATTTCTCAAGGGATGCCATTTTTATGAGGAGTGGAAGCTAACTTTACACGAAAAAAGGACCTCCTCATAAAAATGGCTTCCATTGAGGAATTTTTTTTTTTTCGCAACGGCACATGATAGCACAAACTGGGCACATTACAGCACAATAATTTTTTTCGGGAAATTCGAAAAAGTGCAAGCTAACTTGACACGAAAAAAAGGACCTCCTCATAAAAATAGCATCCCTTGAGGAATTTTTTTTCGAAACGGCACATGATAGCACAAACTGGGCACATTACAGCACAATAATTTTTTTCAGGAAATTCGAAAAAGTGCAATCTCACTTGATGCACATAAATTTATCTGCCTGCGATCGATGAAAGAAAAAATTTCATGAATTTTCTACAAACATATATAATTTTTTAAGGTTTGTAAGTTTACAGAATCTTATTTCCTTGACTGACCTTAAAACTATGTGAAAGAAAGTCATAGAAGGGTTAATTTTCTTCAACTTGAGGGATAATTTGTTCAAATGGGATGTTGCATTATTGAGTTAAGATCGAAAAAGCTGTAATACCCCCTTAAAAATTTCCTCCCCAAAATTTAATACAAATATTTTTTTCGACCAAAGTCCATGGGAAAAGTGCACCGAGATCTCCTGAGAAATTCAAAAATATTATTTGTAACCTGAAGTATTTTTCCTCATTTCGAAGATTAAATTTTTTAACGCTTAAGGCCTGAATATTGACTAAAACACCTCTGCGCGACTTTGAACTTCTTTCAGATAAAAAAAATCATTTTGGAGACTTTTCTATAGGTACCTACCTATATTTGTCCGCAATTGTGACGCCCGGTTAAGTGTTAGAACTTTAAAGGACATCAAAGGAGCGACACAGGCCCCGATTAAGAGGTTGGCAAGACGGGTAAATGCCCAGAAGGGCACTGTGACCGACGGCAGTTTAACATAGATATGCCATATTAGTGCCCCATTATTGCAATGATAAGTAGTGGCGGCAGATATCGATTTTGCCCAGGTCGGTTCACTTAGTGGGATCCCCTTTTTCATTTTCCCTTTACCCCTAGTCCAAATCACCACTTTTAAAATATTTAAACATAAAATTGTTGCCTTCTGTTTTATTTTTAGTATGCCGATATAGAAAAATTCAGAACTAATAAAAAATGTTTGGTAATTTCAATGTATATGTGACTTAATTATATGGAAAAAAGTTGAGCCGTTCAATTTTCTTCTATTTCAAGATAATTTGTTCAATGGAATGTTGCATATTGGGTTGTGAAAAGCTGTATCATCCAAAAAATTCCAAATTTAGATCAAATTTTTTTTTACAAGTCCATGAAAATCACCTAAAATTCAATTAATTATTTCCGAAATTTTCTTCATTTCGAGATGAAATTTTGTTAACGCTTAACTGAATTTTGAATAAAAATGCGCAGTTTGAATTCTTAAAAACATATCACTTTTATATATACTATATTTGTGCGCAATGTACCCAATTTAAACTATAAAAATAAAGACACACAGCTTTAGAGGTTTGAATGCAAAACATCGTACGGCGCATTTCTAATCAAAGATATGCCATATTAGTGCCCCATTATTGCAATGATAAGTAGTGGCGGTAGATGTTGATTTTGCCCAGAGTCGCACAAAAGCTGGATCGGGCCTCTCTCTTTCTTTCCTCTTTACTCGCGATTAATTCCAATTCGATTCATCCTTAATTGAATGACATCATTTAACCATAAAATTATTGCATTCCTGTTTTTCTTCGTTCATATTTGCCGCGCATTGAAGACGTTCGCTAATGCCGCAAAAATGTTGTGCGATTAAATTTGAATGAATGAATGAAATTAATTTATCAATAAAAAATTGAGACTCTTGTTCATTGTTTTCGCTTCTGTTTCAAATAATTTAATTACAGAGTCCAGGCACATTTTCCCATATGCTCGTGTGTGTGTGCTGCGTGGCTGCTGTGAGTTCGCAAAAATTAAAAATGATTTATGATGGTCAAAGTGTTCCTTTCTTCGGGCCCATGACTAATCATAAATGAATTCGATAGGTTTTATTCGATTAATTCTTCATTTCTCTTTGAATAGAAAAAAGCTCTAGTGAATTGAAGAATGGAAACTTTGAACTTGAAATTTTGAACGAGCCTTGGGATGAAAGCAGCAGTGTGAAAAGATCAAAACGGTTATCATCTTTAGATTGAATTTATTTATGTCTTTCTACTGGCAGAACAATGTACAAATTCCTACTAATTGAATACCAGAAAATATATTAAATAAGCTTGCTATGGACGGTTTGAAGAAAACATTTTTCGCTCTCACTTTTGGTTTAATCACACCAAGGTGCTGCCATAAAGTTGCGTAAAGTTATAAAAATATTTTTGTTCAAGATATAAAATTTTTTTTTAAATTGATCATTTTACAAGAATATCTTATTTGAAGGACGATGCACATATGTATGTAAGAACCAGGTTTTTTAAAGTTTCAAATTGGTAGCATAATTTTTCGAACTTCAGTGGCAACGCTGCAAACACAAAAATTCTTTGATTTAAATTTTTTGTTTTGAAAATTTTCATCTATCAAAAATGTTCAATAATTTCAACCAATCAGAATACTTTCAACGCTACGTCACAAGTGTATGTACATGCGCAGAAGAATCAAATTTTGAACTCTGATTGTCGTAACCTTATAATTATGCCTCGGAATTTGAATATGTAAAAAAATGAAAAAAAAAATTCGAAAAAAAAAATATTCAAACAAAAATGCACAAAAATTCAAAAAATTGAAAAAATATTGAAAAAATTAAAAAAATTCAAAATATTGAAAAAATTGAAAAAATTAAAAAAATTGAAAAAAATTGAAAAAATTAAAAAAATTGAAAATTTGAAAAAATTGAAAAAAATTGCAAAAAAAAATTCAAAAAATTGAAAAAATTCAAAAATTCAAATAATTGCAAAAAATTCAAAAAATTGAAAAAAATTGAAAAAATTCAAAAAATTCACAGTCAAAAATTCCAAATTAGTTCAGATTTAGTATGCCTACTAAAATGTTGAATTGTCAAATTAAAAAAAAGGGCCTACTTTAGTGAATAAAATATTCAAAAAGCACAGTTAAATGCAAAAAAATTCAAAAAAATTTAAAATATTTAAAATCCGAGCTCTACTTATACAGCCCTATTCTGAATAAATGTTTCACGTGAAATTTTCCGACAGTTTCAATAGAAATTTGTATTGAAACTGCTGGAAAAGTTGACGTGAAATATTATTCAGAATAGGCCTGATAATTTCCGATTAATTATCTACCTTATCTCACAAAAGGTCAAAATTCTTATTAATTTCTTTTCCATTTTCCGAAAACTTTAATCAGAGCACTAGCAAACGGTCCTAAGGGTCTTATAGTCAGGTGGGACTGACAATACAATACCCGATACAAGCGGGTATGTTTGAACATTTCTTGAAACAGGCCCCAAGACCACTACTATCAAGAGGTATTGTAGAGATTTTAAAGGCTATTAAGGACCTCATATTCAAAATATTCCAATTTTCGGATATTTAATCGGAGGCTTAAATATTAGATCAAATTCTAAAATTCATTGAAATTATTTCGAACAACTCAGATTTTGTCAGAGCTTTGGAGATTTTTGTGACAGACCTTAGTACTGGAGGTACCCTTATAAAGTCAGCCGATAAGTAAAATATTTTAAAAGGATGTTTATAGACTGTAGACGAAGCTTAGGGGCTGTCATTAAATACTTAAAATTTTTATTACTGTTTTAACGTTCGCGTCTTAGGTCTTTGCTCTATCTCTCTCGCTTTTTATAACAGAACTGTCTGCGCAAAGACTTAAGGACTCGAACGTGAAAACAGTCCCTTACATATCAACTTTCGTTCAAGATCCATTTGCGTTTCAATACAAGGAGAAAATTGTTGAAAAACGCCCACTTTTCAATAATTTGGAAATTACATTAGCTTCCCTTAAATATGTTTTTTAATTTCCTTTGAAAGTCCATATTTTTTGAATTTTCGCGGGTAGTCACCAGATTCGCTCTATCTCTTCATTTCAAGGAGATATCGGCGTTTAAAGGTTTTTTGAAACTATATAAAAATATATAAATATATCTGTCCGTCAACCGTATACAGTTGTCTTATAGGGCATTTACATATACGTTTTAGCGCTACTCGTTTAAGCTAAAACGACCAAGTGAAAACGGGGTGTTTACATATGCGCATGTGGTTTTGTCATTTTGTGGTTATCTTTTGTTTGCTCAACGCGTGAAATATGAGTGAATATTGTAATTAAGAAAAGAAGCAATTATTGATATTGCGTTTTGCATTTTTATAGTGATGACACTCGGATTTCGATATTTTTATCAGTTATAAGCAGGATTTATCTTGTTTAGCTACTTGTTTTAAATTTAAACAGAGAAAGTTTCTCGTTTTAGTTTTGTATGATAAAACGGGAAAAATCTAAGTTGTTTTAGTGCTAAAACAGGCAAAGTTGCTTAAACGCGAATAAAACGGCATATGTAAACGGCCTATTATCGAAGAAAAGTTATTGACGAAAGCTACTATGGGTGTCCGCGGGGACATGAGTAAGAACAAGTTCGAGAATGGACCAGATCGTACAATATTAAGGTACTAGGGTCTGTTACAAAAATCATAAAAAATTTTCAAAAAACAGAAAGTAAATATAGGTACATATATCTCATTTGATTTCAAAAAGAACAATTCAAAAAACGTGATCTAAGGTTTATAAACTCTTTTACATAAGCTTCAGTCCATGAGATATTCATCTCAAAAATTTGAGAAGCATTATAGGTACATTGAAGAATTTTTTAGAGACACTGAACTGTGGACTTTCATAACTTTTCTATTTCTAAAAAAAAATTAACAAAAATAAAAAATGTTTTCCTTCAAAATGTTATCATGAATATTAATCAAAGGGACTTTAGTGAAGCTAAAAGAAAAAGGTCTACAATTTAATGACTTTGACGAGCACTAACGAAAGAAAGAAAGAAAGAAATTCATCAATTCGCCTACCTTTTGACACCTGTCCGAGACAATCATGAAGTGTGAAAATAAAAAGTGCTCACCTTAATTCCGGGAAAGCCGAAAAATTTAAATAAAACTCCACGCGCAGCCTTAAGACAAATGGGTACAATGAAATTATAAAAAAAAAATGGTCCTCATTTTACATACGAATTTCTATTATGTCATTAAGCATAAGCCCACTTAAAGCTTGCGTGAAGAAAAAGCTTCCGAAAAATATCCAAAATGAGTTTGGGAGGCGCTTTGAATATTAAGTGCTGCTGTTTTTTTTTTTAATTTTTTTTGTTTTTTTTTTTTGTCGTAATGACAGTCACATATTTCACATTCTTCGCATACGAAAATATTGATTGAGTATTTTAGACAACGTTTTTTCCATTTTAAAATCTTCAATTTTCGTGGGAAAATTGAAGTCCACCTAAAAGTTAGGATGACTTAAGAGTAAATATTGTCGGAGCTGAAATTAGACGCCTGAAATGATTCATCAACACATTCGGCTAAGTCTTTTTCCTCTCTAAAGTCTTTATTCAATTGAAGCGGAGCCGCGAATTTCACATTTTTGAAAATATTCCATATAAGTCAGCATAAACAAATTCATTTCAATTTTTCAATGTTCTGAAGTGATGAGAAATGTTCAAGATTTGACCAAATAAGACCACATTTGTGATAGCTTAAAGGGTTAGGGTGTTATCGGAAGTTAAAATCCAAAAACAACAAAAAATTGGGTTCAAAAATCGTCATTTAAAACATTATTCGCGGCTCCGCACAGTGGGGCCGCTCCATATATTTCTTGGAAAAAATAGAAGGAGTGGTCGTAGAGCATTGAAATAGCATAAGCACTTCTGTGAGCTAAACTAAGATATTTTGAAAAAATCTTGGAAATCCGCCCACTGCCACACCCACCTCCCATATAAGTGCACATGTCAAAATTTTTATTTTTGGACCTAGGGACCAATTATGAATCCCTCTGAAGATCGAAAATATCATTCAAAATAAGAAGATGAAACAAACGGTGACTTATTGTTAATAAAACAAGGAATATATAGAAAATTTATTTTTAAATTTTACACTGAGAAAAATTTTTGCTTAAAAAAGAAATATAAAAATTTTACAATTTTTTCAGTGTATTTCAGTTTTTGTAAAACCTTTTGAATGTTTTAAAAAAATACCTTGTTTTATTAACATTAAGTCACCGTTTGTTTCATCTTTTTATCTTAATTATTTCTGGAGATATAAAATTTTTAAAAAACATGCCGTATGAGTAATGTGTTTTGTATCATTTTCGCACATTTGTACTGGATATTTGTGCTAGAGCATATATGTGCACTTTTAATTTTTTGAATATCTCACTGTTGCGCCATTTAATTTGAATGAAATTTTTTTAAATGAAAGCAAATACTTAGAGGTATTTTTAAAAAAATTTTGCAGAGCGGCAGCAAACTTGTAATACACTGAAAATTTTTTTTTAAATTGTCTTTTTAGTTTTGCGGGAAAATTTTTTTCAGTGTAAAAATTAAAAATTTTTTTTTTTGATTTCCTGTTATACTAGCAATCGGCAAACTGGAAATACATTGAAAAAAATTGTCCAAATTATCTTTTTAGTTTTGTGGGGAAAATTTTTTCAGTGTATAAATTAAAAATTTTTTTTTTTGATTTCCTGTTATATTAGCAATCGGTAAACTGGAAACACACTGAAAAAAGTTTTAAAATTATGTAAGTAAGGTAAGTGTACCACGTAAGGCCCGGCTCCTCGTAAGGCCCACTTTCATTTTAACCAACTTCTAACTATCAAATGTTTCTGTACTTGCACATGTTGAAACATGTCCTCAAGTTATTTCGTAGAAATAAAAAATTAAGACAATCGCACTATATTTGCGGCGACCACAGTCAATTGAAAATAACAGAGGCGTAAAAAAGCCATTTTTATAGTGGACGATGCTTAAAAAATAATGATCTATAGTGAAATTGTGGGTTGCTTTCTTAAAATAACAAAGTTTGTTGTATTGTGAAGATACAGAGGTATGTTTATGGTAAAAAAATCAATAGCAAATTTTTTTTTCTTGGAAGACCTATGAAGGCCCACCATAAAAAATTCAACAACGGTCATTAAGAAAGCTTATATTGAGTTGCTCTGAGGTCAAAAGACGGCAACTATACCTTTTTTTTTGCTTAAATAGCGTTTAATCTTTAATTCTTAATCAAAAACAGGTTAGTAACATTCGTTAAGTTTTTTTTTAAATAAACGAATTTTGTCTGATATTTTAATTTTTTTTACTAGCTTTTACAATATAAATTAACATAAAAGGCTTTCAAAAGTAATGAATGCAAGTTTGGGTTCATTATCTCAAACAAGGAGTAAGTAGGCCTTTTAAGGTGCACATGTTCCTTGTAAGGCCCAAAATGACGTTTTTTTAAATCGCATTTTAGGAGCTTTTCCGATAATGATTTTTGGTAGAATTTTTTGTTTTTCTATAGAAAATTTATCAAATAAAACAACACAAAAATAATCGGGTTTCTATCATCAATACTTTGTACGCTGTAATCGAAAAGGTGTTAGGTGGGCCTTACGTGGTACACTTACCTTATTTAATTTTGTGGAAAATTTGTTCTCTGTGTAAAATTAAAAATTTTTTTTTTTTGATTTCCTGTTATATTAGCAATCGGCCAACGTTTGTTTCATCTTTTTATCTTAATTAGTTTTTGAGATATTAAATTTTGAAAAAAGGCTTATTAAAAAAGGATTTTCAAGGATATTTCAAGGACCGTTCAAAATAAAAATCTAAAAAGTAGTCTCCACAGTGTTTTTAGATGGCACCTATCGAAAAATCAACAAAAATTAAAAATTCATTTCATGATGCCGCATGCCTTTGCTTAACCCGCCAGACCCTTTGAAGCAGTTCTTTCTCTGGTATGCAAAATTTTTCAAATGTGAGTTAGCAGGTTTACACTCTCAGCCTATGTTATGTACGAGTATGTACCTGCATACTTTTAAATCGAATCGTTTTCTTCTTAATTTCCATAATTGACCTACTGCAGGAAAGGAACACCATCGCTTAAGGGAAAGGTGGTTCATCAAGCTTCAATTGTCTTCGATGCTTAACCCTTTCTCCACTCGAGCTTTCCAACGGGGCGCGCTGTAGTTGATTTGTAATTATAGAATTAATTCCTCCATTAAACTATTAATATCGCTATCAAAAGTTCGCTCAGTGGGCGCTCTTCCGACGAAATTCCTCAAGTGAAAAGAAAGCACAAATTGTTGAGGCTTTTTTTTCTTTTTTTCTTTTGTTTTTGGCTTCTATTGTGCATGAGGAATGGCAATGGCAATGTCAGCAACGTTATGTCTGGTCAGGTCACAATGATAGCGTCTTCGCTGCAAGTTTTTAACTAATGGATTAAATGCAATGGAAATAGAAAAGAAAAGCCTTTTTTTCCACTCATTCCGTTCGCTATTAATGCGAATGAATGAAAACGAAAGCGGACAGCCTGAGACACGCTGAGAAGCAATTCATAATTTTTCTTTTTGATAACAGATTTCCGCCGGTTTGGACGACTTTAATGCACAAATGAGCTTTGATTGCGGCTTGAATTCATTAATTTGTAAATGCCGCAATTAAGCCTTTTTTATTCGTCTTGTCTTTAAATCAATTTCATTGCCATGGAGTGGAGTTTTAAAATTTTTTGAATATTTTAGAGAAAATTAAACGGATCTAGAGGTAGTTGGGGCTTTCCCGAAGAGATTTTGTGCGCGAAGAATGGCGAGAAAAAATGAAACTGTTTTGACGGAAATAGTCTTCAGTGGAAGATTAAAGATTTTTCGAAACTATTTTACCTGAAATTCTAGATACGCCAATGATCCATACTAGAGCTGGGGAACTATCGATAGTTGCAACCATCGATAGTCTAAAATATCGATAGTACTATCGAAAGATATATATTAAAATTTAAACTAATTTCGTTGGCAAATTGCTAGTGATTTCAATCTCCTATAATTCTCATTTGGTTTGTAAAATGGGATGAAGCAAGAACGTGTGTAAGTTTGGTCTTATTTATTAGTTCGATAAAGCTGGGGAGCTATCGATAGTTTTATAATAGATAGTTTCGATTGTCGATAGATTCCTTAATCGATAGATTTCATAATCGATAGGTTCAAATATCAATTATTTAAATAATCGATAGGTCCAATAATAGATTTTTTCAATAATCGGTAGGTTCGATAATCGATAGTCCAAATTATCGACAGATTCAACAATCGATAGTTTCAATGATCGATATTTTCAACAATCGATATTTCCGATAATAGTTTCTAGAAACGATAGTTTCGATTTACGATAATTTTGACAGTCGATAATTTTGATAATCGAAAGATGAATTTTCGAGCGGCTCTCGCAGTTATCTAAATAAAGGCGGTTTTAGGAATCTGTCCATTTTAAAAAGAAGAAAACTATCGATAGTCGTCAAAATCCATCGATGGTTTCGATTGTCGATATATTGCATAATCGATATATTCCATAATCGATAGTTTTTATAATCGATAGGTTCAGTAATCAATTATTTAAATAATCGATAGGTCCAATAATAGATTTGTTCAATAATCGGTAGGTTCGATAGTCCAAATCATCGATAGATTCAACAATCGATAGTTTCAATGATCGATATTTTCAACAATCGATATTTCCGATAATGGTTTCTAAAAACGATAGTTTCGATTTACGATAATTTTGACAGTCGATAATTTTGATAATCGAAAGATGAATTTTCGAGCGGCTCTCGCAGCTATCTAAATAAAGGCATTTTTAAAAATCTGTCCATTTTAAAAAGAAGAAAACTATCGATAGTCGTCAAAAACCATCGATGGTTTCGATTGTTTGAAGCCATCGATAGTGCTATCGATTGTTTCTCCAGCTCTAATCCATACCCTTTCTATCAGAAAGCTACATATCGCACACCCTCTTCTAAGGTGACACAACTCAAAATTTCTCATTTTTCAGAAAACGCAAAAAACAAAATGCGTCTCAGTGTCAATCAAAGCAAGAAGCAAGGCATTGACGGGGTATTTCAGCTTTTTATAATAACATAAGCGGAATAGAATTTTTTGTGGAGGTAGGGAGGTGAATTATGCTCATTTTCCATATGTTAACTCAAAATTGAGGATTTTTGAGTTGTGTCACTTTAGAAGAGGGTGTGCGATATGTACATACTAAATGCAAACGAGACTCCGTGGGATTCTGAGTATAGCACTACCTACTAAGGAGACTCTAATTTTGTTTCTTCACTGGCCCAGCTCAGTACTCTTACAATCTTAGGTATATATGTATGTACGTAGTATGTAGCAAATTTTACTTATAGAATAGTCTTTGTTTTCATCATCTACATATTTACATATTTGGTATGGTGTATCTTAAAATCGCCGCTGCCCCTTCTCCTTTCCCTGTACGTTTCACATGATCAAAGTAAGAGTTGCCGCGAAAAAAAATCTCCTAACCTAAACACATACATCCAATTTAAACTCTAGACTATTTCATGCATCACTTTTGCGTTAATAACACCGAAAACTATTTTCCATTGCATACCTTTAGGCACAACTCAAAAATCTGTTTTAAAAATATCATTAGGGCAACAGAAAATATTTAAATTCAGCGCCTAAAGGTATACATTTGAATATTTGAAAACCAATTAATTTAATCAGAGCTGCCCAAGTGGTTCGCTCCACGGGTAGTTGAGCGTAAAAGAGAACAGTTTTGCACACGTATAGAAATCGTGAGCGACAAACGAAAACTTTTGATTGAACGTAACTTAACTTAACTAGAGCACACATTTCCTGATTTAGAGGCACGCACACTATCCCCATCGACAATGGTAGGTACAATGGCGGATTTAGCGAATAGGCAACATAGGCTGCTGTCTAGGGCGGCAAAGGGTCTTGCCGACTCAGGAAGGCAATCGGCCCAATGAAAGGGATTTTAAGGTTTTGTTGATTTTTGAATAGATACTACCCTAACACACTGTAGGAACCGATTTTTAGGTTTCTATTTCCCAGTGTCCTTGAAATATCCTTACAAAAACCATTTTATTAAGCCCTTTTTCAAAAATTTATATCTCAAAAACGAATTAAGATAAAAAGACGAAACAAATGGCTACTGATAGCTTATAAAACGGAAAATTTGAAAAAAATTTTTTTTTAATTTTACACTGAGAAAAAAACTTTCACAAAAGAAAATAAAAATTAAAAAAATTTTTTCAGTGTATTCCCGTTTTCGCGCCACTTTCTCGCTACTTCTAAAAAATACCTCTGAGTATGACCTTTAACTAAAAAAAATTTTATCAAAATCAAAAGGTAGTTTTAGGAGATCAAATTCTGACCGTCAATTCATCAATAACATAAAAAGTGAAAAATAGGCTGCTGTCTGAGGCGGAAAAATCGCAACTGCCTAGCGCGGAAATTTGTCTTAATCCGCCCCTGAATAGGGGCCAAATATTCGCTTTGCTATGAATTATTCCATGCCAATGCAAACTCACATAATCACTTTTAATTATTCAATAAAAGGAATTCTTTGTCATATTTCGTCCGAGCAAAATTGCTCCGCCATTTTTCGAAAGCCCGAAAATTGACTCGATTAATTGGCAAAAAAAAAACAAAAAACCTCCCCAACGTCTGCTCGACAAGTCTCTATAAATCGACTGCCTAATTGCTTTCATTTCTGCTCTTGCGATAGGCAATTTGTATGTATGTGTACGCACCTAGTTACACACATATTCGTCCATGAACATACAACCGACAACAAAATTTGGAAAGCCTGCTAATGACTGGCTGTCAAACGATAAGAGAAGCAAATTTTCCCTTTAACAAGAGTTGGCAAATGCCTTTAGAAGAATTCCAGTTGAAATTCAATTAGAACGAAAATTCATATTGGCCTGCAAGCCCATAGAAAAAGGGTCGAATTAGAACAAGCTTGAGCCATGAAGACTTTTGGACGAGCAATCAATTCATTGCTTGCGAAAAGACTTATGCCTGCCTTACACTTGTTGCCAATCGCACAATCAATTTTACTAGAGATGAAGTTATTTTATTTACTCAAACATGCTTTAATTCAACATTCATAGGTTGGGATAGCCAAAGAGTGTTTATCAGAAAATTCATAGAGTTTTACTTTAATCTTTGTTTCTATTGGGCAACGCTGCACAGTGGGGAAAATGCGGAAAAAAAGAGACTTTTTCGACTAATGCTATTCAAAAATCTAATGATGCAGTTTGATAGAGGATAGTTTGACTAAAAAAAATCTGAAATTGGTTTCCATAAAATGTTATATTTCGCCTTTGAAAGAGTTATGTGAGTTCACCTGAAAATTGTACCGCAAAGCGTAAAGAAAATTTTCATATAATTTAGTAACGTGTATATTAAGGTGTCCCAAAAAAAAATTTTTTCTGGGCACAAGCGTTTTTTGAAAGCTAATGGGGTAAAGTATTTTTCAGAATTTTTTCAGATTTTTTGGAAAACGTTTAGAGGTCCCCCAAAGCCGTTTTTCCCTAGTTAACAGATTTTTGTTGGGACACCCTAGTGTATATGGAAGAAATGTTTGCTTATGCAGTTTGATTGATATTATAATTTAAATATAGCATTTAATTTTTCACAAAAAATATAAACTAACTGATTGACGTAAGTGGTTGAATAGATATGTTATGTGCAGTGCCGGCCACCACTACATTTACTATTTGCTTGTGTATGCGTGCACATTACACAGCGAGAAACAGTTGTGGATGTTTTCATACAAAATTGAATAAATTTTTCTTAGAGCCGAAAAATTTGGTTCTTTAGAACTGGGTATGTCCCTTTTTTCAGTTCATCTTGAGCTCTTTTATCTTGAAAATTTAAAGTGCAGAGCACTGAATGTTAAGAACAACGATGAAAAAATTCCTGAAGTATAAAAAATTCATTTTCTTCGAAGTGTATCAGGGCTGAAAAAATTTACGTTCTCATCTAGCTTCATCCGACGCAGCTCCGCCTCGCTTGACGTTTTCCACTCAACTGAACGAATTTTTGGGCTCTCAGCTTTGCTTCTCATTTGAGAGCAATTTTGTGCACATACGAGTGCTTACGATCTTTTTGCTTCTAGCTTGCTTCCGTGGCCGGCACTGGATATGTGCGATACAAAAGTGCACTAAAAAATGAAGTTTTTGCAATTTTCGTTGGAGAAAAAAAGCCTACATCGGCTCACTGCAAAAAAAAGTGAAAGATAAGAGTCTCTTCTTTCAGTTTCATCAATAAAAATCCCCAAATTTTACCAATATTTTGAAAAACTTACAAATTAGCTAACGCTGTTATGCAAATTTCAACGCATTTTAGCGAGAAAATCTATAGCTATGGGCCAATGGGAGGTACCCCTACCTACGATTTGAATAATTTTTGGCACACATCCATATTTTTGCATAGCCAAAATTCTGACTGAGTTTTGTTGAAATCGGTTGACTTTTAGAGGTAGCTACCATACAAAGCTATAACTATGCGACTATGGGAGGTACCCCTAGGGGTTGACCAATTTTGACAATTTTTTGTTTTTTTTTCTTAGTTACATTCATAAAACCAAGTGTGTCAATTTTTACTTTTATTTTACTACTCCTTCTACTTTTTTCCAAGAAATGTATGCGGCTTCCCCACTGTGCGTTGCTTTGCGTTTAACAACAAGTGCAACGCTGGCTTAAATATCAACCCGATTTCAAATATTTTCGGGGAATTTTTCACTGCAGATTCGGAAAATATTTGTCATTCTAAACACACTGGGAAGGAACACACTGGAAGGGAGCAAGATTATCAAGCATTTTTTTTACAAAGGTCATGCCTCGGAATTCGAATATGTAAAAAAATGAAAAAAAAGTTCAAACAAATATTCAAAAAATATTCAAAAAATATTCAAAAAAAAATGCAAAAAATTCAAAATATTCAAAAAAATCAACAAAAAAAAAATTCAAAAAAATCAAAAAAAAAAATTCAAAACAAAAATGCAAAATATTCAAAAATTCAAAAAATATCAAAAAAAAATTCAAACAAAATGCAAAAAATTCAAAAAATATCAAAAAAATCAAAAAAAAATGCACAAAATTCAAAATATTCAAAAAAATATCAAAAAAAAATTCAAACAAAAATGCAAAAAATTCAAAATATTCAAAAAATTCACAAAAAATTCAAAATGTTCAAAAACAAAAATTCACAAAATTCAAAATATGTCAAAAAATATCAAAAAAAAAAAATTGCAAAATATTCAAAAATTAAATTCAAAAAATTCAAAATATTCAAAAAAATTTCAAAAATTCAAAATATTCAAAAAATTCAAAACAGTCAAAATTCCAATTATTCGAAATGCTAAAAATGTCTGAAAAATTACAAAAAAAGCTACTTGACTAAAATGGATTCAAAAAGACAATAAATGCAAAAATTCAAAATGTTCAAAAAATATTTATTTAAAAATTCAAAAAATTCACAAATATTCACGAGAAAATTTCTTTTTAATTTCTAAAAAAATTCGAACATTATTTTAAAAAATTTTCAAAAGATAAATTAACAAAAAATTGCTACGTCAAAAATTCCAGATTAATTGCGATTTAGTAAGACCTATTAAATGTTAATTTGTCAAATTAACAAATTATCAATCTACATCAGTGAATCAAAATATTCAAAATAGCCAGTTAAATTTGCAAAAAAATTTCTGTATGATTCAATAATTTCTAAATAATTCCAAAAATATTCAACAACTTGCAAAATCGACTCTAGTCACACATTCTCGATCTATAATTGACACCCTAAGCACTTATTGTTTCCGCGGCAAAAATATTTCTAGAAAAATGATCCCGCGAACATCATTTAAAAATAGCTCAGTTTTCTTTGACGTCTCAAAGATCTCAAATTAGGAAAGAAACATTTTTCAATATTTTCCATTAAAAAAAAACTACGCGGAACAGACGCCTAAATCAAGAACCTGGAAGGTCATCGAAATTATTTGTCCCCCCTCCTCCTGATTCGTGCAGTTCGCCCGCAAAATTATTTCCAATTATAATGATCCTCGAAAGCTATAAAAATATGTTTCTATTTTCTTTTGCACAATCTCAGACAGTGTCCGCTCAAATATCATATCTGGATAACCTTTGGAAACGCTATAAGTTCACATCATTCTCTGTCGGATGTGCTGCCTTGGCGCTAAGCTGCCACAGAGACTCGTAAAGTACATTTCGACGGCAATAAATCTGATCGTTGGATATGTGCTGAAAGTCAGAGGCTTAAGTGACGCCTACACGCGTTCCGGACAGTCCCACCATTGGTCTACGATATGCCATAGATACTTAAAAAAAAAAAAATCTTCGACACTGCATGTGCACTTCCAAATTATCCCGGTCGGGTTTTCGGCGTTTACTCCCGCCGCCGCCCGCCGCCGCCGACGTTTAATATTCACATTTGATTAAGAGCGACACTTGACGCTCAGTTTGAGATTTGGCATTCGAATTTCGCTGCTTCTATTCTCGAATATTGTGTTTAGTTCGAGCATCCAGTCGAGGTTACGCCAGTCCGATCAGCCTCAGACTGGTCCATTTCACCGTCGCCGCAACGATCGGTTGGCTTGGCTTTTTTAGGAACTTTATCTCATATCTTCTCTCATACCTTCTTTGATTAAGAATATGTACGAGCATGTCGCGCCTCTGCCGGGCAGATTAAATTTACGCTGCTAGGCTGCGATGAATGAATGGGCACCGCAGCCAGCGGCCAGCGTCCATTGTCCGTACGTCGACTCTTCGAAAGATGGCGTCGGCGATGGCGTCGGCGTTGGCGATGGCGGCGCAGCTGGCTTTTTCGAAATTCTAGCTGTGATTTTCGCACGAATCGGTGTCGTTTGATTCACACTGTCAACTCAGAACGGAAAGAGTCCGATCATTCGTCGAATCGTAAGATCCTCGAGAGCACGCATTGTCGCGTCGTCGCGTCAACGGTATTTGTTAAGCAAAAAACCGCCATTTCGGTCGATGAAAGAAATCGTGATTATATAACGTGCTCCTTTTATTCTTAAATATATAACTTCTTCCCATCCAATTCAATTCGAGTTCCAATTCAATTCGAGTTCACTTCAATAAGTCATCTCTCAATCAAGAGTGGAGTTAAAAACAATCAAAGAAGTCCTTAAAAGCCCTGTAGTGCAACATCTCCCCCCCATCATTTATACCTAAAGAGCAATTGATTATCTCAGGCTGTGTTTAAAAAGGATTAAGACTGCCTTGTGAAAATGCCAACGATTGCTGAAGAGTCCATCGATGCCTTCCAACAGTACTATGCCCGCCCGCCGGAGCGGCCAAAAAAGCGATCTTTCAAGCAGATGCTCTACGACCCTGACGAAAGCAAGTACTTCGGCAGGACGATAGCAAGCTGGGGTAAGTCCTCACGTATCCTTATAACCCTCCTTATCGACATCATGTCATTGAGGAAGCAAGTATTGTCTCAATATAAGAGTAATATACATAGATATTAAGAAAAGATTACGTAAAAGAGCTAGCTAGCTAGCATTGAAATGTGAGGGCAGCATGAACAAACATGCATGCATACATACACTCGGAGCTCTAGAGGAAGCTCGTTGCTTCCATTAAAATTTATTGCGCCAGTTTGCACAAGTGAGCTTAATAGGCTGATCTTTTGTTGGCGAATTAGCGAGCAACTAAATTACTTACCCTGTCCGTCAGTCAATCCGCTTGTCCGCCAGTCTGCCTGCCTCCCTATCTGTCTGTATATCTTTCTGTATGTCTGTCTTTATGAGGATTCAGCGAGCGATGTGTGCGTGCGTTATGTGGCTCGTTATGTGGGTATGCTCGTTATTTATGTGATTTTCCATCATTTCATTTTGACATTGTGACCTTTATTCGGATTTTATGGGCACGATGGATGAAGATGATGTCGAGAAAAGAAATCAGAGCAAGTTATGTAACAAGGAATTCGTAATTGGAAGCAATGGAGGAAGATAAAACTTTGCGAAGACAACAACATGCGAAAAAGAATAAATCGGATGGAGGTGTGAAAAAAAAAATTAAGAAAAATTTTCAAATTAAATTAATTTAAGTTTCTCGAAATGATTTCGTGTGAATGAAAGAACAGCATTCGTTGGCCAACATGATTGGCAGAATATTCGTTTTCAGGAAAAGTTTTCCAAGGTCAGAAAATTGATATTCTTTCAAGACGTGACAAGATTCGCACGACACGCTGGAACGTTTTTTTTTTTTCTTTTCTACACACGCGCAGGGATTTTTTGTAAGAGTCTCCTGCCATCGAAAAAAATTTTCTTTTCTATCAAAATGTCTCACAGCGAAGGAATGTCCCATCATAATATTTTTTTCCCCATTCAAAGCACTGTGGAAATAAGCTCGCATTATTTTTTATTAACATTCCGTATCGAAAGTAAACCATTGAGGCGACATTTTTATTTATTTATAAATAAGGAAGGGATCTTATGACGGCCTGTCTTCAGATGACAGTAAAAAGATAAATAAATAAATTGAAATTTGTTTATCTAAAAATTATATTGAAAATTATATACCAATGCAATGGCGTGGGGCCTTGAATATTTTTTGTCCGCAAATTGACGCTTTTTATGCCGGTCATCATAGGCAATCTTGTTATAACTAATGTGAAATTGACACGTTTTGGGAAAGAAAATGCGCAATTAGAACGGAATATCTGCCGGAAATATGGGAAAAAAATTTATCGGAAAATTTCTGATTTTCAGAGGCGAATTGAGATGGAATCGAATGGGGACAAATGGGGTTCTTAAAGTTTAAATACTTATATGACACACCTCTTTTTAGAGTGCACTTGTCTGGGATCAAGAGCATAGCACACATCCCCTACGCTATCCCAGAGCCACTTTTGTAAGCTATCTTTCAGTGAAAGAAATTCTAAGCTAACAGTTGCTTCGTTTGGGCCTTGAGTACGGTTTCCGATTTTCTATTTCGCCTATAAATAGGTAGTAGGGTGCTCCTAAATTTGATGTTTCAGTTTTAGGGGTCGCTACTACGACTCAAAGGGTCTGGCGGGTTAAGCAAAGGCATGCGGCATCATGAAAGGAATTTTTAGATTTTGTTGATTTTTTGATAGGTGCCATCTAAAAACACTGTGGAGACTACTTTTTAGATTTTTATTTTGAAATGGTCCTTGAAATATCCTTGAAAAACTCATTAAGATAATAAGATGAAACAAACGTTAGCTGATTGCTAATATAGCAGGAAATCCAAAAAAAATTTTTTTTAAATTTTACACTGGAAAAATTTTTCCCAAAAAACTAAAAAGACAATTTTAACAATTTTTTTCAGTGTATTTCCAGTTGGCCGATTGCTAATATAACAGGAAATCAAAAAAAATTTAATTTTTACACTCAAAAAATTTTTCCCAAAAAACTAGACAATTTAAACATTTTTTTTCAGTGTATTCCCAGTTTTCTAATATAAAAGGAAATCAAAAAAAAAATTTTTTTAAATTTTACACTGAAAAAATTTTTCCCACAAAACTAAAAAGATAGTTTTAACATCATTTTTCAGTGTATTCCCAGTTTGACGCCGCTCTACAATTAAAAAAAAAAAATACCTCTAAGTATTTGCTTTCATTAAAAAATAGTTTCATTCAAATAAAATGGCGCAACAGTGAGATATGGGCATTTCCATTTTGACGTGACGTGACATTCGAACGAAAAACAAAATTTTTTTTAAATGAAGAATTGCAAATTTAAAAAAAGTTTTTTAATATTTGCATACTAATAAAGTAGCACTATGTTCAGTAAAATAATTAGACCAATAGACCATAAGGATTTGAGTATTGAAGCAAAAAAGTGTCCTAGCGTTACGTTACGAAAAACAGAAGTGGGTTTTTGACTTAGATTACAAGATTTCAAAACTCTGCTAATTTCGCAAAACTTTTCGTATTAAACTTATAGCAATAAGATTGGAAAATATAAGAGTTCATTTTCCAAGTTTTAAAATTGTAAAATCGTTTGTCGTTCGTTTTTTATTGGCCTTAATTACCTGGCGTTACGTTACCTGGCGTTACGTTACTAAAATTTCAAAAGGGTTTTAGTCATGAAAAAAGTCTTTTATTTTAACCTTTTTTCCTTTTAATTCATAAATTCTGGTATTATAAATAGAAGGGCGAATAATAAATTTTATCAAAAACAATATTTAATTGAGCTTGCGTAATTAGAAGATAATTATCAACTTATTCGTTAAAGAATTTTTGTTGTTGTTGTTTTCGTTGATTCTTCTGAATGGAATTATTAAGGACGATAACTTCCATTGATCAGGTTACTAAAATGGCCCAAATTTCATAGATAAAGCACTTTTAAAGGTAATTTAAGAAATACAAATACAACAAAATAAGCCTTTACTTATGTTTTACAGAAATGAGGGCTGACTATAACCACCAATCTTCTTAAATAGTGGAATTCAGATGTGTTACTATGATAGTACATACCCAAAAATTGTTTTAAGGAACTGGGGCATTTTCATTTCCGGTAGACCTTTCTGTGGAAATGCCCATATTCAAAAAATTACAAGTGTACATAGATGCTCTAGTACTAATATCCAGTACAAATGTACGAAAATGATACAAAACACATTACTCATACGGCATGTTTTTAAAAATTTAATATATCCAGAACTAATTGAGATAAAAAGATGAAACAAACGGTGAATTATTGTTAATAAAACAAGGTATTTTTTTAAAACATTCAAAAGGTTTTACAAAAACTGAAATACACTGAAAAAAATAGTTAAATTTTTGTTTTCTTTTTTGTGCAAAAATTTTTCTCGATGTAAAATTTAAAAATAAATTTTCTACATTCCTTGTTTTATTAACAATAAGTAACTGTTTGTTTTATCTTTTTATCTGAACTATTTCTGGAGATATAAAAATTTTAATAACAAAAAGTTGCCGGGCTATCTCGCCATTCGGTTCTACTACCTAAAAAACGAAACTCATAGCATATATTTAGGCACGCTTTTTAAATGTTTTTGCTTATCTCAAACTTTGACCTATTGTAGCGACCCCTAAAAAATAACACGTGTGTTAGTTAAAGTTTGTAAAAATCCTTAAAATATGTAGGAGTAGTAGAACCGAATGGCGAGAAAGATACAGTTCACCTTCGCCTAGGGCGGCAAGAAAGTAAGGAACACGAAATTAATAAGCCCATGATAGCAATCCGCCATGGCGCCAACCTAATTTCTGAGAAATGGAGTATTAAGATTTTCAAATATATCCTCTCATGGGAGCTTTTGTATGTTACGCAGAGGAGTGTGCAGGAATGATTTTTGAACACTTCAAACCGCCTCTGAAATGCGAAAAAGTTCAAAGGAACACTGGAAGCTAGTGACGATACACAGTTTTTAGGCGCCTAAAAGTCCTCCCCGAATAATTTTCTGCCTACTCGCTTAATGTCATTCAAGTAGAAAAAGTAGAAAATTCCAAAGGCTATATATTCTTCCCAAGTACCTACTTATTATTGATGTACCATAGTTTTGATGAAAATAGTTCCTTTTACAGAAAGGTAAATTTCATTGGAGCTATTTCGAAATCGATTAAAATAAAAAAGAATTTTCGCAGAGAATCCCAATTTAACCGGCGAACCTCGCAAAAACTGTAGTCCGCCACTGTTTTCAATCAATTTTTTATTACGTGGAAATTCTTCGATTGCTTTACAGAAAATGTGAAAATGCCACAAAGCAAATATTTCCATTTGAAATCATAAAAAATGCAAGCCTTAATCTTTGTTTCATGTTGAATTAAGTCCTATTAAGATCGATCAATCTGACTCGAAAATTCCTTGAAATAATAATACACTGATTGCTCCAACTGTACTTTAAGGACATAACATGGCTGCTCTCATAGTGTGAGCTGTTTGAGCCTTTTGCAGAGCGAAATGTTGTTTGCCCATCTGAATGAAAAGTGAATGAACTTTTTACTCAAAACGAGAAAGCTTTCTCACTCAAATTTTGAAGCTTTCCACCCTTAAAAAACATGTTTTGGTTTTTATTATTAATTTTTTTTTTTTTTTTTTTGGACTCACAAGCGGTAGTACAGTTTAGCCCATTCTTGAAGGTACTTCTTGAATTCAGATAGATGCTCTTGATTGAATTCTGATAGATGCTCGAAATGGAAATTATTTTTTGAAGTCGTCGTTATGTCAGTATTTCAATGGCTATGTATTATTTACTCAATTATCAGCTACAATTTTACTCCAAAAACATTTTAAGCTTAAACGAAAATCACATCGATAGACTATGAAGTCTTGCTCACCCCAACTATTTGGAATTACAGCGGACTCTCTCCTTAAACGGACACTCCTCTTAAACGGACGCCTTTTGAGAATGCTCTAGCATTCCTGCTTCTCAAATAGTTCCCTCTTAAGCGGACACCTCTATTAGACGGGCAAATTTTTCGGTCCCGGAAATGTCCGGTTAAGAGAGAGTACACTGTAATATTTACTATGCTTTGAGGAGTTATGGGCTGAGAACTTACTCACAAAAAAAAAGGGAGAGTGTTATTGTCATGGGGCGTTTAAATATAAAACACAACACGGATTACCGGTTAGCTACATATACATATCATTTTGGAATATTTTTTTAAGACAAGGTATTCTGGACTCTGTCAAGATCATAAGGGCGCCTGATATGCCGATTTCGGTTCAACCTTTATATGAACATCGTCCTTTTGCTACGCCCACTTTTGAAATTTATAGAAATTTAATCAAATTATAAATTTTCTTTTGAAATATCGAGAAAATTCAGACAATAGAGTGGTTCCAGGGGTTTTTTTTTAACAGACCCTAGTACTGAATGTACCCTTAAAAATAGTTCGATTTGGTCTATTCTACAACTTCTTCTTACTCATGTCCTCCTGATTTCATCAAGATAGCTCAACTTCATCAGTTATTTCTGTTTATACCCTGCAGTAAATGGTACCGGTCCAAGGTCCTAAAGAAGTCAGTACCGGAACCCTTTCCATACATTCAACTCACCCCTTTCAACATTGAGCTGTCATTGAAAAACAACCGGTCCTTTTCAAAGCGTGTGGGGCTAGTTGCGGGTGAGTCGCTTTGTCTGAACTCACCCAACAACGCTCATTTTGGGACTCGAAGAAGGTGAATCCGATAAACGTTAACCCATGATACAAGAAAACAAGATAGCGCCACTTCAGTACCGCTATTTTGAGGCTCTCTTTGAGAGCCGAAAATTGAGTTTGTGACGTCACTGAGCGAGAAATTGTTGTTGTTTCCCATGCTATTCAAAAAAGTAAAAAGCCGGTTTAACATGGGAAAAAACAACAACGAATCGCGATTTTGAGTTTGTGACGTTTCCTCTCTCAAGTGGCGCTATCTTGTTTTCTTGTATCATGCGTTAACCCAAGATCGGTCGCGTTTCGTATAAATTTCATATAAATTTGGGGTCGGTCCTGAATGGACTCACCTAGGTCCGGTCTGTTTTTCACCGAAACCATTTCATTCTGGGGTGTCACAGAATCCGATAGCTATCGGAATCGGAATTAAAACCGATAGAAATTTCATACAGAAATTACAAATTTTGTCGGTTTTGGTTTTGAATCGGAACTATTATCGGTTCTTTATTGATCAGAACCCTATTTCATCCGGCTATCTATGAAATACATATGAAAATTCATTCGGCTAAATTCCGATTCCGATAGCTATCGGATTCTGTGACATCCCTGATTACTACAGGGTATTCTCAATAGTCTCTCTCGAATGGTTCTGTGTGTTACATACGATCGCACAAACACAATATACCCTAGACACATAGTGTATCGACTATAAAATAATCAATTAATTAATTTTCGTTCCACTCGTTTCCCAAATCGATTTCAGGACCTTAGACCACAAAGAATTCTTCCCCTTAGCATTGAAAAATTTTCGTTACACTTCAAGCTTTTTTCTTCTTTTCCGCTCTAGAAAACACATTTGCATGACTTATTTATTTATGTGGGTCAAGTTAGTTTTTATCGTGAAAAAAAAAAAAAAATAAAATACTAAAAAAAAAAAAAATAACGACACAAAATCGGCTTTCTAATCGGGTCCTACGCATGCTTCCATCAAAGCAAAAAAAAAGAAAAATAAAATAAAAATTTTCGTTAATCCCATTTCGCCCATTAGGACCGACTTCAAGGCCACACATAACATGAAAACAACAACTCGGTGCCTATTGTCAAAAGGGACGCCACGGGCTCATGGCGTCGCTAGAACATTTATAAATTCCGAGCCCTTGCGGCGCCTTCCATTCGCGTAAATTGGAAGCATAACTCATCCTTTGTTGTCTTTCCTATACTTGTTTTTTTTTTCTTTTTTTCTCAAACAACAAAGCTTCAAATTCCCCTCAATTTACTCAAAGGACTCAAAATCCTGCAAGTGGGGGAAAAAAAATACAACTCAAAATGCTGAGAGAATCGTTTAGGTCAGGTTTACGATGATAAGAGCTCAAAAAAGCCGCAACAGCTTTATCAAAGTGTCACTTAACCCATTCAACGCCAAGACATAAATCGAATAATTTGGCAAAATCGAATAAAAATTCGAAAAGATTAATTTTTGAACCATTTTTGAGATGGAACTATTGAGGTAAATAAATATAAAACAATAAGGGTGTTATAGTCAATAGAATACCCGACACAGACACACATGTTCAAATAGTTTTTCATATCAAGAGTTATTTATGGCCATAAGGGGCCCCAAATACCGACTTTTGTTAAATTTCTCTATGAAAACTGCCACGCCCACTTTTCCAATTTTTGTTTAATTATAATCGGAGGCTTAAATATCCGCTCAAATTCTAAGTTTCATTGAAATATTTTGAAAAAATCAGATTTTGAGGCAGTTTTGGGATTTTTGTGACAGACCCTAGTACTGGAGGTACCCTTAATAATGGACCGATCAAGGAAATTTTTCGGAGAGGATGTTTAAGGCTACAAAGGAAGCACAAGTGACATTTTTCGTTCAAGTCCCATTTGAATTTCGGGTGTAGGAGCCAATATTCGAAAAACGCCCTTCTGCCACGCCCACTTTAAAAATTTTTTTGAATCATATTACTTGCCTTAAATATAATTAAATACCAAATTTTATCAAAATATCTTGAAAAACTCCGATTTTATAGCAGTTTTTGTTGTTTTCGTAACAGACCCTAGTACTGGAGGTACCCCTAATCCGATCGGGTCCATTCTCGAACTTGTTGTTACTCATGTCCCCGTGAATACGTATACCAAATTTCGTCAAGATAGCTCAACTCCTTCGATAAGATAACTGTATACATACAGACAGACGGACCTGGTGATTCTGATCATTTCTATATATTTTTTGTATAGTCCATCTTGACTGGTTCTGGGTGTTACACACAACCACACAAACGCAATATACCCTCGAAAAAGATAAAAAATATAAAAAATTCTAAAAAAAAATTTTTTTTTAATACGAAAGAAAATTTTTCGTTTGTAGGCACAACGGGTGTAAACGAGTTAAAGAAAATTCTCTTTTCGGCTCTTACGCTTTTGAGTGGAAATGCGTTCAAACGAGCGGAAACACGTTCAAATGAGTGCGAATGAAATGAATGAATGAAAGGGTGAGTTATGCGATTTATCTTTGTATCTTTGAGAGAAGTATCTGAGTAGCTTGAATTGAGCGATTTCACAAAAATTCCGCTGAGACTGCTGGCTGGCTTTGTATTGACTGAGTTGGTTTACTGGCGACGGGGCTAACTAGTGTTTCAGCGTTGTGTTGTGACTCAGAAAGTTGGTTAAATTGCTGGTGGAAGCACATGTTTTACGGTTCGGTCGCTGAAACACATTCCGGTTGAGAGAGAGTGTCGAGTGTGGACTTGAGCGGGGAATTGTGCTGCAAAATTTCTTTAAAATTATCCGAACAGGAAATTCATTAACATAAAACTTAGATAGCCCTTCGAAAGGATTAAGAATTTGAATACAAAAAAAAAGACCAAATTTTTTCTGAAACAGAAATATCAAGCCTTGTCTCGATTTCCGTACGCTCTTCACGTTTTTGTGTAAAAAGGTGTGGTTGCTTCAGCGTTTCTGTTTACCGCGCCTTCTTGTCGGAAAAAGAAATCGTGTATAAATTTCAAATAAAATGTTTTATTCGAAACATAAATTCCTACTTCCCGATGAGGTTTTTTCGGAATAAATTCCAATCATAAGTGAATTTGTAAGTGATCAGGGAAAATTGAGAAAAATTTGCCACCCAAAATACTATGAATGCGTATTAAAGATTCACTCAAAACAAAGCAAAAACACTCACACACACGTAGATACTACGTTTGGACCATAAGCGAAACTCCGTGTACTGCAGTTGAGCCGTTGCACTAATTTGGCCTAAAACACCGAACCGAGAGTTTGCCTCGCTCCATCGGGATTACTGTGTGAGGAGGGAAAGAGTCGACTAGTGTAGCGTTGATTCAATTTCGGTTTTGTTTTGCTTCTTGAAACGCGAGACAAGTGTAAACAAAAAACGTTTCATATTCAAGAAAACGCCCGGGTACAGTAGACAGTTAACAGAAGAAAAACAATTGCATTTTTTTTTATTAAAAAATTAAAATTAGAAAAAAAATAAAATTACGACTGATTCAATTGAATAGTTAGAAGTACAACAAAGAATAAAACAATCGTGTTGTGACATTGTGTTCATTCGAGACATCGATTTTAGGTCCTAAGTGAGAAAAGTAAAAATAAGAAAAGCCAACCCAAAATATTCAAAATGTCGAAACCAAAGCCGCTGCCAACGTCCAACACGGACATGGACTTAAACGAGCACATTGTGCATAAGGAGCCCCTTAGCAAATTCTTGTACAACTCGGAAGAAGGCACCGTCATGGGACGAGACCAAGTTGCTTGGGGTGAGTTTTCGTCTGAAAGGATTTTTTTTTTTTTTATTATTATTTTTTTGAAATTATTTTTGAGGAAAGAAAATAACCGATGGAATTCGCAGCTTGCGAAATTTCTGAGTATTGTCCTTAAATCAGCGAAGAAAAATTTCCATTGTTTTCAAATAAGGATTCTTTTGTACTCTCAGAATTCGTTTTACTCATTGAAGGCATTGTTCTCATACGTACGCAGAGGGCTGACCAAAGTTAAGGGAAGTTTTGCGAAAGCTAATGGGTGCACGCAAATGGGTTGATGGCTTTTGAGGTTAGTACCTCGACAAATTGGAACAATGGGTCTTTGAGAAAATGTAGAACTACTTATGTATGTTGTGGCAATCCATACTACTCACCCTCTACATTTCGGAGGAAAAGAAACTAGGGGAAGAGGTCCGGAATCAAAATTTTGGAAACTGTCCAATGACGGTCACAATTTTGGACTGAAGACCCGGATTATATTTTTTTTTGAAAATACAGTGTACTCTCTACTTGCGAAGACTCCTCAAAAGCGGTCGTATTTTTCGGTACCGTAGGTGTCCGCTTAAGAGAGAATACACTTACATTTTCTTCATTATTAATGACTATGCCCCGGAATTTGAATATGTAAAAAAATGAAAAAAAAATTCCAAAAAATATTCAAAAAATATATTCAAAAAATTCAAAAAATTCAAAATATTCAAAAAAATATTCAAAAAAATTCAAAAACTATTCTAAAAATTCAAAAAATTCAAACAATTCAAAAAATTCAAACAATTCAAAAAATTCAAACAATTCAAAAAATTCAAAAAATTCGAAAAATTCAAAATATTCAAAAAATTCAAAAAATTCAAAAAATATTCAAAAAATTCCAAATTAGTTCGATTTAGTATGCCTATTAAAATGTTGAATTGTCAAATTAACAAAAAATAAAGCCTACTTCAGTGAAAAAGATATTCAAAAAGCACAGTTAAATGCAAAAAAAAAAAATCAAAATAATTCAAACTATTCAAATTATTCAAAATCTGAGCTCTAATAATGTGCAAAACATCCACAAATATTGAAATTGAGCCCTAAAAATATACATGTCAATATTTTGAAATATTTCCGATGCTCAACGCCTATTTATACACTTCTTCAGAAGAGTAATATAGAATTTCGTTATCTAAATGAGAAAAACGGTCTGGCGGGTTGCATCATCATGAAAGGAGTTTTTAATTTTTTTTGATTTTTCGATAGGTGCCATCGAAAAACACTGTGAAGACTACATTTTAGATTTTTATTTTGAACGTCCTTCAAATATCCTTTTTTAATAAGCCTTTTTTTTTTAATTTTATATCTCAAAAACTAATTAAGATAAGAAGATGAAACAAACGTTGGCCGATTCCTAATATAACAGGAAATCGGAAATTTTTTTTTTAATTTTTACACTGAGAAAAATTTTTCCACAAAACTAAATACATAATTTTTAAACTTTTTTCAGTGTATTTCCAGTTTGCCGATTACTGTTATAACAGGAAATCAAAAAAAAAAATTTTTAATTTTACACTGAGAAAAATTTTTCCACAAAACTAAAAAGACAATTTTAACAATTTTTTTCAGTGTATTCCCAGTTTGACCCACTCTACAATTTTTTTTTAAAATACCTCTAAGTATTTGCTTTCATTTAAAAAAAAGTTTCATTCAAATTAAAATGACGCAACAGTGAGATATTCAAAAAATTACAAGTGCACATAGATGCTCTAGTACTAATATCCAGTACATACATACATATGTGCAAAAATGATACAAAACACATTACTCATACGGCATGTTTTTAAAAATTTAATATCTCCAGAAATAATTGAAATAAAAGATGAAACAAACGGTGACTTATTGTTAATAAAACAAGGTATTTTTTTAAAATATTCAAAAGGTTTTACAAAAACTCTTTTTTGTGCAAAAATTTTTCTCAGTGTAAAATTTAAAAATATATCTATATTCCTTGTTCTGACTGCAAGAAATATTTTTAACATTTATAAGCATACTTTTGGGCTCTGAATTTAGATAATTTCTGGTGGCCTTAATAAGGACCCAATTATGGATTGGAGTCCAAAATTCGTATTAAATTCCTTCTTGGAAAAATGCAATAAAAATTCGTTCGAATTATGGTTCTCGAATTCAAATGTCTTCCAAGAGAAAACGTTTAAGGTGAAATCCATACAACTGCGCATCGATCACAAGATTCAATTTAAAGTTTCATTTATTTAAAAAAAAACAACCTAACAAATATATCTATAATTAAATATATTGAAAGCGAGTTTCCAGGGCGTTGGCATAATTTAATTAGAGCACGTCGAGACGTAAATTACCCGACTGATGTTTGAAATCCGAAACTTTTCAAATCGTGACTCAAATCAGTGCAATATTTAGCATTAATGGGTGAAAACTGCTAATGAATGTGTTGTTAATGGTGCCAAGTGCTCACTGTAGTTAGCTGTTGTAGGTCAGTGAACTTTGTACTCTCATTTCGTTTTAGGACGCCATCATCTCTATTTGCAACCCCCTACGAGCATGCAATTGAAAGCTCCTTTGCTCCAATTTGAGTGTCATTAAAATTTTCCATTTGAAGCGTCGCTTTTTATTATATCTCTGTTTCAATGCAATCGAATGTTTTTGTTTACAAACAAACAAAAAATCCTCTTCGTTATAAACAAAAACGTATCTCTCCGATACCTACATGTTGTGTGAACATAACCTCAAATGTTCATTTACTTATACCTTCTTTCAGACGCTTGTTTGGCATTGGGCCTTGATGGAATTGAGAGAAACCCCGATTCGAACCATGTTTCTGAACTCAAATTTTTTAACGTCACAAATCGCACTCAAACGTTGAGTCATACTTCTAGACGCTTATGTGTTTTGGTTTTGAATTTGACACTCAAGAGAGCGCGCGTCGAAAAACGCACAGTGGGCTCAATTCGAGTTACATAGAATAAAAAAATTTTTCTTATGGTCCATTTACACTTTTGACGTCAAAGAAATAATTGAGATAAAAAGATGAAAAAAAAAACGGTGACTTATTGTCAATAAAACAAGGAATATAGAATATTTATTTTTAAATTTTACACTGAGAAAAATTTTTGCAAAAAAAAAGAAAGCAAAAATTGAACTACTTTTTCCAGTGTATTTCAGTTTTTGTAAAACTTTTTGAATGTTTTAAAAAAATACCTTGTTTTATTAACAATAATTCACCGTTTGTTTCATCTTTTTATCTTAATTATTTCTGGAGATATTAAATTTTTAAAAACATGCCGTATGAGTAATGTGTTTCGTATCATTTTCGGGCATTTGTACTGGATATTAGTACTATTTTTTGTAATTTTTTGAATATCTCACTGTTGCGCCATTTTATTTGAATAAAACTTTTTTTAAACGCAAGCAAATACTTAGAGGTATTTTTTTTTTAAATTTTAGAGCGGCGTCAAATTAGGAATACACTGAAAAAAATTGTTAAAATTATCTTTTTAATTTTGTGGAAAAATTTTTCTCAGTGTAAAATTAAAAATTTTTTTTTTGATTTCCTGTTATATTAGCAATCGGCAAACTGCAAATACACTGAAAAAAATTGTTAAAATTATCTATTTAGTTGTGTGGGAAAATTTTTCTCAGTGTAAAAATTTAAAAAAAAAATTTTTTATTTCCTCTTATATTAGCAATCGGCCAACGTTTGCTTCATCTTCTTATCTTAATTAGATTTTGAGATTAAAAAAATTTTGAAAAAAGGCTTATTAAAAAAGGATTTTCAAGGATATTTCAAGGACCGTTCAAACTAAAAATCTAAAAAGTAGTCTTCACAGTGTTTTTGGATGACACCTATCGAAAAATTATGATACGATAAGTCTCTGCGCCTTAGCGAATCTTTATCGCCTTTTGTAGAGAAACGTAGGCAATTAATTACCAGCGTAATTACATGTCTTTGGTGAAAATGAGGAACCGATTAAATCGATAATATGTGTTGAGAGTAGTTTCAGGTGTAAAGTTCACATATTGACTATGTAAAAATATTTATGCAAACCCCTTAAAGAATTTTAGCAATTGTCCAAGCATGAAATTCCTCAAGGTGTATTGGTTTTTCCGTTTATAATCATGCTTGCCACTTAGAGAAGTATTCAAGTGTGAATATTTTCAACTCAATCGAATATCTAGAGCATCAGAGATACAATGTAGAGTAGGCCTCTTCTTTGATGTCAAAGCACCACCTTCTTAGGATATTCGTTCTTCAAAATTCAATGGTATAATGAGGACTCTAACTAGCAACTTAAAAATTCATTTTCCTCTGAATACATTGACCCGAAACAATGAGAATGAGTGACTCCTGCGCACGGGCCTGATCCAAGCTCATGCAACGTACCTACTTATAAATGTAGTAAGAACAAAAAATACTCCCATTCCGTTGCGTGAATGGAGTCTACAAATAACAAACACTTTTATTACGAATTTTCTATCACCGCCTCCCTCCACGCGAAACTGCATTTATGAATGAATAAATCGCAAGAGCTTCACGACGTCAAGACGCAGACGTATACTTAAGTTGGCTTACGTGAACTTTCCTATTCTCTTTCGGCTTTGTTTATAGATTTTCTTTTTGAAGCTGCTTTCAACACTCCGGATTAATATTTTCCGTCATCTAAAGAAGAACACAACGTCATGGTCTGAATGGACACTCAACATTATTGCGAGCAAAATATGGCAGAAGGAAAGGCTTAGGTCTTAACTTTGACTCTACTTTCGATGGCGAACTAAGCCAACTCTGAGTGTTCTCCAACCAACTTGTTTATCTTCGAAATATTGTAGAAAAAAAACTTCAATTTGATATTTAAAAAGTACTTCATAGACTAAGTAGGAGCGTCGGAGAATCGTGAATGCGGAACGAACGTCAATGTGGCTTTAGAGCTTAGAGCTGAAAAGTAAAACTCGAATAATTCCAATAGAAAAAGTGTATCTCAGATATGTTGCCGATGGAAAAATAGGATTTATGCTAATACACAGAGAAAAAAACCAACCAGAAAACTGATTAAGTCAAAAGGAAAAACATACAAGGATTATTTTTTATTTTAACAATTTTTCTTGTTGGAAAAAATAGATTTTTCTTTTGAATCAACCAATTATCAGGTTGAATTGACATGATAATTTTAAAAAATGGATTTAAATTGTTGAACTAACCACGGACGTAATTGAAATGAAAAGATAATTTTTAAAATAAAAAAAATATTTTTTTAAATACCTATAAATGAAGAAATTTCAAAAGAGATTTAATTAACGTTCAAAGCAAATGGCCACAAAGCCCTCTGCTGAACTAAAGCCCAAAATACAACATTGCGAGAGCCCGATGCGAGAGTGCGCGACGTCACGAAAATGTTTTGCGTGACGCATTTCAATCTCCAATGAGAGTTTTGCGTCACGCAGATGATAGCATAACTTCGTAATGCAATATTTGAACCGAGTACCAATCTAACGAGTACCGAGTACTCATAAAAATTATACGTTATCACTTGAGTTTAAATTTTAATTCAAAATTTTCCAAAAATTTTGAAAATTAACCAAAGCTCGCGAAATATTCTAAAAGCTCTTTTTCACGGAACAGTGAACAGTTTTTGTTTTATTAGTTTAAACGAGTACCCAATAGCGAGTACTCAAAAAATAGCTACATCAATAGCCTGTCAAATTGCCTCGCAACGAAAAATATTCAATTTTTCAAAATTTTCTCGCTACGAGGTCTCGCAGTGCGATACATTGGAGCTTGAACCATATGATTGGATGTATTGAAATTTGTGTGCGTCTCGTCTCGCGCTCTCGCATCGGGCTCTCGCAATGTTGGATTTTGGGCTATAGCCCCAAAAAATAGCCATCGGATGGACTTCATCCGATTTTGTCACTGCTTTCGCAATGCTTAAAATGTTCCAGGATCAATTAATGTCTTATATGTCCTATTTTATAAACCAAATGAGAATTATACCGAACGAAATGAAATGTAATTAATCATATTTCCTTTCAAATCAACCAAAAATGTTGTTGACTCAACCAATTTTCTTTTGAAATTTTTTTTCTGCTCGAAAATCAAAATGACTGTGAATAAAAATGCGCCCTTTTAAAAAAATCATGGTTAATTTCGCTCAGTGTACATTTATGGCTCGAATTTAACAACTTTCATTTCTTACTTAATTTCGCTTACAGTGAAATTTTTGCTGAATATAATTTTTCTATCAAAAGAAATCTTACTATTTAAATCTAAATATTTCAATCTCCAAAAAAAAAAATATTTAAAAAAAAATGTGTCTTTCCACTCAAAATATTTCTCTGTGTATTAAAGAAAAAATGACTCAAGCCAACCACAACACGCTCTCTTCTTTCGAATTTTTCTTCTTTCAAACTCTTATTTAATTAATCACTTAAGCGTTTAACCCATGTGACTTCTGCTTATCGCCCATTCAGTTTTGCTATAATTTCAAGAAGACACAAAAGACTCCGAGCGACAATTAGTTAATTCAATCAAATCAATCGAGCGTCGACTTGTTCACATGAGTTCTTCTTCCGATATCGAGCGATCGAGTAGATCATATGGTCCGGTTATCAATTGACTCCATTCATTCGTTTACATTACGTTTAAGTTACATGAATTCGGTATTTTTGATTTTAACGCATTAATTTTTTGGTTTTTTTTTACAGCGAAAATTGGTGCCTTCTATCTCGCTTTCTATGGCGCATTGGCCGCATTAGTTGCCATTTGTATGTGGGTCTTCACGCAGACATTGGATCCGCGCATACCGAAATGGACATTAGATCGCTCTATTATCGGCACGAATCCAGGTATATTGTGTTCTCGATTCATAATCTGATCTATTCTATTAATCTATATTTTATATATTTATTTGATAATAGGTCTCGGCTTCAGACCGTTACCGCCAAAAGAAAATGTCGAGAGCACGCTGATATGGTACAAGGGTACGCACCATGAAAACTATAAACATTGGACCGACTCGTTGGATGACTTTTTGGCGGGTGAGTAATCAGATTTTTACAGCTAAAGTATCGGTCCTTTTGTTGATATATCCGGGATGTGTTAAAATTTTTTGATAAGCACCAGAAAAGAGCCTTCCATTTGAGACAAAGATGAAGTGCTGAAAAAGATCATGGCAATTTTTGGAAATTTTTGGGATTTTGTCAGAATGGGACGACCTCCAAGCAACTGATCTAAGAATCGAGAATGAGGATGCAGTGGATAGAAGAAAATGGAGAAAAAATTCAAAACATGCGGACCCCGGTATAAGCCGGAAAAGAACACGCTAGCAAAAAGAAGAAGAAGTTTTTTTGAGAAAGATATACTTGGGAGTCTTTAGGGTAAATTAAGAGACCAGTCCAGAAAATTTAAGAACGCTCCTAGAGCTGAACGACCCTTTTCTCAGCACCTAAGTAAATCCGTAGACGCTATAGAGTTGCGCCAATTATTGGGAAAATGCGAGAAGCAAGGCTACGCTGGTATGGACACGTCCTGAGAGCAAATGAGGAGACTTTGGCAAAGAAAGGCCAGGCACTGGAAATCCAAGGTTGCAAAAAACGGGGGCGTCCGAAACAGCGCTGGATGGATACAATAAAATGGGGGACCTAGAGGCTGTAGGACTTACCTCGGATGATGAAACCGACAGAACAAAATGAAGGAACTGGACCCCGGGATAGACCGGGATAGTTAAACACGCAAGAAGAAGAAGCTCCTAGAGCTGAACGACCCTTTTCTCAGGCCCTAAATACATCGATGCTTTATTAAATGATTACACTGTATTGGTCCAAAAATCGGACAGACAGTCAAAATATTTAAATAAGATCCTAAAAATATCAAAATATAGAATTGCTTGAGATTCTTGAGAGTAGGTACATTTTGAGACTAGTCCAGAATAGGTACGAGTTTTCAGCCTGATTTTTGAACTATCACAATTGCAGTTAATAATATCAATTCTAGAAAAATTTCCAGATGGTCTTAGACAAATGAATTGAACCTTTGCTCTCATGATCTGGATTTATTTTTTAGGCATACATCTCCTTAATAATAACTAATCTATTCAATTTATTACTCTTTTTTAATGCATCCCATTTTTTGGAATAGTCTACAAAGTGCCTGGCTTGACACCTGGACGCGGTCAGAATATCTATAATTGTGACTACAACCAACCGCCACCGAAGGGTCAAGTCTGCGACGTTGATATCAAATCATGGGAGCCCTGTACAAAGGAGAATAACTACAGCTACCATAAGAGTTCGCCATGTGTTTTCTTGAAGTTGAATAAGATTTATGGCTGGGTGCCTGAGTACTATAATAACTCTCAAAACTTGCCTTCGGGTATGCCATTAAGCTTGAAGAACTATATTGCCGATATAGAGAAAACTCAAAGCCACAAGGTATGAAAAGAATAACTTAAAGTTCGAAAATTCTTAATATTACTCTTCCGCCCTTTTTCTCACTTACAGATGAACACAATTTGGATATCATGCGAAGGTGAGAATCCTGCCGATCAAGAAAACGTTGGACCGATTGACTACTTCCCAGTGCGCGGCTTTCCGGGATATTTCTATCCCTATCAAAACTCCGAAGGCTATCTGAGCCCACTTGTGGCGGTGCACTTTCAACGTCCAAAGCGTAAGTCTTTTGAGTCGTCCTTAAGATAGAAAGATAGAGCGAGTGAGAGAGATAGAGAGAGAGAGAGAGGAAGAAAGAGAGAAAGAGAAAGAGAGAGAAAAGAGAGAGAAAGAGAGAGAAGAGAGAGAAGAGAGAGAAAGAGAAAGAGAGAAAGAGAGAGAAGAGAAGAAAGAGAGAGAAAGAGAGAGAAAGAGAGAGAAAGAGAGAGAAAGAGAGAAAGAGAGAAGAGAAGAGAGAGAGAAGAGAGAGAAAGAGAGAAGAGAGAGAGAGAGAGAGAAAGAGAGAGAAAGAGAGAGAAAAGAGGAAGAGAGAGAAAGAGAGAGAAAGAGAGAGAAAGAGAGAGAGAGAAGAGAGAGAGAAGAGAGAGAGAGAGAAAGAGAGAGAGAAGGAGAGAGAGAAAGAGAGAGAGAGAAGAGAGAGAGAGAAAGAGAGAGAGAAGAGAGAGAAAGAGAGAGAGAAAGGAGAGAGAAGAAAGAGAGAAAAGAGAGAGAAGAGAGAGAAGAGAGAGAGAAAGAGAGAGAGAGAGAAGAGAGAGAAAGAGGAGAAGAGGAGAGAAGAGAGAAAGGAGAGAGAGAGAGAAGAGAGAGAAAGAGGAGAGAGAGAGAGAGAAGAGGAGAGAGAGAAAGGAGAGAGAAGAGAGAAGAGGAAGAAGAGAGAAAGAGAGAGAAGAGAGAGAGAAGAGGAAGAGAGAGAAAGAGAGAGAAGAGAGAGAAAGAGAGAGAGAGAGAGAAGAGAGAGAGAAAGAGAGAAAGAGAGAGAAGAGAGAAAGAGAGAGAAGAGAGAGAAGAGAGAGTAAGAGAGAAGAGAGGAGAGAGAGAAAGGAAGGTAGAAAGAGAGGTAGAGAGAGAGAAGGTAGAGAGAGAGAGAGTAGAGAGAAAGGAGGAGAGAGAGAGAGAGAGAGAGAGAGAGGTAGAGAGAGGAGGTAGAGAGAGAGAGAGAAAGAGAGAGAGAGAGTAGAGAGAGAGAGGTAGAGAGAGAGGAGAGAGAGAGAGGTAGAGAGAGAGAGAGAGAGAGAGAAGGAGAGAGAGAGGTAGAAGAGAGAGAGATAGAGAGATAAAGGAGAGAGATAGAGAGATAAAGGGAGAGATAAAGGGAGAGATAGAGAGAGATACAGAGAGGGAGAGAGAGACAAAGATACAGGAATAATGAGAAACATTGATTTTTTCAGGTGGCATCATCATCAATGTCGAATGCAAATCGTGGGCCCGCAACATTCGACACGACCGCAAAGAACGTATGGGCTCTGTGCACTTTGAGTTATTGATCGATTAACATGGCAGAGGCACTAAGAAGGCTTGGTGGCTATTAACCATGGCTCGGTAAAATAGCAATTGACCGAAAAATATACAAGGACAATCGTCGCCATTGAACCAAACATACAAAGATACGATCATAGCAATTAAATTTAGAGCTTTTCATTCCAGCCTTTTAATGGATCTTTGCACCGAATAATCAATTTCGAACAAGATTGCGACAAGCGCACAATGAAACAGACAAGACACCACACATTCCGACATGGACATGGATAGGAGTTAACTTTTAAGTAGCCATTATATTTAAAAAAAACAAAACATTATGACCATTTAGTTAAGAATTCGTGATCTTGCAAGCTGCACAAAACGCCTTTTAAAATATTTTTTATTTTTTTTTTTATTTTTTCTCCTTTTTCCTTTCGTCCGAAAATTGAATTTGTGAAAATAATAATTGCCTTAAAACGTGTCCTTGGGATGCAAAACGCTTAAGTTTCTAAAAAAAAATAATAATAATTTTGAACTCGAATATCGTTAGGAAGCCTTCAGCCTTCAACTTGTACGCTGGCCCAAACCAACAAACCAGAATCTCCAAAAGAAAGCTCGAATAATGTTAGTTTTTTCTTATCCTTTTTCTCTTTTTTTTTTACGTTTTACCTTCCGATAAGTACATATGTATAGAGAGAATGAAGAGTGCATTTTAGTCTGCATTTTAAGCTCACTTCTCGCTTTAAAGATCCAACAAAACACAAATTTAACTCGTTTAAGGTTTTTTCAATGCAAACAACTGCCAATGATGCTATTCCAAATAATCTACACACGAAAACAAAACAAAACAAAACAAAATGAAACGAAAAAAAACATGAAATCTTTTTGAAAACTAAAGTATAACAAAAGGACATTTGTCTCCTTCACTAAAGATCGTCACAATCATAAACCACCAAGGCCGAATTAAATACACTCAATTTGAATTTCAAATAATATTACGTAGAAGTAAAAGTATCCTTTTTGAAATATACAAACGACACGATTTTTTTTACATTTTTTCAAACATAAAAGCTATATACATACATATACGTATTTAACCACGATTTATAAAAAAAATTTTATATGAATATCTAATATGCTCCGAAGTAATTGATAAGCTCGTTTAATTTACGCTGTTTAAATTATATTCGATTCGATTCGATTCGATTCAATAAATAAAACTTTTCTCGAGTTAAAAGGACATCTTTTCGATTGGAATAACCGAGAACCGAACGAAGTCGGTGGTGGATCTTCCGGGGTTTTTGTTTTTTTTTTAAATACTTCTAAAAAGGTTGGAGTTGTCGCCTTTGTTTGGAAGACAGCTGAAATCGTGAGGAAACATGAAGCATTTTTTGTCAGCAGACTAAAACATTCATAGGTAGGGCTCGGATTTTGTTGACTTTTAAAAATTTAAAGCATACTTTATGGCGCCAAAATTTTTCTTTCCAACATTTTGCGAATAAGTTTGGCGAAGTTGAAGTTTAAACCGCTTTTCTAACATCAAAAAAATGCATATTGAAGTTAAAAATCGATTTGCATCTTAGCTTTATGTGAGTTGAACAAAATTTTTACTCCCTAAAGTATGCATTAAATTTAAAAAAGTCAACAAAATCCGAGCCCTGATCATGACGTCCTTGAATGGACAAAGCCACAAGAACGACCAGATATCTGACAGCGAGAAATATTCTTAAAATTTATAAGCATACTTTTAGGATATGATTTTAAATATTCTCTGTTGCCTTAATAATTATGCTGCCAAAGGGTAATAAAAATTTGCACCTAAAAATATGCATATAATTATTAAAATATTTTCGTTATTTAAATCTTAGCATCTTTATGGAGGAATGAAATATTCTACGTACCAAAAGCACTTTGCAGAAAATAGTTCAGCAAAGTTCAATTTGCAATCGCTTTTCCTAATTTCAAAAATTAATATGCAAGTTAACATCAATTGAATCTAACTTATGCGAGTTGAACAAAATTTTTTCTTAAAGTATGCTTAAAATGTCAAAGCCTGATCATGACCGAATGGAAAACATCAGAATGACAGATATCTATCTAGCGAAAATATTCTTTAAAAATTAAGGATACTTTTTGATTTTAGTGATTCAATCAGAATTGTTCATACATAATTATGCAAAATAATATTAAATTTGCAACCATAACAGAATATGCTATATAATTATGACAATATTTTCGTTATTTAGAATCTTTGCATTTTTGGAGGAATGGAAACATCCGCACGTCTCCAGAAAGGCATTTTGCAAAACGGATCAGTTAAGCTGTAGAAAAAATTCACTTTGCCTCACATTTCCCAGTTAAAGCATTCAAAGATTCGGTACTGGCTAGAGCTGGAGAACTATCGATAGTTGCGACTATCTATCTATCGGAAGATATTTTTAAAAAATTAAACCTTTTTTAGTGAATTTCAATCCAGCACATTTGTTCAACATTTAAATATCAAATATTAATCAAAATAATCAGCACGTATGCTAGTCAGTATTTTGTTGACTCTTTTCCCTTGGATATTGAAAAAAAAAAATCCCTTTATTTCTGATTTTTTTAGGAAAGTGATTAGCAAAAATCCCACGATTTTTGGTTAAAGGTAAAATCGAAAAAAATCCCTCAAAAACGGAAAAAACCCCTCGAAATGGCATCAGTGCACAGAATAAAATTTTAGCATGACGCCTATAATTCTCATTTGGTTTGTAAAATGGGACACATAAGACTCACAGAATTTCTGAAGATTTTTCACGACGTGATGAAGCAAGAACGTGAGTAAGTTTTTTTCTATTTATTGGCTCGATAGAGCTGGGGATCTATCGATAGTTTAATAATCGATCGTTTCGATAGTCGATAGGTTCATTAATCGATAGTTTTAATAATCTATAGGTTCAGTAATCGATTATTTCAATAATCGATATGTCCAATAATCGATTTTTTCAATAATCAATATTTCGATAATCGATAGTAAAAATTATCGATAGTTTCAACAATCGATATTTCCGATTATAGTAACTAGATTCGATATTTTCGATTATCGATAATTTTGAAATCGATAATTTTGATAATCGAAAAATGAATTTTCGAGCCGCTCTCGCCCTTATCTAAATAAAGGCATTTTTAAAATGCTGTCCATTTTAAAAAGAAGAAAACCCTACTGTCACCACCTGCACCACCTTTCCAATGCTATGAATCAAAACTATCGATAGTCTTAAAAAACCCTTAGGCTTAGTTAATCAGTAATACCGCAAAAGGAGCGTCACAAAAAAAACTTTTAAGGCAAACAAACTCGCCGAGAAATATGGGAAGAAAATACCTTTAAGTAAGTAGCTCTCAATTTCATTCAAAAAATTCTTCTGATGTTTCATTTCCCTCATCGTTATCCACTCAACGCTAATCCCGAGGGATATTAAAATTAATCCTTTGAACAATTTAAATTTACTTTTGACTTGTAAGACCCTCATAAAATCATTCAAGTGGAACTACTTCAACTTCCGTCTGAAGTCATTAGTCAAGGGGTATTTTTATACCTAGATGTAGTACGATTGCAAAGGGTTCTGCTGATGATTAGATGACAGCTAGAAGTATTATCCTTAGGTAGAACTAAAATTTAACCGGTCTTAATGAGGCTCATTCGTTTGACATATTAAAGGAAATTGGGATTGCTTGATTTTTAGGTGGAAGTATTTGAACTACAGCTTCTCATTTAGGGGCCTTGCATTCTAGTTCTCGAATAATAATAATAACATATAACGTCCGAGAACCGAACAAGGGAGTTCGAAACATTTAGGCTGAAAGAACCACAATTTTTCGACACCTCATGGAACCATTCAATATTATCCTATCGAGCTTACGTCCCAAATCGCTGTGTGCTCACGAACGAGTCTTAAATTTTTCGTCTTTATCAAGATCCCTTTTTCTGCAAATTGTTCTTTTAATCTTCACAATAATAGTTCTTTGCATTCAATTTTCCTTCCTAATTGAATAATTGACAATGTTACTCACGCACCGTCAAGCGCTCGAAAAAATTCCTTGCAATTAGCAAAGCAACTGGTTTCGAATGGAATAACTGAGATTTAACTGGATTTCTTGAGTGAGTTGAGTGGACGAAAACGATAAGCGCATTTGCACAAGCGGAGCAATTGAAAGGGCTTAGTGAGCAGCTTGCATTGCCAAGAGTCATTCAAGTTCATCTAGAAACGTTGGAAATGTTTGTTGACCATTTTGAAAATTTATTGACTGTAAATAAAATAAATGAAGGCGTTTTTTTTCTCTCTAAACGATTGACAAGCAATGTTAATAGAAAACTAAGTATTTCAAAAGTGCTCGTATATCTTTCACACATCCATATATATATGTACAATGTACATATATCTGTGCATATATGCAACATTGTATGTTAAGGGTAAATTTATATTTAATATTTGAAAATTGCTTCTGAACCATTTAAGTCATAGTTAGAGATCGGATTTTGAATATTTTGAATTTTTTTGAATTATTTGAATTTATTGAATATTTTGAATTTTTTGCATTTTTGTTTGAATTTTTTTGAATATTTTTTGGATTTTTTTTGTTCATTTTTTTACATATTTAAATTCCGCGGCAAAGTCATAGTCAACCCATTACTTCTTCGGCTTTCGTCAATAAAATGTTATATTGTTAGACGTCACAGTAGGCATGCTACGCCACATCTACGCCTCTGCCTACACCTTAACTGGGTGTGCGGTCAAAGATGTAGGAGGACGAAGGACCTATTTTTCAAAGATACATATGTACATCGCTCGGAGCCTTTCACCTATGCACATTGGGGAAAAAGTCCGATTTTCTGGCATTAACCTTATTTATAAAGTATAAAAATAAAAGGTGGCAACAATATTTTCATAATTTAGAAACTCCGACTGTAGTAAAATAGTGGTTTTTATTTCCCTTATGCGATTAACCGTTAGTTTTATCAGCTGATGAAGTCCAAGTTTGTTTTTATTAAATTTTGTCTGTCGAAAGCACTGAGTTTTTGTTCCAATTCAAATAAGCATAAAAAGTAAAGACGTTTGTCTAAAAAAAAACTAGGCAATGGAAATTCAAGCTTATGGTATGTATTTTTGACGTGCATATAAATATGTAAGAAAAATTTATTTTAGTTAGACAAAAAATAGGGTTAAAATAGAAGTTAAAACATGGGGTGGAAAAAAAATTTCTCAGGTTTGAAAAGCTAGAACTTTTTTCCAAGAGATATCAAGAGAAAGAGATAGGTACAGTGATGTAGAGCAGGAAATTCTATATAAAGAAAATTTAAAATGATTTGCGGAAGTTTGCGGAAGTTCATTGTTTGTCATGTTTCTTTTAGGCACATTAGGGTTTTTTCCATTTTTTGTGGCATAAACTTATAACTTTTTTATTTAAGCAGCTAGAAATCTGAAATTTTCACTATGGATAGTTAGTTTGATTACCTTTGTTAATTTCTAGAATGGGCTTGATCGGATCATTTTTTCGGGTACCTCCAGTACTAGGGTCTGTTCCTAGATAACAAATTGCAGTAAAATCTTGAATTTTTGAGATATTTGCATGTAATTTGATATATGAGCTGACTTTGAGGCCCCAAATGTCATTTTAAAATTTAAAAAAAGGGGCGTGGCCCAAGAGCTGTGTTGGAAAAATAACACCTAACAGGTTGGCTGATAATTCCTAGTATTAAATGCATATTATTTTTATATAGTGGCAACCTTCAAATGATTCGTGTCAAAATTTGACGTCTGTAAGTCAATTAGTTTGTGAGATAGAGCGTCTTTTGTGAAGCAACTTTTGTTACTGTGAAAAAAATGGAAAAAAAGGAATTTCGTGTTTTGATAAAATACTGTTTTCTGAAGGGAAAAAATACAGTGGAAGCAAAAACTTGGCTTGATAATGAGTTTCCGGACTCTGCCCCAGGAAAATCAACAATAATTGATTGGTATGCAAAATTCAAGCGTGGTGAAATGAGCACGGAGGACGGTGAACGCAGTGGACGCCCGAAAGAGGTGGTTACCGACGAAAACATCAAAAAAATTCACAAAATGATTTTGAATGACCGCAAAATGAAGTTGATCGAGATAGCAGAGGCCTTAAAGATATCAAAGGAACGTGTTGGTCATATCATTCATCAATATTTCGATATGAAAAAGCTCTGTGCAAAATGGGTGCCGCGCGAGCTCACATTTGACCAAAAACAACAAACGTGTTGATGATTCTGAGCGGTGTTTGCAGCTGTTAACTCGCAATACACCCGAGTTTTTTGCGTCGATATGTGACAATGGATGAAACATGGCTCTATCACTACACTCCTGAGTCCAATCGACAGTCGCCTGAGTGGACAGCGATCGGTGAACCGTCTCCGAAGCGTGGAAAGACTCAAAAGTCCGCTGGCAAAGTAATGGCCTCTGTTTTTTGGGATGGGCATGGAATAATTTTTATCGATTATCTTGAGAAGGGAAAAACCATCAACAGTGACTATTATATGTCGTTATTGGAGCGTTTGAAGGTTGAAATCGCGGCAAAACGGCCCCATATGAAGAAGAAAAAAGTGTTGTTCCACCAAGACAGCGCACCGTGCCACAAGTCATTGAGAACGATGGCAAAAATTCATGAATTAGGCTTCGAATTGCTTCCCCACCCACCGTATTCTCCAGATCTGGCCCCCAGCGACTTTTTCTTGTTCTCAGACCTCAAAAGGATGCTCGCAGGGAAAAAATTTGGCTGCAATGAAGAGGTGATCGCCGAAACTGAGGCCTATTTTGTGGCAAATCCGAAGGAGTACTACCAAAATGGTATCAAAAAATTGGAAGGTCGTTATAATCGTTGTATCGCTCTTGAAGGGAACTATGTTGAATAATAAAAACGAATTTTGACAAAAAAATGTGTTTTTCTTTGTTAGACCGGGGACTTATCAGCCAACCTGTTACACCCACAATTGCTAAAAGAATTGAGCGAGAGTCGGTTTATGAGTTTCCACCGTGCTCATAAGCGCCCTATGGATAAAATTTTTTGGTGGGCGTGGTCTATGGTCCACTTTTACAAAAAATAGTTTTTCCCTCTATCGATAGTTTTGAATTAAATAATGAGGAATAAACAGACTATATATACAAATTTAACATGTTTTGCTTTTCGATTTTTCATAAGATGAAGTTTGTAATTTATTATATAAAAACTATTTTTTGTATAAGTGGACCATAGACCACGCCCACCAAAAAATTTTATCCAGAGGGCGCTTATGAGCACGGTGGAAACTCATAAACCGACTCTCGTTCAATTCTTTTAGCAATTGTGGGTGTAGGTGTTATTTTTCCAACACAGCTCTTGGGCCACGCCCCTTTTTTTAAATTTTAAAATGACATTTGGGGCCTCAAAGTCAGCTCATATATCAAATTACATGCAAATATCTCAAAAATTCAAGATTTTACTGCAATTTGTTATCTAGGAACAGACCCTAGTACTGGAGGTACCCGAAAAAATGATCCGATCAAGCCCATTCTAGAAATTAACAAAGGTAATCAAACTAACTATCCATAGTGAAAATTTCAGATTTCTAGCTGCTTAAATAAAAAAGTTATAACTTATAAGTTTATGCCACAAAAAATGGAAAAAACCCCAATGTGCTATGTAAAAACCCAAAATCAATACAAACTATTGAACGTTTCTTCAGTTATGAGAATGCCTCGGAATTGGAATATGTAAAAAAATTCAAAAAATTCAAAAAATTCAAAAAATCAAAAAATTCAAAAAATTCAAAAAATTCAAAAAATTCAAAAAATTCAAAAAATTCAAAAAATTCAAAATATTCAAAAAATTCAATAAATTCAATAAATTCAATAATTTCAATAAATTCAATAAATTCAATAAATTCAATAAATTCAATAAATTCAATAAATTCAATAAATTCAATAAATTCAATAAATTCAATAAATTCAATAATTCAATAAATTCAATAAATTCAATAAATTCAATAAATTCAATAAATTCAAATAATTCAAATAATTCAAATAATTCAAAAAAATTCAAAAAAATTCAAAAAATTCAAAAAAATTCACAGTCAAAAATTCCAAATTAGTTCGATTTAGTATGCCTATTAAAATGTTGAATTGTCAAATTAAAAAAAAAAGCCTACTTCAGTGAATAAAATATTCAAAAAGCACAGTTAAATGCAAAAAATTTCAAAATATCCAAAATCCGAGCTCTGGTTATGAGCGATAATCGTTTCTTGTCTGTACTAAATTTGTAGGCGTGGCAAATATAATCGCCTTTAGGACCCAACAAACTTAGCTTCCGCATTTCGACATGCTTCATTGAAGCCATTAGGGAGGTTATAAATAACATATATACGACCAGACACACTCGGGCGGCTTACTCCTGATCGAGACTCCTCACAAAAAAAAATACATAAACCTTACAGAAATCGATAACAACAAGTAAGGGTGTTATAGTCAGGCGGGTCTGACAATAGAATACCCGACACAGACACACATGTTCAAATAATTTTTAATATCAAGAGGTGTTTAAGACCATAAGGGGTCCCATATACCGACTTTTGTGAAATTTCTTTATGAAAACCGCCCTTTTGCCACGCTTATTTTTCCAATTTTTTTGAATTCTAATCGGAGGTCTTAATATGCGCTCAAATTCTAAGTTTCAGTGGAATATTTTCAAAAAATCCGATTTTGGGGCATTTTTTGGATTTTTGTGACAGACCCTAGTACTAGAGGTACCCTTAATAATGGACCGATCAAGGAAATTTTTTGAGAGGATGTGTATGACTATAAAGGAAGCATAAGTGCCAAATTTCGTTCAAGTCCCATTTGATTTTCGGGTGGAGACAATTTTCGAAAACCGCCCTCTGCCACGCCCACTTCTACAATTTTTGGAAATCATATTACTGACCTTTAAATATGTTCAAATGCCAAATTTCATCAAAATATCTTGAAAAACTTCGATTTTAGAGCGGTTTTTGTGATTTTCGTAACAGACCCTAGTACTGGAGGTACCCTTAAAATTGGTCCGATCGGGTCCATTCCATTGAACTCCATTGTTCTTACTCATGTCCCCGTGAGCACGCATACCAAATTTTGTCAAGATAGCTCAACTCCTTCGCTAAGTTAACTGTATACAGACAGACGGACATACAGACAGACGGACATACAGACAGACGGACATACAGACAGACGGACATACAGACAGACAGACGGACATGTCTAAATCGAATCTCCTGGTGACGCTGATCATTTCTATATATATTTTGTATGGTCTATCTCGACTGGTTCTGGGTGTTACACACAACCACACAAACGCAATATACCCTCGACACAGAGTGTATCGGGTATAAAAACGGATCTTTGTTGTCTGGTGTAACACGCACTTGCATTCATTACACGCTTTAACACACTTTCACCTATTTATGAACCGATGTAAACGTCTTCATGCTCATCCAAAGAAAGAAAGAAAAAAAAAAAGTGATAATGGCTTCTTAATTCAATAAAGCATGAAAGCAATTCCGCGGAAATCCCACAGATTTAGAGACATTCAATTGACTCGACTCCGGTACGTTTCCTTTGTGGACACAGAGAACATTTGCTAGCATTCAGGAAATTCCAGTGCAATCATTTCAGGCCATTGTGAAGTGCATAAGTCGTTGACATTTGTGAAAGGAAAAGCGAATAGTAGGTACATACATATGTACTTTGATTGCCTAAATTAAGCGATCATTATCTCTTAAGCTCTTAGATTATAAAAATGTCTGCTCGTTACATTACTTAAAGAACAGAGGACATACTTATGTACGAGGGTCCTAAAGGCATTCTTGATGTCATGCATGATTAAATTCGATTTCGATATATTATCGACTTACCTTAATTTGTTTTCTCTTAGTCAATGCAGTGGCACTGTGAGTAATGGAGGAGCTATCATCATTAGTGCAATGGAACCAGACCGACATTCTTGTACTAAAAGTGGGGCCTTCAGTTAAACGACTGACCAGCTATTGCCTCCAAAAGAGTTTCAGCCTCTTTAGCGAAATTTCTGAAGACCAGGAGACAAATGAGCGCCCGATCTTTATATAAATTTGATCAAGTCGTAGAGTATCAAGGAGCCGCCGATTAGAAAGTGTTTTCCTCAGAATAATTTGCATTTACAGTCCGCGTAACTGATTCTTTTAACAATTCCCGAAAAGATCACTATAGTTCATAACAGTACTGTAACAATACGAAACAATGAGAATACTAAATAAAATTCACTGAACGGTTGTCGAAAAACTTTTCTGTTTCAATGTGGTTTCGACGAACACTTTTTTGGTACTGAGAGCGGCATCGAAACTATTCACGCACATACATATATTTAATATATTAACCATGTAAGAAAGCTGTCAAGCAATTTCTGAAATAGAACTAGTACTTTTCACTAGTACTCAAAAGAACTAGTAGCTAATGTACTATGGATACATCAAGCTCGTTTGAATCACCGATAATATACTAGTGAATTGTTAATAATTGCATTCATTCATTATGGACGTTAGTAAATTGATATAATAAATCACAACGAATGTGTTCATTCTGGCTCTTGAATTTTACAGATTCTAAAATTTCATGAATTATATTTTAATTATTTTTTTCCATTTTGTATTGAAAAAAAATCAATTTGTAATTTTTAATCCTGTAAAGATCACTAGTAAATTTAACTTAAAAAGCAAAATTACCCAATTGGATTCGAAAGGTCCATCTAGAACTAATCACTGAGTCGCATACTGTACTAGTCTTTCCATGTTACAGATGTATACTGATATTCGCCAAGACAGTTGGTTATATCGTGACAGGGAGATATAGAAAAGAACTAGTACTAGTTGGACAATTTGACTAGAAGTAACTAGTCACGGCACATATATATTTAATATATTAACTTACATATATAGAGTGACCAGATGTAGTACGCGGTGACGAAGGCATCTGCGAGCATATGGGAATATGTGTGTATGTATATTTATTCATGAACAGTTGTGGAAAAAGTGTGACTCAGTGATTTTTTTGTTTTTTTTTTTTTTTGTTTTTTGGAAGTAAAGCATTTCACTTAATCGCTCTTCAAGTATTATTCCGCTCGTTGTATACGAAAAAAAAAAATAATATTAACATACAAAATGAGCACGCACAATAAACTTATGGAGCTTAACAAACCAGAAAAGCAACAGATTGAGAGCAACAACACAGCGCGCGCAATCTCTAGCGTGAAGAAGAGAGACAAAATACATGAGAAGAGCATAAAATAAAAGAAGCACATACCTACGTTATGTTGACTGAAATCGACAAACGCATATCAACACAAATACAGCACAGCCGAAGAACTTTTTACACCTGAAGACCCGATGGCAAACAGGCAGGCAGGCAGTCCGACAGACACACACACAAACGAACACACAAACGCATAGCGTACTCTGACAGACCTGCTTGGTTCTTGTGCGCTTATAGCTTGGGCAAAAGTTTTCCTCGTCGTCAGTCAGTTTTCTGCGCTGAGAGCGTGTAATTTATTGTGCTGTGCTCTGCGGTGTTGTAAGGACGGCTGTAAACGGACCGTCTCGGGCGATTCAAATTTTGTTGTTGTTGTCGTTTTGTTTTTTCGTTTTTTTTTTTCAGTCTCAACGCGCAGTTGGCAATCGACGCAGTGAGATTTTTCTGCTGACTGTTGTAAAATTCGGTCTAAATAAGTGAAAAAGAAAAGAAAAATTACTGCCAAAAAAAGATTTACAAATTTCATAAGATACTAACACACAATATATATATATATTTATATAGCTTTTTTTTGTGTGTTATAAATAAAATAAAGGAGAAATGTCGTCCAAAAAGAATGGTGGTGTCGTTGAAAAGCTGGACTTTCAATTCTATTCGAAGAAGGAGAAGCAAACCTTCGGTCAAATGATCTATGACAGCCGAACAAGTGAAATTTTCGGACGTACATTCAAAAGTTGGGGTAAGTGAAAAGGGAACGGGAAGTCGATTAAATTCAACTATGATCGAGGAAAGGATTTGATTGCGGTTATCAGTAAATCACAAGTTCCGATGATGTCTTCCGATTAGAGTTAATCAGGGTCCCTCCTTTTTTTTCTAATTTTTTTTTATTTTTTATTAATCAACCATTTGACGAAATATTCATTTTACGGACAGAAAGTAATTTGCACCACATTTAAAACTCTTATCTCGATTGATTTTTGTTTGGTTTTGAAATATATACTCGCTTCTATAGAGAAATGAAATCGCCTTATCAACAAACACTTTGACTCATTGAATGCAAAATGAGCAACAGAAAAAGAAAAAGTAGTAAAAATCTATGCTGGGTCACAGAAAACGTGGATATGGTAGAGATCCTCCATAAAACACACAAGTTTTCGGAAAGAAATTTCTCCCAGCAAACATATTCGGAGTGCTCAGAAATATGAGTCCGAAATATGTTGAAAAATAAGATAAAATTCAAATTTTCTAAATAGTCCAAGAGCCCGTGACTGCCAGACTTACGTCATTTAATAAGAGCCGAAAGTTTCTCAGCGCATGCTTCCAACACAGGTAGGAACAATGAGGCTATTATGTAGGTACTTTGGGTCATCGTGGCTTTGGCAGATAAAAGGTAGCAAAGGTGTTTAATAGACCGACTTTATTACGTCGAAATATACAGCGTAATTTTCTTATAGTTCTCTTAGGAATAATAGTATAAATTACGTTCTCCATTGCCAGACACTTCCAATCGATGTTTTCTCAACAGTCAGAACAAAAAATTTTAATTGCGTTTCTCAAAATTTCTTTAATCATATTAATAATCATAAATATGAGTGCGGAAGGATTCATATATGACTCTAATATGGGCTCGTTCGGTATATAATTTCGAACTCATGTAGGACGACCTTCGCCAGAAGGGAAATACGGTCATTTTGGACTCCTAAAAGAGCTCATTATGAGGGCTCACACACCGAATAATGATTCATAAATAATTTAGGACTCCAAATGTTTGTCGAGCTGAGTGCTATAATTACTTTGATATACATAAGGGGTGTGAAGCTACAAAAGTAAGCTCATAATGTGATATCTAATTAGTTCAAATTGATCATTGATTTTAATAGGAAAAAAAGATCTCTAGAGCAAATTTGTATCCTGCCTTGAAGAGATCACTTTTTTACTCACTAGTTATTTGTTCAAGGGACGAAACCACCTAAAAAGAGACTCTCAACTGGAGCTAGGAGTACAACTCCCCCACTATTAGCAACAAATTTTGACGACTGTTTTTGAAAGTGCACGGTGTGTATAACAACGCCTCATACTCAGTTTTGTCAAGTCACCTCTACTTCTGTTTTAAATAGACTTCAAAAAGTGGGGCCGAGAATTAAATTACTCACTTACTTATGGCTATATCTCGCAATCCGTTCAATATTTTAATTTCCTATCTATCACAATTTATAGCTTTGAACTCATTTTAAATAGTGTTAGTACAAACCGACCCGAAAAAACTCGATCTAGTAGGTGCAAATTGCAAAAATTCCTAAAATTTGACGTGTTTTTTTTAATCATATTTTATTTTGTATGGCAAACTTATACTTATATATGTATATATTTAACAAAACTTATTGTGATACTTAAACTTCCTGAGATAAAGAAGGCATCTGAGATTTTGCTGCACTAATCACTTTGCAATGTAATGACCTTTATAAGCAATAATATCATGTGTTGTACAACATATTTGAAGGGTATTCACATAGCCGGGCAAGACCTAAGTTTATATAAATTGTCTTCAATTCGAATACCAGTATCAACTTTCAAAAATCCATTAGTCGGTCTCCCAAGTTGGTATCTAATTACCCATATTTTTTTCTGTAACAGTAATTTCGTATGACAAAAATGAATCTTCGTCAGTTGCACCGACTCAACAATGTCACTGTGAATACCCCGCCCACTAAAGAAAGCCCAAAACATATTCAATTCCTCAACCAATTGAGAAAATTGCCATGGTTAAATGGCTTTTAACACACAATTACAGGTGGCAAGGCAACAAGTTCTTTTCAATTATAATGAAAACATTTCGTTGCGCCCTTAATTTAATTTCACGTAACTTAGCGAAAATCAGGTGTGCAAATAAAATTGAATACTTTCCCACAAGATGAACGGCTATCGGCCATTGATGTGGCTATCATTTGGCGCGAATCGATCTAATATTGTTCCATTTCCTCTGCACAAAATAATGGCATTTCAATACAATAGGTAGGTACATCCCCATACCAGACATACACAAACATGCATACGATTGTGCAAACTTATGTTCATATGCCGATTGCTCTTTGTGTTTCGCAAACTGACACGATACACTTGATTGAACTTTCTGTCAATTAAAATGCGCATGGAGGAAGTAAGCAATTAGTCAAGCCTAAGCCCACGCCGCGGCGTCTTGGACGCGCCCCATTTTGGGCTAGCAGTCATGAGTGGGCTGTCAAAGAGTGCTCGGGATGATTGTTGCTCTGTTTGTGCGCGCGCTCGCTCAATTCACTTAATCAATATGCACAAAGTCCTTGCAATCATCGCGTCATTATCTTTATCCGGCCGGTGATTGTATGTACCTTTGAATATTTTATTTTCCGAAAGTCTTTTTTCTTTCTCTTTTTTTTTTAGACAGGTGTATAAAAGAAGGCTATAGAATTAAATTTGACTTCGAATCGTAAAAACTTTAATATTTTTTCCCCCAGCGACATTCTTATGTGGCTCATTAATTTGTTTTGGCATTACTACTATCAAGAAATGTGATAAATTTTTGATTTCGAAAGACCTATAAGCCCCCTGCAGTAATATGGACTGAACCAAGTTTAGCCTTCGGTCAGTCCTTCATGTTACTAGTACTAGTCCCCTCATAATTTCCACTTCTAATGTATTCAACTGACCTTTTTAACATGGGCCTGTCCTTGGGAGGGACTAGTCCGTCAAAACGGCTGATCATAGGCCAGTTTTTTTTTGGGTCAATTGTCGTAATTTTGTCTGGTTTTAGGATAGTCAAATGAGGAAAAATAAACAATTGGGAAAATGCGAGAAGCAAGGCTACGCTGGTATGGACACGTCCTGAGAGCAAATGAGGAGAATTTGGCAAAGAAAGGCTACGCACTGGAAATCCAAGGTTACAGAAAACGGGGGCGTCCGAAACAGCGCTGGATGGACACAATAAAATGGGGGACCTAGAGGCTGTAGGACTTACCTCGGATGATGCAACCGACAGAACAAAATGGAGGAACTGGTCGCGTTTTGCGGACCCCGGGATAGACCGGGATAGTTAAACACGCAAGAAGAAGAAAAATGAGGAAAATAAACAACAAATTTCTTATACATATATATTCTAAGTTAATGAAAGTGTCATTTACGGAGTACCCTTAAACCAACCCGTTTATTACCGACCGCCGACTAGCCGATTTCGATGGAGCGAACTGCCATAATATAACCGGTAGGATTTGGACCGGTCAAAGGCCAGTCCTTCTTAGGAAACTGACCGGCTCATTACTGCAGGGGGCCCCTTCCCAGCGGCGCGAAAACACAAACACCATACATAGACTCGCTCACAGGTACAAAAAAAACATACACATTTGAATTCCCAAAACTAAAAGCAGTTTTTTGTTGTTTTTTTCCTTGGACCAATTTGTGTGTCCACTTGTTAATCCATGAAGCATGTTTTCGATTCCATTGCGTGAAGGACGGGGCCCACTAGTTGCTAGGCGTATTTTTTAAAGCATTTTCTATACGCTTTCCTTTTAATTTCACTTGTTCCCGAGAGTGAATTTCATGCAAAAATGTCTGCCGTAGTTTGAAATTTGTATTCCCTTTAGCATGGAGCTGGGTGCGTGGGGGGTACCTATATGGATAAATTTCAAGTCGTCGCGTCATGCACCATGACGCATTCGCCCATCCTCCCACTCAGCTGTTGCTATCCATTTTGGTTCGCTCGGCCATTTGTTTGTTCGTTTGTTTGTTTGCCAAATATTACATATCTATGTACATAGAATGTGAAAACAATCATACGTACGTACATAACTAGAAGCAGAATGGGCTTCAATATTATGGTTCCAGTGTTAGACTTTAGTTTGCATTGCTTCTCGTTCTACTTTTCGATTTCTTGATTTTTACTTTTTTTTTTTTATTGGATTCCTGCTCTTGTACTCAATGACATCATCATCGCTCCCAGGAATTGATGCATTGAAATGAATATGATTTTCTCTCAATACAATACCGAAATAGATAGCAAAAATTATGGTATGTTGAGGAAGAAATTTTCTTTCTTTTGACGTTTTCGTATGGGAGAATTGCCAATTTTCTTAAAGAAAACACAAAAAATTTTTATTATGTTTCACTCTTTTGTGTATAATTTTATGAAAGTTTGTATGTGTTAAATGGAAACATTTTATTTCCATTATGTATATTCGTATCGCGGTTTTGTGAAGGGGAGGGGGGTTCGAAAAGACGGCCTTCTACTTACGTAAATGGCAAACGCGATGATGATTCTGGGAACGGGGAAAATTTTTGCGATTCTTGAAAAGGCTTTTAAAAATAACATTCTTTGCTATATTCAAATGGTGTTGATAAAAGGATTTGTGCCGGGTTTTGATGTTTATTGAAGAAGCTTGCCCTAAAAACAAAAACCACCCTTTACGAAAGGAGGTAATCGGTGTTTCTATTTATATTTCCTGTCTTCAATGGCGTATTATTATAAATAGAGCTCGGATTTTGAATTTATTTTGAATTTTTTTGCATTTAACTGTCTTTTTGAATATTTTATTCACTAAAGTAGGCTTTTTTTGTTAATTTGACAATTCAAAATTTTAAAAGGCATACTTAGATTTATCAACTTTTATTTGTAAGTATTCAATTTTTTGACTATACAAATTGTATGAAATTCTCTAATTTAATTCATTAATGGAAAACGGCCTAATGACTGATTTGAATTTTTGACTTGATTTTTTAGAATTTTTTTTTTTTTTTTTGAATATTTTGTTTTTTTTTTTGAATTTTTGCAATTTTTTGAATTAAAAATTTTTTTGTTTACTTTTTTTTTTGGAATTTTTTGAAATTGAATTTTTAAATTTTTTTTAATTTTATTATTTTTTAATTATTTCGAATTTTTTGAATTTTATTTAATTTTTGAATTTTTATGTTTTGAATTTTTTGAATTTTTCCAATTTTTTGAATTTTTGATTTTTTGAATTTTTTTTTGATAATTTTTTGAATATTAATTTTTGAATATTTAATAATTTTAATTAATTTTGTATTTTATCATTAATTTTTTACATATTACAAATTCCGAGGCATAATTATTAAATTTTTAATTTCTAATACATACGTCGTATGCTTGGAAAACTCATTAAGTGACTTTTCAACCATTTAAAAGACTATTTTCTGACATAGCGATAAGAATTTAATTAATTTTCAAGAAATCTCGTACGTTGATAAAACGAACAGTAAATAATCTCTTGCGCTAATACAAATTAGTGCTACAAGGGTCAACGACAATTAGAAGACTAAATAATTTAATTATTTCAAAGGGTCTGGCGGGGTAAGCAAAGGCATGCGGCATCATGAAAGGAATTTTGTAAATTTTGTTGATTTTTCTTAGGTGCCATCTAAAAACACTGTGGAGACTACTTTTTAGATTTTTATTTTGAACGGTCTTTGAAATATCCTTGAAAATCCTTTTTTAATAAGCCTTTTTCAAAATTTTATATCTCAAAAATAATTAAGATAAATATGGCCGATTGCTTATATAACAGGAAATAAAAAAAAAATTTTTTTTAATTTTACACTGAAAAAAATTTTCCCACAAAACTAAATACATAATTTTAAAACTGTTTTCAGTGTATTTCCAGTTTTACAATTGCTAATATAACAGGAAAAAATTTTTTTTTTTAATTTTACACTGAAAAAAATTTTCGCTACAAAAACTAAAATACATGAAATTTTTAAAACTTTTTCAGTGTATATTCCAGTTTTGCCGATTGCTAATATAACAGGAAATCAAAAAAAAAATTTTTTTTAATTTTACACTGAGAAAAAATTTTCCCACAAAACTAAATAACCAATTTTAACAACTTTTTTCAGTGTATTTCCAGTTTGCCGATTGCAATATAACAGGAAAAAAAATTAATATTTTTTAATTTTACACTGAAAAAAGTTTTCCCACAAAACTAAATAACAGTAATTTTAAAAATTTTTTTCAGTGTATTTCCAGTTTCGATCTGCTAATATACAGAAATCCAAATTTCTTTATTTAAAGTTCATTCAAATAAATGTCCAACATAATATAAAAAATTTTCAATGCACATTTTCAGTTATTTCCAGTTACGTGTCTAAAATTTACAAAAAATACTCTAAATTTCTATTTAAAAAGTATTAATATCTGGTCCAGAAAATGACGATTCAAAAAATAAAAAAGTGACTTATGTACTAATATCCAGTACAAATGTCCGAAAATGATACAAAACACATTACTCATACGGCATGTTTTTAAAAATTTAATATCTCCAGAAATATTTGAGATAAGAAGATGAAACAAACGGTGACTTATTGTGACAGAAGAAAACTATTTTGTTAAATTGTTTTCAACGTTTTTGGGAAAAGATAAATCTAATGAACGTCTTGTCTTTTAGGGAATAAAATATATTTTGGATGCTTAAAAGTAGACTCGAAAATGCACCATTTTTTTTATAAAGCGTCTTCTCAATATTGAATTCAAAGTGGGAACAGCAACTCAAAGCTTTGTGTTTCTTTAAAAAGATGTTGACTAAAATGTTCCCAGGAAAAACTAATCGAAAAACCTACATCACTGCACTTGCGTCACTTTGATCTTTTAGGCTGAGAACACACCAGATCAGACCAAACCAAAATATAACGTTTTCAAAAACAACAGTCCATTGTGCCTTATGAGAGCGAACACACCAGATTAGTCAAAACGAAACGGAAATGGTTTCTATTGACTGACAAAACGAAAACGTTTTGTTTCATTTCGTTGGATCCGGTGTGTTCTCAGCCTTATAGGATGAAAATTGAATGAATTCTAGGAAATTGGTTTAATTTTTTAATAACGCAATTTCCCCCCAACAATTGCTCAAATTCCATTTACACCCATTTCCATTACGAAACTCTCATCTCATTCTGTCACATGAATTCTAATCTATCTATGTATCTCTAATTAGCGTTCAATTCGATTGTCAGACCTTCCCCAGATAAGAAACTAATATGATCTGACAAGGTCAATCGTCGTACCTTGTAAATGCGACGTTTGTTTATGAGCCACCCTTAAAATGTTCCAACCATATAGGTCTATATGGTTCCAACCTAATCAAACCATTTTTTTTTTTTTTTGGAAGATGAATTTGTCTAGTACTTAATAGTTTCCATTTAAAAAATATTCAAATCCAGAAAAATTCGAGAAACCTGAAATCATTTCATATTTGTACTTATAAATGAAAAGTTCCATCGTAACTCAAATAAAACCCGTCGCACAGTGTCGCGATTCCATAAATTTATTGGGCAAAAATTTGAAGGAGTTGCCGTAGAGCATTGAAATTTGCCATGGACGTTTCTTTGTATGAAAATGAGAAATTTTGTAAAAATTGGAAAAATCAAACGAATTGAGCCCCCATATCCAATGTTTATGCTGCCACGCCACTTTATATTTTAACTAAAATTTTGTATTTAATAACACATTTCATTACCAACAAACATATATTATTTATAAAGCTCAAAACAAAAGAGATGGGCAAGAAAATGTAAACTGCACTTTAATTTTTGTTATTTTTGGTCGCACTCGGCCCACTATGCGTCGCTTCGCCTCTTCATTATAAGTAGTTGTAGGTACCTTGATTTTGAGCGATGTGTTGATTTTGTTCAGGTTTAATTAATTCGATAAATAAAAGTGAAGCCTACGTCAACAATTAGTTGTATCAAGATCAAATAGAGCTGATCAATTCGATAAAAGAGAATGCAGTTCTCATTGCACGGCACCTTGAAACGTTTCCCCATTTTTTGTGCTTTAAAAAAAAGCGCACAAAAAATAGATGAAAAGGCTTAAAGCTGGAATTCTCATTATGCGTGAGCTGCTTCTATACCGATGCTAAAAAAACCCTCCCCATGACATCGATTAATCTAATTCTCCGCTAGAAGCCACCGAATTAAATGTTATACCAAATTTATTATCAATTCATTAGCGGGGCTTCCCCAACATTATTTACCCGAACGCCAAATGCTGGTCATAAAGCACACGCTCAACGTCACGTGTAGGTCTATCTATCGATATGTTTCGGTTTTTTACATGGCAATTAATTAAAAATGTTAAATAATTTCTGTCTAGACCCTTGACGATGCAAACCGGTTTGTTTTTTTTTTACCTTTGTTTGTACCTACATACGTGCATACGTATTTAGCACCCATCGGACCATGACGTTGAAAATTATGAATTCGAATAGGTTCAATCCATTTCTTTCAGATCAAAGTGATGATCTTTTCTCTCTCCTTTGGGTTTTGTATTTTTTCTGGTTTTCATTTTTATTATTATATATTTTTTTAAATTTTTTAAATATATTTTTTTTTTAATTTAATCTATTGTTGACTGAACTGGACACTACTGGATTCTTTTAGTTACAACCGGGATATGTAACGCGTGTTAATTAATCGTGTAACTTCGAGTTTTCTTTGATGAAGTCACGTAATGATAAAAACAAAGAAGATCTTCAGCATTACTACAGATTTTCCATTGATTTCTGATTAACAAGATTATAAAATTAATCGTAAATACTTATATAGAAAAGAGTCATGGCAGTAAATCGATGTTTATATATTTCAAAAAAAAAACCCCAGGTTAACAGGTGGCTTTGTAAATACTTAATATCCATTGCCTTATATTTTTTTTTTGTGCTGCGAATGCTTGCAGCGAAATGAGATCAAGTAATCTCCAGTCTCAAGTACTTTAGAAGAAGTTATCGAATGTAATGAATCGATTGATATGAAGGTTTATCTGCGAGGCAACAGAACCAACCCAGTAGTCACCCAGTAGAACCCCCGATATTTGTGACATGCCAAAGTGCCAGTCCTTGATGACTAGCCATTTCACCTACCACATGAACCTGAAAGAGTAGATAGGCCTCAGCTCACATTTCCCCTTTTCGCTGCGTATGATTGTTTGCGCTGTTGTCTGCTTTTACCTCGCATTCTGATCATTTGCCCTTCAAGCGTTCGATAGCTCAGTGGTTCAAACTATGACTCGAAAGCCAGGGAGGTTCGGAGTTCAATCCCTGCGGGCGGCGAATTTTTCCTAAATTTTTTACTTTTCTTATAACATATATTAGAGTTTTTTTTTTTTTTTTGTTCATAGTTCAGTTATTTTGGAAGACAAACATTTTCCCCTAAATTTTTAAGGTTTTATTATTTTTTTTTTTTAATGGTTCATTTTCAAGTAAACAATTTTTGGAGTGAAAATATTCGTTAAATACGTTTCCCAAAATCTGAGCAACGCTAAACTCAAGTGAGCATTTTGACCAAAAATTAAATTCGTTCGTTTATCGTAATGGTTAAGGCGTTCGCCCAGCGATCTGGTGGTCAGCGGTTCGAGGCTCGGTGGAGGCGAGACAATTTTAAGAGAAGTAAGATAAAAAAGATTTAAAATAAAAAATAGATAAACAAAAAAATATAATAATTAATAAAATAAATAAATTTAAAAAAAGTCAAAACAAAAAATGAAAATTTTCTTTTTTCTCAGTCGCTGGTGCTAGGCCATTTGCCTGCCCCTTTTCGCTAGCGAAATGACTGGTTAAAGGTGGCGCATAAAAGGACGACCTGTCCCCGGCAATGAGATCGTAATGTTAAATTCGCCAGCGTCTTGGATAGGAAAGGGACCGACACCCAGTGACTAGTGAAATCGCTAGTGTTGTGGTGGCTCCGCTGACTACTGGGCAATACAATCCCGGCTCCAAGTCTACGTAAGCCATTGCCTAAGAAGAATCTTTCGAGTTTGGTGGCCTCAGCACATCTCGAATATTCATCTCTGGGCAAGATTCGGCTGCGTAAATGGAACTGGATTGGGCATACAAATATTACGGCGACCCGAGAGTAACATCGCCAAGCAAGCGCTTTGCTAGAATCCCCAAGGCAACAGACGTCCAGGGGCCCCCAAAAATGACATGGAGAAAAACAATAGAGAGGGAGCTTCGAGCCGCTAATTATTCATCGAATGACATAACCACACAACAAAGTTAAATTGATGATGATCGAACAGGCTTTTTGTTCCACTTAGGAGAAATGAAAGACATCATTATTATATATACCACCTGAAAGACCTTTTGTGCAGCCCGTATTCCTTTAGCATAATTTAAGACTATTAAAGAATCTTAGAATTTCTAAAGGACTGAAACGACTAATCGCTTGAGGGACCATTATTCTCGCCCCTCGACACTCGAGTCTACGCCTAGCCGCAACACGACATGTACATAAGGCATGCTCTGTAGTTTCCTGTTCTGACTTATAAACACTACAGAGATCTTCATTTATTACCCAGAAAGATTTATCACAGAATATATTGAAAATATCTAAATTTTGCGTTATCCTGCGTTACAGTATACTTCGCTCGAAGCCTTAGCAAATTAATCTCAAAAAATTTTTAAAGAATTCCACTCATCTTAAATGATCAAATTTTTTTAAGCAAACAATTTCTTTAAACAAACAATTTTTATGTAAAAAAAATCATGCTCATGACGCAGCATATCCTTATGGCGATGGAAAGACAAAAGGATACTTTCCTCCATGGCCTACGCTCAATCCTGATTATCATGCTTTTGTTTTGTGATTTAATTGGATTAATAAAAGCTTTTTTATTCCCCTTCGAGCCCCTGTCAAATTGAATTACACAGCGCTCAATGAAGCGCTCACATCGAAAAATGTTTCGAGAATAATGTAAAAGAAAAAATCCTGAAATCATTTTTCATAACGACATCAAATTATGTACGTTCAGCTGACCCGGAGAACCATTTCACTTTGTTTTAATGTTATTTAAATCCATTAATTTAAGTCGATATTGACGTTTAGATCTCAAGAATGCGCATAGCTAAATCATAGCAATTTATTCAAATCGATGAATTTGAGTAATTAATCATGTTCCTTTGATATGGCGTTATTCTCAACACTCTGTTTACACGAAATTCCGTCAAAAGAAAAGAAAAATATATATAATTATGAATCGAATTAATGTAAATATGTACACAGAGAAAAAAACCAACCAGAAAACTGATTAAGTCAAAAGGAAAAACATACAAGGAATATTTTTAATTTTAACAATTTTTCTTGTTGGAAAAAATAAAGATTTTCCTTTTCAATCAACCATTTTTCAAGTTGAATTGAAATGATAATTTTCAAAGACAAAATAATTTTTAAAATAAACAAATTTAATTAACGTTCAAAGCAAATTGGCCTCTGCTGAACATAACCCCAAAAATAGCCATCGGATGGACTTCATCCGGTTTGATCACTCCGTTGTCGTGACTGCTTTCGCAATGCTTAAAAAGTTCTAAGATGAATAATATCTTATATGTCCTATTTTATAAACCAAATGAGAATTATACCGAACGTAAAGAAATGTAATTAAACATAAATATTTCCTTTTAAACAACCAAAAATGTTGTTGACTCAACAATTTTTCTTTTAAAATTTTTGTTCTGCTCGAAAATCAAAAGACTGTGAATAACAGTGCGCCCTTTTAAAAAAATTATGCTTAATTTCGCTCAGTGTATGTAGGTAGTTCGATACGTTCGAACGTCATTTCTATTGACTGATGTTTGAAACTATTTGTGTCAAAACTATTTCCAGTTCTTCAGATCATTGGAGGAAAGGAAAAACTTTTGTAATTAATCCTTAATACCAATAATCAAATCGTGGCGTATCTTATCGGCTTCCATGGGCTATGCTCAGCCAGGAGAGCCCCGAGTTCAAATTGTAGTCACGCACTTCAGGCCTGCGTGCACAATAAAGTGAGTGTAAAGCGCCAAGAAAAGAAAAGTGTTGACAGTTCAGTTGTTTGAGGAGCACGGACATGAAAAGACAAGAATAAGAAAAATGAAAGAAAAATCAAATTTCCCATTTCATCTACTTATGATTCTTTTTCCCCTTAAAGTGCAAAAGAAAATCGTGGCAAAAGGAGAAGAGAATTTCTAAATAGCCATAATTGAAAGTTAAATATTCTCTGCCTCTAAGTTTGAGCAATTGGAGAAATTAAGTATCCTTCCATTCGAATTTCATTGTTAATAAAATCGTTTATGGAACGACGACATCATCATTATCATCATCATCATCGTCATGAGAGAGTGAGCAAATGACTAATAGAAAACTTTCACACTTTATAACGACACATTGGCGCCCATTTTGAGTCATAGACCTTTATAAATAGCAATAAATAGTCCCCGCAAGGATATGGATGAAGTAAAACGGAACAAATGCCATCACACCCAGCGTATTATTAGATAGCTTTCTCATTCGAATTGGAGCGTAAAATTGTTTGAGGTCCTTGACTTGGCTTGGGCAAACAACAAGTGGTGCCGCCATTAAAACCACTCGGCATGCAATGCCCCAAAGACTGGGGCACACAAATGGATATCCGCAACTAATCAGTTGATGCATTATAAAAAACGAAAGGACAATTGACGCGTCGAGCAGAGTGCATTAACCCAAATGAGCACATCAGAATGAAGTCATTCGAAATTTCAATTTGACACGACTGACTTTTTCCAAAGAGTACCTACTTTCGACTGTGCTCTAATCGCTCTTCGAATGTCTCGAAGTGTAATTATTTGATAATGATAAAAATTTAAGTACACCTATTCTTTGCCAAAATATGCTCCGTTGGCCTGAGGTTTAACCCTTTCGAACCGGATGGTACATATATGTTCCACATAAAGTTAAATCCTCTGGACGGTCAGTACACAGAGAAAAACATCAACCAGAAAACTGGTTAAAACATACAAAGCGGCTTCAACAAGGAATAATTTTAATTTTAAAAAATTTTCTTGTTGGAAAAAATAAAGATTTTCCTTTTGAATCAACCATTTTTCAGGCTGAATTGACATGATAATTTTCAAAAATGGATTTAAATTTAAATTATTGAAATAACCACGGACGTAATTGAAATGACAAGATAATTTTTAAAATAAAAAAAATTTTCTAAAATACATATAAAAGAAGAAATGTCAAAACAAATTTAATTAACGTTCAAAGAAAAAATAGCCATTGGATGGACTTCATCCGATTTTGTCACTCCGTTGTCGTGACTGCTTTCGCAAATGCTTGAAAAGTTCCAAGATGAATAAATGTCTTAGAAGTCCTATTTTATAAACCAAATGAGAATTATACCGAACGTAAAGAAATGTAATTAAAAATTTTTCCTTTAAATCAACCAAAAATGTTGTTGACTCAACCATTTTTCTTTTGAAATTTTTGTTCTGCTCGAAAATCAAAAGGACTGTGAATAACAATGCGCCCTTTTCAAAAAAAAATCATGGATAATTTCGCTCAGTGTACACATTGGTACCACAAAGTATGCGGAATGGTATGTTGGTGTACCTCCACCTCATATGTTAGTCACCCAATTGTTGTTTCTCAAATTTTCATTCACTGATAATTTTGAAATGCCTAAATAGCAGCCTCAAATCAAAGATTTCAACTTAAAAAATTGCAAAAATTGGGTCGAAAGGGTTAAAGATTTTTTTTTCTATTAAACTGAAACGGCGTTCTTGAAATGAAATAGAGCTATCAGATTTACTTAAAAAATTGCAAAAATTGGGTCGAAAGGGTTAAAGATTTTTTTTCTATTAAACTGAAACGGCGTTCTTGAGTGGAGAAATGAAATTACGTAAGTCTTTTCTGTATTTGTGACGCCTTAAGCAATCGACATGAGCCATTTCACCACTGTCGCCTTACATCTGCATTTATTTTTAAAATCAAAAAAATATATAAATCTGTCGCATTAACCTTTACAATTTTGTTTGTTTTTTTTTTTTTTTTAATTTCATTTTTATTTTCATTTTTAGGTATTTATATTTTTGCCTCTCTTCTTATCAATTATTTTGATTCTCACACGCCCCAAGAGCAAAGAAAAAAATCTCATCAAAAGATTTGCCTAAATTTCGAAGTTTTTTTTAGCTTTTCATCGGACGTCGTCCGGCTTCCATCTGGTAAATGAAATTTAAAAAAAAATGGTTTTATTTTTAAAGTTGGAAAGGTGAAAAAATTCTCTCTCTAGGATGAGAGAACATTTCGATTGACTCAAGGAAGGCTCTCTCGATCGTCTGTAAAATTGAAAATTATAATTATTGATTTTCGGTTCCAAACTTAGAGAAGAATGGGATGGGGTATTTAACGATCGATTTTATGGCAGTCAGCAGAGTGCTAGACAAGAGGGGGGATATGTTCTCATTGGACCTAAAGACCTTCTCTGGCTTCAAGTATCAAAGTTATCACAAAATTATCATTACGAAATTTACAATCTTCGTGATAAGCGAAACAATTCCAAGACTTCACTCGTTTATCTCGCGCTAACTTTCAATTTTTTCCTAATTTGATCTAAATTATATTTTGGTTTTGTTCGCCCTTAAGAATTACTTTTTTCCTCTTGTATACACGACTATACAAGACTATACTTTCTATAGAAAGACTACTCTTTTTTTTCCGAGCGCAAGGTCATATTGTTTAATGGGATTACTCGGGAGTGAACGCATAAATGTTACCCTTTTTTAAGAAATTTTTTATAAGTAGAGCTCGGATTTTGAATATTTTGAATTTTTTCGAATTTTTTGTAGGCTTTTTTTGTTACTTTGACAATTCAATATTTTAATAGGCATACTAAATCGAACTGATTTGAAATTTTTGACTGTGAATTTTTTGAATATTTTGCATTTTTTTAAATATTTTTTTTTGAATATTTTGAATTTTTTGGATTTTTTTTGAATATTTTGAATTTTTTTTTTTTTAATATTTTGAATTTGTTTTTAATTTTTTTGAATTTTTTTTTGAATATTTTTTGAATTTTTTACTTTTTTTTTTTGAATATTTTGCATTTTTTTAAACACTTTTTTGAATTTTTTGCATTTTTGTTTTTTGAATATTTTGAATTTTTTGCATTTTTTAAAATAATTTTTTTTAATATTTTGAATTTTTTGCATATTTTATTTTTGAATGTTTTGAATTTTTTGCATTTATTCTAATTTTTTTGAATATTTTGCATTTTTTTAAATATTTTGAGTTTTTTGCATTTTTGTTTTTTAAATATTTTGAATTTTTTGCATTTTTTTAAAATAATTTTTTTTTAATATTTTGAATTTTTTGCTTTTTTTTAAATTTTTTGCATTTTGAAAATTTTTTTTTGAATATTTTGACATTTTAAAAATTTATTTTTTGAATTTTTTTTGAATATTTTGAAATAAAAATTTTTTTTTTTTTAATTTTTGAATTTTTTTTTATTTTTTTTGAATATTTTGAATTTTTTTTGAATTTTTTTTAAATTTTTTTGAATACTTTTGAATATTTTTTTGAATTTTTTAAAAAATTTTTTTACATATTCAAATTCCGAGGCCTAGTTATAAGACAATACCCAACTTGCAAAATAAGTCGAAAATTGTTAAATTCTTACCTATTTTAGTTCAGAATATTTTGTTGACCTGACCTTAATAGGGCGAAATAACGTCCATACGACGTAGATTCGATGAAATTGGGGAATAGAATGGAAGTAAATTGGTGATAATAATATGACATTACTTATAAGACATTTCGTCTTTAAAGATAAATTGAAGATACAATCAAAACACCCGTAAAAAAAAGATAAGACATTGGGAATCCAAATTGGACCCAAAATAGGTATAAAATTAGTCGAAATGACCAAACTTTAACCTTAATCGGGCATGTGAATTAAACAAATTCGAATTCTTTTAGGAAAAAATAGGGAATGCAAGAAGTCATTAATTAACTCACTAAGCAATTCATAGGTCAGGGTCTTGAGAAAATCAATTTTAATTTCTTCCCCTCCTTGGCTAAAAAATCCAACTACGTCACTGAACAAAATTTAAATATATTAAAAGATTTAATTTAAAACACAAACATTCGATATTCAAAACAAAAGAAATTAAAAAAGAAAAAACAGCAAAATCGCGATGAACGGTAGAAAGAAAAGTACGGAGTGGAGAGAAAACAAGAAAAACCAAATATATGTGAAAATAAGTAAAAAAAAAAGAATTGAGGAATACAGAATGAAATGAAATATAAACAAATTATATTCACAATCGTCAATCCTTTTTGCGTTGAATGGAGGCGGGGGTGGGGTGGCGGCTGTCGCGGTTGGGGGCTTTCAATCTGTCTCGCGTTTTTTTTTTATGACACTAGATGATTTTGTGGTTGTTTAAAATAAGGCTGCCAACGCTTCAGAGATTCATTCTAGATTCTAGAAATTCGTAAACAAGTCTGATTTTGATTTATTGAAAAATTTTCAACCAAGCTCAACGAAACGCTCTGCAATCTCGAATGCAATATTTTTAGTATCAATGTCAGGAAATAGAATTCCGTGACATACGGTGGCGCCTTCGGGTCTCTTCGACTCCTTTAAGTGCTCCAAACGCATAGACGCATGTGAAAATAAATAAATCACACCTTTTTTTTAAAAAAAAGAAGCTCGAAACTTTTGTATTGTTCGAGGAACAACCACAGGTTCTTGCTAAGTATAAATTTCCTTCATTTTCATATGAAATTATTCAGAATTGCACACGTCATAAAATTCAAATAAAAAAGAAACAAATTTATTCAGTATTCTAAATATTTGCTCCGCTCATTTCGCAAACGTATTCAGTTACAGTCTTGACATTGAAATACCCATACGCTTCATCTGACGTTGTGGAGGCACCTCTATTAATAAGACGCTCGCTCTTGGCAACAGTTGATAATTTCCCCCCGATTAGCCTAAGCTAGAAGAAAATTTATAAGATATCAGCTTACATAGTAAATGACAATGAACAAAGGGTTCAAATATTCACGTAACGAGCCATTAAGGGAGGTTGTTTTGTATACGTCGAGAGATTAGCAAACAGGAGTCCTTTCTTGACCTAAGTCGGATACTTAATGACAGGCACTTTTCTCTCAGTCTCAATTTTTTTTTCTTCTTTGGAATAAGGAGTCCACTCAAGTACTCAAGTTTTTGTTTTATTTATTGATTAATTAATGGGCTTTGTCTTTTTCTTTGGGGTGGATATAGGAAGACGGGGTCTTTTTTTTAGGGACACGTCTCTTCTCGCAATTTTCCAGTGTTCCAAATATCAATGAAATCTGTTCAGTGGATCGCTAGTAATGAGCATTTTTCTCCTTGAACATTAAATTCATCTATGGAGAGGTAGTCCAAAGACCACAGGTGGACAGACAGACGGATATGTGTAGATCGATTCAGTCCTCAATCCTGATCAAGAATATATATATTTTTATATACCTGCCAAGCTTAGTTCTAACTGAACAGTAACATTACAAGATCCGGTATAGTTATTCAACATTGGATTTGATAGCACTGTGAAAATTTTTTATAAAAAAATTTTAAGGTGGACCTGAAATAAAGGGTTCCCCCTATTTCGGCCACGGGTAATCGAATTACACCATTAGTTTTTTTGAGTTACAGTTACGGTTTTATACCTCTGTGCCGGAGTTGGCTGAGATGCCAAATTTGCGAAGCGAGAAGCCCTGGGGTGGACTTCCAGCTCAGGTCGTGGGTGCTGTTAAGTTTTTCTGTTTTTCTCTTTGGTTTATCATTTATCCTGATATCAGAAAGGGCCGTTAAGGCCTAAGTGTGTCAACCTTCATGATGGTAGCCACATTAACCTAACCTACAGTTTCATGCAAAAACTTTTAAAAGGTTTTTACTCCAGTTTTTGGCCCATATTTAGGTGTGAGTTGAAAACTCGTAGTCTGGACTGGTCCCAAAATGTACCCCCAAAGAATCTCAAGCATTTCTTTCCTAAGAGTCATTGTGATAAGATCCCGCATGTAGGAGATATTCCCGCTTAAAGTTCAAAAATTTGCCATGATATATTTAACAATATGTAGGTATATTTCTATATTTTTAGGATCTTATTTAAATATTTTGCCTATGTGTCAGGCCTGTCAGATATTTTTGGGGCTACCACGGTGTAATCATTTAATAAAGCATCGCTGTATTTAGGTGTTGAGAAAAGAGGCGTTCAGCTCTTAAATTTTCCCGTCGAAAATGTTTCGCTCTTCTTTTCCTCCGAGACGAGGTTCTCCCTTAAAATCGTAGCGTATAACGGAGCCGCTCTTGACCGACTTTTGTCGTAACACTTGTTGACATACGATTGATGCAAAAATAAAAACTGCACAAATCTGGAAGCGTAATATTTGAAATAATTTCACAAAACTTCTACCTGAAATTCATATGACTTTACGACATTGTTTTTTTACTGTTATTTTTGTTTGTTGTTCAGGTGCTGGCTATTAAATATTATGAGCTATTTCGTTTCGACGTGAAAAAATTTCAAGACGTGCTTATTTTCTAATTCGTGCATTTTTTTTTTACTATCGACTTCTATTGGACTCTAATAAATTGTTTTGTTTATGCGTGTTTTTTCTACTTCTTCTTCCCATTCTATTTTATAGGACAACTGTTTTTGTTTTACCTAATATTTTACATTGTGCTCGCTGGTCTGTTTACAATCTGCATGCAAGGCTTGTTCAGTTCGCTGGAGGATAACCAGCCCGAAATGGAAATTGGATAGCTCGCTAATTGGAACAAATCCTGGCATGGGCTATCGGCCGTTATCCGAGGAAACGGAGCGCGGTGCAGTCATTCAATTTGACACGCAGAAGCCCGCAGAAGGAAAATACTGGATCGGATTACTTGATGAGTTCTTAAAAGGTAATTGAATTACCTACTTTGTTTACCTACTGTATGTTTGTTTTTATTTTACCAGATTACAAAGGTCAAGGCAAGCCGGAGAAATTCTGTGACTACAATCAGACTTACGATCCGAGCCAAGTATGCGTTGTTAATACCGAAGATTTTGGTCCATGCTCAGCGAAACACGGCTATGGGTACTCGAATGGACGTCCGTGTGTTATTTTGAAATTGAATAAAATTTTCAATTGGAAACCACAGTACTATGACGATCCGAGTGATCTGCCCGATGATATGCCATCGGATCTGAAGGAACATATTGCCAAAACAACCGAGGTTGGTGCTCGAATGACTTTCAAAAATTAATTTGATAATTTTTATTTTTTCCTTCTATGCAGCGGAAACAAATTTGGGTTTCGTGCAACGGACAACGTGGAATGGATCGAGAGAAAATTGGTCCGATCGGCTATTATCCTTCGCGTGGTTTTCCCGCCTATTATTATCCCTTCACCAATCAAAAGGGCTACAAGAGTCCACTCGTAGCGGTTCAATTTGAGAATATAACACGCAATGAAATGATCTCGGTGGAGTGCCGTGCCTGGGCCCGAAACATCATCTACAGTGGCAGTGTACGTGATCGTATGGGCTCCGTCAGTTTCCAATTACTCCTCGATTATTAGGTCCAAGAGCAATCAGTATAGAGCATGCGGATCAATAAAATTTAACACACACACACACAACGTGCTTACTGTGCTTACTGCAATACCAACGATTTTAGAATAGAAGATTATTGGATCATCCGAGATACAAAAACAACAAAAAGAAATATTAAAAAAAAAAAAAAACAATAGACGCATGGGACCAAACCCCGATTACAATTGCAGTGAAAAATTTTTATTTGTAAATAGTTTTAGAGCAAATTCAACTGCGACACAAAAGGAAGATCTATTTTTTTCTGCTATATATTGTATAAAGAAGGAGAAAACTCGAGCTCTCCGATTCTTTGAGTGGTTTCATCTTAAATATTTCTATTTATCGCCTTGGTTGTTATCACCTGCAGTCTTCCCTTGTAGGTATATACATTGAAGCTATATTTTTTTTTTTTTTTTTTTTATTTACTATAAGCACAACTTGTGAAATATTGAAATTTGTTTTGTCTAATTTATATGGATAGCAGTACAAAATATTATTGGAGATACTTTGTTTTTCATTTTTTCTATCTTTTACTTTTTTTTCTATTTTTATCTATTTTTTTTTATTTTTCCTATTTTTTCTATTTTTTTCCATTTTTTTTATTTTTTCCATTTTTCTATTTTTTCTATTTTTTCTTTTTTTATATTTTTTTCATTTTTTTATTTTTTAATTTTTTTCATTTTTTCTTTATTTTTTCTATTTTTCTATTTTTTCTATTTTTTCTATTTTTATTTTATTTTTTCTATTTTTTCTATTTTTTCTATTTTTTTCTATTTTTTTCTATTTTCTATTTTTATATTTTTTATTTTTCTATTTTTTTTATTTTTTCTTTATTTTTTCTATTTTTTTCTATTATTTCTATTATTTTGTTTTTTATTTGTTCTTTTTTTCTAATTTTTTTCTATTATTTTCATATTATTTTAATTTTTTATATATTGTTTATTTTTCTATTTTTTCTTTTTTTTTTATTTGTAGTAATCCATTATGTTTGTGCTTACCAATGCTTATTTACCTAACCTTATTTATAATTTAGTGTTGCAGCTTTCTCCACAACTTCAAAGGAATGCAGTATTTAAACATTTATAATTATAAAGCCTCATTGTTGGTGTAACTTAACAATATACTGTATTTAGGGATTATTTGATAGAAATGCCCTGTAGTTTTTACCATAGTCATGTATTTACCTTAGAATAATAAAATTGTTTATAATTTTTCCCAGAAAAAAAAAATTTCAAAAAAAACCAGCAACAAAAGCGCAAAGAAACACGTTTTAAGATGCTATACTTCAAATTGTTCCAGAAAGTTCACTTAATTTGTACAAATAAATTATTTCAATTTGCGAAATTTTCCGAACGTCTTTTTTGTGTTCTCCGTGAACCGTTTTTCGATGGATAGCACTAAATTCAGAATATTCAAATAATTCAAAAAAATTCAAAATATTCAAAATCCGAGCTCTAGTGATGATAGCTTGAAAAGAGAGAAAAAAAAAACTGCTTATAATCGGGATACACGACGATACACCGTTGCACGATTGCTCGAAAACGTTTCGCGGACATTGCTCGCGCGTACTGAGCATGCAACGTGCAACAGCGAAAAATGATTGCGTTCAAAAAAAAAGGTAAAAGATCATTTTGAATTTATTAAAAAACTTTTATTTCGATCTTAAAATATTTGAATCGGTTCATTGACATGAAACCAAAAGTACTCTATCAATACAATCACAATCACAGGATGATCGCGAGGTGATACATAAGTATAAATTCAAAAATTATTATTCCAATTTTTCTATTTTTTTTTTTCACATACAATTTTTGATGTCATCAATAATGAAATGTTTGTCCATAAATACCTATGTCAGTAATACTGTCTTCATACAAGCATAAAAAATCACAAAATATTTTATAGCATTTCAGCCATATGATAAAATATAATAACGAAAATGATTTGATTTGCCGAGAAGCCTTTCAGCAATGATTGCCTAGTTTTCTATGGTTTTCCGATATTCCGAAATCAAAGCGTTTGATAATTCTTTCCGTCATTTCTTTCAATACTCGTTTCTTCTTAATATAATTAATATATTTATTTGTGTAAACATTTTTTCCATCTTTTTCTATTTCTATGTGCCACATTCTTTTCGATCGATATGCCTTTAAATTGCTCATTCAGTTCAGGTTTATGGTTTTGATTCTCGGTCTTGCAGTCCAATGTGATATGCTTATTGTTTATAAATATTATTTCTGTTTATAACATCTTATTGAATGTGGAAGCTAAGGTCAAGCAGAACAACTCAAAACGTAAACAAATTACTTTCTAACAATCAATTTATATCACATCAATTGGTTTTTTCTTTTTATCAATCCTAACATAATAACATGAAAATGACTTTAAATTTCCAATTATTTAACTATTCTATCTAAGCTAATTGAGAAAAATTTTTATCTAATAACAATCATTGGGGGTTTTTCCCTTATTTTTTCGTAACATGAAAGATAAAGTGTTGAGATTGAAAAAAGTTCACTAGTTACATTTAAGTTTAATAAGGTTTTTGAGTAAGAAATATTGTCGACTTATATGTAGTAAAAACAATATCCTCACGTAATCAAAGTAATGGTCTAATAAAACTATTCCCAAACTGTTGTGCGAGAAACCCTTGTACTCTACAAAAACTTTATAGACTATGAAGTCTTGGGTTAAAACTTCACAGAAGACAGAAGAATGATATATTCAACGGTTTACAAGATATAGCCATAAGAAAGTGCGCAACTTTATTCTCGGCCCCATTGCTCGCGATCGATTTGAAATTGACCTGTAGCTATTCTGACAAAATCAAATGCAGGGATCTGGTAAATTTACCAAGTACTTTCTGAAACTGCAGTCAAAATGTGGTTTACGTTTTCCGTCCATATCCCAGGAGCAATGAGTTGGCGCTTGTCAGCGAGGATTTTTGAGGGTCTTACCGCTGTAAAATTTTTTTATTTATTATCAAAGGGTCATTATTGTGTGCCGCATGTCCATTTACTGTCCAGTATCCAGAGTATCCGGCAAAGAAAATGTACCGAAAAAATTTTTATTCTTCTTTGGATCTTCTTTTTCTTGCGTTTACAAGAGTCCCGGGGCTGATCCCGGGGTCTGATCAGTTCCTACATTTTGTTCTGTCGTAAGTCCTACAGCCTCGAGATTCCATTTGTCTATTGTCATTTCTCCATGTGTCTATCCAACGCTGTTTCGGACATTGGGATCAATTTATGACTGTTATATTTTACAATTATCTGGCCGAATAACCGGCATACTTCTTCTTCTGCTTGCGTGTTTAACTATCCCGGTCTATCCCGGGGGTCCGCAAAACGCGGCCAGTTCCTCCATTTTGTTCTGTCGGTTGCATAATCCGAGGTAAGTCCTACAGCCTCTAGGTCCCATTTTATTGTGTCCATCCAGCGCTGTTTCGGACGCCCCCGTTTTCTGTAACCTTGAATTTCCAGTGCGTAGCCTTTCTTTGCCAAAGTCTCCTCATTTGCTCTCAGGACGTGTCTATATCAGCGTAGCCTTGCTTCCCAATAACCGGTGCAACTCCATAACGGCTACGGATGTCCACGTTTGGAACATGATCAAGACGAGTGAGTCCGGATATCCAGCGAAGCATCTTTGTTTCCATAACACTAACCTTTTTTTCTGCTACTTTCGTTGCTGGTAGACATTCGGTACTATAAAGAGCGACTGGCCTGATGACTGTGCGGTAAATTTTGGATTTTAAGCGGTCGCTTATCTTTTTATCGCACATTACACCAGTCGTTGAACGCGAGTGATCGTCCCGTCAGCAGAAAGTGTCGACCCAAGATATTCAAAATTTTTCCGTCCTTGGTAGGTCAGTGTTATTTATTTTGATGGTCCGTGCTTCGCAATTGTCTGTTGTCATGTATTCTGTTTTCCCGACATTCAAACGTAGTCCAAACATAGACAATCTATCATGCCAGTCTTGTACTTGTTGCTGTAAGTTGTTTTTATTGGTTGAGGCAAGAAGAACGTCATCTGCATATAGTAACGGCCTACGGTTAAGACTATTTATCGGAAGCCCAGCATACGGTTACCTACTTTGATATTTCTCAATTTCTCAAGCTCTTCATAAAGTAATTCTCTTCAAAAGGGTTTCTCGGCTGGAAAAGTTTTGGGAAAAATGCTCTAACAACAATAGGTACGAAATGAAATCATTAAGGGGAAATCAATGATCCTTGGCTCCCCATAGATCGGTTTCCTGGTACATTCGACTAATGCTATCGCGTACGATTTTGATTTTATCTGGAATAAAGGATGGGAAAAATGATCATTCTGTTTCTTTCCGAGACTGCTCAGATACCCACTTTTAGGTAAATTATAGCTGGTTGATTGCTTCTTAACAAATTCGAGGCACAATTCTTGAGGTACACCCAGTGAGTGCATATTGCTTGTGAAGGTACTACAAATAATCGAATTATTAGAAGTGAATTTGAAAGGTCAATCAATTCAACGTACCCTAATAATCGAAAGGCGATGCTTTCGCGCATGCGCGAGTCACTGACTCCGTCTTTCTCGGAGTTTTGATTTTCTGTGTGCGATGCAACACGATTCGACTCGTTGCCTGGTGTTCCATTAACGCCGTGCTGATGCTGCTGCTGCTGTTGTTGCGTCCGCTCATTGGCAAGAAGTTGTTGTTGATGCGAAGAGCTCGGTGGCGGCGGCGATTCCTCGACTTGCTCCGCGATGACATTGTCTTCGGTCTCCTTAATTTTTCGCGATCTTTCAGCTCGTCGCCGTTTCGATGCAAGGCGATGATCATGCTCACTTTGCACACCATCCGAATACGCTGCATTCCAGAATCGCAGGGTCAGCCAAATCGGCTGCTGTCTCAAATAAATGAAGAGATACTCGCGATATGGCTCACAGCCAGGAACTTCAACTGTTTGTTTTTTTTTTTTTGAAGAAGAAGAAAACATTTCAATTGTGACAAGGAATATTTCAGCTAGATCACTTACTCTCTCTATAGAAAACAAAGCAGAGATTCATTACGATTGCCGCTGGGAGTAATCATGGCATTCGCCACACTCGAACAGAACGATTGTCATGAATTGCACGAGAGCATGGAATGTGGTCTCGTCGACAAGGCGACATTTCGATTTTTGCTCCATCAAGAAGCGAGCGAACCACTGTCTTCCGATCTCCATTTGCACCATTACGCTGAATTCGGATTTCAGCTCCAAATCCATGTTCGCAACACCGCCATCATCACCATGCGCCATCGTGAAGAGTGAATCGGTAAAGCGTTTCATGAACTCTTTAACTGGTTCCTCGCCGGTGCGACAGTCCAGGCTTATCGACGAAGCCCACGAAGGCACAGAATTCTGCGATTCGGAGCGCATGAAGCTACGCCAATCGGTCGACTCGACACTTGGACTGGCGGCTGCCAACAATTCGGGATCGTCACGTAAGCTGGTTAGCGTGCTGCTGTTCGACGTACGACTCCGGTTCGGCATCCACATTGAATTCGTCGAAGTGCTGATCGGAATTCGAATAGATTCCGTTCGTTTCGGTTCGGCTGTATGAAGCGGCACGATTGAGATGTTGCTCTCTTTCTGCCGGCGGAGGTTGGACATCGATTTGTGGTGCATTCAATAAATCATTGATTCGCGTTAGATCCTTTTGTATATCTAGATCACTTCGGCGTGCGCCGGCAATGGCGCGACCGGGCCTCCCGTAACCACCCGAATGCCGAGATTCTATAGAATTCGATCGCGTCGTGCTGCTGACGTATGAAGTGTTTTCCGCATTGGCGTTGTTGGCGTTTTGCTCCCACGAATGCGACAGTGCCGACGAGGAGGACGATGATGACGTTGATGACGGCGAGGCAGGACGTACGGCTGGCCTTATGTTCTCAAGGCGTGGCTCTGAAACAAACAAACAAAAATCCAATGAAATCTTTTGCTCTTTCAATGTGAGTATCTATGATATTTGAACGTTTGCGCTTACTGGGTATTAGGTTCGGGTAACGATATCGTCCTGAGATGATTTCTTCGTGAGCACGTCTTGCCTTCAGCCGACGAGATTCGTAATCGATTTTTGTATAGTCTATTGTATCGTCAACTAGTGGAAGCAATATTAATATATAGGGATAGAATATTAGAAAGGATTTTGATGGGGGGAAAGAAGGTTATTTACATTTTGGAAGCTCCCCTTCGTCGTCATCGCAGTATTCCGATTCACTCGAGCTATGCTCAACGCGAGCTGAAGTCAATTGAAAAGAGATCAATATTAAAGTACCATATATAGTGAGAAGAGAAAAGCCTCTGACTTCTCTTAAGTTCCCTCATTCTCAGTTTTTCTTTTTAAATGATGTGGCATTTTCGGACAAGTTAACCCTCTGCAGCTGAAGTGGTCCAATTTTAGCAATATAACTTACCTAACAGACGTTTAATCTCTGAACTTTTTCCCTCTAAAATTCCAGACTGGCGTCTTTTTGGCCTCATTTCTTATGAGAGCAAAAACGTTTCAACCCCAAAAAAGGATACAAATTTGAAATGAAAGTCATTTTTTAAGAGAGCACAACGATCGTAACTTCGGATTTGATCGAGTGTCTGTCAAACTACGACGGCAGCTGCAGAGGGTTAATGATTGAAAAGTGGCGATCCTTCTCTTGGACTTTCGTTATGTATAAATTGTGGAGCTAATGCCATCATCGAATATACAGCGATCCAAGTGGACCAAGGTTGAGTACTTACAGCGGCGTCCGAGGCTTATGAGGGTACAATGAAGGAAATGCCGCCCCTGTCTGCCCTAAATAAAAAGACCTTTATAAAAATTCAAATATGATTTGGCGCCCGTTCTACTCCCTTACTACTCTACTCAGTGGCGTGTCTAGAGAAAGAGTGCCTTGATAGTGCTTATATTTTCCACAGTGGTATATTGAACAATTATAAGACATTAGCCCAAAAAAATTTGGGGCCCTAGAGGAAGTTTAGAGAGTTATGGACCAAAAACCAAGAAAATCCGAAAAATTCATGGCGTCCGATTTGGATGAAAATTTATATATAGAATAAGTGAAAAATTCTAAGAATTTTAGCACTAAAATTTTTTTTTAAACTGATCCTTTTTGGACCAGTTTGGGACTAGACCAAACTAGACTAGTTGTAATCAGTATTTTTGAAAAAATTTTGATGCCAAAATTCTTAGAATTTTTCACTTATTCTATATATAAATTTTCATCGCCATGACGCCATCAATTTTTGGGATTTTTTTGGTTTTAGGTCCATAACTGTTAAACTTCCTCCAAACCAAAAAACCCAAAAAATCCGAAAAATTCATGGCGTCCGATTTGGATGGAAATTTATTATAGAAAAGTGAAAAATTAAGAATTTTAGCACTAAAAGTTTTTAAAACTGATCCTTTTTGGACCAGTTTGGGACTAGACCAAAACTAGACTAGTTGTAATCGGTTTCTTGAAAAAATTTTGACGCCATATTTACATATATGTAGGTATATAAAAATGCCTTTAATTTCTACCTCCAATTCTAGCGAATGCTCCCAATACTCCAAAAAAAAAAACTTGGAACACTTTGCATCACGCAACCCTTTTGAAATTGCTTTTCGTGTGAAGCCAAAAGTAAAAAAATCGATTTAATTTCTTCGCACTTTATAAAACGAATTTCCAAAGCAATGCAAATATTTAAGGATCATAATCTCCTCGGACATAAACGTCAAAATTTACGACCTTCATGGTGGTGGTGTGGCGGCCATATAATTCGGTAATATAAATTGAAAGCTATCATATCGATGCGCTTGAAAAAGCACTTGCCTAAGGCCAAACGTGGCAAGCTCTCCATCCCTCCTCAACCCCTTTTGAGAAATGCAAGCTTGCAATTTCCGCCATTCACGCCTTTACGCTAAACAGCCGAAAAAGAAAAACCCATCGCTTTTCTCGTTTTTCTTTTTGTTTTTTTTTTTGTGTCGCTTCGCCTTGACAGTTAGGTACGAGGCCTACAGCAAGCTGTTGTAGCATTGGCAATGCGGTAACATTGTTCAAGGCCATTTATCGTGCAATGGTCTTTGCGAAATGTGTGCGAAAAATAGTGGCGACCCAATCTACTGGCCCAAAAAATACTCACCTTATTCGATATTCCATTGAGCAGTTCGTTGCTATTGCCCAAAACGGTAAGAAATTTCGATTTAAGTATTCCAATCGCCGGAGCACGGCCCATAAATGTTTTAAATTTTGAGCTCTCCCCACCTGCTGGAGCTGCATGCGCGCCTGGAGATGGGGACGGCGGCGTTGGCGGACAGGTAGTCAGATCTAACATCATCTTCGCAATCGAACGATATTTTGGCTAGAGCAATCTCATGACCGACGGATAGCCAAATAGACAGCAGCGAATCTTAATCAATTTTCCTCTCAACGATCAATTTTCCTTGACATCGATGTCTGCACGAAGTCCTTCACATCCTGGCGGTGTGTTTACTTTTGCATATTTTCGATTTTATTTCGAAGACATGTCAGTACACGTGCGTTGTATCGATTTTTAATTTAATTTTTGTTCCTCTTTTTGCGGTAGAGCTTCTTAGATAGGAAAGAAATTTTGAGCCAGAACAAAGAAAAGAATTCACTAGATAAATATTTTATAAGAATTTCTCAACACATTTTTAAGTTCTTTTATTGAATAAACTATTTTTAAGGCGAATTTTTCGGCCATCACTTGCGACTGCTGGCCGCAGTGCCTCGAAGGAAATGAAAGTGCATTCGCCTAAAATTGCTCTTCATGGAAATCGCGTTCCACAAAATTGAAATGCGCATGCCACATTTTTCGTTTTGTGGAATTTCTCTCTCTCGCTCTCTCTCTATCTTGGAGCTCTCCGCTCCTCTCTCTCTCACTCTTCGACTCTCTGTCACCATTTTGCCGGCAAATCGGAGAATGGCGGATGTAAACAAAAGGTGGTTAAAACAAACACAACTTATTGGCCTCCTAATCATGGCTACTTGAACACGTTTCCGCTTGTGTACGGATAGACGGAAAAGCAGAACCGGCAAAAAGCACATGCCAGAAAAAAAGTGAGTATATTTATTTTTGTGTAGGTACCTATTATAAATTGTGCAAGAAGTTTTTTCCTCTTTTTCTGTGGATGAGAGAGATCAGAGAAACTTTTTAGACGATGCTTTTTGGCAATTACGAATTTTCCTCTAAAATGATAAACACCGGAAAAATATATCGCAATACGAAAAAAATACGTAAAAAACAGGAAAATAGAATTTTCAAAAATTCAAGTCGAAGAACTCGAAATTGGCGTTTTTATTCTCACAATTGAAATTGAGGAAGACATTTTTTATATATTAATGATAGAAACGGGGACTATAGCAACGTAAAAAAATTTTGTGAATTTTTTTATTTTTTAAAATTTTTATTTATGCATTTTTTTTAGCTCTGAAAATACTCTTTCCATCTGGGGAAAATATAAAAGGGATTTTAGAAGACTTTGTGAATTGCCTAAATATTTTTTAAATTAAGAAAAATGAATAATTTTTCGGATATTGAGAATTTCAAGCCATCGTTAATGTTGCGCAATATCTAATAGCGTGTTTCCATATGGTGTTTAAGTTGCGTTTGCGCGTTTAGCGCCCTAAACGAGGTGTTTAACTCGTGTTTTGCCATACAAACGTTAAACGCGATAACGAAGTGTTTATCGCATAAACACCTCATAAGCACTTTCATCGATAGGAAAAAATTGATTTATCGTATCGGAATTTTATGCATATCTAACTGTCGAAAGAAAATCAAAACAAGAAACGATGGCAATGTTGCCAAAAGCAAAAATAAAAATTCCCTGCAAACTACAAAAATTCCCTAAAGTTCTTTAAACAAGGAAAAATTGGAAAAAAAAATTTTAATATGCGCAAGGCATAATCTTGTATTGTATGATTCTGGATAGAGTATCGAAGCTGAACGATAGTTTTTACCAAAAAATTAAAAATTAAAATCCTCCTAAATTCGTTCAGATATAGTTTTTTCTGGGTTTTCCACTTCCAACTCTACGAGACGACACGTTTATTTTGTCGTTTTAATTGATCTACAAGAAAAAATATTCAAAATATATCTAATAATTAAGAATATACAAAAAATTCCCTACATTTTGCCGATTTCAATAAATCTCTCCCTTTTCCCCTTTAAGTGATTTTCCTGCAAATGGCAGCACTGCTTGCAATTGTAAATAAGCAAACAGCTGTCAAACTTAAACACCTCGCATAAGTGGAAACGCTCGAAGTGTTTAGCTAAACATCTCAGACTTAAATACTATATGGAAACGCACTATAAGTTTAAGATCTCCTCCATCAAAGAACTCTGCAAGAAGGCGATTCTATTGTTTTTCTTAAGCAATTGTGGACTCAAATATGTACACAGAAAGAATTTTGTGCGTAAATACAACCAATTTTTCATAATCAATATAACAAATTCATTGTTAAAACTCAGCCTATCACACTTTTTGTTATATTAACAAATCGTTTAATTGGGACAACTACTCGAAGTATTAACACTCAATAAACATTTTCAAATAACGATTTGTTATATCAACAACCAAAGGTATTAAAAATCAATCAATTTTTTTAAATAAATAAAAAAGGAAAAAATACCTCATCTTCATATTCCATAATAAAAAATTGAGTCTGCAAAGTCAGTTTACGGAAGATAATTATACAATATAACATCATAAACATATGTGAGCTAATTTTTGATTATGTTGCCTCTTCTTGTATGTAAGTCCGCATAAAGCTAATGAGAATTGTAGAAAAATATTTAAATGCACTTTCAAAAATTTCAAACAAAATTTTTGTCAAGTGTTAATACTTTTGGTATTTACCTAATACAACAAAATAATCAACCAAATTTTTGTTCATAATTTAATATTACGAACTTTTCCCGAATTTTGTTATTTGTTTGAAAGTTTTAATTGGGACAATTAAAAAATCGATGAATCGAGTTTAACAAACGCCATTAATTGGAATTTGTTCGTAGCCATTTTTTCTGTGTAGTTGGAGAACATGCGAAGTCCTTCAAGCTTCGATGAAGTTCTAGTAACATGATCTCAAATCGTCTCTTATTTTTAAATGGTCCTTTCTGATTATTTCAATGTGTGATGGCCAAATATTTTCAACACTAGAGTGGGGAAGATAATTTTTTGTTTAATTTCCTACTTCCATTTAGGCACCTAGAAAAGTATGAAAAGCATTACTTGCCATATTGAAAGTCCCTATAAAAGTTGATCCTCGAAAGCTGACCGTTAACCAAAATCATCATCCACCATAAGCAAACAATTTTAACTTAAGCGAAGAGATTATTTCCGCATTCTCAGTATTTTGATAAATTTATGATTTTAATGCACATTTTTTATTTTTAACTTCACTAATCTCTTTTACGTATATTTAGATAAATTTGGAAATATATGACAAAAAAAGAGAGAACCGCTCAATTTGAGGAAAATGATCGCATTTCGTTGCAACGGAAATGATTGCTTTCGATGAGAAAATCTCTCGCATGCCGAACTGGACACTACGGTTGACAAACCGTCGTGTCTCTTGCTGAGCACAAATAGCAGCAAAATAAAAATTTTCATGCACAATTTACACAGCTTTTGAAAATTTTCAAATGAAAACACAATTTTCAGTTAGCGAGCATAAGATCGACGGAAACGTTGAGCGGCAAAATCGCGCACATCAAATTCGTCGGCCATTCGAAAAGTGCACAAAAACTCTGTTCCGTTATGTAAGATTTCGAAGCCGAAATCAATTTTATCAAAATAAATAAAATAATAAAAAATATAAAATAAATATATAGGTAATACTTAAACATAAAACTAATGAAATCGAATAAAATTTGGGACGCATGATGTCAATAGTAGTCTTCTTGCACGAATTGAAAAGCGTTGCCAAAAATAGACGGAAGACGAGAAAGATCTCAAAAAAAAAAAAAATATAAAAAAATTTTTTTTAAAAATGTGCCCGTCCAAAGTGACGCTTCGTTTGGAATATTGCGCTTTTTGGGAATATTTTTGAGATCCAAGAAAGTTGGATAGCGAAAAATCGTCTTATTCAAACTCGAAAGAGCGTAAAAGTGGTTTTAAAAATAGTTTGCAATGGACGAAAATAAAATTGCGGCCTGGGCAATAGACGCGTCCGTCTATCGGTGATTGCGATTTTTACAAGGGTGCTCACAAAATGTGCTAACTTTTCCGATTGTGCTTTTTAAGCGAACGAAATTTCTATCTTCTCCTTGTAATTGAGGGAAATAATCAAGGGATTTCGACTGCTTCTCTGTTGAAAAGAGTGGTTTCGAAATGATTCATTGATGATTTTTTTTCTTCCATTTTATTGGAACTATCAATGAGGCTTCTATATATGCATATATGTATGTTCCACGTTTTCGGCCTACCTTCTTCAAAATAAAGAATTTTCTCTTCTTTTATCGTAAAGATAAAACTATTTGGAAATATATGAAATTTTTCGGCGAATAAACTTTTGAAAGAATCTCTTTCGCGATTAAATTTTACACAAAATTTCGCTGAATCTTGTCGTCGAATCGTCGTGTAGTAAGTCGGAAAATGGCACAAAATTTTCTAAATATAAATTTATGAATTCTTCAGGTTTAGGCAACGCAATGAAACAATGTATGAATGAAAGTGTGATTTTGTATTTTGTGTATATTCGCTAGACACGGGGCATATTTATCGCACAATACTCATAAAATAGGCACAAATCAAAATTTCGTATTTTTCGAAAAACTTCTAATCTCTTTCGAAAGCCCGTTAAAAATAATTTCTTTTATAATTTTATATTATACTTAATTAACTGCTGAATCAATCAATATAAGTATGAATTTTTTAGGTCCTAGTTCTTCAGTAGGAAATTTCAATCAAATATGAAAAAATTGATTTAAAAACATTTTGAATTATGCCGGTTTTGTTAATAGTATGGGATATACTTTTAGAACACAAATATGAAGGGCATTTTAATCGCACTATGAGTCTCTTCACATACTAAAACAGGTTTTCAATGGTAATTTTGGTGCGGCTTTCGTCAACAAAATGAAATTATTTCTTAATTGTTTCAATTGTAATACACAGAGAAAAAATCAACCAGAAAACTGATTGGGTCAAAAGGAAAAACATACAAAATGGCTTCAACAAGGAATATTTTTTATTTTAACGATTTTTCCCTTTGAATCAACCATTTTTCAGGTTGAATTGAAATGATCATTTAAAAAAATGGACTTAAATTTAAATTGTTGAACTAACCACGGACATAATTGAAATGACAAATTGAAAGAAAAAGGTCTCAGAGCCCTCTGTTGAACATAACCCCAAAAATAGCCATCGGATGGACGTCATCCGAATTTGTCACTCAGTTGTCGTGGGACTGCTTTCGCAATGCTTAAAATGTTCCAAGATGAATGAATATCGTATATGTCCTATTTTATAAACCAAATGAGAATTATACCGAACGTAAAGAATGGTAAATATTTTATAAACCAAATGAGAATTATAGCGAACGTAAAGAAATGTAATTATTTTATAAACCAAATGAGAATTATACCGAACGTTAAGAAATGTAGTTAAACACATGATACAAGAAAACAAGATAGCGCCACTTCAGTACCGCTATTTTGAGGCTCTCTCTGACAGCCGAAAATTGAGTTTGTGACGTCACTGAGCGAGAAATTGTTGTTGTTTCCCATGCTATTCAAAAAAGTAAAAAGCCGGTTTAACATGGGAAACAACAACAACGAATCGCGATTTTGAGTTTGTGACGTTTCCTCTCTCAAGTGGCGCTATCTTGTTTTCTTGTATCATGGTTAAACATATTTCCTTTCAAATCAACCAAAAATGTTGTTGACTCAACCATTTTTCTTTTGAAATTTTTGTTCTACTCGAAATCAAAAGGACAATGCGCATTTTTAAAAAAATCATGGTAAAGTTCGCTCAGTGTAGGTCCAAAAAAATCTTGTACAAAACTTTGTTAACAAGTAATTTTAAATCAAGAAATAAACCGAAATTCCTTTATTTTTATTAAACAAAGACACACTTTCTATCGTAATAGAATTCATAGTACGTCCTGCTATGACAAAAGATTTCCCCCATAATCTCCTTTAAAAATGAACCTCGCTCATGACTCATTTAACCTATGATTTCTCTTATGATTTCAGCCCAAAAGCCAAAAAAAAAAACCTTTTGGTATCCCCATGCGATTTCCTTTTAAGACACTCAGATCCAGAAAAAATAATCATCCCGGTCAGAAGTAAACACCACAAACCCTAAAATGTCCAATGTAGGACATTCGAAATTGAAAAAGGATTTTCGCAGCATGCCAGCATGGGTGGTATGTATAAACTCCTCCATACAATTTATCAATATTCAAGTGAAAAAAAAAATATTTTTCAGCACGAGCCTAATGATCGCATTGGACCGAAACCACCTCCGCCACCGATATCGAATGGCAGAGAGAAGGCACCCGCTTTGCCACCAAAGATCAAAGGTCAATCAGTCGAACCGGACTATGAAGTTATTGAATTCTTGGGACAGCAATACTCCAACGAGCCCATGAAAACTCATTCTGTTGTTCGGACAAAAACTCCCGGTAAAAACGGATTCATGAAAGAAATCAGTTCACTTTAATTTTTATGCTTAATTCCCTAGAATCCAGATTGAAATGTACGCTATGCGGCTCGAATAATCCTTGGGTAACATGCAGTGAATGCTCCCAACAAATATTCTGTTCTTCCTGTGATGACATGTACCATAAGCATCCGAAACGAAAGAACCATATACGCAAGGTTATTTAAGCGCACCTTTCATAATTTTGTTCATTAATTAAAAAGTTATCCACTATCCACTAAATAGGCACTTGAGCAGAACTCACGTCCACCATTGCCACCGAAAATGATGCCAGGACAAGCCGGACCAACACCGCCAATTGCCCCGCCTCGACGTAGCAAACGGGGCATTTTGACTCCGCTGTTACAACGAAAGGACCAGGTACGCTTTTGCACCATTGCCTAAACGAAATTCCTTGAATATGAACAATCCTGCGTAGGATCAATAATTACGTTTGTACTTCACTAACATTCGCGGTCTCAAGTCTAGTCTTATAGTTCGAAACTGTATTCCAATTATATACCCACAATGGTTACTCCAAATAAATGCAATCGCTTTCAATCCAATTACCATTCAAAGGATTCTTTTTTTTTAACATACACATGCTTAGTTACTCTCTTGCTACTGTCCTTAATACTCCTTGTCGGCGTTTCGTTTGAACAATTTTGTTTCGCGCTGTAGGTTCATAATTCGTCAATGCAACCGCTGTCACCGTCCCCTACGCCATCAATGGAAAGTAATAATTGGCACGATCGCGTGGGTTCTTTGAAACGAGGAATGATGAATCGACCCTTGCCAGATCCGCCGAAGCTGACAACAATATCACCCAGCGAAGCTGGGAATTCATCAAGATCAACTACCCCACGTTCAGCTTTCGATGTGATCCAGAGACCGCCATCCGTAACGATGGAGAAAATTAAGAACAAAACCAATGCCACATTTGATAAAATGACCCTGTTGCAGCAACGCTATCGGGAACATAAGGAAGAACAAGAGAGAAACCGGAGTAACTCAATAAGCTCACAGGTATGTTCCGAAGCAAAATAATGTAAAAATCCCGAGTGTCCCTCAGTAACTACATTTTTCTCTCTCATCTTTATTTAAATGACACCTATTTTCATGTACATGACAACGTTGTCCTGTCCGCGTGTGTTTTTGTGCGTCTTGTTTTGTGACTTAACCATATACAGAATCTGTCATTCGATCAATGGGCAAACATTTCACCATCGCCATCAAATTTTCGTTCTGGCAGCATGTCCTCTGGCTTAAACTCCTCGCATTTCGATCTTTCGGATGATTCACATTTCCATTTGTTCCACCAGCGACAACAGACGTTGACGCAACCAAATCAGCCGAACATACCGAGAAACAAGAGCACGTCCGTTTTCAATTTGAACCAAATTAGCCGCGGAATGCCTACAGATGCCTCGGTTCCTGGGGATGGAATACAAGGAATCAAATGCAACAGGTAAAACATTTTAATTGCAGTAAATTTTTATTTCTAAATATAATTTAACTTTCAGGCTCAATCGATGGCCCAATTGAACTGTGCCAATTGCAATCACATGCCTCAGTGGAGTACGCAGCATCCTCATGGAGGAGCATCACATCATATGCCAATGGAAGAATTCCATACGCATCAACAGTTGAACCACTCCAATTTATCGCTGAACGCCCCGATGAATCCTGGTTTCTTGCCACCAAATCAACAGTTTCATCATCCTTATCCGCCACCGGTGTTTATGAATCCACGCAGTGGGGTCGGAATGATGTATCCTTATCCATATGGTCCTGGTATGCCCGTCATGAATCCCGGTAAGATCGAGAATATACGTCATTTGATTCAGATGAATGACTAAGAATTCCTTTAGGTGTCATGGGTATGCCTCCCCCGGCACGTTCACGTGCTACATCACGGGCTGGATCACGTGCCGTATCACCGGCTATGAGTCGAAAATCTGTTACTATGCGACGACAGCGTAACAACAGTTTTCTAGTCGATGACGATGAAACCGACGATGAAGACTCCGATCAGGATGATCGAAGATCATTAGTATCGAATAGATCCTTTTTGAATGGTAATTCACGTTCCAACCAACGTCAGAGACGTCCTTCGACTACTTCACAGCACGGTCCATCCGAAGAAGCTGATAGTGGATTAGTCAATGGTAAACATCACCAAAACTCTCGAGGTCACTACCGGGAACAAAGACGTGGCTCCGCTGATAAGCTTGCTCAAAACGATTGGGCAACAACAAGACATCACGTACCTCCAAGACCAAGTAAAATCTATTCAGATCTCGATTCAGAGGGATCGGGAACGAGAGCACTTGTACAAGCTAAAATTCAAGAGAAACTAGAGCAAAGTTCAAAGAAATCATCGAAATCTCGGAAACGATCCACCGGCTCAGAATCGACCGAAGACAAACTGAAACCCATTAAAATTTCAACTGAAGTACAAGCCGGCAATATTCGGCACATAAACGAATCAAAAAGACAAGCAGAAGTTCCTTTGACTGCCCCAAAAGCTGTGCCAGATGATGAAAGTGAAGAAGAAGAAACAGGAGAAGACATTGAAGAAGAAGCGCAGAATAAAGGAGAAATCAGTCAAGAAGAAGACGATGAAGAAGATGAATCTCAAGCAGACAATAAGGACACTAGCATACAAGAGTCAGCCAAAGAGGAGTCCGAAGATTTGGGTCCACCGCCATCAACACCAGACTATGAATGGGAGTGTGAATTTTGTACATACGTTAACGAGCCAAACGTAAAAATCTGTACGATCTGCTGTAAAACTCCGAGCCAAGTCCCGAAAAAACATAAACTCTCAGAAAATATAAAAGCAGAGCGTCTCACGAAAATCCCCGACGCAAAGACAACCAAAACCACAAAGACTTCAAAAGCCAATACAACTCCGAAAGTAACAAAAACATCTTCTACCGAGACATTAACAAATGGGATATCAAAACTTAAAATGACATCATCCGAAAACGAATCCGATCAGTACAATAATCCGCAAAGTAGCAGCAGTAGTGGGACAATAAAGTCAACTCAAAAGGCATTAGCGAAAGGTATGGTCAATAAGAAAATAAAGTTTTTGGAAGGAACAAAACTCAATTAACCCCAGTCTCCCTGTGACCATTTGAAACTGGTAAAGTTCTCTCTATAGCAATAGGGGAGTTATATTTCTATTACTTTAAGTTCTTTGCTTGAACTTTTTTGTATACGCTTGAATGCTGCATGATATTTTTTTTTTTTTGGCATGTAACAATATCAAAACACGAAATACAATGTTAACTGAGTTCGGTTCCAATCCCCCAAAACAAAATGTGTTTTTCTTTCACTACATGACACCGTGCAAATATTCTTTAGAGTCCGTAGAGGATATATGGACGGCTTTAGATGAGAATATTCAAGCGACAGCAGATAAGATATTACGAAAGGCCGAAAACAAAGAACTCAAATCCACAGTTTCAACCAGTTGCGGGACATCCCCTCCTCGAGACATTTTCAATGAATCGCTTACAAATGGAAGAACTTTTTCGGAAGACGACACTATCACCAAAGCTGTAGGAACATCACCGCCCCCGCAATCGATTTCAACGCAAGTATGTGTGTAAATGCAAAAGTCAAGAGAATATATAACTACACAACTTCACTTTCAAATTTAGACATACGACGTTTTACCACCTCCAAAGCCGGAATCTATAAAAAACGAAGATATCGGTGCAATTGAGACTAACCGACCCTTTGCGAGCACTCACGGCTTTGAGGTGAGTGATGTCGATTCCATTTAGCGTTGCATGATTTGTTCTTCACACACGAAACTCTTCTATTTCATGTACCATAGAACCAATCACAGTTTCCAAACATGCCTTCACATGATAGCAAATTCTCAGCTTGGAGTCCATTAGAACATATTCCCTCTCATATCGAACGTAATACCGATTTTTATCACGACAAATCTGAACGTTATCGCAGTACAAATGATTTACGTTATCGAGACATTTCCCCAATGGATTCTGTTTCCCTTTATAATGGCCTCGGCAGACGTCAATCCTCATACGCTGAACTTTTATCACTGCAAAGGGTAAATTCTATTTACTTCAGTCAGGGTTTCTTGATACATTATCGTACAATTTCGAAGCTACAATCAATATTACAGTGAGGTCCCTCATTAGTGACACTTTCATAAAAGAATATCCCCACAAATATGATAAAACAACCAAAGTATCAACTTAAATTTCAGAAAAAAAAAACGTAATTTCATCGCCCTTTCATTTGTGTCTACTAATGAGAGTTTTCGCTGTTCTCTCGTTTGATCATACCCAAATAAATAAGGTATATCAGATTAAAGTTTTGATAATTATTTTTGCTTTAGCCTCAACCTCAACTATCGCAAAATCCAACATTCAGCAACTTTTACAAACGATATGCCACGCTACGAACCAAAGCCAGCACGTGATCCAGAGACTGAACTTTATATACTTTTAAAAGTGAGTTAGGTTTATTTTGCTTAGTAACTTTTAATAAGCAAAAACATTTATTAACAGGAGGCTGAGCTGTATAAGTTCACGCCGGAAGAGCTTCATGCTGCCATAAAAAATTGTGGCCCAGATACGCATCCAATTCAATGGCTACGAGATAATTGGCAGAAGTTAATACAAACTGTGCGCAGTTTAGCGACAAAGTACGGACAGGAACGCATTGAGAACACTATTGGAACAATATCACAGCAGGAAGCACGCGACGCTTTACGGATGCATGGTGGTAATATCTGGCAAGCTGTTTCGGAATGTATAGAACAAAGACAGAGAAAATATCGAGATATCTCCAGCAAGGGTAATTTCTCGAGGGAAGATATCGTAACGGCGCTTACCGCTCATCAGGGTAACGTAGATCTGGCACTTATGGATCTCGGGAGAACTCAGCTTAAGCCATTTCTAATGCGTATCTGGGGATCGCCGGGAGGAGTTGAAAATGAAAGTGGACAAATTATGTATCCGCCGCCATCCCCACAGTCAACCATTATCAGAGAGAAATTCAAACCCTGATCGAATGAAAACCGGTAAGTGTTCTTATTTTTCTTGCTTCTCTCAAATCATTTTCTCTGCTGAAATACACTCTCATGCATCCCCTTGCGCCACAGGATTCTAATTCGAAATCCTTCTTCTTATCTCTTCGCTGTAGAAATTCATGAATTCCTCAGTGCTAACGCATCGGAATGCTTACAAACGCCGAACACATTTGGTGCATTCATGCGTGAATTTCATTCGCCAATTCAAACATCCGATTCAGGCAAACTCATCTCTGACTTTGATGCCATAATCAATCATTCTAACATGGAATCCAATTACCAAGATCCAATAGACGAAACAAACTCTTCCAATAAGAACATGCTTGAAAGACCTTGAAACACTCATCGGTAATATGGAAAATAAGCAATCAAAGCAGAACAAAGATGTTCTACAGTCGATTGAAGGAATGCTGGAGCAACTATTAAATAAACGTGAAAACGATACTGCGATATTGACCGAACGAGACGGTGACTCCGAGGCCCGAAGAATTCTAATGAAAAGTCCAATCACAGCACCAAAATCAAAGGCTGCTTCCAATGAAACGAGTGCCGTTGATATTAAAGCGTTTGTCTGGCAAAACATACAGGAAATCGTACCGACTCTAGTCCAACAAGTTAAAGCGGAGCTGGCCGAACCAGAATCAACTGAAATATCGAGTATAAATGAGACTGAATCATCTATAGAGCAATCTGAAAAGATACTAATGGAAGAAATAATTCAGCCCAATCTCAAAGAGGCATCATTTCGCGAAGAGTTACCTCCTGAATATATTTACGCCTCTGAAATCAGCAATTTTAGAATCGAGTTCGATCGAGCCTTAGCAAGGGACTATGAACCTGATTACGAACTTGATTCTTTGAGAAAGCAGAACGTCTTATTTTTAAAATGTTTACTGCACCCAAAGAGGATATTGCTCCTGAAAAACTAGAAAATAAAGTCGAGACTGAAAAAGAAAAGACAACACTCGAATTAGAAGACAACAATTTTGATGAACAACTTGATATGGATGAAATGCCATCAACAAGCAATAAATTCCACCGATAGAACAAATAAAGCAACTGGAATTCCAAAACTGCAAGCGAATCAATCTAATGTGGGAGTTGAAAAGGAACTTTCTGATAAAGCAGAGACTACATCACCGGAAGTTAAGGAAAATACTGCCAATGGAACTCCGGCAATCGAATCTGAATTTCCGAGTACAAGAACTGAAAAGCAAATAAAAATCTCAAGAATTCCAGTTCGTAGAAACTCAAGCTCAACAAGTATAAAAAGTATTATGCCGAGTAAAATCGAAACGTTTCCACCAAATAGTCAAATCAATCAAATGTTAAGTATTACAAAGATAACTGATGTACAAGTCTTAACTGGGTCCACTGATGCTCAAAAGACAATTTTAGTCGAGAAATCAGCCGAAAAGCGTCCAGAAGAAATATTTCAAGATTTGGATGATTTAAGTTCAGAAATCGATGCTGAAATCGGGGATACTTCTACCAATCCGTCTTCATCATTGAAACGAAAAGTGATTGATGTCAACGATGGAGACTCAACATCGGGTGATGAAGAACTTTTTAGTGCGGGCAGTGACAGTGCTCACAGTTCACAGCAACAGAAATCTTTGCAATCTTCAGACGCTGGAAGTCAATTCAAAGAGGAAACTCTAACAATTTTTCAAAGAAGTGAAATCGGCGATCAAAACTCAATTAATACTGATGAGCCAGACAATGAGGGGCAAGCTGAGAAAGAAGAGAAAGAAGGGGAGGAAAAAAAAGATGATGACAAAGATGAAGAGGATAAAGAAAATTACCGCACGAAGGAGCCTACACCGCCCCCAGAAATAACAAGGCAGAATCTTTCAGAACTTGTTCAAGACACACAAAGACTGATAAAACAAATGAAAGATGAAATCACATTGGATGATTTCGAATCAAGCGATGATGATGATTATTCCGAAGACTATTCGGGCGAGTACGATGAGTCCGGAGAAGATGAAGGTGACTGGGACGAAGAAGAAGAAGAAGATGTAGAAGATGCAGATGTAACTGATGAAAATGGCAATATGTATGACATCGATGAAGAAATCGACACTAATTCTGATGCAGAACTACTTACGGAAGAAGTTTTCAAGTCCAATGAGAACCTATCCCAAAACACGGTCGAAAAAGAATATCAAACAGAAATACTGACAAGAACCCCAACACCAACCCAAACCATTAATATGAATCCTTCATTTGAAAATGAAATTCCTGCAGGTTCAGTAATCATTACAATTGAAACTGAACCCGGTCATGATCAGAACTCTGCCTTGATTTCAGAAATTGTTACGGCTACCATTGCTGAAGTGACACCGATCGAAGAAGGGTCTGAAGCACTTAATCAATTGATAAACGAAACATCAAATAGTGTACCAGAATTGCCATCAGAAGTGATATTCGAAGAGCACAATCAACAAGAAAATGAAATTGTTACCAACAACGAAGACAACACCACAATTGATTTACCCAGTATTGATCAAGACTTACCAGAGGAGGAAAATACGCACCATCTGTCTAACACAGCCGTTACAGAATCTGAAAACACACTGCCCAATGAACCCGAGGCAACACGGGCTGAAATCCCAACAGCAGTTACGCAAAGTGAAATCTTACCAGACAATTCAATATCAACCGAAATTGGAGCTCAAAGCATAGCACAACCATCTGAAAATGCTGATGTGAGTGACTCAAGGCTTCCTACCATTTCAATAGCATCGATTGAAGAGCAGGCAACACAAAAAATCGTAACGAATCCTGAGGACGCTTCTGAAGCTTCCGCAAGACCACTTATCGAAGAAACGATCACAGTAGACCAATCCGATAGAGAAGATAATATAGAGCTATCTTCTCCCTCATCAAACGAAATAAATTCTCAACAAATTCAAGAACCAATTAATATCTCAGATTCAACCAAGACAAGTTCGACTGTGAAGCAGCAAAAACCGAACAATTCGGTGCAACCAAAAAACACTCAAGCAAATAAACGCACCTCAAGTAAAATCCCAAAGCCCAAAGAGAGTCCAAAAGTGGCGAATAAAAAATCTCCGCTAAGATCAAAGTCCTTCTCCGGCCCGCCAACGCCAATCGGCATTTCATCAGTGAAGGCAATCCAGCAACAATATTTGCACAAGCAAAATAACCTGACAAAGAATAAAATTTTAATGAAAACTGCACCGCAACCTGTGATACGAAGATCTTCCATTACGGAAGCTATAAACAAACTTACTAAACCATCAAAGGCTACCGTTGCTTCCCCAATCGCCGCTTCAGATCAAGATGGACCCTCGACAAGTAACAGTATTTTCCGTCCGAGAACTCAAATGCGTATACCCAAGAAAAAATACCACGAGACCTGCTTCTCCGACGATGACTATGAGACAAGCAACACTGAAGATGAGCAGGAACCTTTGGAAATACTCAAAAGAAAGCGAAGTGTTCCCGTCTTCCGCGCTTATGCTAGCTTACAAGAACAAGAAGACGTCAATCCAGAGGTAAGTAAATATTTTTTAATAATCCGATAGTAATCACAACATCATCTCGTTTGTAGCTTCTTGCCAAGGAGTTACTGGAGGAGAACGTTGTTTCAAATCTCGCAGAAGCTCAAATTGCCGCGACGCTCATCAATATGAAATTTGAACGCAAAGTCTCGCTATGGGCAGCCAAAGAGTGCAGTGATCTTGATCATGCAGTATCCTTGCTCCAACAGGAATGCGAACTCTGTATGAGTGTTTATCCCCTAAACGAAATAGTTTCAATGCTAAAATGTACCCACAAATGTTGTAAACAATGTGCGAAATCCTATTTCACCGTTCAGGTAAGTCTCACTTTTTGTGGAAATTCGCAGAAAATTCTATGATTAATATTCTTCAATTCCAGATCACCGATCGCAGTATAAATGATTGCAATTGTCCGTACTGCAAATTACCCGAACTACACGATAACGAGCAATCACATGAGGATGAGAACCTCGAATACTTTTCAAATCTCGATATATTTTTAAAGAGCATTCTCGATGCCGAAGTTCATGAGTTGTTCCAACGGAAATTGCGAGATCGTACGTTATTGCAGGACCCAAATTTCAAATGGTGTGTTCAGTGCTCTTCGGGATTCTTTGCACGGCCAAAGCAAAAAAGACTAATATGCCCAGATTGCGGTTCAGTGACATGTAGCCAATGTAGGAAGAAGGTATCTTCAAATATTATTACTTTCAGAACTCCTCCTTTGAATATACTAAAGAATTACTCTTGAATTCATTGCAGTGGGAGAAGCAGCACGAGGGATTATCCTGCGATCAATTTCAAGCTTGGAGGGAGGCAAATGATCCCGAAGTTCAAGCACAAGGCGTACAAGAGCATTTAGCACACAATGGTATTGACTGTCCAAAGTGCAAATTTAGGTATTCGCTTACGAGGTAAGTCTTAGGCTTATAAATATTCTAATAGTTGTAAGGCAAAGTAGTAGATTAGCTTCCGCTTTCACGGATGATGATCGTAAAGAATTTCCTTTATCGTCCTTCCAATCGCTTTATTTGTCATAGGAGTAAATTTTTTTCCCATATCAAAAATGAGAAACTATTTAAATTGAATCTATTGAAGCTGTTTTAAGTAAGTTCTCCTCGTTGCTTTATAAAACCTCGTTTTTCTTCTGCTTCCAACAGAGGCGGATGCATGCATTTTACATGCACTCAATGTAAGTTTGAATTCTGTTACGGTTGCGCCAGACCCTTCATGATGGGTGCCAAGTGTAAGGTGTCGCCATACTGTGCGAAGCTCGGTCTTCATGCCCACCATCCGCGCAATTGCCTGTTCTATTTACGTGATAAGATACCATTACAGTTACAGGTATGCATCGAAATGTTACCCCAACGAAAATATTAAAACCACAAGAGGAAATTTAAAAATATCCTTTTAGTTCTTGCTCAAAGAAAACGGTATCGAATTCGATGTCGATCCCATCAATAACGGTGATACAGCCCTAGATCAACCATCAAGTTCCACGACGCCAGCAACTTGTCCGATTCCATTACAAAAGGAAACACCGACTGGTCTAGTTGACACCGTTTGTAGTAATGAGGTTCCCGATCAGCACGCTGGAATGTGTCGGTAAAGATTTTCAAGATTCATTCTTTCATTATAAATACACCTATGTACATACCTGCAGAACACATTATGTGGAGTATTTGACTGCTAAGGTAGCTAAGGCCGGCATTGATCCATTGCCAATATTCGACTTAACCGATTGTGTGCAGGAGTTGCGAAGACGTGGTATCGCTCTGCCCGAACGAGGTCCTTGGGATACCGATGAGATCTACAAAAACATGTGCTCGGAGGTGAATTTAATGATCCGTTGATGATTGATAATCTAATTCACTATGTTTTCTATCTCAGGTCATTAAAAATAATATTCCATTGCAATCGAGCTGAAGCAATTGAAAAGGCGTGAAAAGAATTTTTATTATTCAATAATGTTTCTTTAAAAAATTTCTCACAATACCCAAGCCCACAAGTGTTTTCTAAAATCACAAATCGCACAACGTCATTTCATGTTTGTTTATTTATTCATAATCATTTTATAAAAAAAAAAAATATTTAAAAAATTATAAAAAACTAAAAAAAAATATATATTTATCTATATACTCGTTCCTAGGAATAACAAGAAAATTATTTTCTTTTCTCTTTCTTTTTTATTGGAAATTATTTTCGGCGTTGATCTATTCACTCAGTGATTTAACGGAGAATTTGTCGTACGTTCTCCCCGGCATGTCGTTAGGTATTGTTCTCCGGGCGAATTTTTGCAAAATGGCTCAAATGGTTTTATGGGCTCTGATTTAATGGCTGAAACTTTCAGAGATATTTGGATGCCTTTTAAATGACAACACCTTTTGACAGATTACCTAAATTCATATAAGAACCTTCCTTATAATTGAATTCATTGGAAAGATCTCCTACAAATAAACCAAAGGACGGTTACTCCTTTGAGTAAATTAGTAACACCCATGACATTAAACATCCATAAATGCAATCATTAATGGGTCCCATCAATTTTCGCATTTCTTCGTCTTTCAAAAGTTCAATAGCTCTCCTAAAATCTTCAAGGCACTCTTGTGTGCAAATTTTCGTTGGATTTGAAAATTAATGTTCTTTTCAAACAAAACTCGCCCTTGGCTCTCGCGCTACGAATAAGTATGAATAATATAAATAGACCAAACAACAGCAAAAAAAAAAAAAGCTCTCAAAAGTATTAAATTTTTCATCCAATTGACAGTATAATAAGCCGAATGAGAAGATAAAAACTTTGGTGTATTTTTTTATTTTATTTTTTATTTTTCTAGTACCTAGTACTCGTACTTAGCCAGCACACAAATTGTTTATGAAAATCGATCTGGTAAATAATTTGTTCTTCGATCATTTAGACAAGTCTTTTCCCTTGGATATTGAAAAGAAATCCCATTATTTCTGGTTTCTTTAGGAAAGTGATCAGTAAAAATCTCTAGTAAACATTTGAAGTGATAGTTGGTTGAAGGTAAAATCGAAAAATCCCTCGTTCTGGCATCAGTGCATTGAATTCAATTTTAGCATGACACCTACAATTCTCATTTGGTTTATAAAATGGGACACTTAAGACTGGCAGAATTTCCGAAGATTTTTCACGACGTGATGAAGCAAGAATGTGAGTAGGTAAGTTTTTTCTATTTATTGGCTCGATAGAGCTTGGGATCTATCGATAGTTTGATAATCGATCGTTTCGATAGTCGATAGGTTCAGTAATCGATAGTTTTAATAATCGATATGTTCAGTTATCGATTATTTCAATAATCTATAGGTTCAGTTATCGATTTTTTCAATAATCGATATGTTTAATAATCGATTTTTTTAATAATCTATAGGTTCAATAATCGATTTTTTTAATAATCGGTAGGTTCAATAATCAATATTTCGATAATCGATAGTAAAAATTATCGATAGTTTCAACAATCGATATTTCCGATTATAGTAACTAGATTCTATATTTTCGATTATCGATAATTTTGACAATCGATAGTTTTGACAATCGATAATTTTGATAATCAAAAGATGCATTTTCGATCGGCTCTCGCCCTAACCTAATAAAAGCCATTTTTTTGGAATCTGTCCATTTCAAAAAGAAGAAAGCCTTATGTCACCACCTGCACCACCTTTCCAATGCTAAACTAAATGTCTATGAATCAAAAAATCGATAGTCTTCGAAAACCACCGAGTTTTCGATAGTTTGAAACCATTGTTTGATTGTTTCTCCAGCTCTACGTGAACGTTTTTTCACGTTCGCGTCTTAAGTCATTGCGCATACAGTTCTGTTATAAAAAGCGAGAGAAATGGAGCAAAGACTTAACACGCGAACTTGAAAACAGTAATAAAAAAAATTCGTAATTAATGGACATCCCCTAATTAGAAAATCGATAGACGCTCTCAGTACTAATATTCTGTAAAAATTTGAGGAAAATGGCGGAAAACTAAATCACGCATACGGATAGAATGCTTAACCCCCATACATTTCTTGGTATGAAAAAAAAAATATTTTTGTTCTATTTTTTTCAATTTATGGTCACCGTATCTATACCTAAAGAGTACTTTTGATTTATTTCATTTTAATTTTTAATACTGCTCCCCAATTGAAATCAAAGCTAGCTCCCCGCCGATGTTTAAGCATCACCATTGACAGCTGATGGTAGCGAGACGAAAAATGAATAAAAATTCAAAAATTGAAAAAGCAAAGAATATTTTTAATATATTGTTTATTTCATTTAAACGAGCCATATATGTAGGGCTAGATGTTTTTTTTATACGTGGCGAATATACAACAACTTACAAAGAACAACGCGTATATATGTATGTATGTATATGGTATATGAATATATATATTGTGTGTATATACAAGAATCATGTATAAATTCTATAAACTTATTTATACTAGGGACTTAAGTAATTCGACTACTTAGCTAATGCTATACTAATACTAAAGAGTCCGTCTTTGGAGTAACATTCAATTTGCATATAGACATACATACGTAAAGTATAATAAAAAATTAAACATAGTGCAAGCAATATACAATAAATTTTTTTTCCGATTTTTTCTTTCCAATTCATAAATCACATAAATCCATTAGAGCGAAATGATTTTTTTTTTAAATTATTAATGAGCATATAATGGCGGCAAAATCAAGGTCTATGACTTGAAATGGCCCGTGCCTTACAGAACTAGCATGAAATATATAGCATTGGGTACATGTATGTATGTATGTGATGCTCAGAGGGAAGATTTAAATAGCTATGAAATCCCCTTTGAACGTTGAAAAGCGAACGGTCCTGTTGAGCAATTATTTTCGGCTACTATGGACTATCGAAGTTTAGAGAGTTATGGACCAAAAACCAAAAAAATCCGAAAAATTCATGGCGTCCGATTTGGATGAAAATTTATATATAGAAAAAGTGAGAAATTCTAAGAATTTTTGCAGTAAAATTTAAAAAAAAAAACTGGTCCTTTTTGGACCACTTTGGAACTAGACCAAAACTAGACTAGTTGTAATCCGTTTCTTGAAAAAATTTTGATGCCAAATCGGACGCCATGAATTTTTGGGATTTTTTTGGGTTTTGGTCCATAACTCTCTAAACTTCCTCCAAACCAAAAACCAAAAAAATCCGAAAAATTCATGGCGTCCGATTTAGGATAAAATTTATATATGAAAAATGAGAAATTCTAAGAATTTTTGCACTAAAATTTTTAAAAAAACTGGTCCTCTTTGGACCAGTTTGGAACTAGACCCAAACTAGACTAGTTGTAATCCGTTTCTTGAAAAAATTTTTCTTAAAATTGGTACGCATAAATTTTTTCAAGAAGAACTGTCCTTTTTGGACATTTGAACTAGATCAAATAACTATTTAATGTATATTATTTCCAATAGGTAACATCTTCAGGGATCTAAATATTCCGCCAACCAAAAAACTATTTGAAAGAAATCCGAAAAATTCATGTGTCCTTTAAGAGACTAAAGTTTATAACAGAGCAAATAAATCGATAAATTAACTGTCATAATTGATTAATCAAACAAAAGCGTATTTACATTCCTTCAGGGACTTATTGTCAATATTTTATATACCTTTGTCCATTCTGTCTAAAATCTAACTATCAATTGGAAAGGTTTAACATTGGTTCTTTTGCGCAAAAAATTCATGAATATCCTTTCATCTAATCGCATTCACGCCATTCAATTTGCCATTACAACGAGACTTTCGATCTCATTATCGAAATTATTATCGCATGTCGATAGCCAATCGAGAACGCGCCGTCGAACGGCAGTCTGATCGACAGCATTATCTAAACCATAACTGGACATCATACGCTTCAACCGTAATTTATTCTCATCGGCCGACAGGCGTCCTTCGCGCTTATTCAAATAGATGCAAGAATCCTGATCGGGATTCGGCGAGATGAGTGTCGCCGATTTCGATGCCGAGATTCGGCATTCGACCCATCGATCCTTCATGTATTTGCTGACCTCGGTGATTTTGCAACGATCTTCCGGATCGTGGCATAAATATTTCCGGAAGCAACGCATCAAACGCGGCGAGAATCGCCGAAAGCTGTCTGGTAGTTTCGTAGTCTTTCGCTGTTCGTATTTCATAAAATTGGCGTATTTATCATCTTTAACCCAATCGGCAGCGGTCCACGGTGGACTGCCCGTAAGTATGCTATAAAGTAGTATTCCGAATTGCCATGAATCGCTCGCGGGCAGACAAAGGAATCGCTCGTTCTTAACAATTTCCAAAATCTCCGGCGGTACACAGCTCGTCCATGTATGCTTGACCTTATGGACCAGTAGGCCCTTCTTGGTTGTCGCACCGAAATCGCATAATTTAACGCGCGAAAAGTCCGGCGTGAAGACCAAAACGTTCTCCAGTTTCAGATCGCGATGAACCACGTTCTTCGAATGCATGAATCCGAGTGCCGAACTCAATTGTTCGGCAATTAGTTTGCATGTATTTTCGTGTAAGCCATTCGGACCGAGATTGGCCGCAAGATCACCGAACGGTGCATGTTCCATGGCGAACACGAAATAGTCTTTTGTCTGGAACGCCACATTATAGGCGCTAAGTATATTACGATGATGCGAGAGCTCATAGTTATAGTGGAATTCCTTTTGGAATTCCTTCAGTGATGTCAGCTCTGCGTGTACCGCTTTCAGGACAACGGTCGTCTGTGTCGGCCGATGAAATGCCAGCAATATTTTGGCAAAACATCCTTCGGCCAGTGTCTTCTCGATGTTGTACTCCTCGGTGAATGTTGTCATTGGTAGCTCGACTTCCGGTATGATATGTATTATGCCGCTATCGTCCTTATCGGGCTTCTTATAAATGCTGCTCCGTCGACTGACCGAAGCTGAGGATGTGTTTGGTATTTCCAGTTTTATGCCATTGAACGATGTCGGCGAGAGCGGCGAATTCGAACGGATTCCATTAAGGTTGCTGTTGTTGTTATTGTTGTTGTTGTTGTTGTTGGTGCAAGTGCTGCTGTTGTTGTTGCTCGCCTTGCTGTGTGTGCTGCCGCCGCCGCCATCGCCAATCGATCGTCGAAGGCGAAAGGAGAAAGCACGTTTCTCTGCAAAGACATGAGACAAAACAAAACAAAGTCAAAAATTAGATCTGTCGGCTTTTATTAAACTTAACAAGAAATTGAAATAATGTGCCAACGATTATTGAAACACATTGCACAAAGCAATCTACATACATATCCTGGCCAAAAATAAATGCAAAATTCATTTTAAAATTGACTGCAAAAATTCTATACGATATTCAATTTTATGAATTTTATATTGTTTCTGGGGATGGTCGAAAGTAAAGTATTTTAATTTAAAAATATTCCTTTATCAATGGCGGAACCTCCATTTTCTTAAATTAATTCTGTCGATTTATTCGGAAGTATTATTTCTAAAACTGTGAGAGCGTTTTTCCCAATGTGAATGACCGTTTTATGAAGCCGCACGTTTTGATCGCTATGACAATGTAAAACCATGTAAGTGCAAAAAGTAATAATTTTAATTAAAATTGATATTTTAATTGATTAAGTTCCCCTTACTATGAAATGAAAACAAAATGAGAACAAGAGCGCGAGAGTAAGAGCTTTGATTTCAACTGTGTTTGCAAAAACCAATGCCTTTCAAACTACAAAACAATAAAGGGCATACAATGCGTGCATTCAAAAAAAAAACACAACAACAACAACAGAAGAAAGCCAACTATAAAATTTCGAATGTTTTTGTGCACTCACTGAAATATAAGCGAGCGCGTTGTTTTGGTTTTGAAAAAGCAAAGCAGAAGAGAAGCCTTGGTGTAGTGAACAAGCACAGCTCAGTGTTTGCTTTGAAAAAACAAAATGCATACAATGACACGCTCTCTCTCTCTCTCTCGCTTGATTTAAATGCGAAGCATTTTAATCGCTTTCTTTGTTTTGCAAGCATTGTTCTCTTCACTAGATCATGTGTTGTCATTGAATGGCAAGCATATGTATGTATTTGTGCAGGGCTCTAACGCGTATTGACAGTCTGGAGTCTTGCTTTTGTGATTTGCATTGGCGGTTTTTAGTTTTCTTTGTCAATCGCGCGCGAAGTTACGTTTTGGGTTTTTCGAGTTCGGTTCGTACACAATTTTTTCTATTCGATTAAAACGATGACGTCGCGAGTCACTAACATCACCTGCATACTTCCGCAAGACCCCCCCATCATTAGGATTGCATTGCAGCCGGCATTCACAAGGTACGTGGCCGTTTGCTCTCTATATTTTGCTTTATCCTTTTGTCGAATTTTCTGGTCGCTGTTTAGATTAGGAGAGACACTGAAACGAAACAGATGAGAGTGACAGAGACGAAAGACATTCCATCTCGGTCACTCTCATGTGTTTCTTTCCAGTGTCCCTGTTTAAACGGGGACCATTTACAAAGCTGGAAACGCAAACGGGCGCATTAAAAGGCAAGCATATTTGTGCAGGGCTCTAGCCTAATCTTGGGGAGTCTTGAAGGATGGCAAGGGGTCCAATCCTACTGTAGTTTACTTCGGTTAATCGTTCAATTCAGTTGGGGACACTTGATGGGAGCTGAGCATCTCAGAAGTCCCAGCTTATTATTAATTTTGAAGGCCAACATTTCCTCGCCTCAGAAAACGACTGTCGTATGTCGCATGTATTTCTTATGGGACATACGACAGTCGTTTTCTGAGGGGACGATTTGCATTTGGAAAGTTTCCCCTAACAATTATATAATCCCAATATCATAGGGTAAATTTTGGATAAATTTTCTTCCCTCTTGTCACCACTGCCACAGACAGAACAGTACGCAATCAGCATTAAAAAGTTATTTTCAACCACCTGAAGTGGTGAACGATCGAATGGAATACTATTCAGGTGTGAGAAAACCATGGAATGACTCTTAGGCTGGTTCCATCTCCTACTGGGTGTGCTATTTATAATGTACCTATAAATTCAATTCAGATTTCTTTGCGTAGGCATTTAACATGACATGCATTATTTCCCTTAATCACTGGCTAAATAAATCTCAATAGTAGATTTCTAAAATAAGATTCCGATTGATTTCGAGAAAAACCATTCGCTGGAGACTTCCGGAGGATATATGACGGCTATAAACTTTCTCGCATTTGTAGTCATGAGTCATTAGTTAAAAGTTTTTCTAAAAAAAACTTTCGTGATTCCAAGCAATCAAACTGTCATTGATATCTTCTCTTTGAACGCAAGAAGAAAGAAAAAAAGCTTATCGAGTGACGCAAATGCCCAGAAAAGTTTATTTGAAAATTTCCAAAAGCATTTTTTCATTTCTAACTCATTTAACAATGCCGCTTTGCGTACATCCTATATATATATATGTATATAGATGTGTACTCTTTCAAAAAGAAAGGTGTAAACAATCTAAATAATGTTTAATTTGCAACCTAAATCCGCTCGAACGCATCAATCGGTGGAATAAACAATCCTAAGATTTTGATTATTGACCTTTTTGGGTGGAATTGAAAGGAAATTCTAAATGTCCATTTTTTTTTTTTAATTTTTAGAATAATTAAATTTTTAATTGCACTTAAAAAAGGACGTTGTTCAACACTTTTCCGTTAGAAAACAATAAATTTTAAGGAGAAAAACAAAATTATTTTTAAACACAAATATGCGAATTAAAAGCAATAAAAAATTTAATTAATTTAAATAAAAAAAATATAAAAAAATATAAATAAATAAATTTGCGAAATTTTGATTAGTCCAAATGATGACAGCAATGCTGAGCTTCCCAGATAATCACGCGCCATTATGAGAAGATTTTGGCATTGTGAAGAGAGAAAACCAAAAAAATCTTCAATTGATTGTTTTCTGTATATTAATTGAGAAGGATTTTAAATGCTTAAGAATTTAATATTTTCCAGAAATGAAAGGGTAATCGACAGGGCTCGGACTTTGTTGACTTTTATAAATCTGAAGCATACATAATGGAGTACAAATTTTGTTCAACTCATATAAAGTTAAGATTCAAATCGATTTTTATCTTAAAAATGGATTTAATTGAAGTTAGAAAAGCGGTTTGAAATTCAACTTCGCTCAACTTATTCGCTAAATGTTGGTAAGAAAAATTTTTGCCCCATAAAGTATGCTTTAAATTTATAAAAGTCAACAAAATCCGAGCCCTGGTAATCGACATCGTTATGGAAAAGAAGGAAATTTTGAGCTTTAACTGAGAATATTTTCCCATGGTTCGCAAGGCGTCATCTGGTCTACTTCTGATGATTTCTAGTCTAAGTTCAGACCAGTGTTGCCAGTTTATGGGAATCTCCCGTCAATTAAAAGACATTTATGTTTTTTGGAGTGGGTCTTAGGGCAGAAATAAGCTCAGGAAAACTTTTATGGGACCAACTGGCTCTGGAAGAGCTTAGGGGATGAGTGTTATTCTCTTGATTTCAGGGTCATAGGTTCGATTCCCGGTACAAGCGAAACGGAGTGTAATGTTTCAAGCCTAGCACTGGATTTTTTTTTTAAATCGCATGTTAGGGGGCACACTACATAAAAGGACATACAATCACACAAACACAAGAAAAACCCCTCGTGATGTCACAAAGGGCCACTCCAACATACATACATACAACATTATGGGACCCAATTTTTGATAGTAGAAGACTTTAAAATTAAAGAGGGATTTCGGGCCGTTTACTCATCCTATTTTGAAGCTCTATCTGCCAGTAAAATTTCATTTTCTTTGAATTATTAATCAAAGGGTCTGGCGGGTCAAGCAAAGGCATGTGGTATCATGAAAGGAATTTTGTAAATTTTGTTGATTTTTCGATAGGTGCCATCTAAAAACACTGTCGAGACTACTTTTTAGTTTTTTATTTTGAACGGTCCTTGAAATATCCTTGAAAATCCTTTTTTAATAAGCCTTTTATATCTCAAAAACTAATTAAGATAAGAAGATGAAACAAACGTTGGCCGATTGCTAATATAACAGGAAATCCAAAAAAAATTTTTTAATTTTACACTGAGAAAAATTTTCCCACAAAACGAAAGTACATAATTTTACAACTTTTTTCAGTGTATTTCCAGTTTTCAGATTGCTAATATAACAGGAAATCAAAAAAAAAAATTTTTTTAATGTTTTACACTGAGAAAAATTTTTCCACAAAGCTAAAAAGATTATTCTTAAAAAATTTTTCAATGTATTCCCAGTTTGACACCGCTCTAAAAAATTTTTTTTAAATTATTACACTGAGAAAAATTTTCTCACAAAACTAAATACATAATTTTAAAACTTTTTTCAGTGTATTTCTAGTTTCTCTCAAATTTTAATATAACATGGAAATTTCAAAATAAAAAAAAATTTAATTTTACACTGAGAAAAATTTTTCCACAAAACTAATAAGTAACTTTAACAATTTTTTCAGTGTATTCCCAGTTTGCCGCCGCTCTGCAAATTTTTTAAAAAAATACCTCTAAGTATTTGCTTTCATTTAAAAAAAAAAGTTTCATTCAAATAAAATGGCGCAACAGTGAGATATTCAAAAAATTACAAGTGCACACTGTAGATGCTCTAGTACTAATATCCAGTACAAATGTGCGAAAATGATACAAAACACATTACTCATACGGAATGTTTTTAAAAATTTAATATCTCCAGAACTAATTGAGATAAAAAGATGAAACAAATGGGTAATAAAACAATTTAAAAATTCCTTCATGATGCCGCAACCCACGAGACCCTTTGTATGAAATATCATCAAATTAATTTAACTTACAGATAAAAAAAGATGATAAAACGTCTCTTAGGGGAATATTCCCTTAAAAAACTAGCAACAGTGATTCAGACTAATATGGGTCATCGGATGTATAACGATCTTTCCGTTTGAGCTAATTTCAATTCCAATTTTAAGCCCCTTGTCATATGCTTCATTATTTATCTATTCAAAAATTTTTCGGCGATATTTTCGTCCTCTTAACTAATTGCAATTTCGCAGAAAGCATAAATACAACACAAAAGCAATAAATTACCACTGATATGGCTCATTTTTTTTTCTTTAGATTAAATCCTTTTGACATCGATTTCTTTGGAAAAGTATTATTTTATTTTCGGAGGGATTTTGCGAGGTGCGCGGATTTTTTTTTTTTTTTTTTGGTTTTGGTCTGTGGCCGAAATTGTGTCAAATTTTGTGTGAATGCGTCTTTGCCTTTCGCTTTCAAATACATTCTAAATCTAGATCGAGCGCACTTGCCAGATACTCGGGGTGCTTGTCCTGTATTGGCCATCATCGACGACGTGGCGTTGTGGCGTGTGCCTGCCCCAATAAGCTGATCAAAAAGAAATTCGAAAAAAAAGAACATCTGCAAAAAAAAAAGCCTGCAAGATGCAACTGCACTTTTCCTCCTCTCTCGCCCCGCCCCTCTAAACGTTTTATGACCCAAGATCGGTTGAATTGTCTTCATTTCTTTTATTTTTTTTTTTTGATTTTTCAATTTTTTCCCTTTTCATATTTATTTATTTTCAGCTTAACTCGGGCAATAAATGCGCAACGCATTGCTATAAATAAAAATCACGATTTCTGCGAGCAGCCATCCAAGCGCTCAGTTTTTTTTCTGATTTCTATTCTATACAATTTGAATATTTTTTTCAATTTTTTTATAGATGTTTTTTTTCTTATTCGGCCGAAAAAAAATTCGTTGATTTCTGCCTCAGCTTTCTGAGGCTTTCTGCCAAGTTGAGAAAGATGCGGCACATGTTCGAATAAAGGGGACCGCTCATAGCGTTCAGTCGCCTGTGTCCATAATGTACGAGATATTGTTTCTTGTATTGTTGTCACTGTGTTGTTGTTGCTTCTCACTTTGGGGGCATTGCTGACGTCAATGGCTTGGCCGCTGGCGCATGTGTGTGTGTTTGTACACCCGCACCGTGCCGTTGCGTGGCATGAGCCAACAGTTCTGTCTATTTCTTCAGGTCGTTCTTTCTCTTTCAATTTTTTCTTTTTTTTTTTGCCTATTTTTTTTCTTTTTTTCCCCCTCATCTGACAGTGCGAAAAATGTCTGTTTGTTGTCCTAGCCGTAAAGCGTCAATTGTTGACCCCCCGCGGATGTATCAGACCGATTGGAAACGGAACGCGATGTAGTTTGGATAAGACTCGATGTCTGGAATCGGTCGAATAACGCTTTTAGTGGCGGCCACTTATGAGAGCTCTTCTCTCTCTCTCTCTCGCTGTTGCCAACGTTAAATGAGGCAATTAAATTTACGTCGGCTGGTCTCATAAAAAAAAATTAATTTCGATATTTTTCTGTCAATTCGAATGTTGACTTCTATTAATTTCTCCTTCTTCTTGTTTTATGGCTTCTGTTTTCGTCTTTTAAAATCTCATTTTCCACTTAAAACAATTTTTTTTTTTTAAATTAGGTAATAAATGAATAAATATAGTCAGACAAACATTGGAGTATCTACTAAAATGTCATTTGTATGTACTTAGTGAGTGCACAAACCATTCAAGTGTATTGTAATTAGCTTTGTGGCAAAATTTTTCTATTTTTAATTGAAATTATTCCCAAGTCAATTACGTCTTTAATTACTAGAATGTCACAATCTTTATTTTGGGGTTCTTTGTTTTTTAATTATCTCAACAAACAAGCCGAATTCCCTAAATACCCCGTACTAACATGAAGCTGACAGAAATTTGCTAAATTGAAAGGATTTCTTGTCATCCTAAGACTTGACTTGCTGTCCCAAAACGTAAATCAGAGACGGCTTTTTTCTCGGAAATAATAAAAATACTCTCGTCTAAGAAATTTCGTATTTCATCTTTTTCATTATTTCTTCGAAAAAGGAAACAAAAATAGAAGGACTTAAGAACCGTTGGGGCTTCTTCTCTAGCTTACTAGGAATAATAATTGCGCAACTTTAAATATCAAAAGAAAATCAGAGAGTAAAACGCAATACAATATAATGGGCAATGAGATTTCACCCAATTATACAAGAAGAGTAGAGAAAAGTTTCTCGAAAGCTCCTTCCTATTGCCTGTCTGGCTTTTCTTGCTTACCCAAAATTGCTTCTGGGGATAAGGAAAACCTTCATCATTGACTGAAAATAAAAGATTTTCTTGGCTTCTTGACTCCTGCTACAAGCTTTTCGAAATAATTTTATAACATAAAATAAGCAACAATTAAAAGTTCAGAAGGTACTGTTGTATTCCATTAAAACTTTGGTCTACTTCTCTTGAAAGTGAAGGTGAGAGATATTGTCCTTTATTTACATTAGGAGGTGATTTAGGGAGTGTTTGTGATCCGATGATTTTTGCTCTTTAAGTCGGGCGATCACTTTAATTGTGGAACCAGCGAAATCAGGACTTTAGCTGTAAAAGGGAATCAAAGTCAATCTTCTTACTCTTCCTTCTATGTCGAAACGGTATGACCTACTCCATAGCATCCCCTCCGAATCACACCTACATTCGAAGGAGATTTTTTAATCAATTTAAGCTTGATTGAGGCCTTTTACACTAGTCAATTATTGACCTTCAATTCTTTTTTATTCCCTTTTAGAGTTACGAACGAGGGCACAGAACGATCTATGGAGTAGTCCAACCAAAAATCGATCAATTTTTCTGTACATTGGATGAATGGATGGAATTGCCAGAAACCAGTAGACTAATAACCGAGCTATCCTCTAATGAGACACACCGTAGTTTAATTGAGATAGACCAGAGCTTACTCAGAAGTGCTTCAATGTTCCTTTGAAGGCACAGCACCCACAAGAGGAAACAAAGGTAAGTACTTATTATAAAATAACACATTCCCGGGTAATTTTCGAGGTCGAATTGGAAAAAACTTCTGCCCTTCAAAGCATACTGGGAAGAGAATATAAAGGGAGCAGGAATCTTGAAAATTTAAAAGTAGAATTCATCAGAATCTATTCCTTATTAATGTTTAGGACAATTTCTTTTTTCACATAGAAAACTTTCTAGGAGAAAAAGTTCCCAGGGAATATTCATTTAGGGTTGTAGTCTTCAATTCAATATAAGTGGTATTCACAAAGGCGTATTAAAAACGTTGGAAAGTCGGAAAATCGGAAAATTGCGACTTCTTAAAAAAATTTTAAATTTTTTTTTTGCATCTTGCACAACTTTTTAAGCAGATAAATTTTTCCAATTTTCCGATGCATTTCTGAATACCCCTATTTTTTCAGTCTTCATGCCAATTTAAGGGGACCTTCTGGTTTAGAGTACGAAAATTAAGGGTATTTTCATGATTTTTTTTTTGTGGTACTAAGCCAAATAAAAAACGGGTTTCTAAGTTTGCTGGATTATTGCTTTATTTATTGACAATCCGAAAAAAAAATGTATTTTTTTTTTTGTTTTTTTTCTATTTTAAAAATGGCGGCGAAATAGACGCTTTTTTATTTAAAAAGTACCTCCGTGGCGTACACGATTTCGTAAGTTCGGGTTATACGAAAAAAAAAAAAAAGTAATTATTAATCAGAATGAATGCGGCTATTGGGTGAGCTACAACAAAAAAAAACCAACAAAAAAAAATTGACAAAATGGCGCAATTTTTAATTTAACACATCAAAAAACGCCCTTTTTGGACAATTTTTTTTATGAAAAATTATGAAGTTCTTTGAATAAAATTTTGGTTGTAGCTCACCCGATAGCCATTGGTGTTGTGAATAACATATTAAAAATTCAGACGAATCGGTTCGATGGTTCTTTTGTTTTCATTCACACCATTTCAAAAAAAGTGGTTTTGAGATAAACGCGTTCAAAGTTGCTTTGATCAAGCGCGCTGCCTGCTGTCTCCACCTACTAAAACGGCTGTAGCAAAGAAAATATTGTCAATATCTTCACGAAACTTTGCCAGCATTTTCTTAGAAGTCTATTCTTCCGAAATATATTTTTTTTTTAAATCAATTTTCAAAAAATTCTAGACCAGAAGGTCCCCTTAACTCTATCAAATACCTTTGCTATATTTGAATTTTTCAAAAATTTTCATATCAAATTTATAAATCTGGTATTAACTCTCCTGAAGACTATCATTTGGAAGTTTAAACCTTCAAAAAACTTAAACTAGATTGAAGACTACGGCCTTTAGAATCAAGCAGAAGAAAAACGTATGAAAAAAAAACTTCTTGAAGGCAAAGAAAAAAGAAGCGTCTTAGCATTTTATACAAAATATCCACTTGGACGTAGATTTATAGCGTCAATTAAAGAGTAATTAAAAAAGTTGAATTCGTCGAGCAAGATGTTGATTGAAATTCAAAGAGGAAAAATGTCAAAGACAAAGAGAATAAAAGAGCAATTCGACTGTGACCTTGAAAATGCCTCGAGTCCTAATTATTATTAGGCATTGCGAGCCGAAAATCCTGCATCATCTTTGCTTCGGAATGATTGTGCATTTAAGCATTTCGCTAATTTGCATCTTTATGACACTCATAATGAAATTTATAAATATGTATTTACCTATCTACATGTAGCTGCCCACGCAATCGGCAATTGAAACAAACAAAACCAATAAAAACAATAAAGAATTCTCATTAAAAAGAAAAAACAAAAATGAAAACAAAAAGAAAATTGTAAGTCAAAGTGCTGCGTGCTTTGCTGTTTACCGATGAAAAGTGTCAACCGCAGAATGTGTTACAAGAAATGTCGAAAAGTGCGAAAAAGAAATCCATTAAATTTATTCATTTAAGATGAAATTTCAAGAATTAAAAAGAAACAACAAGAGACAAAATCGAGCGCAAGGTTCAAATAGACGTCATCTCAACTCATTAAGAGACCATTGTACCATGTAGGCATAAGAACATCAGGCCAAAACATGACACATTAAGAGACACATCAAGGGTCGCCTGCAAGTGGCTACGAGGGCTAATTCATGGGCAAAACAAGAGAAGGCTTGTGTCATCACTTGAAGCAAAAACTCAAGGCAATCAAGTTGAATACGGCAAGGTCAAGGCTCTCGCTGGGTAATCAGTATTTCTGCGCATGGGCGAATTCGTTTCAGAGGGGAAGCTTCTAATGGCTAAAATGAAGATCATTGATACTCATGGATTTCAGGGTGATTTCAATATTTTTTGGTGGTTTTTGTATGAGAACATGGTGGTGATAATAGCTAAGGGACTGTAAAGAAAATCAATCGAATGTCTGGGACACTTTAAGGTCCGCCTATGCCAAGACAATACTTCCAGCAGTATAAATGAACGTTCATATGACCATCGTCAGTAAAAGAACTTGAGTTCCACATGGAGATTGGATCACTACACGATCAATCTTCTCAATCGATGTCTAAGGTACAACTGTCGATTGAATGTTTGATTAAAGTAATGCTCCAAAGAGGACACTGTATGTGAAGGGGAAGGACAAAGCTAGACAATTTCAATCGTTTCAATTCCTATCTTTTTTTACGTGGTATTGCTCCCTTCGCTACTGAAAGACGAAGCAGAGTACATCACCCAGCAGGAAATTTCCCGGTGAAACAATCAATGATTTCCGCGACTCCTCCTGATTATACAACAACTTTCTAATGAAATTTAAAGACAAGCGGCATTGGCCGTCATAAGAGTATATGTAACGAATTGGTAATCAAATTTAGAGTAGATCTACTCCATCGTATCGATACCTCCTGTTTTGCAAGACAATGTCATCGTTCGGGAGAGATACCATTTTCTTTCGATGACATTGCCATTAGAATTACGACGAATATTACCTTCATTCGATGACAATAACTAGAGCTCAAATATTGAATATTTTGAATTTTTTTTTAATAATTTGAATTTATTTAATATTTTGATTTTTTTTTTGCATTTAACTGTGCTTTTTGAATATTTTATTCACTAAAGTAGGCTTTTTTTTGTTAATTTAACAATTCGACATTTTAATAGGCATACTAAATCGAGCTAATTTGGAATTTTTGACTGTGAATTTTTTGAATTTTTGTTTGAATTTTGTTTGAATTTTTTGAATTTTTTGAATTTTTTGAATTTTTTGAATTTTTTGAAATTTTTTGAATTTTTTGAATTTTTTGAATTTTTTTGAATTTTTTGAATTTTTTATTATTTCGAATTTTTTGCATTTTTTTTTTACTTTTTTTTTGAAAATATTTTGGAATTTTTTTTTTTTTCATTTTTTTACCTATTCAAATTCCGAGGCATAACAATAACATTGGAATTGAGGAGTACTCAAATTTTCCCCTTGATATCCTTGATGAAAAAAATTTATGAATTTGTCCTTTATGAGAGAATTTCCGGCTGGGCAGCTTTGAGCAGTGATGGCCAAACCTATACGTAAACATTCATAATTGTGTGTGTGTGAATGCGCGTGTCGATTTCGCTGTAATCTCCCTGCAGGAAATGACAGTAGTGAATCTATACTCTTTTTCTACTGTCCGCGTCAACAGTACTACTGCATAATTATACCCTTCGCAATGCAAACCACTATAGACAATTAACATTGCTTGTCATTGGAAAACCACCAATAGTGGAGACAAACAATAGACATGCTATTGACGAGGGAACCATAAGCTACACTGATTTGCATGGACGAAGTTTGTTTTTTACACACACGAACGCAGCCGACCGGTTTTCGTACAAATCGGTATACGCTATACGTGTGCGACCGCTGCATCGAAATTTGGCCGACACTGGCTTTGAGCTCCCTTATTTTTTTCCCAACTTATTTCACAAACAAATGCTCCTAAATCGTATCAAATTCAAATTTGACCTCAGCATGTCTTAGCGGATTATGCTTGTTTATATTGCTTCGATTGGAAATACTGAAAATCGGTTTACAACAGTTTTCTTTTCACTTTTGTTTACGCGAAACCGAAAAAAAAAATATATATAGGTATGTATATAGGTATATATATATCGGAAATTAAAAACTTGGCAAAAACTAACTGAAACTTGATGGAAATTTTGGCATTGATGGGGAATAAAAACGATTTTTAGGAAGAGAAAAAAATCATGATTTTACTCACATATTCCATATTTACATAACCGAACATATTCCCGTATATATACACTTTATATCCGAGTAATAATTACCTGCGTGTTTAGTTAAAAATAATATTTTTTTATTTACTGTTCTATTGTTGTTTACAATCCAGAATTTTTTCCCGTATTATGAGGCTCTGCTAACCATATTGGATACCTCATTAATAATACGAAACGTAGAAATGTCGTAAAAATATTTCAAAATAGCTATTGTAATCAAATATTTTATGAATCGTTTAGACAATGTGCATGTAAACACATGTATGTATGTATGTGTGTGTAACTATGTGTTTTCAAAATGCATTGTAAATGAGGGGGCCCGATCGCCTGGAATGAATCTATCAAACGAGAATCCGCAGACCTTCGTCGAACACGAGCTGATGTTTTCCACCAAAATTTTCATTCGTTTTGTTTATTCATTTTCGGCTTTCGCACGTTGCCAAAATTTTCAATTTTCCTTTCTATATTTTTATTCAACTAAACTTTATGCCAAACATAAAAGAGAAGAAAAAAAACCAAAATTTTTTCACAGATTTCAAAAGCCGAGCGTAATTTGCTTTTCGGCTAATATTTCTGTAAAAACTATTATGGATGAACAATTAAAAGGCATTAGTTTTTCCTTCCTTAAGTACACATACTAAAATTGTAGTAAATCAAATTTCAATTCTAGGAAGTCCATGAGCAAACAAATCGGTCATGGTCAAAGAGTTTTATTACACACATTTTGAATTGTAGGAGGAAAAGTCAAAATCAATTTTTTTATTTTTATATATTTTTAGAAATTTTTGATTTTTCGTGGGTCGTTATTTAAATTAATGAAAGCCGAAAATAACTTTCAACAGTTAATTCAATTAAACAGTCTAAGGACTAGCTCTCCATCCCTCGAAAGATCGGAAAAATTTATTTCGAATGACCCTCTAGTGCCCACGACTAGTGTTGAAACAAAATGAGTAAATACTACTTGATATCGAATACTTTTAGTCGATACTGAGTATATTTTGTACTCAATACTTACCACCAAGTATTTTCGCGGTATCGATACTTTAATATCAGTATTTACTCACAATATTATTCCTTGTATTAGTGCTGTAAATTTGGGGGGTTTTTCCCTTTTTGAGGGACTTTTTCGATTTCATTTTGAAATGGATTTTTCGTATGCATTTTCCGAAGAAGCGAAAGGGATTTTTATAAATTGTCTTAAGGTTAAAGCTGCGCCAAATTGTTGCCAGCACTGACAAGAAACAGTAATTCAAACTCCCACTCCAAAAACCTCTTTTTCCACCCAAAAAAAATCAGTGGTACTTCAAATTTACTATACCAACAGGTATATCATAATTATATATTAAAATCTGACCACCCTAGAAAAAATCCCTAGCTACGCCCATGGTTATGATGTGTAAATACCAAGAATCATAAAAATTTGTTTAATCTTGAGCGAGTACTACCCAGTATCGATACTTTTGGTTCGGTATTTTAGTGGTATCGATACTTAATCTCGATAATCGAGTACTGGTATCGATACTTTTATGGTATCGTTTCAACACTAATCGTGAGATGGAATATTTTTGAAAATATTCATTGAAAAAATACAAATTCGATACAACTTTTTAATACATTTGAAAAATTAAAAAAAAAATTTTTTTTTTTCATAAAATTTTATATAATAGGGGTATTCACAAAGGTGTGTTAAAAACGTTGGAAAGACGGAAAATCGGAAAATTTCGACTTCTTAAAAATTTTTTAAACTTTTTTTTGTATCTTGCGCTTCGGGTCCAATCATTTCTGATATGAAAATTTAAATATTTAATAATGTTTTCGGGTTTCGAAGGCCAAAGTCCTTAAGAAATGTGCAGGGAAAAAATTCTGTAGACCAGTGTTATTCGAAAATCACAAAATAATACTGTTATTTAAGAGCGATTCATTACGAAAAGTTCATATACAAGAAACGAGAATATTGAACGTTTCATTAGCGGCTGAAAAGACGTAAAGAATTCGGAAACAATTTGAATAGAAATTGAAATATAACATTTCGACTGAGAAATAATTCGAAAAATATGAAGAGTTTATTTTTCTAATAATCCTATTTCTGAGAATTTTTCCAAGTGCCGATAAAATGTTTGTTTGCATCTTCATAAATCACGAACATATTTTCTTGTCGAATCGAAGGCGCGGCTATTTTTGGGGGCACACACTCAGCCCTGGAGAGCCGCTAAACCGCAACGAAATGAAACTTCCTGGACGTGTGTTTTCTGAAAGCGGGGCACCCCGGATCGGACTCTAAGCATGGAAATTGTCTTATTACCGCCTCTAGACGGCCTAAATTCTCTTCATATTTTCTCACATATTCGAAAAATGTTTTAATTTATTTTTTTCTTCGTTTCGTAAGACAAATTTTTGGGGTTTCAAGAATTAAACGAAGTAAAAGAAAAAATAGTTAAAATATTTTTAAGGATCTGAGGAATTGTGAAGACAAGTTAGGCCATCTAGAGGCGGTCGTGAGTAGTGTTGAAACGATACCATGAAAGTATCGATACCAGTACTCATTTAATGTATCGAGATAGAGTATCGATACCACTAAAATACCGAACCAAAAGTATCGGTACTGGGTAGTACTCGCTCAAGATTAAGCAAATTTTGTATGATTCTTGGTATTTACACATCATAACCATGGGCGTAGCTAGGGATTTTTTCTAGGATGGTCAGATTTTAATATATAATTATATGATCTACCTGTTGGTATAGTAAATTTGAAGTACTACTGATTTTTCTAGGGTGGGAAAAGAGGTTTTTAGAGTGGGAGTTTGAATTATTGTTTCTTGTCAGTGCTGCCAATAATTTGGCGCAGGTTTAACCTTTAGATAATTTATAAAAATCCCTTTCCCTTCCTAGGAAAATTCATACGAAAAATCCATTTCAAAATGAAATCGAAAAAGTACCTCAAAAAGGGAAAAACCCCACAAATTTGCTGCATTAATACAAGGAAAAATATTATGAGTAAATACTGACATTAAAGTATCGATACCGCGAAAATACTTGGTGGTAAGTATTGAGTACAAATTATACTCAGTATCGACTAAAAGTATTCGATATCAAGTAGTATTTACTCATTTTATTTCAACACAATCCACGATTGACGGACATGACCATATTTCGTGACTGTGACTCATCAGCGCCTTTGGAAAGCCAAAAGAGTTTCAATTTTTGAAACATCTTAAGTGCAACCAAATATTAAAGCTTCTGAGAATTATAGCACACAGCTTGAAAGCTGATGGCTTATTCTTTTAACGTGGCATTGTAGCTTTTTTTGAGTAGCACTCGATTTGGAATTATCCCTCATCAACTTAAATCAAACCCTCTAACTCTTTGTTGTTTAAGTAAATCCTTTTAAGATCGATCAAGAAAATAAGATTCTGCAGACCTTTAAGCCTAAAAAATATTTTTCGAGAAATTTCATCAAATTTTTCCATTCTAAAAAATCAATCGCAAGCAAAACTTTTTCTATTTAAACTCGATTCCTTGCCCAATAAAATGAGATATTGGTTTTCAAAATCTATGCATAAGCGGCCAAGGTATAATTTTATTTAAAATACCAGCCACAATTAAGTTGCGCAGCCGCAGAAGTACGAATATATTCTTAGAAAATTTATAAAAAACCCGGATTAAATCCTTAACGGCTTCACTTGACATCTTGAATTGCCGTCTAGCCGAGGGGACTATTCTAAAAGAATACTCATGGATTCTGCTAAGGCTAAGAAAACAATTCAAGGACCACATTGTGCCCAAGAATCGCCGTAGCTTTCTTCTTTTTTTTTAAATCACTGCCAATTGACACCTTCAGGTGGATGCCTCATATCTAGTCACCTTCATTTTAGTAACCAATACTGATACAAAAATAAATAAAAAAATTTTATAAATTATAATTCCCCCATTGTAATATCAACGGCGTCACAATTTAATACTTGCCTGTAAACAAATAACAAAAGAACGAAGTGAAAAGCGCTCACATAGGATCATGTGGCTTAAATTTTTATGGACAGCTGACAGCTAAGTTAGCGAAACGTTAGGTAAGTAGAATATATTGTATATTTATTTAAAAAACAACAACAATTTCTTTTATTTTTTATTTTTTAAGCTTTTCAGCGAAAAGAAACCAAATATTTCAAGATATTTCAAGTCAAAAGCAGATTGAAAGAAAAAACGCATGACACGTCAACTCACCAACGATCGTTCGGCGATCGCCACGCAGCTAGCTATCCAGTCTCGAGAAGAGACATCGAGAAAACGATGTCCCTAAAATGCATTGAATCAAATTCTTTCCGCATAATACCCGATATTATTAATAAGTATTAATATATTATTTATTTAAATGAGTTTTTTTAAGTAAACATTGATATAAGAGGCGCACTGGCGTCAGCGGATCGCTTGAACCGGACTGAACTAATAATTTTATTCGCGCTTTTTGTTTCACGACGGGAAAAATCGTATTTATGAACCCTGAAACCTAAGAATCAACATCGCAATACAACAATAGACGCCCAATCAACTCACATTCGCTTATGTAGATCATTTCCTGGAAGTTCATGATCTCTTTAAATACAAATGTATGTATGTATGTGATCCGCATTTATTATTGTACGTGGGTTGCACGGACACATTGAATTGGGGGATTCTTCTTGATTGCTGACGCAAGGAAGGAATAATAATAACTGACCAGATCGCACTCCTCTCACCTGCCCTTGAAAGAACATAAAAGGAAACGATTCTTCCCTCGGGCAATGGCAAAAAACTTTTTACCAAATTTTCGAGGCGATCTTGCGAAATTTCGTAGACGCGCGCTTGATTGAATTTTGTTTATAGAATTCAAAAAAAAAGAAAGAATGGTAATGAAAACAACTCGACTGACTCAGTTCTCCGCTAACATCTCGAATAGAAAATTCCTCTTGAAAATTTTGGTTTATTTTTACTAGAATCGGGTCTTTTTTTTTACTTGTTTGTTTTGTTTTTCTCTTTGAATTTTTGTTTATTTACATTTTTTTTGGGGATCGTGTATTCGCGATCGATCGTTGCCGGAACAACAATTTGTCTTATTTCTCAGTGAAACAATCGTTTCTTAAATGTCCTTTTTAGGGGTGGGGGCCTTTGCTATTGTAGAAATTACCTTCCCCGACTCTTTGACAATTAGCATTGACAAAATTTTGGCATACAATCGATCTACATTATCGCTTGGTACATCCAAATACAGTCAACTCTCGATTGAGTGAAGTAATTGCTCGAACTCTTTCATACTTTCTAGGTTGTTCAGATTATCAAGGCTCAATTTTAATTTGCTTGAGAATTGCGTTATTAGCCAAACCCAATTTTTGCCCTTAAGTCCGCCATAGCTTCGGACCCGTGGGGGGGCCTTAAGTCCGTGGGCGCTATGTCACGGCACCTTTCTTACGTTCTCCTAATGAGTTTTGAGCGGCCTTCTTACGAAATTTAGGATAGCAGCGTAGTCTGTTGTATAAGCCGCAGTCCATTTCTTAATAATGCCAAGGTGTTCAATCTATCCGAGGCTAACAATACCCAGACTCGACTGTATAGAGGTACCTACCCGCGAGGGGAATCAATTTTTGATTTACGGGCTTGGCAAACCCGCGGACCCTAGCCAACTGTCAACCAATACAGACCGATTGGGTATGAAGTCAAAAAAGGTGGTAGCATCGTAGTGGAGGAAGTTCGACCGGTTCGATTGCAGCTATAGTGGCTATAGTTGAAATCACGCCTTTAACTAGACATATAACATGGTACCACGGTGACCGGTGGCCCGGGATATGTTTTAGTATCATGCCAGTCATTGGGAACGGCGCTTCGGAGAGTATCGTGGGAGCTGTGGTGAGGTGAGGATAGCATCGTATCCTTACCCAGGATAGCCGAATCGGTCCATACCCACTGAGAAGGCAAGATGAGAACATGGGGATGGCGGCCCGTGGAAACACTTACAAGTCGAGTGAAGTCTCCATGACTATAAACCAATTTGTACAGAGGTACCCGCAAGAGTAACCATTATGGTTTACGGGCTTGGCAAACCCGCGGACCCTAGCTAACAGTAAGACCATTCCTGGCTGATTGAGTATAGAATCTATAAAATGGTAGTGGCTTGTGTCAAGTCACGAACGGTAGACCAAATGACCTTAACTAGGTACAGCGGGGATCAAGAGCTCCACAGTCTGAACACAGGTGCCTGATCTTTGGAGGGACCTCTTTTGGGAGTCCCCCTGTTGGGAGGCCCCCTTTTGGGAGTCTCACTGGGGCTGTGGTTGTTGATGGGGTGAGGATGGCTCCGAATCTCTACCAAGGAATTTTGATTGTGGCTATACCCATGAATGAGAAAAAAATTGGTACACTGTGTGTATATCGAGTGGATCTCATAAAATTGAAGAGTTGCCCATTATTTGACTTCAGGGCTTGTATTCGGAACCGAAACCATAACCCGAATGTTAATTTTTTCGGTTACAAGCCCTGTTTGACTGTATGTGGTATATTTCAAATCGGGTTTGAATGGATCTGAATACGTAGGAGTTTGTTTCGATCGTGGCTCATAGACAGGGCGATTCAGAAAATCTCTGATGTTCGGGTCACTCGAAATCATTTTACGCAAAGCTGCAGGTAAAAGCATTTAATTTTTTTAAATACTTTTAAAAAGAAATTCATTTAAGGCGCAATAAATTTTGATGAGAAAACAAAAAATGTATTTTTCATGTTTTATTTCGCTCTCTCTCTCAGTTAATCATTTAATTTATTTACTCTTTTTTTTTTTTGTTTTTGCCTTTAAACAGTTGACTTAACGACCACTTTCGTATTTTCCCGAAATCTCAGTTCCGAAATTTTGTGAAATTTTCATAGGAAAAGTAAAAACAAAAAAAAAAAAATTAAAAATGAGGAATATTCCAAGACAACCGCAGACCGACGCCCACGCCACTTCATGCCTTCACCGCCTTCAGACTTGTCTCATTATACAAGCTTCTTCGTGTATGCACCTTATAGAATTTATACATATAAATTTGTTGATTAGATCATTTGATTTATTGATTGATTTTATGAAATGTCACAAGTCAGGGCTACCGGGTGCAGAATGTCTTCGATGTCCGCTGTCCGTTGATTACAATAAGAGGTCGCAGCATCGATTTAAAATGATTTCGAGGATTTCTTGCAGCTATTTTTAACTCACAATTGAGCTTTTTTTTATAAAAAATAATAAAAAAATAAAATAAAATAAAAACTACAATAAAATGTTTAAATTTAAACTTTCATTTTTTTCATGTTTTTTTTAAATTTTATTTTTAATTTTATTTTTTTTTTTTTTTTTTTTTTTTTGTTAAATTTTGCCGGTAACGCCAATGACAAAAAATACGTCACTTGATTGAGGTGGTTAGTCTTTGTAGCCTTGTGACACTCATAGACGACACTCGGCGCGACAATGTCTGTGCAAACATTTTCGCATAATTCAAAATGGCAGGTCAAATGCGTCCATTTAATTTACATCAAACTTTTCACTTACATTCTATGATGAAAAATTGCTTTATTTCAAATTAATTCGAACGCTTAAAATAGCATTTGAAAGAGAGAGCGACAATCTCTGTTAAAATATATTTTCTCATTAATTTTAATGGCCGAAGATTCGAGCTGTTGAATAAATTATTTTTTCAAATTCAAAATTTGACATATTCCTAGTATTCATATAAATTGTTCTTTATTACTCCAATAAAAGATATAGTGCTCGTGGGAGGTCTTTCAGTGGTGAAAACAACGACTATCATATCCAAATCTTCATAAACTAAGTCCTGAGCAAAGAGATAAGGTGCCTGAGAATTTTATGTACCTTTTTCAATACATGATCGGTTCAAAAAGCACAGCTTTTAAAAAAAAAAACTCTTCTTCAGATTGTGCTGGAATAAAATCCGTGACATTTCAAAAGGAGATTTGCAACAAATAAAATTCGATTGATGAAGGAGTTACCCAGCTAGCAAAATAAGCCTATTTTGGGTCAAAATATTTTGTTGACCTGATCTAAATACGGCGAAATTACGTCCATGCGACGAAGATTCGACGAAATTGGGGAATAGAATAGAAGCCGATTGGCTGCAAGAATAGATCATAACGTATTTCGTATTTAATGATAGGGCATTGGGACCAAATTGGACCAAAAATACTTCGGTCGAAAATTAGTCGAATGACCAAATTTTAACCTTTATTGGGCATGTGAATTAAACGAATTCGAATTCTTTTAGGTCGAAATAGGGAACATTTTTCCTTAATATCGCCGTAAAAGTCGAGCGGACTTAATTGTCGAAATTAAGACAAAAACTTGGTCCATATGCCTTAGAAAATTTACCAAATTTGAAAATCAAATCTAAGTCACTATTAGGGCATTTAAGAGGGGCTTTTTTAACTTCTTTTCGACCAAAAATATTCCTCAAATTCGGACTTACTTTAAAGAACTAACAACCCTGCAAGACATGCCTACCCGAAACACTAATACAGTTGAAAAAAATTTTATAAACACTAATACAAATAAAATAAAAAGTTTAGGCTATGATATGAGTGAGAGCGAGTAGGATAAAAGCCTTTGTTAAATTACGTATGCGTAAAAGAGACGGCCGATATAAGCGGCTTTGTGCTATGCGAAAGTAAAGTTTTTCATGCTATAATACCGACTACTTGTTAAGAATTTTTTTTTGGACTAGATGAAGCATCACTATGGAATCAAAATTTTTAAGTCGAAAGAATGTTTTTGGACTTGCAGCTCTTTACAGAATTTTATCTTTTTTCACAGCATTACTTAATTTAGACGCTAGCCCTAAAATATTCTACCGTTAGGTAGGCTTGCCAAAAAGTGATACCTCTTTTCAAAGGAATGCCTAAGGCATTTCCGTGAGGCTTTCCATACACCTACCTAAAACGCTGCCTGATAATACTACTGATAAACCTATACGTGATGTCTAACGAATTTTGTTGTTAATAGTATTGGGTAATTCACTCGTGAAACAGTCAGTATGCCTACCATGAAAAAGCAAGACAACTGTATGTCAAAACATATGCGAGTGTTCATATGAAAGAAAAGGATAAATTCTTACACGTACATTTGTTTCAGGTAGTTTTTTCATACTGTCCTTAAGGAGCTAATAGAATCTTTTTCATATTGACTACCAAAAAGTATAGTTAGCGCTATTAGTTAAATCTCCTGGTAATTAACAGGTAGTGTGTTTGCAGGGAAAAGTCAAATTTACGTAATTTCAACCTCGAAAAATTTACTTCGAAATCAGGACATTTTTCAGCATTTTCAAATAAGGTCGAACAAAGATTTTTTATAAAAAAAATTAATTCTACAGCATCAATTCAAAAGGATACTATTGAAATGGCCAAATCTTCCAATCAAACCTCTCTTAATTATCCTGTTGAGGAGCCCATAAATCTGCTGAAAAAAACACTTGTCTTATTGCTGCTCTCTACTCTGCTTTATTGCATCCTTCCCCAAATGTATAAAGCCACATTCAGGTTTCATAAAACGAAAGGATTTCATAGCCTTGATTTATGTACAATGCAAACCTTTCATTTCAATTTGTATGGCTTTTGTTCGCATTGTAAGAGTAGCTTTTCAATTGTGCTTTTTCCTCATTCATATCATAAGTACTTGGAAATGTCAAATGCACTTAAAGCAATTCAAGTGGATTCCTCAAAATGCTCAATGTTATAAACTGGGATCCTCATCGTCATTATGCTGAGTAGAAAAATGAAAAAAAAAAAATTAAAAAAAAAAAACTTAAATGCCAAGCTGAAGCGAAATTTCGTGTGTATTCGTTTTGAAAGGCGATTGCTCGTTGGCTGGCGAAAAGAACATCGTCATTTTGCGACCGAATATAATAGAGAAGCTCGTATTTGCAAGGATGCCACTCAAACGCCCACTGTGACATTTCTAAGCTTGACGTTCGTGTACCTTTCGGCTTGGCTTCTGCTTCACTGCCTGCCAACCGCCTGCCGACCGCCTGCCTGCGTGCCTAGCGACCGAAGATTTGACGGTGCCATTGACGTCATTGGGGCACAAGGATTGCATATACTTAAGTAGCGGCCGGAGTATAAAAATACGTATATAGAATTTCGTAAATAATGATATCGAGCATGGCTGGTGACAGTGGCGCTTTTGTTATTACAAATGTACCCAAATTTAGGCACATTTAATGACGTTAAAGCTGAACTCCCACCGCCACAGCATCATTGGGGTTTTTCTCGTTCATCATAATGTAATCTTTATTTATAGCTATCGTAAAGCCACTAACGAATGGTTATCAAACACAATTGTTTGTTTGTGTTTTTTTTATGCTTATTATTGTTATCTATTATTATTATAATTTTTATGTTTCATAAAAGAGACATCATGCTGGGTCGAAATGATCGGCTTTTGTATGAATATATATTTCGATGGAATTGCGTCATTTTGCAACGAAATTCAATCAGTGGAAGGCATATGTGGAAGGATGATCCATCCCTCTTCGGCATGCTCGTGTGTTGATTGAATTTTTTTGATTGAGGGTCAGGCTTGATGTGCGCAAAAGGTCAAAGGCAAGGCTGTGATATTTTCAAAAGCAATTTTTCACTGCGTGAACAGATTGTATAAATAGATGGGAAAGATTCTTTTGCAGAACGGGTCATGAATAATCTTGCTCTCGCTTTCATGAACTATATGGATTCAAAAGATATTACAGTCGAAACTCTCCAATGGACTGGGAAGAAAATTCGTTATAAAGGAGTTCTTTATAGAGTGTTTCGACTGTATAAAGATTTTAAGAAATATGGTCATGTATCTATTTTTTTTTTGGATGATGTTGCAATAAGCATCAGCGGCGCCGGTGGTGCTTTAATTTGATGATTATTTTTCCTCTAATTTGAGAGAAGATACATCAGAGTATAGAGCTTACAATTAATTTTAAAAACAATGGTTTCTTGCTTCTATAGAGAAGAATAAATTTAAGATTATTACATAAAGGGCCAATATTACCAAGCTATTTAAAAATGATGTAAATGTATTTAAAAATGATGTAAATGTATTTAAAAATGATGTAAATGTATTTAAAAATGATGTAAATGGAAAGAACTGTCCAATCCCTTACAACAATATTCAAACTTTATTTAAATATGATTTAAAGATCGTGGTAATATTGGCCCTAAGGCCGCGTAACTTCAAGAACATAAGTCCATACTTATCGGGAGAAATTATTGGTTAATAAGCTTAACTAAAAACTCAGTCAGTTTTAATTTTTAAAAAGAAGTTTGGAATTCACAAGATTTACACGATAATATTGCTTAGAAAAATGTATATTCCCTGGAAGATATTTCTGCCATTGTCATCCTAGAATATGTTGAAATCCAATTTGGATGCAAAAATTCCTCCCCGAAGAGAGCAAGCTTTCTTTATCGAGGCCTTTTCTTGCTTTTAACGGTTTATCGATTCATTATTTCTTCTTTGCATTGATAGTATTTTAATAAAGTTTATAAAATTTGGGATTTTTGTATGGAAAAAGTAAAATTGGTAATTTTTAAACTGATTTGGGGTCACTCAAAAGGAAAATGACAATAGCAGGAATAAATTTTAAAATATATCTAGTCAAAAAATACTTTTTTGGTTACCTTATAAGCTATAACTAATTTTATTTTCCTCAAGAAATATTTAGTGTTTTCATTTCCTACGTTTTTATGTACACGTCATTGAAAAGTTAAATCTCTTATCTTTAAAATGACATACATATAATTTTTTCTAGCCAATGTCTTGGCTTCTGAACTATAGACAATTAAAAAATTCAATTTGAAGAGGCAAAAAGATGCTTTTCAAAAGTTTTTTTCCCAATTTACAATAAGAGAATTCATTCAGCTTTCTTAATAGCCCTTAGAAACCATTTACCATGGTAAAATTTTCTCATTTGAAAGCTAACCTTAATAGGCTTAGGCATTGCATATAACTTTTTCCGTCTGTTATCATTTTAATTATTTTTTTTATATTTCATCAATAATTTATTCTTGATAGAAATTGTATGGCTAACATAGCTTAATCAGTTCTATGGAAGAACATTTTTAACACAGTCCGATGGATTTTTTCCGTGAGGATTTGAAAAATATTTTACCTTCGTAAGGAAATGAAGGGAGCAAGAAATTCGAAAACTTTTAAGCAGATGTCATAACATTCTTTTTCTTTGGCACTTAGAACACTTCCATTGTTCGAGGATAAAAGGTTTTAGGGGAAAAATTCTCTTTAATATGCTTGCCACACGTAGATCGAAATTGAGCGATTTCAGAACAAAATTTAAATTGACTCAATTTCAAATTTGTTCCGAAATTTTTTGAAATTGAGCAATTTCGAGCAGGCATATAAGTTCAATTATCCTGATGATAGCTTCATACAAACTTGATTAATAAGTCAAAGAAATTGAAATTTAACTGGCGGATAGAGCTTAAAAGTAGGATGAGAAAACGGTCCTGAATATATCTCATTAATATTTCATTCTAGTGTTTGACCTATTTAAAATGTTTCCATCATTTTTTCCCTAACTTCACATGAAGGCTTGTAATTTGAGGTAAATATGTTAAAAATAAAAAAAATAAAAAACGGACTAATGGTGTATCACGCTAATGAACTCAAATGGGTGCCATTTTTGTGATCATCGACGCCGAATTAAATTAAACTGGTAAAATAGTAATATATTAAGATACTCGACTAATCTTATGAAGATGAAAGACAGGAAAAAGTATATTTTAAAGAAAAAAAGACCATGTCTGACATTTTTGTACATAAATAGTTTTAATGATTTTTATTAATATCTTCTAGGAAATAATATTTTAATTTTCTTATATTTTATGAAAGCGCGTGTCTTAATACACGTTTTTTCCTCCTTTGAAAGCTTTGAATTCATCTTTTTTTTTTTGTACAGCAAAGAAAAGCCATCTTAATGGACACAAATCTTCCTATTCAACAAGCTTTGATGACAGTTAATTAAAAGAAAATATTGAGCATGGGCACAGTTTTGTTGAATGAAATATTCAGAAGAAGTCTTATCAATAAATCAAAATTTTCTTTTTTTTTTTCAAATAATCACAAAGAAGAAATAATATGATAATTTTCCCTCTAACCGCAACCGTTAGTCATTTTTCTAATTTGCCGTCGGATGAAAAAAAAAAAGAAGAAAAATAAAACAAAAATCAGGGAATTATGTGGACATATAAAATTTCTCATATCTTCGAACTCCGAAGAGCTGCAATGTAAGAACGGAGCTCCTCAGCGAGATTAAAACTTCCCAAAATAGAAATAATCGCCTTCAAAATCTACGTCTCAATATTTCCAAAAATAAATAAAAAAACAAACCCATACAGTAAATATTCTATAGTAGTAAAAATAAATGCCAGAACATGTAGATGCTTGTGTCTATTTGTTTCTCCTTTTATTTTTTATTAATTTTTTTTTTTCATTTTTCATTTTGTTTTTGTTTTTATTATAAAAAATTTTTAACACTTACCGATGGAACCCATTTTGTCATAAAAGTTGCCACTTTAGACTCGATTTATGATCCGAATGCAGAAGAGGATGATGTGCGTAAAAAATTCAATCAGCCGGCATAAAAATTATATTTTATCCTTAAATTTTATTTATTTATTTTAATTTTAATTGCTTGGAGTTTCAAGCAAACACTTCAAAAAAAAATCCAGGCTTTTGAAACCTTGTTTTTAATTTTTTTAATTTTTTTAATTTCACTTTTTATTTTGTTCTTTTGCAAACTTAATAGAAAGAATGCAGATTGCTTTTTTTTTGCTTTAAATGATGAGAACTTAATCAAGCTAAATCAAGCAAATTTCAAAAAATATTGAAAATTCAATGGAGCAAAAGAAAAAACGTCCTTTTCACTCAACCGCTTCTTTGCGAATGACCAAACGGAACAGCGGTTTTCTACTTTTCCTCGAAATGTGTAAAAAATCAAAACAAGGCAATCACCGTGCGAGCATGAACATGTGCATACATATACAATGTATACATATTCCATGAGAATTCGCCACGCTCACCTGACTGAGCTCTCAAAAAATGCCGCAACGAAATGAGCAGAAACGACGCAATTCGCCGACAAACGCAGCGAATTTGGAGAAAATTCCCACGAAATATCGCTCTTGTTCATTACTGTTTGGCGTTGTTTTTCTTGTTGTTGTTGTTGTTGTTTGGCTTCGGGGAAGATGCAGAAAATTCAAATGCTCATAACTTTCACTGAAGCAACAAATTAATACATTGTATATGAAGAGAAAGTTCTCAAAACTTGAATGTTAAGTAAGACCGTTCATTTGAATGAATCGGTCCATAGCGTCGTATGAGCAACGTGCGCTCATAACGCATATTCCGCATACGTAGTTCATAAATATTATTATGTTCATAATATTATGAGAGCATACTAAATTAGAACATACGCATGTATCTTATGAAACGAAGATTCGATTTAGATGAATCTTTTTCTAAAAGAAAGACAATGCTCAGATGTAGTTTTGAAATACAAGCCGAAAGAAAGCCTAAATCTGGAATAATCGTGCACTAAAAAAATAATTTAGTTTTTATTTTAATTTTTGTACCCAGTAAAAAATATATGGAGTAATAGCAAAATTGAGCAATGATGGAGTAACGACTTTTTCATCCATTTGAAGTCTAAAAGAGCAATCCTAAATCGAAAAAATTAAGGAATAATGGACTTCTTCATCCATTCGGAGCAATATAAAATCGAATCAGAATAAAATTCCATTTGATCTCAAACTTACACCGAAAGAGAAAGGTAGTTATATTAACTGAAAAAGCAGGTTTAAATAACCGAGTTCACCGTTAATTGTTAGCTTATGTGTAGTAGCAGTCAATTCAACAGTACAAACACAGTCAATAAGGATATAACTACCTGATGGTTGATATAACTGTCTCGCGGTTTAATCAACTGTCACCAGCGACTGGGAAAAAAAAATAAATTTTTGTTTTGACTTTTTTTTATATCTTCTTTTATTAATAATTTTTTTTTTATTAAATTATTGTATTTTTTCTTTATTTATTTCTTTCTATTTAAATCCTTTTCTCTTTCATCTCTTTAAATTTTCTCGCCTCGGCCGAGCCTTGAACCGCTAACCTCCACACTTCGCTGGGCGAACGTCTTAACCCTTACGCTAAACGAACGAATTTAATTTGTTGGTCAAAATGCTCACTTGTGTTTATGGTTGCTCAAGTTTTGGGGAACGTGCTTAAGGAATTGTTTCACTCCCAAAATTTTTTGCTTGAAAATGAACCATTAAAAAAAAAATTAAATAAATTAAAACCTTAAAAATTTAGGAGAAAATTTTTGTCTTCCAAAACAACTACACTCTGAACAAAAAAAAAAAACTGTAATTAAAAAAAAAATTCAGAAAAATTCCCGCCGCCAGCAGGGATAGAAGCTCGAAGCTCACGACTGTCGAGTCACAGTTTAAACCACTGAGCTATCGAAAACTCCGGGGACGGTTGATCAGAATGCGAACTTATACGTCTAAGTGAACGAAAGTGAATTTGAACATAAAAAGTAACGGTTTTTCAACTGTTCATTTGACTGCCTTTTTCAGTGCATTTAACGCGGAATACAGTTTATTTGACCACTCTCACTTTAACTGTTCTAAGTAGTTGATTTAACTGTTGTTATTTCTCTCGGTGTATATATTTCTTAGGAATATTTTTCCTCGGTATAAAAAGCATTACCCCCTTTGTGCTCTTTCAGGAGATAAACAAGATTACTCATTTTGTGCTGTGGCTCTCCTTGTTCTCCATTTCGAGTTCGAAAGGAGTATTGTGATCGGTCTCCAAAGTATGAAGCGCCCATAAGAACATTCAATGCTAAAAAGGAGTACTGGAACTCATGATCTGTGGAGTAATCTATTACTCGCAAAGGAGCAATCAAAGACTAATCTTTCAATAGTCTTATTTTTTATTGGGTAAAAAGAAACATTGGTTGTGTAATATTCAGGGCTTTTAAAAAATTTAAAGCATACTTTATGGAGTACAAATTTTGTTTAACTCACATAAAGTTGAATCAAATCGATATGAATTTCTTTGAAGTTAGAAAAGCGGCTTGAAGTTCAACTTCGCTAAACTTGTTCGAAAAATGTTGGGAAGAAAAATTATTGCCCCATAAAGTATGCTTTAAATTTATAAAAGTCAACAAAATCCGATAAAAAAATTATTTCTAGCTGTCCTGAATTTCTAGCAATTATTTGCCCTCCGTTTTATCCTACTATCTTAATTATTTCCTGGGATATTAAGTTCTAAAAATCGTCTTGCCAAAAAGAACCTATCAATGATATTGAAAGAACCTAAAACGTGGTAATAACTTTGAAAAAATTTACAAAATCTTAGAATTCCTTTCAGGTATCCCTAGTCACCTGTACCATTTATGGCTTTTATATCCATTTGAATAAGAAAATTGATATTCTAAGAAAATTGTTTCAAAACTGGCCCACGTTTAAACGAGCTGAAAACAATGTCGAAAGGCCTTCACTCTTATGATTGCTTTTATTGTTTTGAGAGGAGCCACACACACACAATCATCGTTAGCCTTATCCTCTACTGATTGAATGATTCACACTTGAATTCATTCCAAGAAAAGCTCGTTACCTATTTATGGAATAAGAATGAAAAACTAATCGAGCATAACACTTATGTTACACTCCTACGCTAACATTTTCTAGAGTGCTTTTTCGAACAAAGCGTTTCATAACAAATAAACTTCGTCAATGCTTAAAGTAAGGATTCTTGTTGGATAGCAACAGTTTTTCAAAGCAAACGAGTCAGATTTTCTATTATTTTCTAAATTTAACTTTAAATAAGGATTCATTTCATAACGTGATTTTCTGATGGACAATTGTTTTCATTTTGCAGAAGGATTACATGATCAATAGCGAATTTCATACAAAATGGTAAGTTTTTAATGAAATAAAAGTCATAAGAAATTTGTTCAGATATCATACACCGAGAGAAATAACAACAGTTAAATCAACTACTTAGAACAGTTAAAATAAGAGTGGTCAAATAAACTGTATTCCGCGTTAAATGCACTGAAAAAGGCAGTCAAATGAACAGTTAAAAAACAGTTATTTTTATGTTAAATTCGCTTTCGTTCACTTAGACGTATAAGTTGCATTCTGATCAACCATCTCCGGAGGTTTCGAAGCTCAGTGCTTTAAACTGTGACTCGACAGTCGTGAGCTTCGGGCGTTCTATCCCTGCTGGCGGCGGGAATTTTTCTGAATTTTTTTTTAATTACAGTTTTTTTTTTGTTCAGAGTGTAGTTGTTTTGGAAGACAAAAATTTTCTCCTAAATTTTTAAGATTTTAAATTTAATTTATTTTTTTTTTTTAAGGTTCATTTTCAAGCAAAAAATTTTGGGAGTGAAACAATTCCTTAAGCACGTTCCCCAAAACTTGAGCAACCGTAAGCTCAAGTGGGCATTTTGACCATCAAATTAAACTCGTTCGTTTAGCGTAATGGTTTAAGACGTTCCCCAGCGAATGGAGGTCAGCGGTTCAAGGCTCCGCCGAGGCGAGAAAATTTAAAGAGATGAAAGAGAAAAGCTTTAAATAGAAACAAATAAATTAAAGAAAAATTAATAATTTAATTTAAAAAAAAAAATATTAATTAAAGAAGATAAAAATTCAAAGCAAAAAAATTATTTTTTCCCAGTCGCTGGTGACAGTAGATTTAACGGAGACAGTTATATCAACCATCAGGTAATTATATCCTTATTGACTGTGTTTGTACTGTTGAATTGACCGCTACTACAACATAAGCTAACAATTAACGGTGAACTCGGTTATTTTAACCTGCTTTTTCATTTAATATAACTACCTTTTTCTCTTGGTGTAGTATTTAATGGTAAGGAGATTCTTAAGCAATTCTTCTAATGTTATGAATAGGGATTTGGACAAAAATGGATAAATTGAATCGTTTAACCTTTTAAAAAAACTTGGTCCTCCAAAAAATTTTTAAAATTTCCAAAAATTCTTCGAAAGATTTTAAAATTCAAATTAATTTCCATTTTGGAAAAGTTGTTAGTGATTTAATGACTCTTTTCCCTTGGATATTGAAAAGAAATCCCTTTATTTCTGTTTTCTATAGAAAAGTAACAGGAAAAAATCCCTTGTAAACATTTCAAGTGATTTTTGGTTAAAGGTAAAATCGAAAAAATCCCTTAAAACGGAAAAAACCCCACGTTCTGGCATCCGTGCATAGAATACAATTTTAGCCTGACGCCTACAATTCTCATTTGGTTTGTAAAATTGGACATATAAGACTGGCCGAAATTCTGACGAATATTCGCGACGCCGTCATCATCACCATCAACCAGTGTTGCCAACTCCTCAGAAGGAAAAAGCGCTGATTAATTTCGAAAATGCGCCAAAAAGCACCGGAAATCAATGATTCCCAATTTTCAATTTCAAAAAGCGCTAAATCAACCAAAAGAAAGCGTTTTTCGAAGGGGACGTGGTGTTTTTCTAAAAAGATCATAGTATATTTTGATGTTTGTTTTCCTTTGAATATTTATTATAAAACAAATGATTATATATGCTCCTTACAAGTCTGCGTTTAGATTAGAACGATGCGACTAAGGCACCGAACAACCATCTCTTTCTTTCCCATATGCCATTCTATATCACAAAACCATCCACCGACATCATTTTCTCAATCCCCTTTGTAATTCCCCACATTTCGAGGGGGGCTTGAACCCCCAAAAGCACCCTCCGAATACACTCATAGTTCCCTTTGATGGTATTCGTCCTGAAAACAAATATCCCAATCATTATTTCTCTCCAAATGCAAAACTAGCCCAAGGAGTGGTATTTTTTTTCAAAAAATTCCTACAATTCTCACTGAATTCATGATTTCGGAAACGTATAAAAGGCCATGAATTGAAGAAATTCTCAGTCATCTCAGTAGAGCTGGAGAAGTATCGGAGGGTAAATTTTAAAATTTAAACACCGTCATCATCATCACCATCAACAACATCATCACCATCAACAACATCATCACCATCAACAACATCATCACCATCAACAACATCATCACCATTAACAACATCATCACCATCACCACCATCAACACCATCAACACCATCAACACCATCATCACCATCATCACACATCAACAACATCGGCACCACCAAAATCATCACCATCATCAACATCATCAACATCATCACCATCATCGACATCATCACCATCAACACCATCAACACCATCAACAACATCATCACCATCAACACCATCAACAACATCAACACCATCAACACCATCAACACCATCAACACCATCAACACCATCATCACCATCATCACCATCATCACCATCAACAACATCGGCACCACCAAAATCATCACCATCATCAACATCATCAACATCATCACCATCATCGACATCATCACCATCAACACCATCAACACCATCAACAACATCATCACCATCAACACCATCAACAACATCAACACCATCAACACCATCAACACCATCAACACCATCAGCACCATCAACACCATCATCACCATCAACACCATCAACAACATCGGCACCACCAAAATCATCACCATCATCACCATCATCACCATCATCACCATCAACACCATCAACACCATCAACACCATCAACACCATCAACACCATCAACACCATCAACACCATCAACACCATCAACACCATCAACACCATCAACACCATCAACACCATCAACACCATCAACACCATCAACACCATCAACACCATCAACACCATCAACACCATCATCACCATCAACACCATCAACAACATCAACACCATCATCACCATCAACACCATCAACAACATCGGCACCACAAAAATCATCACCATCATCAACATCATCAACATCATCACCATCATCACCATCAACACCATCAACACCATCATCACCATCAACACCATCTACAACATCATCACCATCAACACCTTCATCACCATCAACAACATCAGCACCACCAAAATAATCACCATCATCACCATCAACACCACCATCACCACCACCACCATCATCATCATCACCAAAATCATCATCATCATCATCACCATCACGAAAATCATCACCAACCTCACCATCATCATCGATAGTTTCGATAATCGATAACTTTGATAATCGAAATATGAATTTTCGAGCGGATCTCGCTCTTATCTAAATAAAGGCAATTTTAAGAATCTGGCTATTTCAAAAAGAAGAAAGCCCTCTGTCACCTCCAGCACCACCTTTCCAATGCTAAAGTAAATGTCCATGAATCAAAACAATCGATAGTCTTCAAAAATCATCGATGTTTTCGATAGTTGGAAACCATCGATTGTTTCTCTAGCTCTAGACCCTATGCTACACAAGGAGAAGAGGACAACAGTAATTATATGGTTAGTGGTTGTTAAGTAAATCAATTGCACCACCACTATATTTTAGTGGTATTTAAAATTGAGTTCAAAAATTGTGTCAGTATTTCAGCTCTTTAAAGGTCATACCACTGAGCGATATCTCTACGCAAATAAAATTGAAAGGCGGTAACCTCAAAAGCACTGAAACTTCAAACATTTTCATCCGGAATAACTTTCAAAGTTTTTTTACAAGCATGAAGGTATCTGGTCCAAGAAAATTAATATTATCGCATGCGAAAGAGTTGCCCGTCGTAAGCTGATTAATTTGCTTTTCGTTTAAGTTAAGGAGTGTGTTCAAAAAAAAAAAAAAAAATAATGCATACGAAGATGCACAGTGGGCAAACTATGATAAAAATCGAATCAAAAATTTCAAACTTTCTTGCAGCAGGCAAGAATTCTATAAAAAAAAATACTAATAATTGATTGACTATTTTAACCGTGGCATGAAAAATTCACACCACAATGAGAAATTGATGTCAGTGGATGCATTCAGCAGACTCAACGGTTGTGCAACTGTTGAAAAAAATTTGGCTAAAAGGTGCGCTACCCACTGAGCTTCCACATGCCTGCGATAGCTCAGTTGGTAGCACACTTTTAAGCCAAATTTTACTCAACAGTTGCCAACAGTTGAGTCTGCTGAATTCACCCAGTAGAAGAATTAAATTTTGTAAGCATTTTTCCATCACTCGTTCCACTGTAACGTATGACTTGCTTAACTTTGTGCGTCGCACAATAAATTTACTGCAACAAATGGTTGCAATTCTCGTGTTCTACCTCACCATGAAACGATTTGGTGAAGGCTTTCGCCACTCTACGCAAAAATCGCAGAAGAAACACAATATATCAATGAAGCATGCGAAGAACCGAAGACAATTTCGCTCTACATGTCAAATGCCAGGGAAAAACTTTAGTAACCTCGCCTTAACTAGGTTACTGTTACAACTGTTGGGGGGCTGCCTAGGGCTTTAACTCTGTTGTAAGCTAATTCGCATGCTTACATTATATCGACGTTTTTTTTTCTTACTGTTTTTTTGTTTTGCCTTCTTTTCCCATTTCCTTAGAGCGAAAAACGAATGCTTTCCCAACAACAGATTTATAAACAAATCAAACATGTTACTTCAAATGGTTGCTATGTTCCCACAATGGCCTACAAAATCACAATCACATCGAGCTCCCAAATGTTAAATCAACCTGAAGACATCAAGTTGTGCAGCGCTTAAAATTATTTTTAAAAAATGCTAGTGGTAAATCATCTTCAAGTGCCGGCAATTGAGAAAATACTTTGAAAAAATCAATGGAAGATAAGGAGGAAGACTGCCCATTGAATAATAGCACAGGAGAAACATCATCATCATCATCATCATCTCGAGTATCATCGTCACATCGACGACGGAAATACGTTGCATCGATGCACCAGCGGTGGTGGCTAGAGCCCCAATGGGCCCACCGACTAATTACGCAAGCCGACGTACTTGGGTAACAACCGAACGTATGAACGAATTGCGTCGACGTGCCCAGGATGCTTTAAAGCAGAATAAAACGTTCACGATACGCGGTTGCTTCAGTTCCGTACGCCATGCGTTGGAGGCACGCGGATGGGTCGAAAAACTCGATGTCCATCGAAAGCATATTCCGAGCGGTGTGTGTCAAGTGAGCTATGATGATCTAGCGCAAGGACTGCCGAAGCGTAAGCCCGGCGAGACACGAAATCAGTATGTAGTTAAATGTGAGCGGAACATAATGTCACGATTTCTCGAACATATGCCCATTGATTTCCTATGGACGAATCGGAAAGAGAAATGCGATTACATCGATCAGGCTAAGAATCCCGGCATGACGATCAATAAATTCCATCGGGCTCCGTTCACGTCGAAAGAAGGCCTCTGCATGCAATTGAAGGATTTCCATTGGTTCTACGAAGAGGGTACGGCTGAAATGTACTTTCCCCGCTGCTACAACGTCTGGAGTCCCGAGGAGTTGAGTGATTTTATTGAAAATTTCAAAATTACCGCATGCATCGCATTCCTGCGTTGGCTGATCAACAAATACACCGAATATGGCTATGAAGCGGTCTTTTCACCGATCGGAAAAATTCCACTCAGCGCCATTGATTTCGCTTATAAACGATGCTCGGAATTCATCGACAGTGCTCGCCATTCGGATATCGATCATGAGGAGCAACCGAAAATTTGGGAACACGATTGGGATGCGTTCCTCGGGCAGCATCAGCAATTGACTAGCGAGGGCATTAAGATCTTTAGTGAACAGCATCATCATCATCATCGCGTTGTGGATACCGTAATACGTTCGAGTGTTCAGCTTCTGGAGGATTTGAGCAGCCATTGGCCACAGTATTCGATTGATGGATATAACAATATATGGATTATTAAGCCAGCGAATAAATGCCGAGGCCGAGGTATACAATTGGTGGATAATCTGAAAAAGATCATGAATATTGTCAATCCATCGATTGCATCGAAAAGTCGATTTGTCATTCAGAAGTACATCGGTGAGTGAGATGGCAAATTTTGCCAAAAAAAAAACGCCTTAAAGTAGGTTAACCATTTGAACCAAATTAAATTACATTACAACATTTTGGTAGAACGGCACTTCCTTTCTTTTCAACGTGAGAGAGAGAGAGAGAGAGAGAGAGGCAAAGAGAACGAACCCCTTCGTTACTCATTCCTTACCAAATTATAATGTTTGCTTATAAAACCCTTGCACGGACTTGAATCGACAAACACGCTTCTTCCGCCTTATGGTGCTTTATATATAGTCATCATGAGGTCTATTTTAAGTGTTCCATAAAAAAAAGAAACAAAAAGAATCTATAAGTGTTTACCACGACTACTTATGACGGAAGGCATTCAAAAGAGCAGTGCCAATTCGCAAGCATATTGATATTGATATTTGTATTAACCCTGCAGGAATCCTGTCACCATATGGCCCCATGTACATATTGACGTCAATATAGACAAGAGAACTAGTTACAACGTCAACAGTATTTATAGGCGGTGTCATTTAAATTTTAGTACTATTATTTTTTCAAAAAACTGGTCCCTTTTGGACCAGCTTGGAACTAGACCCAAACTAGACTAGTTGTAATCAGTTTTTTGAAAAGGTTTAAGTTGACGTCAATATAGACAAGAGAACTAGTTCCAACGTCAACAGTATTTATTGGCGGTGTCATTTAAATTTTAGTACTATTATTTTTTCAAAAAACTGGTCCCTTTTGGACCAGTTTGGAACTAGACCCAAACTAGACTAGTTGTAATCAGTTTTTTGAAAAAGTTTAAGTGCCAAAATTCTTAGAATTTTTTACTTATTCTATATATAAATTTTCATCCAAATCGAACGCCATAATTTTTCGGATTTTTTTAGTTTTTGGTTTGGAAGAAAGTTTAGAGAGTTATGGACCTAAAACCAAAAAATCCCAAAAATCCGATTTGGCGTCAAAATTTTTTCTAGAAACGGATTACAACTAGTCTAGTTTTGGTCTAGTTCCAAACTGGTCCAAAAAGGACCAGTTATTTGCAAAAATTTTGACGCCAAAATTCTTAGAATTTTTCACTTATTCTATATATAAATTTTTGTCCAAATCGGACGCCATGAATTTTTTGGATTTGTTTGGTTTTTGGTCCATAACTCTCTACTCTAACTCTATACCGCTGTAGAAAATATAATATAATACAGTCGAACTTCCGTATAGTGAACGTCTATACAATGAAGTTCTCCCTACTATGAAATAATTTCAAACGCACAGCTTTTTCGTTCCACTTTCAGTGTACGTGTTTATAATTTCTGTAAAATGAAATTTCTATATAATGAAGTGATTTTCTGGTCCCGTGCGACTTCATTATAAGGAAGTTCGACTGTATAAGCACTATCAAAGCACTCTTTCTCTGGACACGCCACTGGTTGACGCGGTCAGTAGAAAATGAGTATAGACTCACTATTGACATTTTCTACAGGGAAACTTGTGTGTGCATTAGTATATGAGCCGAAGATTCAATATACCGACGATTTCTATTAGCATGCTCGCATCATTCCCAACCGAGGCACGTGCCAAAGCAATGAACCTAAATTTTCGTGTCTAAGACCGACAGCCGAACACGCATTGCCTCGGGCACACCCACAATAAACCACATACGGAACATGAAACAATCATTTCCAAAGGAGACGCTAAGATGGGGGGGAGGTTGACGATAGCGTGCAAAAGTTTCTTAACCCGACCAAACTCACTGCAACCATCGTTAGGTGTTCTTGTTCTTGTTCTTGTAAGTTTAACGACATTGTCCTTGAACTACTTTCGGCAAAGGAATTTTCCTTTCAGTTCCTTTAGAATGAATGCTATTTTCGACTTCTATGTAAGCAAGAAGACTTCGAGTGATGATGATGAGTTTACTTAATCCTTTATCCTTTTTAAAATCGTAAGTTTTCAGTTGCATGTTCCTTAGGGTTATCTTTCGAATATTTCGAAAATCATAATTAAACGTACATATATAGGTTTTTTTTTCAAAGCTCATCAGTGAAAATTCTTTTGAGAATTTTTAACCCAAAAAAAAATTGAGGGGGGGCTAGGGGAAGTTTAGAGAGCTATAGACCAAAAACCAAAAAAATCCAAAAAATTCATGGCGTCCGATTTGGACAAAAATTTATATATAGAATAAGTGAAAAATTCTAAGAATTTTGGCGTCAACATTTTTTCAAGAAACGGATTACAACTAGTCTAGTTTTGGTCTTGTTCCAAACTGGTCCAAAAAGGACCAGTTTTATGAAAAAACTTTTGTGATAAAATTCTTCTAGTCTAGTTTTGGTCTAGTTCCAAACTGGTCCAAAAAGGACCAGTTTTTTGAAACAATTTGAGTGCTCAAATTCAAGCATTTTATTCTTGTAGTTCTAAAGATACGTCCCTCAATGTTCTCGAAAACATTATCACAAAAATTCATTGCATACTTTAAGGCTTTAAAAGCTCTTTGGGTTGCTCTCGAGAGATACAACATATTTTATTAGTTTCAATATAAAAATAAGATTTCTGTTAAATCAAAACTCCAATTCAATTAGAATCAGTAACTCGAGGGTTAATGGGCCTTTCTTAAGTTTGTGCAAATTATTCACATCACGCCGACATCTTTTAACGTCTTCCTTCCTTCTTTATTGTAATTTTTTTTTTGATTTGCACACGAATCGAAGAGCGACCTTTGATAATTCACCGCACAAAGTTCGACATACGTCAATGGTTTCTAGTTACAAATATCCATCCGATGGTCATTTGGATGTACAAGGAGAGCTATTTACGATTTAGCTCACAGGAATACAGTCTCAGTAATCATCATGAATCGGTTCACTTGACAAATCATGCTGTCCAGAAGCGTTACACGAACGGCAAACGTGACAAGCGCCTACCCAATGAGAATATGTGGGACTGCTATTCGTTTCAGGCGTATCTACGTCAAGTTGGAAAACAAGACCTTTGGGAAGACCGCATATATCCGGGTATGCGTAAAGCGATTGTGGGTACAATGCTTGCGTCACAAGACAACATGGACAGACGGAGTAATACCTTTGAGCTTTTCGGTGCCGATTTCATGATTTCCGAAGACTTTTATCCATGGCTTATTGAAATAAATTCTAGTCCGGATTTGGGTGCAACAACCAGCGTCACCGCTCGCATGTGCCCGCAGTGCTTAGAGGATGTCATTAAAGGTGATGGCTTATCGTTGATTTTATATATACATATATATATTTTTTTATGCATATTTTCCCCATTTGGGTTGATTTTTTTTTTTTTTTTTTAGTTGTCATTGACCGTCGGAACGATACCAAAGCCGATGTGGGAAATTTCGAGTTAATCTATCGGCAATTAGTGCCGCAGACTCCGGCATACATGGGCCTTAATTTGGTTCTAAAAGGCAAGCAACTGATCTCGAAGGCAAACCATCATCAACATAATTACTATTTGCAACGGAAAGATCGGACCCTAAGTCAGAGCCATGTTTTCCGGCAACGAACCGCACTCATCCCGGCAATCTCGAATGTTCATCGAATAATGCCGACATTCAATGCCACCGAATACATAGAGAAATGCATTGCCGAAGTATCTAGTAGCAGTGTAAATAGCAGTAATTCTACTGGAACAACGGCTACAAATGGAACACAGCCAATGATAATTTCCTCGCCTCTGCATACATTGAGCAGTGCTCGAAGAAGAATTGTCGCAATGGCCGCGACATCGACAATAACGCCTTGTCCGAACATGCTTCGTACGCCACGATCGACGGCTTACAAGTACGTTCAACGTCGCCGATCTTATGCTGGTCCAACAAGAGAACAACCGACCGGGAACTCTCGAAAGCCCAGCGAAGTAACGAACTCCGATGAACCTACAACTGTACCGGTTAAACGTTTCCGAAGCTGTGGTCCACGTTTCACAATCAAGTCCCAGTCGAAAGGCAGCGATCAAAACCTAAAGGTTATTATACAAAAATGTACAATCCAAAAGAACCACCAACATCCGACCGAGAACCGTGATACCCAGCAGTGTACAACAGATTCGGTATCATTGAACACTACATCAATTATGGATAAATCGGATGCACTGCTACTGCCACCAACAACAAGTAGAAGTGAAACCAATATTCTAGATGCTTGCAAGGATAAAGAAAACTCATATTACGGAAGCGGACGCCATAAGACCGGCCAAACGAAACCGTCCAGTTTCAGCAATCGAAATTTCCGGACCGAAAAAAGACCGCCTCTTCGTCATGAACCATTGACGAACATGCACCATAATCCATCAATAATATCAACTAACCGAAGGATCCCGAAAGACTATGCCAAATTAGCAAAGCCAACGAAATCTAATCTTTGCGAAATCTTCAATGAAATTGGAAAACTCCCAGCCAAATCTGATGCGATGGAGTTGGTGACCTTCCATGCTGTTGGCAAAAAGTTACGACCTCGGCAATCATCATCGCGTAGTCTTCTCAAGCCAACATCGAAGCCTTCCACTTCAAATAAACCGTCTTACGACGAATCCTCCTCCTCCATCAATAACAATAACTACAACAACATAGCCTCAACGATGTCCGTAACGACCCATCCGAAGACCTCAATCAGCCCGAAACGTAGACGCACCCGCTCCGAGATACTCTGCCGTAATGCAAGATGTTAAAAAGCCAACACAAATATTTATTACTTTATTCTTTTCATGTAAATTTGAAAATAGAATTTTATTTTATCCCTATATATTGTTGGTCCTTGTTAAGCGAATTAAAGAATTTTTTCCGTTCCAATAAAATTTAAGTCATCACTGCGCGCTCGCCTGTTCTTACATACATAAAATAACGAATTCGTGAATGGAGTATCAAAATAAGCCATTTAGAGAGATAGTGCCTTAATCATTTCGGCTGCGTGTAACGTAATGCTAGTGCCTCCTTGTCCGCAGCGGTCAGCGTTGCGGAACTGTCAATCGGGTCATCGAGCGACTTAACGGTAAATTCAACCGATTGTGTTATCCTTTTGGGCTTGGCGGTCTACGGAATTGACGATTGGAATTAGAGAAACTCACATATAAGAGAATAAAAGGAGAGTGGGAAGGTAAATAAACCTAATGTCGAATCAGACCGGTTTAGTTCGGACCGAAGAAAGTCCCGACCTGTGGATCGCACTATAATACTCAGGGGTGTCACAGAATCTGATAGCTGTCGGAATCGGAATTAACAGCGATCGAAATTGCATACAGAATTTACAAATTTTGTTCTTTTTGGTTTTCAATCGGAACTATTATCGGTTCTTAATTGAACAGAACCCTATTTCATCCGGCTGTCTATGAAATATATATGAAAAGTCCAATCAAGCTACCTTATGGACGTGCTAGAGGCCTGGAAGTGCAGGAAATTCTCTAGACACTGGGCCATGCTTGATGGCCTAAGACAGTCCAAGAACATTATATCACCAGGCTGCTTCAAAGCCAAGGATATGTTAGGACTCAGTAGAACTGACCTAAGTCTACTCACCGGATTCATGACTGGCCATGGACCAGTTAGTTACTACCTGAAGAAGATAAAACTATCCGACACAGACAGCTGCCGATTCTGCAAAAGCAGAGTGAAACCACCACACACCTGCTCTGAGTTTGTCCAGCAGTAGCGGTCAAGCGACTTAAACACCTACATAAGGCCTTCATTCAGCCTGAAAAGGTAAGAACACATAACCCTAGGTCAATCGTAGGACTTATAAAAATCCTACGATTGAGCTGGCGTTAAAACACAAACGGGATAGCACAATAGACCACTAATGGTCGCATTGCACAATGTCCTCACTAATAATAATAATATGAAAATTCAGTCGACTAAAACTCCAATTCCGACAGCCATCGGATTCTGTGACACCCCTGACTGTATGCTTTTGGGGTCGCTGAATCAGAATCCGAGGTCTACATAGCTTCATTGGCTACAGACTTAGCCATATCCCCAGAAAAGTAGCCTCGAGTGGAGCTCTTGGAGTTCAATTTTCAAGTTATGGCGAAACTGAGAACTGATGGATCTATATAGACCTCGAATTTGAATTCAACCAAAGCATATCGTTAGCATAGTAAATCAATTTTTTGGGGTCTAAGTATTTTACTGCACAGCCCCACAAAAAAATATTCTCTTACCTAGGGGCCTTACCATAATTACTATACTTTTTCGGGGTCGCTGAAAGAGAGTTTGAGCTCTTTATAACTCCATCGGCTACAGACTTAAGTCATATCCTCAAAAAAACAGCCTCGACCGGAGTTTTTGGGCTTCTTTCTTGAGGTTGTGAAGACCCTATGGATCTATATAGACCTCAAATTCTTATTCAGCAACCCAGAAAAAATCTAGTAAACAAAACCCCAGGTGGGAAACTTTGTTTTTTTGATCTGTGTAATCAATAATATCTATTTTTCTCTTACACAAGGTTCCGTATGTGGCGCGTTAAGAACTCGAACTTACCTTTCGAAGTTTTCTCGCCGGAAGTTCCGACTTTGCAATCTTAATAGCCCTCCGCCAGAAGCGTGGCCGGAATAATGAAGGAGTTTGCTGAAATAGTGTCATTCGTGTTCCTGAAATATTCAGACCCGACGCCTGATCGAAATTGCGTGTTATTTTATAATTGACTTCGAAGACCTTCTCGAATTGGCCAGTTGTGGCCTTGAGAGTACGCGGCAAATCCACAACCACCCGTATCGTATCACGTAAAACATTTGGACATATTGCTGCTGTTACTTCCGTCGATGGCGTTAAATCTGGAGTTGCGTTTATCTCAATCAAAATGGGATTATAATTCTCATCCAGCATGAAATCACAGCCGTACAATTCGAAAGCGTTCTCAATGAATTCCGTTTCCTCCAGACTTGCCTGAACGACAGCAATCATATTTTGCTTGATTAGCGGATACACCCTTGTGGCCCATATATCCTTGGTATTTTCGTTTTGTTTCAAAAAATCTTTAAACTGTTCCAATGACCACATATTGCACTTGGGTAATCGGGTGTCACGGCTCTGTTTATTCCTATAACGCTTCTGTATGGAATTATTTGTTAAATGAATTGCTTCGCGCAAGTCTTCGGTCGAATATTCTTGGGAACTGAATCGCAAATAGCAATCCCTGTATAGCCAAATGCTCACATATGTGGAACCGATCGTCAGGAGCATGTATTGACGTATATCGAATTTCGTTTTATAAATCAATAGTGGACGCTCTGAAAGGATGAGTTTTTGTTACGGAATCATATTAGGTTAGGTAGGTTAGGTTAGGTTAGGTTAGGTTAGGTTAGGTTAGGTTAGGTTAGGTTAGGTTAGGTTAGGTTAGGTTACTTGGGCTGTCTCATACAGACACACTTAGACCTAAGATCCATTGTGATACCCTATAGAGGTGAACACCTATCTCTAGAACCATTTGGAGCCAGCAATGAAGCCGGCAATTTGGGTAAGATTTATCGAGTCTAAATAAAAGAATCTTTTCTTGCAAACGCAGGGCATTGCAGTAATAGGTGTAATGGAGATTCTTCTTCCTCATGTACTTGGCAGTATCTGCAATAAAGGGGTGGTCAGTGACCAGTGATGATTCCGACTGTCGCCGATAGGTTGGATCGGGAGAGTTGTACTAGCTCTTTTGATCTTTAGATCTAGAGGTATACCTACGCTTTCTTTTGCCGGAAGAATCTGTGCGGTCGTACGGAATCATATTAAAAGGCGTTTGAGGATTTTTTTTGGCTTATAAGTAGTTTGCATGCCAGTTTATGAAGGTTCAAATAATCTTTATGGGGAGTAAAATCAGGTTCATGACAGCTGACTGTATGAATACATATACCTATGTTCGAAAATTGAAGTTTTCAAAGTTCATAAACCGGCACGAAGAATACGATCCTTAAATATCCGAAGTTCTAAGTATGTCCTGTAATAGTTGACTGAAATTCCTGGAATTACATGCAACCATATGGAACCAATTTGAATCAACTGAGGACTCAATTGTAACAGCTTCCATATACAGCCCGATTCTGAATATTCCCGGGGAATTTACTTTACTCTCGAGAGTAAACTTCTTCTTTTTCAAATATTTGGGGGAATGGGTATTTGATCCATACCCATAATTTTCCTTTCCCTATCTCTTTAAAAAAGCAGAATTTTAGTCTGAAGAAAAGTAAATTTCGGGAATTCGTTCCCCGGGAATAATCAGAATCGGGCTGATAGTCTATATTGGAAACTAGCAAGAATGCTTATCCTTAATCCTAACACAGGGAGATCCCATGGCACGGGTCACGGGCTTGACGGTCCCACTTTTCCCGAGTCGCGGTGCTAGCCGAACGCCCCAGTCGAACATTACAGACTGGTAAATAAATGCATGAAAGCGAGACCCGGCCGCAGGGTTATTGAGAGAAGCGTCAGATAATGACGAGAACTGGGCCCTACCCCGAAGTAATGCCACAGCGGTTCCAGGGTAAGAATCCCAATGAGAAGAGGGGGGCGTTTTTTAGTGGAATCACCACACGCTGGACGGATGCTGGTAGTCCGAAAGGATTTTTGACCTCCTCGCCGCACAAAACAAAAAAAAAAAAACAACCCATATAGATCTTTCAATTTCTCGGTGTTTCCTAGAATTCAACTCATATAAAGTCAAAGAACTAAGGCCCATCATCTACTACTCCTACTTCCTTGGATGGAAGAACAAAAACTTGGCACTTCGAAAGGATATAACTTTAATGGAAAATACCCCATAACATACCTATATATTTCTGCGCCATATATCTTCGATTTTGATTTGCCGCTGTCCACTGCAATATCTCATCCAGCGAGCTCCTAATTATTATTCCGATTCCACGACTCTGGTAGCCTGGCTTAAGAATCCACAGATTACGGACTCCGTCCCATTTGTAGTCGGTATACCTGGACTCGACTTTATCTAACAGAATTCGTGCTAATTTCGCACTTTCCTGGATATCTCGAATGGGCGCCTTAAATTTGGCACGATAGCGGACTATATTCCGAGAATCGGCAATAAAGGATTCCCATTCGGTGTTATCCTCGCATTTCTTATCGACGACAACGAAAGATTTCTTATCGGAATCGAGGGTTCCGTTCTCCCATTCGTTTAATTGATATTTTGCTTGGTTTATGGCAAACGTTACAATATGGATCGATACAGTGCCATATAATTCGTCATTGATACGATCGGGCGTTTTAATATTCTCGATTAGGAAACGCAACAGGGATAGGCATTGAGTTTGCCGGAAATCATCGATGAATGCCGTTCGCTCTTCTGCCGAATTATTTAAGCGATAAAATCGCGGATGGCTGAGACGACTTACCCCCTCTTGGCTGTACCACTCCTCGAGTTCAGCACAACCGATCAGGCCGATTTTGGTCGAAAAATCAACACCAGCCGCACGTCGGATTCGATTTCTATACGGTCGTATCTCATTGGCATAGTCTCGCTGGTGTTTCGGTTGCCATATGAAAAACGCCGGAAAATGATTGATCATTTTCGAAATGACCACCGCCTCGTAGTCATTGCCCTTCTTGGCGTGCGTCAGCAGTATGTCCTCCGACATGCTCTGCAATTTCGGATAACGTCCCGGTGTTAGCTTCTCCAGCCAGCCGCGCTGTAGCAGTGCCTTTCTAACCGTATGGTAATTCCCATAAACAGTGAAGATTTTCCGATTCCGATAGGCATCGATTACACGCGAACGATATAAGTTGGCTAGCTGGCGGGTCGTCAATAACGATTGTGTTGCATCCGATGCCTTCGGATCGAGCGAAACGCCCAAAGCATTTCCGAAACTTGCACGGACCGAGCCAGTCATGTCCGTAATGCCCACCGCCCCGCCGTCCATTTGGGTGCTATTGTTCGAATTCAAAACGAATGGCTTAACATTGTCGGGCAGCCGAAAGACATTCGTTTGTCCTCCCTTTTTGATTAGGCTAACGCTGGCTGGTGCTGACGACATCGCTGCTACATTCGAATTTTGCTGCGGATTCATTTGGTAGCTAAGCTCGACGAGTTCCGTGTTTAAACTTTTAATAAGCGAACGAATTTTCGACACTGGGTTGTAATATTCGTTATTTGCTGCTGGCCAAGTCACCGAGGAGTTACGCATTTTAACTTAAATTTTTTTGGATGTAAGCCAAAAAAATCTCAATTTTTTTCGAGATCTCAACTGAATTCGACGAGGAAAGCAATGATGATGTTTTAAAAAAAAAAAATTTTTAAATAAAAAAAGAATGAAAAGTTATAAAGCGCTTCAGCGCAGAGAAAGACTAAGCAGAAAGGATCCTTTTTGTAATTTTTTTTTTTTTTTACATTTCAAAGAAGAAAAAAAATTTTTTCGATCTAAATTCAAAATTAAAAATCTTCCCCCGCTTCCTACGATTTTTTGTAGTCTCCAAATGTACTTTGAGTAGCGATTTTTTTCAAATTTGATTTATTTGTTTTTTTTTTTTTTGACAGAAAAAAGACGCAACGATTTTTTTTTATAAAATAGAACCCGTGAAAATTATTTTCTAGAAAAATTTATTTGAAATGTCCTGAAATGATTGAATCTGTAAGTTTCCAAGAAACCTCCTTGATTGATTTTCTTGAATATCAATACGGCTGAACGAGCCGTGCCATATCATGCGTCCTTAGCCTACAGAAAATGTTTCATTGTCGCAAGGTCTTAAACCAGGATCCCACTATTTGCGCAATGTGCCGATTTTTGCCGCAATCAATGCGCCGATAGTTGGAACGTCATTTTTCGGCTGTGATGCTTGAACGTTGTCTGGCACGTTGTCTGGTTTTGATGCCTGTCTGCTATTACGTCACGAATATCTGATAGAGGACTTTGAGCGGGCGTAGCATAAAAAGTAGGCGTGGCACCGTTACGAATTTAAACTTTTCCAACTTTGGGGCCCAACAGTAAGCTAAATTCCGAATTTGAGGACCGTGGGTTCAAAATTGTGGATTTTAGAAAAACACGTTTTCTGTTTGAGGGGGTTGGGGTGGTTCGATTTAAAAAAATTTTTGGGAATCTCTTAGATCTAGAGATAGAAACGTCCATGCCAAATTTCAAAGCCCTAGGACAACTCCTTCTATGATTTCCCAAAAATGTATGGGGGTTAAGCACCTTTTGAGAGTGAAAACACGTTTAAGAGGGCGTAGCACAAAAAGTAGGCGTGGCAGCGTTACGAAGTTAAACTTTTCCAACTCTGGGGCACATGAGTAACCTATGTTCCGAATTTGAGGACCGTGGGTCCAAAATTGTGGATTTTGGCAAAACCCGTGTTCTATTTGAGGGGGTTGGGGGGGTTCGATTTCGAAAATTTTTTTTGGAATCTCTTAGACAATCACGGAAGAACGTCCATGCCAAATTTCAAGACCCTAGGGCAACTCCTTCTATGATTTCCCAAAAATGTATGGAGGTCAAGCACCTTTTGCGAGTGAAAACACCTTTGAGTGGGCGTAGCACAAAAAGTAGGCGTGGCAGCGTTACGAAGTCGAACTTTTCCAACTCTGGGGCACATGAGTAACCTATGTTCCGAATTTGAGGACCGTGGGTCCAAAATTGTGGATTTTGGAAAAACCCGTGTTCTATTTGAGGGGGTTGGGGGGGTTCGATTTCGAAAATTTTTTTTGGAATCTCTTAGACAATCACGGAAGAACGTCCATGCCAAATTTCAAGACCCTAGGGCAACTCCTTCTATGATTTCCCAAAACTGTATGAAAAACAGGCATTTTGGAGCCAAAACAAAAATTTTGGTTTAGTGACGGTTCATACACAAACTAATTTAGTCCAGACACAAAATTTTTTGTCTTAGCTAGGATCGTTATCTGGTTTTGATGCGAATTTCTGATAGAGGACTTTGAGAGGGCGTAGCACAAAAAGTAGGCGTGGCAGCGTTACGAAGTTAAACTTTTCTAACTCTAGGGAACATGATTAACCTATGTTCCGAATTTGAGGACCGTGGGTCCAAAATTGTGGATTTTGGCAAAACCCGTGTTCTATTTGAGGGGGTTGGGGGGGTTCGATTTCGAAAATTTTTTTTGGAATCTCTTAGACAATCACGGAAGAACGTCCATGCCAAATTTCAAGACCCTAGGGCAACTCCTTCTATGATTTCCCAAAAATGTATGGAGGTCAAGCACCTTTTGCGAGTGAAAACACCTTTGAGTGGGCGTAGCACAAAAAGTAGGCGTGGCAGCGTTACGAAGTTAAACTTTTCCAACTTTGGGGCACATGAGTAACCTATGTTCCGAATTTGAGGACCGTGGGTCCAAAATTGTGGATTTTGGCAAAACCCGTGTTCTATTTGAGGGGGTTGGGGGGGTTCGATTTCAAAAATTTTTTTTGGAATCTCTTAGCCAATCACGGAGGAACGTCCACGCCAAATTTCAAGACCCTAGGGTAACTCCTTCTATGATTTCCCGAAAAATGTATGGAGTTAAGCACTCCTTGGGAGTTCGGACACAAAATAATTTGGTCAAGATTTGTGTATATTGGCTAATTTGGTTTGTGAATGGACTATGTTGGTATAACAAAACCTTGTGTCTTAGCTAGACAGTTTGTCTGTTTTGGTGACAGTCTGAGCTAACTCAAAGGCTTGTGTATTCGCTATGGCATTTGGTATGTGAACTAGGCTTAGCGAATGCACAAACTTTGTCTTAGCTAGGAACGTTGTCTGGTTTTGATGCGGGTCTGCCCTTACGTCCCAATTTTCTGATAGTGGGCTTTGAGTGGGCGTGGCACAGAGTAGGCGTGGCAGCGTTACGAAGCTAAACTTTTTCAACTCTGGGGCACAACAGTAAAGCATTTCGAATACTAGTTCATTCTATCCCCACTCTACCGTACTCGGGATCCCTTTTCCGGTCCATCCGATTTTTTAAAGAACTTTGAAGACAAGGACAATTTTGGATTGTTTGCGATTTAAAAAAAAGAGTATAATATTTTATTCCGATCAGATTTGTAATAACTATTGTAGCAATTGCATGTGAAAATTACATTAGCTTAAAAAATTTCCTAATAAGAATAAATCCACAACCCTGCAGCCGCTTGTATTGCAACTGGGAAGAACCGTTCAAATAAAAAAAAAAGCCGCCATTATCTTGTTTTTGTTGTTGTTTTGTGATTTTTTTTTTCTTTTGTTTTCTTTTAATTATTTATGTAATAATGTAATCCATGAATTTATTAACTTTTTTGATTGAGATATACATATCGCAAGAATTATTGATCAGTTTCACGGTCACGGTCACGGTCTCTTCTCTTAATAACTTACGCAGCACACACAGGAAACAAATGGCAGCCCACCCAGGTGATATATATCGAGCTTTCTCGGATCGGTGGTGCTAATGGATTTGGTTTTCTTAACGCGTTCCGGCTTTTACAATTTATCCAGATATTGTGACAAGTCTGGCAGACCTTCCTTAAGACCCTTGCGTTTACGTGTGTCTTGGACAATATGGTAAGTCTTGGTTGATGGTTCGCTTGGATCACCTTGAAGGACTTGCCAGTGATCGAACACACACTGTGGGAAGGCTTGGCCACCAGTATTGGAACGTAAATCAGCAGTGAAGCCAAACGACTCATTGACAGGCAAATAGGCTTTGACCACGAACATAGGTGTACCGACGACCTGTGATTCTTCGAAGACATGACCACGACGTCTATTCAACACACCATAGATACCACCGACAGCGACTTCGGGACATTGAATTTCACACAAGTAAACGGGCTCCATCAGACGTGGCGAGGCGGTAATAGCAGCAGCATACAAGCAACGGCGAGTTGTCGGAATGATTTGTCCACCACCGCGATGGATTGCGTCAGCGTGCAAGGTCACATCATAGATATTGAAGCGGACACCACGCATATTTTCTTCAGCCAAAATTCCTTCCTTTGATGCCCATTGGAAACCGGCAACGACCGAGTCTTTGATTTCGTTCAGATATTGCACGGATTTCGTGCAATCGAGTATAAAATTGGGACCAGTACCATCCGGACCGAAGCACCAGATTTTACGTGCTTCCGATACATCGTATTCGTATTTCTCGGCCAAGTAACGTGCACGAGCCTTGAAATCATCCTTCGAGCTCACATCGCCGTTATCAATATCTTCCGGCAGACCGTCAGGCATTGGCAGAGCTTTCATCATCAGACGATTATGCTTATTGGGCGATTTGGACAAACACATTTGATTCGATTCTTCGATGACAGTTTCACGATAAGACACGACAGGGTCGGATTTTTTTCAATGGGATGCAAGCGTGATCTTCTTCCAAATCCTTAAGGCAAATTTCCAAGTGAAGTTCACCGGCACCAGCGATGATATGCTCACCAGACTCTTCAATAATACATTGTACCATAGGATCCGATTTGGCCAGACGCTTCAGACCTTCGACCAATTTTGGCAGATCGGCTGGATTCTTCGGTTCAACAGCAACACGCACGACGGGCGACACTGAGAATTTCATGACCTACAAAACAAAAAAATAATAATTTATTATTAATAATATTGTATCTCCAGACAGCGAGGAAATTAGAAGGCAGCAAAAAACAACTCAAACCTTCATATTGTGCGCATCCTTGAATGTGGTGATCGTACCGGTCTTAACCAAGAACTGATCGACACCGACCAAACCGCAAATATTACCAGAAGGCACATCTTCAATTGCTTCGACATAACGGCCCATCATGAGGATAGTACGTTGGATTGCCTTTTCGTACAAATCTTCTTTCTTTCCCGGTGTGTAATTGGGACCCATGATACGGCATTTCTGACCAGTTGCGACTTTGCCAGAGAATACACGACCGAAGGCATAGAAACGACCCTTATCGGAGGTCGGTACCATTTTCGAGATGTACATCATCAATGGACCATTTGGATCACAATTCTTAACAGCAATAGCAGCTTCATCGTCATGAGGTCCTTCGTATAACATTTCCATACGGTATTTTTGTGCGACGACCGGCGACGGCAAATGAATGGCAATCATTTGAAGTAAAGCTTCACCAGCTGGCAGCCATGTACGCATGACAACCTTCAACAATGCTTTGCCATCCTTATCCTTATCTTCGTGCTTCAGTGCAACACCGATTTTCTCTAGCAGATTTGGTATCTCTTCCTTCTTGTAGTTCATAATTGCATCGAACACTTTGTAGATCGGATCCAAGATGTACATACAGAATGAGCGCTTGTTATCGGGTTCCTTTTGCTTTTGCCATTTCTTAGTTTTGGCATTGAAGAAGTTCTCACCCCAGAGTCTAAAGGACGCAGAGAATGTAGAGAAATATTTACATCATTATTATAAACTAAAATATATACAGCCCGATTCCAAATACTTCCAAGAAATCTATCCCTGCGGAATTAAAAAATATTCTCCCACAACACACTATGAAGGGAATATAAAGGGTACAAGAATTTGGAACATTTCTAAGCAAAAGGTCATCATTAATTGACGCTTAGAATACTTCCTTTTTGCTCCTATCAATTGGAAACCTACCGATTCATCGTCTCCGTTTCTTTTTATAATAATAATACTTCTTTAATCCGCGGAGAAAAACTTCTAGTGAAAAAATTCTCTTGGAATTCATTTAGAATAGGGCTGATTAACTACTATAAAATATTATTCGGCCCGATTCTGAATATTCCCGAGGATCGAATTCACTTCTCTTGAGACCAAAATTCTCCATTTTTAAATAGATAGGGTATGGAAAATTATGAGTATGGGTCAAATACCCATTCCCCATCAAATTTCTTCCCCCAAATATTTAAAAAAAGAAGAAGTTTACTCTTGAGAAAAGTAAAATTCCCCGGGAATATACAGAATCGGGCTGATTAACTACAAAAAATCCAGATTAGCTTCTTCAAAGATGTATCAACAAGTCTGCAGCATGCATGGATTTGACATTAGGAAAGAGGTCACCATGTAGCGTTACGAAAAGTCGAAAAGCTATCGCCAACCAAAAGTTGGCAACTGCATATTAATCTGCTTTTATTGATATGCACTTGTCGCACAGTCATCAGGCGCATTCCCGATTAAATCGGAAAAGTTCCTTATGCGAAACACGTATTGTGCTAAAAGCATTCCCCCGGAAAATGCATCATTTTGTCTCTTCACTTACCGGTTCATTAGCTTGACAACGTCGATCTTGAATTTCTCCGAGTACATTTCCGAGAATTGTTTCAGTGTGAACGCCCAGCCATGCAGACCAGATCCAAAACCGACTGAACCCTTTGATGGATCCACACGCACTTCACCCATCGGACCGCTATCATCGTTATAGGTGGCAATAATAACGTTAACGTTCTCAACAATACGCTGGAACGTCTGGTAGAGCTCTTCAGCTTCCAATTGCAATTCCAACAGGGCACGGTCCATTTTGTTCATGAAAAGAATTGGCTTAATACGCTCAGCAATCGCTTGACGGAGAACAGTTTCGGTCTGTACACAAACGCCCGAGACACAGTCCACGACGACCAGAGCACCATCAGTTACACGCAAAGCTGCTGTCACCTCCGATGAGAAATCGACGTGTCCAGGCGAATCGATTAAATTGATAAGGAAACCTTTGCACTCCTTTTCACGTTGATCGGTTTGAGTGATGAAGACCAAATCCTTATCTTCAACTTCGAAATACATCGAAATGGCCCTATCGATTGGCGAGAATGGTGAAATCAATTGTGAATGCAACCCAACCCAACCCCGCAATGTCATGAAATTGATAAGCACACAAAGGTACCACCATATTACTTACGTTGATTTGATAGTAATGCAACGTTCCTGTTCATCCTTGCGAGTGTCGGTAAAACGAGTTTCTCCAGCCTTTGCTCCAGCAATGATACCGGCCTTGGAAACCTGGAACACAAAATTTTGAATGCAATTTAGAAAGTTGCTCATATTTTGATGACGTCAGCATGATATATATATACGTACCAAAGAATCGGTCAGCGTAGATTTTCCATGATCGACGTGAGCGATGACGGACATGTTGCGGATATTCCGCTTTTTGTCCATAAGGGTACGGATTTCGTCGACTGTGAAGTTGACCTAAATCATTTACCATCATCATGAGAACAAATGAAAACAAGCAGAGGAAGAAAAATGCAGTTAGAAAAACATATTGAAATTGCTCCAGTTTCCATCGGAAATGCATTCCACAAACAAAAAAAAAAACGGATAATTTTGCACTTGACACTTTCGCGAAAGCCGAAGTTGCTTCGGTTATTGCGAATTCGTTTTCTTTGTCTTCAATTTCATAATGGCTTTTTTCGTTGAACGTTTTACTCATTAATATTCTTGTTTTTTCGCAAATATCCTGTGAAATCGATGTTTTCGATATCCTGGAATACATTTCCTTGTATTTTTTTCCATTTTTTCAACGTACCATTGCGGATGTTCAAAGATTCTTTTTTCCGACAATATAAAACAATACACGCCAGCAATAGCGTACTTTTCAGAAAAGAAAGAAGAAGAGCTCAACCTGACAAAGCAGCTGTAATCAGCGTTGCCACTACCAAAGTTTTTTAATTGCCACAGAGGAAAGAAAAAGCTAGCCAAAATAATTTTATTTGTGCTATTTTTTTCTGTTTTATGATATTTTTAATTTGCTTGTGTGCAATTTTTCCATATCGACTGGTTTAAAAGACCTCCAAATATTATATTTCGTGTTTCGCTCCATTAATATAGAGTTATATGTGAAGTTTTTCATATGGTTTGAAGTTAATTCTTAATGAAAATTTCGTACGGTAGTCCCCGTTTAAACAGGGAGACAAAACGCGATACACTGGAAGGAAACACATGAGAAAGACGGAGATGGAATGTCTTTCATCTCTGTCACTCTCATGTGTTTCCTTCCAGTGTCTCTCTCAATCTAATCACGGACGTAGTAAGATTTTATGGGCAATATGCAAAAAACACCGCCAGCTTTCACAAAATAATAAATTGAAAAATTAATATGCTTCCATGAATTATCCAAATAGCAGAAAGCTTTCTTTGCAAACCAAAGTAGCGAATTTTGGCTAAATTCAGCCGAAACGGCAACGCTAGCTGTAATTGCTATATGTCAATATGGCGACGGGTATTTCACAATTTCACACACTTCTGCAGCAGAGTTGCATTTTAACAACCAAAACATTTGACGTAGAGAGCAGTGCTGCCAGTTTGTCGATAATTACACGAAAGGTACCTTTATACGAATAACTATTTGCTTGCTTCTAGGTCTTCAAGGTATCATTTTTTCTCGAACAATTTACGTATAATTCAGACATATTGACAAATCGCAACTAAAATGACACAAGTCGAAATTACTTCATTCCAAATCATGATTTAAAGTAAAACTAATCAGCGTTCCACTTAGCCAGATGTTCACAAGTATATAACATTAGAGCTATCTTGTTGTTGTTTTAATGTTAAGCGCAACGTCACAATCTATACTTTAGATTTGGAAACAAGAAATGCAGAATTGTTTATTAGCGGTACCGAAGTGATTTATCTTTTTGTATCATGTACCTATCAATATTTAACATTTGAAAAGTATAAAATACTGAACACGATTTGGATACACTTTAATTTGATTGCTTATTTGTTGAAAACAAATCCAATCGTCAGTCTCGTTCTGCCAAAAAGAAGGAAATTTATGTAGTTACTGTTTTATTTTTACCGAGAGTAGAATTTTTTTTTAAAAAAAATATTACGATGGACTTTAAGTATCTTATTATGAAAATCAAATATTCAACAATGACGAGTACCAACATGGGTACTTTTTTTTAAGTAGAATGTTTTTTTTTTTCTTGAGGTACTTATTAAAACTCAAATTAACATCGATCCAAGGGTATAAAAGTTTTTCATTTGTTCTGTTGTTTGCGTAAACTTCCTCGCTGCGAGAAATTATCAAATTTTCGAATTTCTCTCGTTGCGAGCTCTCGCATGATTTCAATGAAATCTGTATTAAATATATTGGAGCCGGCAAAACTGTCGCCATTAATTGAGAAGGCGCTTTACAAGGGCGTAAGTCAAGCTGTGATGAAGAGGGGAGGGTGTTTTCTGTTTTAGTTCAAAATTTAAATAGATTTGGACTTCTGTTTCGATTTTGAAGTTAATGTCCTTGTGGGTTTTTGGTATGGAAAACCGAACTGTGAACTTACTGTATGACTTGTTCGTTGTTGTTTTGCTATTTATATGAACAATTTTTTAAAATTATTTCCAGTGTATATATTATGTATAACTAGCTCACCCGGCGGACGCTTGCAATTGAATTTAATTTAAGAGCTATGATGTTTATTTTAGTTGGAATCATTTTATCGTGTTTTGTTTTGTTTAGATTTCAGCCAATTAAAACTACACATATGTAGCATAAAATCATTCGAGTCGGAAGAATAACTACATTTTCCCGAAATTCGAAGGAAATTGTCTTTATTTATGAAGATCAATATACATACATACGTACCAAGGTAAATGGCACAGAAAGTCGAAAATTGTTGGAACCCTTTTGACCACCAAAAGGGGTATTTGAAAATATCGACCCCTAACCGCGAATAAAACGTAAGGGGCTGTCCATTTATTACGTAACGGAGATTTTGACCATTTTATTTATGGTCCGGATCAAGTCTTTTTTCAAGTCCTTAATTCGTGATAGGGTCGGGTCAAGTAGTGTAGCTATTTTATACTGCAGCGGTCTTTTCTACAAATTCGAATTGAGAATTGTGAAGGAAATTCAAATTGGAATTTTTCACTATATAATAATAATGAAAAGGAAAATCTCATTTACACACACAGACTCACACACTCTCACTGAATAAAATGATTGTAATGGATACGAAAGGCTTCAACACCTGCCGTAAATTTTAAGTTCACAATTTATCGTTACTATTTGTCGCCTCGCGTGTGCGAAGCTCAACAAGAAAAAGCTTTCGAATACAGAAACAAAACAATAATACAGTTGCGGTCAACATAATAGCAGCATATGAAAATAATTTAATATCAAAAAAATTCTATTTTTAAATGATTTTTGTGGTGAAGAGAGCATAAGAGGGGAATTTCAAATCAAACGAAGATTTCAACTAATTTAGTAGCTGAAATATCTCTTCTCCGCGGTTCCAAAAAGGGGGAGTTGCAAAAAAAGACACATTTTTGTGAAACGCCAGCAATTATTCTGAAGCATCTCGAAAAAAAGAAGAATTTCGGTGCCCCTCATAACTAGGCGTTGGATTATCTGCAAAAAAAATAAAACATTTTTAAATTTTTGGCAAAACTTTGAAGGGAAAAACGCGATTTATCGCGGAAAAATTGGCGATTTGTTGTTGTAAAACAAATATTAACGAAAAAAAAAAACTCCAGCGTTACCTGGTCAATTATGTACAGATATACAGCCCGATTCTGAATATTCCCGGGGAACAAATTCCCGGGGAATTTACTTTTCTCGAGAGTAAAATTTTCTTTTTTATATATTTGGGGAAAGAAATTTGATGGGAAATGGGTATTTGACCCATACCCATAATTTTCCTTACCCTATCTGTTTGAAAAAGGAGAATTTTAGTCTCGAGAAAAGTAAATTCCCCTGGAATATTCAGAATCGGGCTGACAGTGTTCCCAATTCAAAGGAATCGGTATTTTTTTCTTCCTTAAACGCATGCAACTGGGCCACTCGCTTTGAAACGGTCCTCCTTCGTATCTCCTAGAACGATTTTCATGAAATTTGTACACAATACTCTTGAAATGTACTAGATTCAAAAGAAAAAAATTTTAAACGGCTGCTAAAATTTTTTTAAAATCCTTTCACCCGTTAAATGAATGAAAGATGCTATTATTTTGTCCGCAGATTTTATACATACATACATACCTATGTGAAGAGTTGGTCTCGACTGTTGTTTGTCTTTTCGCACTTTGCTCACTTTGTTGTATTGTTTATTCTGAGTTGCCTTATCAAATGAAATGTTTCTCTAGCTCGTATTTCTCCTCTCAGTTGCTTTCTCTGAAAATGAAAATGTGCTTGTTTCTTAGTCATATTCATTTAATTCACGTAGCCTGTTGTATTTGTTTTTCGTTCCTACAAAAAAAAAAAAAAAAAATTATTTTTTTACAACATAATACATAGAAATAAGACATACAAATTCTTTATATCCGAACAGAAAAATAAAAATTTGTTATTATAAAAACAACTTTGTAACGATTCGTTCGTCTCTTTCGCAAAAAAAAAAAAAAAAAAATAAAAAAAAATAAATAATAAAAAACAAATCTTAAACACTAACATAAATTTACCTCAAACAATACCTTTCATATAAATGAACAAATAATTGAAAAAAGAAAAAAAAAAATACAAGCAATATGCACAAACAATTTAATGTACAGTACTCAACAGATACAAATATATAGTCATGTGTTGTTGTTTCGCTTATATTTTATGTTAATAATAATAATAATAATAATAACAACGCTCCTCCCTTGTCCGCCCGTTGGCTTCTACGCAATTTCAACGAGAACGAATCTCTCGAAACCGAGTGCTCAGCGCCACATTCGCAACACAAAACAACAAAAAACACTTTGTCATATTTGAGTTAGTTGTTGAGCTTTCGACGCTTAGCGCACACAGCACACGCGGCAGAACTCGAGCGCTAGATAGCCCGCCGAATCCCCCTCTCATACCGGCGATTGAACCGTGATAGCAACATTTTTTTTTTTTTTTTTTTTGTTTTCGAAAAAGCGCGCAAAACAAACAATAACTATACGGAAACAAAAACAAAAAAGAAAAAAAAAAATAACAACGGTCGAGGCAAATATTGTATGTTCGAATCGTAAAACGCTTTCACGTACGTCATCATTCAAATTTGGAAGTCACAATTCGAACAGAGTAACAAGAAAAAGAAGGAACAAGAACCCGTTCTTCAAAATTTCTTTTAAATGGAATAATTCTGTTCTACTGAAAATTAAAAAAAAAAAACAAAAAAATATTAACCATAATAAGCAACACCCAGCAGTACAATAATGTCAACCTCATCAGATCACAAAGCTTCAATGGCAACAACGAACAACACAGCACCAACGTCGTCAACATCATCATCATCAACGAGAGCATCGATGATTGCACCAACGCCAATACCGTTGCCAATGACACCAGCAGGAGCGACGACCACAAAGCCAATGCCAATACCTCTGCCAACAGGTCCAGTTGGGCCGAGAGCAATGCATTCGGATGAGGATTTTAATATTCGTTTCGTCAATCTGGTTCGCGGCCATAAGTGTATCTATGATAAGAAAGTTCCTGAGTATCGCAATCGTGATAACCAAGAAAAAGCATGGATGCTTATATCGCAAGAAACGCAAGAAAGTGGTAAGCGAACAACATAAAAGCGCTTTTGGAATTTTTTTCTTCTTACAAATAATCTTGTTATTGTTCTACCAAAAAAAAAAAAAAAAAAAAAAATCCCAATGAATCGCCAGCAATAGTGAAAAAAAGCTCAATTTTTTTTTGCTCTCAAAAGCAGTTGCGGGTTTGTAAACAAGTGAGCTTTTCTCTTATCACTGAAGAAAAAGGAAAAAAAAAGAAATATAAACGAAAATTGCCAAAAAGCTTTCAAACTTTGAACCAAGTATTACAGTATTACAGTATGAGAAACGAGCTAATAGGCAATTCACCAAAGGCAACAAGAACCACACGGCCATATAGTAATATAGTGGACACTTACAACAACAACCGAATTCCGTGGTGAACTAGTGATGCTAAAATTTTTTGAGTATTCACTCAATTTTGTAACTAAACATATTTGCGTTGAAATTTTTTAATGTTTTCTTTTTAATGTAAAACTTTTTAAGTTTTTTTATGATAGTTTATGCAATTCTGTACCCTTTTCATTCAGAAGAGATCCAAAAATATATAGTTTATGCATTCTATTTATCATGATATGTAATAAGTACTTGAGTCACTAATTATGTATCGAGCAATTTTAGTTATGATATCACTGAATATTTCATATCGACCACAGAAGTGGTGGAATTCAAACTTTTTGAGAATCGGTCATATTCGACGCATGAGTACTCTGCTTTATCGTTCCTCAATAATATGAGCAAAATTTTAACTAATTATTTTTAATTGTATAAAAATAACATACTTTGCTGTAAAATATAATGAGTTCTTATGAGAAACCTTTGATTAACACTTATATATATCTGATTTTTAACAAAAATTTTAGTTCATGTTACAAGATTATAATATATTTGTTAGACCGGAACCGGAATTTTCAGGGGGCGTGATACGTTTTTGATTTTTCCATAAGAATGCATGCACAGGGGGCCTACTTCAATTCAACACACACGTTTTTTGTCAAGTGCCATCTATAGTACTATATGCACACGGCATACCAGGCAATTCACCACGATTCCACTTTGGGCAATGCTGTCGTCTCTAGAAATTGGGCAAGTACAAGCAGTTAGTTTTTTGAAAGGATTTTTTTTTTCATTTATATTACGGCTTGTTTAAAAATTGCAAATTCTTCGACTTGTTTTTGACAGTCAGCTGATTTTTACTCAACTTCACCACACCATTTGGAGCCATATGGCATTTTGACAGGCTTTCCCATACTGTAATACTGTAATACTTGCTGAAAACCGTTACGGTGAATATTTAAATCAAACTGGAATATTTTTTCTTTGTATTTCAGTAATTCACTGTAAGGAACGTTGGCGCAATCTGCGAGCTTGCCTTTCGCGATATATAAAGCAACAGAGTGGATCCGATCCACAGCATAAACCATACTATCTAACAGAGCACATGTCCTTTCTTCTGCCATTTCTTAAGTCGACACGTAGTCCAAAGCACCACCGTCAAAGTTCTTCACTGAGCGATAGTCTATCGCTTTTCCAGCAACATGCCATTGCACATTCAACGTGTTTACCTGGTCAGTCCTCATTCTTACAATTCGTAGGTGGACATGAGCAGCAGCAGCAGCAGCAGCAGGAGCAATGTCACAATAAAATGGAGATTAAACAATCATTATCGGAAAATGACGAGGAAACGATTGATGCTTTTGATCCGGAGATTCGAGGAGCATCGTCGCCACCTTTGAGTGATACAGCTAGTGCTATAACGTTACAAAATTTTATACCCGATGTACAGCTAGCCGAGCTACCAGTCCAGGCCGGCTCCTGTGATGAGAATCAATCATTATGCTTCCGCAGCCAGTTCACAAGTGGAACATCCACGAAGCAGCCATGGAAACGGAATTGTTTCAACCGGTTCGCGAACAGAGGAACAGAGCGAATTCTCTCCCGCACTGAAACGCATTAAAACTGAAGTGACTACCTCCGGCCAATTGAATATATTCAACGAAGAGAACAGCGATATGGAATTCTTTCGTAGCATAATGCCCGATATTGCAATGTTAACGCTACAGCAGAAAAGAAAATTTAAAATCGGTGTACTCCAGCTAATCGATGATGTGGTCGATCGATATCCTCATCAACAAACCGATTCACCGAACGGACGGCATCGTCAAAATACACCACGCGATTGGCGTCATCATTGAGCCAAAAAGGTGTCTAAATTGGATGTGATGTGATGCTGATGACATTATACAGGAAGACTAGTTGCCACTTCCACTCTCTAGATCGATAGGTGATATTTCTATATGTTGTCGGTCGTTTGGTGCCCGGCAAACAATTGTTACTCTAACGCCTCTAGCTTTTGAAAGATTTAGCTGACGCTGATTAAGTGTTGCACTTGTTGTGTAAATATGTTTTTTCTATATGAATAAGTAAATAAGAAATGTTGAAACGTTTTTTTTTAGGAAAAATTTAAAGATTTTTTAAAAAATATTATTACGCTATGATTGATATTCTTTTCGCTTAAAACGTAAGACAAATTATGTAACAAATGCGAGTGCACCCAAGCAGAAAATATTGGCTTCCGAAGAATTCTAAATGCATTGGACGATTTAGTTTCGGCTATTTTTCATAGTTTCGATGAAGCAGCAGCAGCAGTCTTTGGATAGAATTTCTTGCTTGGATCCTTGGCCATGTCAAGCAACGTTTGTGCTGGCTTGAATGGTGCGCCATATAAATCAGCGTATGAATGCATTTTATCCACTAATTTGGCAGCGGAAAACTGATCAACCCAACGGAATGGACCGCCAGTAAATGGTGGGAAGCCTAAACCGAAAACAGCACCAACATCACCTTCCAGCGGACTATCGAGGATTTTCTCTTCCAGACATAGGACAGCTTCATTGACAAAACGCGAAACCATACGCAGTGTCATATCTTCGGGAGTATTTGCACCCTTCGACACCAATGCATACTTTTGCTTAATTATTTCACTGGCATCTGTATTCACGGGACGATTTCCTTTCGTTTGGGAATCGTAAATGAATATGCCTTTGCCTGATTTACGTCCAAGAAAACCAGCCAACACCATGTCCTGCATTACATTCAAGTTTCCTCCACTGAATCGTTCGCCGAATGCCTGAAATGCAAGAAATGGTTTTTTTTTTAGTATTTCTCGCTCGATATCATTAATCTCGAAAGATTTATTTTTAGCTCACCTTCGCTAAATCGACAGAAATGTGTGCGCCCACATCAATGCCAACTTCATCGGACAATGTCGCTGCACCAACAGGGAAACCGAACTTTTTCGTCATTTTGTCCAAATCCTTTGGTTCGACGCCTTCTTGTAACAATCTAAAACACACAAAACACCTTTATACAATCACATAGAAAGCTTCTAACCATCTTATACCTTATTGCTTCCGAAAGCATTGTTGACAAGATACGTGTGGTATAGAAGCCTGGACCATCTCCAACTGTGATGACCACTTTGCCTTGCTTAAGACCCACAGCTACAGCAGCAGCGACAGTATCTTTAGACGTACCCGGATGCGTTATAATTTCGAGTAGTTGCATTTTATCCACTGGCGAGAAATAGTGCATGCCAACAACTTTATCCGGTCGAGAGCTACCAGCAGCGATCTTAGTTATTGGAATCGCACTAGTATTTGTAGCGATAATACAATGCGGTGGGACGACAGCTTCGAGTTCTTGAATAACTTTATGCTTAATTTTAATATCTTCAAAGACGGCTTCAATGATAATGTCAGCTTTTTTAAAGTCATCATAGGATAGCGTAGGAACAAGATTTGCCAAGATTTGATCACGTTCCGAGTGCGGTAATTCGTTTTCGTTTTATTGCTGTCTCCAAGCCATTCTGTACTTGTCCAATGCCACGCGAAAGACCCGGTTGGGTAGCATCTTTCATTATGACTTGATAGCCTTTGTCCACCGACACCTGAACGATGCCAGCGCCCATCAAACCAGCACCGAGGACACCGACAGTTTTCACTTCACGTTGCGGCTTGCCGAAACGGTTCTTTTTACACTCCGTTTGACCACGGAATAGGCCAATCAGTCCCTTCGATTCGGGTGTCATTGCTAAATCACCAAATGCTTTGCGTTCCGCTTCGTAACCTGCTGTTTCGCCTTTATCGACACCCGTCCGAATGACATCAATAATCTGTGAAAAGTATTTTGTTTTTTTTTTTTTAAGAAAATCATTCATTTTTCGATATTAATCAAAATCGTACTTACTTTGAGTGGTGCCGGATAAAGTCCGCCGGACATTTTCATAACTTGTTCACGTGCCGTATTGAAGATTTTATCTTTCACGAAGTTCAAGCCCATAACGTAAGACTTTACTGCGTTTGTTACTCCACTTTTTTCACGTTTCACCTGAAGCAATAAGAATTTGAATAATAAGCAAAAAGAAAAAAAAAACAAGTAAGGGTGTTATAGTCAGGCGAGCCTGACAATAGAATACCCGACACAGACACACATGTTCAAATAATTTTTAATATCAAGAGGTGTTTTAAGACCATAAGGGGCCCCATATACCGACTTTTGTTAAATTTCTTTATGAAAACTGCCCCTTTGCCACGCCCACTTTTCCAATTTTTGTTGAACTATAATCGGAGGCTTAAATATACGCTCAAATTTTAAGTTTCATTAAAATATTTCGAAAAAGTCCGATTTTAAGGCAGTTTTGGGATTTTTGTGACAGACCCTAGTACTGGAGGTACCCTTAATAATGGACCGATCAAGGAAATTTTTTGGAAGGATGTTTATTGCTACAAACGAAGCATAAGTGCCAAATTTCGTTCAAGTCCCATTTGAATTTCGGTTGTACGAGACAATTTTCGAAAACCGCCCTTCTGCCACGCCCACTTTTCAATTTTTGGAAATAATACTACTGGCCTTTAAATATGATCAAATTTCATCAAAATATCTTGAAAAATTTCGATTTTAGAGCAGTTTTTGTGATTTTCGTAACAGACCCTAGTACTGGAGGTACCCCTAAAATTGGTCCGATCGGGTCCATTCTCGAACTTGTTCTTACTCATGTCCCCGTGAGCACGCATACCAAATATTTTCAAGATAGCTCAACTCCTTTGATAAGATAACTGTATACAAACAGACGGACATGTCTAAATCGAATCTCCTGGTGACGCTGATCATTTCTATATATATTTTGTATGGTCTATCTCGACTGGTTCTGGGTGTTACACACAACCACACAAACGCAATATACCCTCGACACAGAGTGTGTCGGGTATAAAAATGTCAACTTCGCTTTCCTTACCTTAGTTTTACCCGAACTCAAGTCCTTCGCCGTTTGTACAGCAACTTGTTCTAAATATTGCATTGTATTCTCTTCTGGCGGTAAGATTCCAGGACCCAAATTGTTCACCAAAAGATCAACAATTCCCAATTTTTTGGCTCTATCGGCTTTTATTTGTTTTCCTGTTAGCTCCAAGTCCAGAGCGGTCGGAACAGAGGTAAGCTTCGGTAGACGAACAGTTCCACCACTGCCTGGTAATAAGCCAAGCATAACTTCAGGTAAACCAAGTTTCGTTTTCTTATCAGTTGTAGCCAATCGGTAATGGCACGCTAACGCCAATTCCATTCCACCTACAAACAATGATAATAAAACTGATTAATCTACTCATACTATCAAAAAATTTATCTGCTTACCACCCAGACAGACACCATTGATGGCAGCTACAACTGGTTTTTGACTTTTTTCGATTCGATCGAAAATTAACTGTCCTTCGTGGGAAATTCGTGTCGCCTCCTCAGCAGTCTTGCAGTTCTCCAGCATTCCTATATCAGCACCGGCAACAAAGCAGCCAGGCTTGCTCGAGATTAACACAGCCGCCTCGACTTGCGGATTCGTTTCCAGCTCCTTCAGTACGGCTTCAAACTCTCTGATCGTATTCATTCCCAACGAATTGACCTTGGAGTTGGGCGTATCAAACGATACAACCAGAACTCCATCGACGACCTTCGTCCGAAGTTGTTTATTAGCTTCACTTGCACTTGCTGCCACGGACATTGTACGAATTCTTGTTACGTGAGCCGCTTTCAGGTTAATGAAAAAAAAAAGCACAATATTAGACTGATTAAATTCTAAGAAAGAACAAGTAAGCTAATGTCGGTCAGTCCCGACTTTGATATACCCAGCTTCTCTGAAATTTTTCGCCTTTCAGTATAGAATTTACAAATAATCAATGTTTTAGGCGTGACAAGGAGCGCATATATATTCCCCTACACCTTTCATTACTCTTGGTCAATTGGAAGTTATAAAACTCTCTATTTGTGGGCGTGGCAGTTGCATATTTCCCTCATACACCTCTGATATATCGTGGTTAAACGATATTTGAGATATGCTCCTCATGCCGTACAACGTATTGGCTCCTCATGCCCTTCCATACTACGGATTGCGATTAATTTTGCCATACATTACATTAAGTTACATTATTTGTAGGAGGATCATCCTCGGTGCTAGAAGAGCATTTCAAAGGAGATTCGACCACAGACGGACTAACGGACATGTCTAAATCGATTCAGTTTTCCATTCTAGCCAAGGATTATATATATATATCTTATCTATGGAGCTTAGATCTAGCAGTTACAAGATCCGCATCAAACTAATATACCCTGCTGGCGGTATAGCGAATGAAATTGCGATAGAGGTCAAAGTCCAATTGTTTCTTTTGCGGATGCTTTCACCAAGATAAGCGGCCACCTACTTACCCCGAGATACTAGGTTTGTTCTGCTGATCTGTCTAAATGCACTCAGTAGTTTCGAAGCCGACATATTCGATCCTTTTAATTTATGACTTATGTCACGAACTTTCAACTTATGATTCTAATTAAATTAAGCACGTTGGCTGTTCTAATTCACAGACGAATGGCTTAAAAATAATATAATAGGAGTTAAATTAAAACAAAACGGGTCGAAAATGTTCAAATTCAAGCCAATTTTATAAGAAAACTCAAAGAACTCAAACTCTATAAATAACAAGCTCGGCTAACAACTGTTTAGAGCTGTAACAAACGGGATGTATTCGTTACCAATTGAGGCCTTTTACAGTAGGCAATTATCGCCGGCAATTTTTTTCGTTTGTCTACTTTTACATTGGACGATTGTCGGCCAACAGCACTCACCGATTTTTGCGTTTGTAGGCAAGGGAGGAGAGACGAAAGTGAAGCGGTCAAAATCGTTTGTACTAGCCATGTCGTCGATTTCCATGCCGATTTTTGACAGTTGCCTTTCCCGCCGTTCGTAGAACGGAAAACAGTTTCAAAGAATTGTTCGAATAATTGTTTATGAAGTGTCTGAATCCATTCTAATTTAATTTATATATTTTAAAATGCGTCACAACCACTTATTTTATTACTTACTTACTTAATTCGCATAAATCCAATAAACGAATGTCATAAGAAAAACACAACAAAGTATAAATCGGTTGCTTGCAAATCGTGTAGTGTAGAAGCGAACACCGACAGAAGACAATTTCAAAAGGGAATTTGAAAAAATCGTTGTGAAAATCGCGTCGATAATCGTTCAATGTAGAAGCCGACTTTGTTGGCGAGACGCAGAGCGGGGGGTAGAGAAAAATTGCTCGTTTCAGAATTGCCCGTACTCGGCAATTCCGTTTTGCTCTCTTTCGTTTTGTCATATGTGAAGATGGCTGCGAGCTGGTTTTTGACGTTTGCTTCATTCGCTTTCTACTTTCGAGGTGTTAACAACTGATATTTTCGGGAAATATAAATTTTAAAGTTTCAAATGTCGGGGAAGTGGCCGCGCGATTGCATAGAAAAGCTAATTATGCTAATGCAACAAAATCCGTGCATTTATTATATTAATTCGCCGGAATATGCCAGGACGCGTTCTTAAAATCTTAAAATCAACCCTAAATCAGTGATACTTCATTATGTTATTTTAATTTATTCCAAAAATCAACCCTGTGCGAAAAGGGCAAACGTCAAAAACAGACAAAAAATTAAAAATTGCTCGGCAATCTTTTTTATACGTGTAAAAGCGAAGGCAACTCCAAAAGAGAATTTGAAAAAAATTGCCGGCGATAATTGCCCTAGTGTAAAAGGCCTCATTAGCGGTTGCATCACATAGTACCGAGTAACGAAAAGTTGTACAAGTGCACTTCACTGTCCGCATTATGCGGGCTATAGACACTTAGAGCTGGGCGCGTGAGGAATTTATCACGCACGCTAATAAAACAATTCACGCACGCTCACGAAAATATCCGTGCATGTGCGTGAGTAATCATTTTCAATGATCTGCTTTTTGCTTGGTCCATTCATCGTGAGCTCAATTCAATGAATGAAATGAATTCATGAATAGCAAACACAATTTAAAATATTTTTGCTGACGATATATTATATATATCCTACTCAATGCCTACTTTCAATTTATGAATACTTTTATTTTCGTGAGTATTCCGTGCGTGCGTGATATTTCTCTCACGCACGGTAAAAATCACGATTTGCTTACTAACGCACATGCACGGACTTTTCGTGATTTTCATATCACGCTCACGCCGTGAGTAGCAGCAAAGAGTATTAATATATAAAGAGGTGACAATGTACTCTATCGGCTCTCTTTGCATTTTGAAAATCATACCACGCATATGGCGATACACTTCGTACCCAATGCCATTTCGTCCCGTCTCATAATGCGAATAGTAATTGAAAACAGAAAAACGAAAGGCGAATGTTAGAAGCTTGCGTAAAAGGACAATTCTTGAATGAATTGTGCGTTTGCTTTCGCGCAGAGTAAAAGGGATGGAAATTTTTTTATGCTTGTGCGCAGGCAAAAGCTGCTTGACGATACAAAGAAAAAATAGCCGAACAGTGTGCAATATTTGACTATTTCAAATCTTTCTTCAGACAAGTTCTATTTTACTTATTATTGATATAATTTTTATAGTAAAATAAAAAATGAAATGTTATCAAATTGTTCTAGACATTAAGAAAGCTATTTTGCTGAATTTTATATTCATAATTTATAGTTCATGAAAATTTTTTCATAAACTGAAAGGAAGAGAATCGATATTTGCACACTGCATCATTCTTTTGAAATTTTTTTTAGTAGCATTGATTGAAATGAGCAAAATTCGTTCAAGGAAGGACGGTGGAAGGGAAAAGAAGTTCTATATGTATGAGCATAAGAATGCTTGTATGTATTTAAAATGGAATGATTCAGCTTGTTTACATTCGATGGTGCAAATACGTTGTCCGTTGAAGACCCATAAAAAAGTTTTTTGAAAATTTCAACTTTGCTATTGACTTCAACAATTTTTTCTCTTACATTTAATTTTAATATTTTGGTAATATTCACAAAAATCCTTAAATTTATTGAACAAATTTCAATATAAAGGCAAATCAAAAAGTCTTGTAAAATTCATTTTTAATTTAGCCCCACCTAAAGGGAGTATTTTTACAGCTGAAAATACCAATTTCAGCAGAGGATAAATTTAAAAGAGATTTTAGAAGACGTTGTAGATTATATAATTTTTAATATCAAAAGTAAAATTACATTAGCATCAGAAAAACATCAGAAAAAATATTTTTTTCGATTGCTAAAAATTAACATTTCGTAATAGAAATGTTTGGATCCTAAGCCCGAAAAAATATTTAAGTAAATAGAATTAAAATATAAAAAGGGTCGGATTAAAACTAAAAAAAAACTAGCACATAATGTTACAAAAGGTAATCAAAGCGACCAGGCTTCGACTTTTTCGCATTTAGCGCCGCGCAAGTCACCCTACAGAACCATGCGGTAGTGACTTTGCATTGGTCACGTAGAAACAGGAAAACAACATAAACGAGCGACTCGAAAAACGATTTTTGATTTTTTCAGCGGCTGAAATTTGCAAAGGCACACAACGGCCAAATACAAACGTACGTATGTACATTGGCGCACACACAAACTCATATATGCGCATAAGTAAGGCACGCAATCGAAAGAATAACAGCACAGCGCCGAAAAACTATAAGACATGAAAACCGTTTCTCAATGCGAAAAGGCGAGAAGTTAGATTTTCGTTTTTGTTTTGATCCTTTCTATCAATTCCTACATTTCGAGTGTCTTTCTTTCCTCGATTTCATGCTTCTTGAGTGTTTCATTTGCCAAAGCATAGTGTATCCTCATCTACGTGGTATCATCGAGAACGAGTGAAAAATGGGATTTGCCATAGAGTACGTTGGCGTCTCTTATATATATTAATACTCTTTGGTAGCAGTGACACATCGTGACACTGTAAAATTCACGTCACGCGCCCAGCTCTATTAGACACGCCAAATGTTGTATCAACTTTGAGCGTGTGTTAATAGGTACCAACTTGCACTTTACTATAAAAATGTCGTACGATATTAATTTTTTCGCAACATTTGACGTGGGAATACCTTGTATTATGCTCGTGGTGCAAAGTTTTTCAGCCCAGGCTGACGTCACGAAAGAGGAAGAATCGTTTAAGTCAACTTGTTCGAGAGTCAGACGTTCGAAACATGTTTCAAAAACCTCCCCTTCGAATGCATGAGAAATAAAAAGAAGAACAGATTGTTCTGGAACATTTAACAAACAACCATATCTTTTCTTCGCACGTCTTCCTACACATGTTTCAAAAAACATTGTTCGTGAGTCTGACTCTCGGGAACTCTGATTGACAAACGAAATGGGAATGACAAAATCGACTTAGTGATAATAACGATGTTGTTGCAGACTTCATGGACGATTTTGCTTTGAACGACCTATTGTATGTTATGATGTTTCAGAAGTTACTAGTAACAGACAATTGAGCATACGCAGTTTGGCATGACGTCTATAATTCTCACATGGTTTGTAAAATGGGACACATAAGAGGTGCAGAGTTTCTGTAAATTTTTCGCGACGCGAAGTGGCCAGAAAATGTGTAAGTTTGTCATATTTTTTTCAAATAACGATAAATTCAGTTATCGTTTAATTAAATAATTTGTATATCGTATATCGTAAATTCGATTGTTAAATAATCGATAATTATTGATTAATTATAATCGATAATTATTAATTAATAATAATCGATAATTATCGATTATAATTAATCGATAATTTATTGATTAATAACAATGAACAATAATCGATTAAAAATAATCGATAATTATCGATATATAATGATCGATAATTATCGATAAATAATATTCGATAATAATCGATAATCATATTATTTAATAATCGATACTTATCGATGAATTAATAATCGATAAATTATCGATTATTAATACTCGATAATTTATCGATTATAAATTCATCGATAATTTATAGATTATTAAATAATCGAAAATCTATCGATAATTAAATAATCGATTAACTATCGAGTATGTACCAGCCAATAAATTATCGATTATTTAATAATCGATACTTATCGATGAATTAATAATCGATAAATTATCGATGAATTTATAATCGATAAATTATCGATTAATCAATAATCGATAATTTCCGATTTAATAATCGATAAATTATCGATTTAATAATCGTTAAATTATCGATAAATAATAATCGATATTAGTGATGTTACGAATGTGGTTTTTTTAACTTTCGCGATATTCGCGAATACGAATGCGAATGCGAATGTTCAGTTTTAAATTAAGCGCCACTTATCTATGATTTGTTATTGAGAGCTGAAGTGCCGTGTAAGCCCCACATACTTATTTTTTGTTAGAGTGCTGCCCAATGATTCAGAAAAATAAGTTATTTAATTAATCTGTTTTCGTAAAGAAAATGAATTTAAATTTGTTCTCCAAGCCTGGTTTGAATAACTTTTAAACATTGTTTTGAAATTTACAAATCAATATACATATCAAGTCAATCTACATAAAAGAAAACTATAACATCCATAGGATTTGTATATTTTTCGGACGTTAATGTTCGCCAAATATTCGCACAAAATTTTGCGAATGCGAATGCGAATACGAATGTCCAGAAATATGCGAATATTCGCGAATACGAATGCGAATGCGAATATTCGCAACATCACTAGTGTAAACAAGTGTGAAGGCTCTTTCAACGCAAGTTAAAATTTTTTCAGCGACGTTGCCAGTGAGTTTTCCGTTGACTGCTCGTTCGTAAATTGAAATAAGTTGGTGATGTTGTAACGATGTTGTTGCAGACTTCATGGACGATTTTGCCTTGAACGACCTATTGTATGTTATGAGGTTTCAGAAGTTTCTAGAAACAGACAATAGAGCATACGCAGTTTAGCATGACGTCTATAATTCTCACATGGTTTGTAAAATGGGACACATAAGAGGTGCAGAGTTTCTGTAAATTTTTCGCGACGCGAAGTGGCCAGAAAATGTGTAAGTTTGTCATATTTTTTTCAAATATCGATAAATTCAGTTATCGTTTAATTAAATAATCTGTATATTGTATATCGTAAATTAGATTTTTATATACAGTCGAACTTCCGTATAGTGAACGTCTATACAATGAAGTTCTCCCTACTATGAAATAATTTCAAAAGCATAGCTTTTTCGTTTCACTTTCAGTCTACGTGTTTATAATTTCTGTAAAATGAAATTTCTATATAATGAAGTGATTTTCTGGTCCCGTGCGACTTCATTATAAGGAAGTTCGACTGTAATCGATAAGTATCGATTAATAATAATCGATTATTGTCGATTATTAAATAACCGACAATCTATCGATAATTAATAATCAATTAACTATCGATTATTTAACAATCGATAAATTATCGATGATTAATAATAGATAAGTTATCGATGAATTAATAATCGATTAATTATCGATTAATTAATAATCGATAAATTATCGTTCAATTAATAGTCGATAGATTATCGATTTAATAATAATCGATAAATTATCGATGAATTATTAATCGATAAATTGTCGATTATAAATTAATCGTTAATTTCAGTAATCGATGCTATAATTAATCGATAAATTCAGTAATCGATGCTTTCATTAATCGATAAATTCAATAATCGACGATCGAAAGCGGACATTCTTAAGTGGCCGATTATATTATGTGACAAGACAAGCGAGCGACACGGTGAATTTTCTTTTGGTGTCTCCTTCGTGTTCATATCAGTGCTGGGAACTTGTGGGAATTTTCCCTTTTTGTGGGATTTTTAGTCAAAAATTTTGATCAAGTGGGAAAAGGGAATTTTTACTTTCGCGTAGTGTAAAATGTGGGAATTGGGATTTTCTACATTTTGTACGATGGTGAACACTGTTGACACCGCGGAAAACATATCGATCAAACAATAAATCGTTGAAATCGACTGTTTTTTTTAACAAGTTTTGTTTTCAAAGAGATATCGATATTAAAAAGTACGTCGATGTTCGGTTAATCGATGTTGATTCGACTGTCGAATAAGATTTAAGCGCATATAACCTCAGAATTTTGAGGAATTTATTATTTTTTTGTTTTAAGAAGTTTCTTTTTATTTTTGTTCACACAATTTAATAAATTTGTAATAAATAATATTTCAAGTTCTTGTTCATTTTTCTGTAAAAATATGTTCATTTAACTAGTGGGAATTTTTGTGGGAATTTTGATGACACTGAAGGGGAAAAAATGATAATTTTAGGAATTTTTGAGGGAATTCCACTCAAAAAAAGACCCCAGCACTGGTTCATATTAGTAAAAATTGTCTCTGCGACATTTGAAGGAGAAGAAGAAACTGGTTTTATTCAGTGCTGGCAGAAAAAATAATTTGAAGTGCCTACAAACTGAATTAAAAATCCCCTAAGCTCTTGAAATAAGAGAAATAAATTATTATCAGTATTTGAAAAAGGCTGATAATTTGCAAATGTACAGGTATTTTGTAGAATATTCAAAAATTCATTCAAAAATGCATCCTATTTTGAAGTGATATAACTCAATAACGGTACCTTTTCGGCAAGTGGTACAAGAACAAAAAACAATGTTAAAATTATGCACACAAGTTGCCCGGACACCCTGTATATCAATAGATATTGATGATAAATCTATCGAGATAAAACTATTTATGCCCATTGTGCAATGTGTGAAAAAAGCAGATGTTCAATGAGAGCTCATTAGGAGGACTGTTAACTTTTGCTTGAAAAAAGGATCGAGAGTATCGCAATGAACTTCAAAATCGAATCGCAAACGAATGACATTTCGACATGCGTGTCAAAGTGACAATATGTCTATGGGGGTCAGCGTAAAAATCGGAAAATCAAAACATTTTTTATTTGCGAACAATCTGTTGTACATAAAAGACGACCTACAGCCGGTCATCGGCGCTAATCGATTTGTACTATAAACACACATTAATACCGTTCAAAAGGAGTTCTCGTGTTGAAAAGACTCAGAGCCGAATAGCTCGAGCGTTGTGGATCAACAGCAGGTAACAGGGGAAAAACCAGCATAAGTGTCAATGTACGAATGAATTTTTCCAACCACCACGAACGCGGCGGAAAAGTCGTTCACGCATCATGAGCAATTGTGCTGCCCTCTGTGTTAAGTGCCACTTATGTTTGCGGTTGAACTGAAGGATTTTCCGGGGAAAAAATGCCAAAAAAAAAAATCCAAAAAAATGTTGCAATCGCTCACAGCTTAAAAAGGAAAATATTTAAAATCGCTCCTTTTTCAATACACACTTTTCATGTTTACGTCATTTTTGAAGTCTTTATCCTCCCGGAGGAAAATACTTAAAAAAAAAATTTTCTTTTTTTTTTTGACACAACCAACAATCCACTGCAATGAATTAAACGCCCTTCAAATTGAAGTACTCTCTGAATTTTTTAATTCGAATTTAAAGCTGATTATTAATTTAAAAGATTTATGCTCAATTGTCCGTCAGCATTACCGGCTTAAAGGATATAAGGCGACGAGACCGTGCGGCACCAAAAACTCACCCCGCGAAGCTGTTCGATTGCGCTCTTGTGGTGATCTCTTTCGCTTTATTGCCTTGACTTTTTTGTTTCGGCTTTTGAGGGTTTTGGATCTCACAAATATTTGCATACACTACCTACACGCTGCAGGCTGCCGACTGCCGCAGCACCAGCACACAGGACGCACGACTCTACAAAAAAAAAAAAAAAGGGAGGACACAAGCATTCACAATGTTTTGATTTCTATTATGTTAATTAAGGGCGCCCATAAATCACTAAAGCGTGTGTTTCCTGTCATTTAGTGTCTTCACTCTCCGGTGCATCCATAAGACTACTGTTTGTTTTTTTTTTTCGGTGACTAATAAATCCTGAAATTACAAGTTGCCTCTTTCGACTACAAAAACAAAAGGTGTCCTTCGAAGAGCGTTTCGAGAGAGAGTTGCCTTTTCCGCGTGTGCTCGACGGTTATTTTTTTCTTCTCTTCTCTTTTGGAATTAACAATAGAATTATGCAAATTAGTTCTATATTAGGTATAAATGTTTTCTGTTATCCTTGTAATCCTATACGCGCGGGACTCACTCGCTCGCTCTCTCCTTCATAGAATGCTCGTCAAATATTTAGTTTTGTTTTCGCAATGAATTCGCAAATAGAGACGTGAGTGTCGAATTACAAAAAATTACAGAATTTATTGAACTGACGAAGGGGCAAGGCTTTTGTTCAACAATTTTCCAATACAGAATTTATTGGCTTCATTTAAATAAATTTTGGACGCGTTAAAGGACAAATTGCAATTTCATTTAACACTTTTATATATAACCCTAAGTTTTAAGCCCGCAGAATGTCATCATCAAAGTTTCCATTTCAATTTTTAATTTATTAATAATAACGATTATTTTCTATTGTCCTTTTTAGGTGAATACATATTGGGGAAAAAGCTATACCGAAAGTGATCAGAAAAAAGACTATGTCGCAGAGAGTTTCGGCATTCTCAAAAGGACATCAAAGCCTAAGGCGTAAATTTAAGTTCAAAGACGCCAGGACCACATCCGGAAATTAAGAAGTCTAGAGGTAAGTATTTATAAAAATCTAAACTATTTTTTACTGAACATAATTTTTGTACAAAATACGATATTCCAAAATTTTTTATTAGAGACTAAGGATGCATGGGACGATTAGTATTACTTAGTATAGTCTTCTTTTTCTTTGCTATTATGTTATATATGGCTATTATAAATCCCGTTTACAACGTTTGCAACGGGGTAACCTTTATGGTCTTAATAATGCGACGAAATTTTTTCTTACAGCCGACATGTCACTCTATCTCCTTAGTGGGAAGAGTGGAACCTACAGTTTAACGCCGACTCCGAACCGCAAATTGCTTTTAACCCTTTTCGACAGGCTCCTAAGCCGATAGCATTAAAATCTGATAAGCTCTTGTCCCTTATAAGTGACACCATGTCTCAAAGAGTTAAAGAAGCTTTTTAATACGGCTATAAGAGCACCACGGCCAATGTTCCCTTAGAGTAGGTTGAGACTATTTATAAGTCTCAGCATCTTCAAAAGACTAAACCCATTATCCTTTCTCCAGACACTTGATTCTACGCCTAGCCTTAATGGGCGTAGTCACAGGACATGCTGCTCTGCTCTTTCTTGCTCTGACTTACAAAGCCTAATGAGATCTGGGCTCACCACTCCATCTTCTTCAGGTGATACCTCTGATTGGAAATCCCCTGTTAAAAGTTCGGTGTACATGTGATAAGTCGCCTCTTCTATTTGATTAGACTTGCTTGTTTGCAAGGATGAGTCCAGGTTTATTGAAGCCTAAAGAAACCTTCTCCAAAATGAAGTGGTTTGAGCTTTGCCGAATACCACAGATTCATATTTTATGACTCTTAATAATGGACAAGAAATTCTCGGGGGGTCTTTGAAATTTTTACTAGGGTTGAGCAATTTGTTTACCTTTAAAAATGTCCTTCATATAGTGTTCTTTAAGAATTACTTTCAACTGAGATCCAATAAGTGTGAAGCTTTATCCCTTAGCCAAAAGAAGTTCTTAACTCTAGAGAAAAAAGTGAACAATGCTGTATTGGCAGAGCAGTGTCAGGATCTAGTTGTTCTGTTTGGTTCTAATCGTCACATACGGACAATTCTCTACCCTGCAGGAAGCCTGTCACGTAATGGCCCCATGTCTATATTCACCTTTATAAAGACAAGAGAACTAGTTCCAACGTCAACAGTATTTAAAGGTGGTGTCATTAGAGAAACTGTAATGTCAAGAGCAATAGTTGATGTTTATTGACCATATCAACAACTTGTCTCCTTATAAAGCGAAAGATTACTCCTTTTGTCTATATAATAGTACCGACGTCAATAGTTTTTCGGTCTACTGTTGACATTCAATGATAACTCAATGTTAAATGTCAATAACGCAAACCATTGCGACGGGTATAGCTGGTCAGTAGTACTGTTGATGCAGTCAATAAAGAAATTGACATTCACTGCAGGGTATATACCAAAAAGTGACCTTGAATACATCAAACGACGGGTCTTAAGTCCACAGATCCTTGCGTTTCAGAACTTCTTTGCAAATCAATTTTGAGACCCATTATATATTATATATGCCTCATAGGTAGGGACACCTGAAATGCCTAACTGATGTTTCTTTGCACTTTCTTCCACCTTACGAAAATTATCTGAAATTTATAAGAGTTTCTCCCTGTTTAGATTAAGAGAGACACTGGAAGGAAACACATGAGAGTGACGGAGACGAAAGACACTCCATCTCCGTCTTTCTTATGTATTTCCTTCCAGTGTCTTGCGTTTTGTTTCCCTGTTTAAACGGGGGCTTTGTTTCGTCGGCGCACAGCTTCAAAAGTCATCTTTCTTCATAGACTTCTTTTAGGATTCTTAGACTCACGGTATTTGCCAGCACGTGTCCTTTTGCTTGTGCCTCGAAGACTTCCTTAAGTAAATGGTGCTGGTAAAGAACTCTTTAGAATTATTATATTTCTGGTGAAAGGAACTTTGAAGTGAATTTTTTTGTTTTTGCCAATCTTCGTTAAAAATATGTTAATAGAGAAACAAGGATACAAATAATATTTACAAGCAATGCTTATATTTATTTTTTAATTAATTGTCGCTCAATACAAATAAAATTTGGTGATTTCGTAAACTTAAAATATAAAATGAAAGATGTAAGTGGGTAATTTAAAATGGAATGTCGTCTTACAGCCAATCTAAATGTTTACTTTCTTAATTCGATATAACTTAAGACTAATCAACCCTTAAAAGGTCAATCAATATATATTTCAATAAGTTTTGAATGATCTGAGATAAAATGAAAAGACTTAAAAATTATCTTAATCTATCTTAGGCATGGTTTTTTGTTGAAACGTACAAACAATTTGTCATTATTCCTTTCTATGGCTAAAAGTTACGTTTATCAGTTCTATAAGATAACTAGAAAGAAGTTAAATTTCAATTTCTTAGACTGAAGCATGAAGGCAATTGTTGAGAGAGAGTACTTATTCCTGACTAGACTAGAACAACAACGTTAGAATCTTATCGTATAACGGTCTAGTTAAAAAAAGAAAAGAAAAGAAAAGGATAATAGTTGACGATATCAATACAGGAACGGGCGGGAATTATTAAAAACCACCCGCGGAGATCGGTAATAACATCGTCTGCTGCTGTGTAGCTAGGATTGCTGCAGTAGTTTTCTTCCAAACTGTAAAGACTCGAATTCGTGTCCATTTGAATGTTCCATGTTCCGTTATCGGTGACTGAATTACTGTAGTAAAAATCTGGACTACTGTTGCCGGAAGTTAATTGTTGATAGGACTGTGCAGAACTTGTTTGGTTTTGTTGTGGTGTTGCTGGTGTTGTATGGTGTTCCTGCTGTTGTGGTGTTGTATACAGATTACATTCGAATCCCGAGTTTATTTGATAATGACCTAAGGAGGCGGAGGATGACACGTAGGCTGAAGTTGAAGGCATTTCGGTGGCGCTTTCGAAAACGGAATTATAGATGTCGGATGTGTGCAAAAAGAATGGCGATTGCGCGGCAGACGATGTGGACGTTGGGCTAAGAAGCAACTCGTGAGCTCGGACTGGATTGGTTTCGAATCCGGGTAGAACATTTGGCGGTGCTAGGAAATAGTAATCATCAGAATTATATCCGGAACTTGATGTTAAACTGGAAGCATCATCGCAATTCTCATAGATCCATTTGTGATCTTCCGTGAACATAGGCTGTGACGATTGCATCGCATTTTCGTAGTTGGACATTGTCTTGGACATATCTGTCATAGAAGTTGGCAGTGTTGCTGGACAATAGGTTGCAGTTTGTATGGATGGTTCGTAGGAGTTTTGATACGATTGTGTTTGCTGCTCATTTGAGCATATGTCTAAGGCCTTTGGTGAATGTTGGTATGTTGTGGGATGTGTGGGATAAAACTCAAAGCTGTCTTGCGACGGCCAATTCGAATGGTAATTGTTCGTCATATTTGTTGTCATGTTGCTTTGATGGGTCTCGAAAGTTCCACAAATATTATTAATATTGAAGTTCATCGCTGATAATGGTGTTGAGGTCGTTGTGGCTGTTGGTAAATCGGATGGGGTAATGCAAGGTTTTTTGTTACAATTTTCATTTGATTGGATTGTTTGTTCATCCAATTTTGAGGTGTTTCTTTTTGTGCTACGCAAACTGCAAAGTTTATTATTTAGAGCCGCATCACGGGCCAGAATGACAGCCAAGCTTCGAACGCGGCGACCAGTCCCAAGTAAACGACGTGCTTCACTGGATCCTTTTGCTTCGGGACGAGGATGGTCATGTGTACCTTTGGCTTGAAAGAATATAGCATTGCCGGATCGGCGCCAGAAATGAGTTACAGGATAGCCACAGTGACCGCGACAAGGTTGAATCTCTAAACGTCCAGTGCAATTTCTGCAAGAAAAAGAATTCAATTAGAAGGGTGTGTGTGTGAATAGAAGTCTTGCTTCTTTTATGCAATGGGAGAAGCTACGCTCTATGTCATTCAGTGAATTTGAATTTAATTAGTCAGGGTCTTCTGATTGCTATCGGAAATAAGAATTCGAATGTCCACGAAAATAACTACACCACCTACAATCTTCTTCCTCACTCTTGACGGCTTCCTCTTTGGAAAAGAATAACTACATGGATGCCTTTCGATTTCATTCGAAATTGGTTCTAACACTACTTACCTATTTGGACACTGTTTGCCCTGTTGTTTGCGTCTCGCTTTATCGCAAATCGCTGGCCTTAGATTGACGCCATTCCCGTTCGGTAATTTGCACCGAGCGGAGCAGAGCAGAACTCCCAGGCAGCTCTTTTTCAGAATATTGACATTATGATTATTTGTGTTTCGCATCGCCCAACCGGAGGCGTGCTTCCTAGCGTCTTCATTATTACTCGAATACACTAGACGGCAGTGCCCGTTGGCCCAGTCATTGAATTCGTCGAACTCATTGACAAGCGGTACAACTGTATCGTTTATATCCCAATCGATTAGCACACGCGACATTGTTGGCGGTGGACTTGAAGCACGAATGCCAGTTCCGGTAATTTGTATCACCATTCTTTTTTTTTTTTTCTTACGATTAAAACAACAACCACAGTTCAATACGAAACGGAGATAATGCGAAAAATAACCCACGAAAATTCTCTGAAGCGCACTTTAATACTCTCGGAAAGTCAGAACCAGCTCATCCGTTCGTAACGGCTGCGCAATGATGACTGACGAAACGTTGGAAATCGAAAAGCAGTTATGGGCTCGCTTAGTTCCTTTCGTTTGTTTTCTTTTTTTCGGGGTGGATTGGTAAGAGTTCCAAGCAAAGGCACTCTTCAGTCATGACCTGGCCTGTAACTCACATACACATATTGTGAAGCAGCGAGCGAGCACACGCACACTCAAACGTGAAACTCAATGTTCATTGGTTGCATTCTCGCTGGAATCCGGTTTATCCGCGAACGATTTCTTTTGGAAGTTATCCGCTATGCAGTTTAACATTCATTGGAAATATTTTAATATGTACATATATATATGTATTTTATTCTTATTTACAGTCGCACATTCATATGTACATACATACGTTGCTACATTTTCATGGCACGTAGACGGAACATGACGATACAACGGGAGTTTATGGACGGTTAGTTGCATTTTGTTGCTTATTTGAATTATCCATAGATAACAGTTTTGATCCGGAAGGTTATTTGAGGAATCGAAAAAATTATTTAAAGACTTCTACCCAAGGGCGCATTTGACGGGAGGTCGATGGGGCCATGCCCTTCCCTTTTTAAGACGGAAATAATTTGAAAACTGAGCAATACGTCTAAATATACTTTAATTTCGAAGTAACAACAAAATTAGCCCCCATTCATCATAGTCTGGGTGCAGGGCGGACTGGGGATCAAAGGGCCCACCAGGCGTTACCTAAGAAAAAAAAATAATTTTAAAAAAATCCTTACTCCGTAAGTATTGATCCCAGATACAGCTCACTGGGGGTCCACCGAGCGTTTGACCGGTTGCCCGTAGGCCCAGTCCGCCCCTGCCTGGGTGACGTCCTTGCTTCTTAAATATTTTTTCTTCTATTTTTGATTAAATTAAATCACCGACAAATTAATATTCAAATCCAACATAACTTCACCGCTTGGTTTTGCACCATATTTATTGTGACTCTATGTGCCTGTGAATTATTTTATAAGTTCCAATGGACATGTGAAAAATTACCTGGTTGTCCTAAATTTGGAACCCTGATTTTACTGATAGGAAGGAACATTCTCCATTCACGGTTCCAGATGTCTTACTGCGTTGTATAGGTAACAGTCTGGCTGAGGATGGAGAGCAAGTAAAAAAGCTTGATTTCGACAAAATTTTTTTGAATTTTGATTAGTAATCAAACCCTCTTCCTTCTTCCACCTTTTTCTTATATACCCAAATACCCTATATTCAACATACCCGTAAAAAGCTCCTACAATCCTGGGATGAAATGAAAATACTCTCTATAACGAATTTCAAGGGACCGGAAAAGAAATTCGACAATGCGTTATAAGGAGAAAAAGGCACTAAAATTGTAGCGAAAAAGCCTTGAAAAGATTCGCTATAGAGAGAAATTCGTTATAGAGGAATTTGTTATAGAGAGTTTCGAGTGTATACAGTACCTTCCCGCAGGGGAAATCATTTATGATTTTCGGGCTTGGCAAACCCGCGGACCCTAGCCAAATGTCCATCAATACATGATTCGGGTATGGGGTCAAATTGGAAATGCATTAACCTTTTGGGAATGTATGCAGGGTGAACCATACGACCTGTAATTACCTAGTGTTGATGTGGTACTAGCTCAACTAGTTATAGTTATATTCACACCTTTATCTATGACGCAAATATGGTACATGGGGACCGGGGTCCCCTAGAATTCGTCTTAGCGTTTTGCCCGGTCTTTTGGGTATGACCCTTCGTGGAGTATTGTGGGGGATGTGGTATTTATGAGGTGAGGATAGCACTGGAACTCCATCCAGGTTTGCCGATTCGGTCCATGCCCACTGATGAGGGAAATGGGTAGACTGTCGTTTGTGCGGCGCAGTGGAAACTTTTGTATCTTGTGATACTGTGATGGAAGCACCGTTGAGTATAGCGTCAAATTAAAATATGTACTCTCTCTCTCTCTCTCTCTTCTCTCTCTCTCTTCTCTCTCTTTCTCTCTCTTTCTCTCTCTTTTCTCTCTTTCTCTCTCTTTTCTCTCTCTTCTTTCTCTCTCTTCTCTCTCTTTCTCTCTCTTCTCTCTTCTCTTTCTCTCTCTTTCTCTCTCTTCTCTTCTCTCTTTTCTCTCTCTTTCTCTCTTTCTCTCTCTTCTCTTCTCTCTCTTTCTCTCTCTTTCTCTCTCTTTCTCTCTCTCTTCTCTCTCTTCTCTCTCTTTCTCTCTCTTCTCTCTCTCTTTCTCTCTCTTTCTCTCTTCTTCTCTTTCTCTCTCTTTTCTCTCTTTCTCTCTTTTCTCTCTCTTTCTCTCTCTTTCTCTTCTCTCTCTTTCTCTCTCTTTCTTCTCTTCTCTCTCTTTTTCTCTCTCTCTTTCTCTCTTTTTTCTCTCTATTTTTCTCTCTCTTCTCTTTCTCTCTTCTCTTCTCTCTCTCTATCTTCTCTCTCTCTCTTTTCTCTCTTCTTTCTCTCTCTTCTCTCTCTCCTCTCTCTCTCTCTACTTCCAAAGAAGCTTTCAAGGGCAAATTGTGCTATTATCAGTGGACTTGCCAGAACGTTATTTAAACGGCATTGAACACACTATCCCCTAAGTCGACGTACAAGAAAACTAGAAATTTTTCTAAATATTCATATATGCATATTTATGAATAAATATTCAAATCCAAAATGAAAATCACCATCGATCTCTGATCGTGAGCAAGTTTTCTCACGTTCCCGTAATGATTTCTTTTGGGTCCAACCATTCAAAGGCGTTAAATGCAATCAGATAACGGTAAAATATATAATTTAGCACGTCACAGACGAACAATATAAATTCTTGTTAAAGTTTGCGACGATGCTTTGCAACCCCTTTCCCAAATGTCAAACCGAAGAAAACAAACCGAAGAAAACCACTTCCAGAATTCCGAAAGGTGTGAAAAAAAAAAAACAAAATCCCGATCTTTCCGAAATAATTTACGTGCACAATTTTTGATCATTTCGCACAGATAAGCGTGCATTCGTAATGAAGACCAACAAAATGGTGTGAAATGAAGAAAGAAAAAAAAAAAAAAAAAAAAAAGCAAACGGTTTATCCTCAGTGCGAAGTTAAAATCACTTGTACCACCCATTGGTGCTGAGATGATGATTGAGACGTTTAAAATTGCGATAGCGCAAACTCTTTTTAGGGACAAGCCGTTGCACCCCTTTTGAGGAAGGGTGAGTGGCAAAGCGTTTTTGTTCTTAAGGTAACAAAGAAGAAAAAAAAAAGAACCCAAGAATTTTCTCCCTTCAAGGATACCCGATTACGGTGATGATGATATCCTTTCATTTAACTCTCGCCTGTAGGTGTGGCCGCTTAATTATGTTCGAAATTGAATGCAATTATTATTGTGATTGACTTTCAACGGACTCCGTTGATGGCTTTATTCGTTTTCATAGAGAATGTGTCAAATAAATTTGAATTCGAAAGAGAAGAGAGAGAAGAGCGCCGACATTTATTCTCTCAATCGGTTCACTTCAATTTTGATCATAAATGTCATCGTAAATTGAATTGATTCAATAGCCCAGCCCGCCCATCGCCGATTGATTTCAAAGTCGAGTTTAGTCGGGGCTACTTTAGACGTTTGCGTAGGTTCATTTCATTCCCACCCATTGAGTAAGTTCATTCCCATTTCCCTCTCTGCCTCTCTGCCTCTCTCCCTCGATCTATCTCTGTCTATCTCTATCGCTTTCTCTCTTTCGATGCTTTTGAATGACAGCCCGCCGTGTAAGATTCCGATCAGTTAAGTCTCAACCGTTGGCTCGAACAAGAAACGATCTTAAATCAAGCGAATATAAAAATTTTTTAATTTAACAAAATATTTTCGTCCAATTAACTTTTCCCCCGACATGTCCTGTCCTGTCCTGTGAACACCAAATTTATAAACTGGAAAAGGAAATTTTCACGCAATTAAAACTGCATTCAGAAGCCAGCGTCGAAATTGCCAATAAACATAGATGATAACTATTGATATGGGGGGAAACGACAGACAGAGGGAGTGAGAGTGAGGAGAGAGAGAGAGAGAGTGAGAGTGAGCGAGAGAGAGAGAGAGCGAGAGAGCAAGAGTGAGAAACGCGACATTACAGACCAACATCAGCTGTACTTAAAAGGACGTAAATTTTTGGCTAGCCAGACTAAACTAACAACCCCCGTTCATTAATTTAACGTCAGCAGAGAAAGAGGAGAGAACAAGAAAAAAGAAAACCAAAAGAAAAAAAAATACGTAGCTAATCAAACAATCAAACCAGCAAAGGAACCATAGGGAGCTCTGTAGTCTTCATCAAAACAGCTCTTTTGTTCTCGACTTCTATGTTATATCAGGAGACGCGACATGACGCTGTGTGATCCTTGAGTGCAGTGATAAATGAAATATTCGACTACAACATTATCACAACACCAGAAATAATAACAATCGAGAAGATTAAGTCAAACTGATAAGGAAAGAATGGGCACACTAGACCGCACTCTTGTTCACACCGTGGTTCCGAAATTCAACAATCGATACATTAATTCTCATATGTGGATGTACCTAAATGCATTCATATGTATGTACCATATAAGCTTAGAGAGTTCTGAATTCTTGAGAGAAAAGACTGTCCTGGACAAAAAAAACGAAAGATTACTTTTGATGGGTTCCAAACAAAGTTGAATTCGTAATCCCAAATCGCCTGTAACACTTGCCAAAATCCAATTGTAAATGTTTAAGTAGAGCACTTTGTGTGATGGCACTGGCTGGATTTACCTTCAATGGAAGAATTTTTAGCCTGAATGGACAAATTATTGAAACACAATGGTCATAATTTCTAAGAGATTTACACTTTGACCATATTAACAATGTTAGGATTATTACGGATTTGTGGGTTGCCGGACATCCGTTGTGACTGTGTGAATTTTTCAGCATAGAAAACAATTTAAATGGTCTGAGAATTTTTGCTATGTTTGCGTAAAAACTGTGTTTCCGAATCCGAATTTGATCCTTTTTCATGAAATATGTTATGCAATTTTCCCTAATTTGCTCTTGTATGAACGATAATACATTTCAGGATGCTTTCTTGGAAAAGTGTTTAGTTGTCCTGCAGTAATATGGACTGACCCAAGTGTAGCCTTCGGTCAGTCCTTCATGTTACCAGTACTAGTCCCCTCATAATTCCACGTCTAATGTATTTAACTGACCTTTTTAACATGGGCCTGTCCTTGGGGAGGGACTAGTCCGCAAAACGGCTGATCATAGGGGAGTTTTTTTTGGGTCAATTGTCGTAATTTTGTCTGGTTTAGGATAGTCAAATGAGGAAAATAAAGAACAAATTTCTTATATATATTCTAAGTTGATGAAAGTGTCATTTACAGAAATACCCTTACACCAACCCGTTTATTACCGACCGCCGGCTGACCGATTTCGATGGAGCGAACTGCCATAATATAACCGGTAGGATTTGGACCGATCAAAGGCCAGTCCTTCTTAGAAAACTGACCGGCTCATTACTGCAGGATGCTTTGTGAGAATGTTTATGCTTTGAGGGAAATTATTAAACTTCTGGATTTCGGACATGGGATTTTATGACGGTTTTGTGATCTATTAAAAATATTTGATAGCCAAGACGAAGAAAGAGAAGGAAGGAGAGAAGAGGAGAAGAGAGAGAGAAGAGAGAGAGAGAGTTAGAGAGAAGAGAGAGGAGAAGCTCTGTTGTTCAACTCGTGGAATAATCGTGCCACTAATTACAATCTTAAATTCCCCGAAAATTTCAACAAATTGAGCTGAGAAAAGTTCTGGGACACCACAATCTGTCCACTGGATGTGCTAGCTACTAGTTCTTGGGCCCAACACCAATAAAGTTTTAAGACCATGGGACCTATTCTCTGTTCAATACAAAAATTTTGATTCTCAAATAGTGTAGCCATTATTTTCTATCAAAGGACAGGAATGCACCACCGACTCCAGGGTCAATTGTGCCATCGAACCATCGGATATTTACTTGAGGTATTTCAAGAAAGTTTTAGACTCTTGATAAACCTAGTAAGTTCCAGTTTTTTAAGTTATAGGACAGTCGTAATAAGATACCAAAATCTGTATGGGTTAGTGTTTATAAGACCGAAGACCGACATGATCGAATTAGAAACCCAGCTACAATCCTAAAATCATTCCCATTAGACTGAGTTAATTTTGGAAGCCTTGTTATGAAGGGGTTAAATGGATTCTTACCTGAATCGAGGCATGAGCAACGGTCCAGGCGGACCTCATTTTCAACTCGCTGTCCTAGTAAGCTTATGTGGCAATAAGGCCCAATTAAGTTCTTAATTCTTACCACACCCGGCAAACTCTGTGTCGTGGTATATTTTCGTGCGTTTATGCGAACGTGTATGATGCTAGAACATCTTGAACCAGAACCACTCAATTGAACCTAGAACCACTCGAACCTAGAACCACTCGAGATAAACTATAAAAAGTATCCCGAAGGATATGAATACAAGAACTTAGCCTATGCAGAAAAGATGAGTGTTACCAAGAGATTCGATTTGACCATGCCTTAACCATGCCAGACATGAGGAGACATGGGGAAGAACAATTGGCTTGATCGGACCATTGTTAGGGTACCTTCAGTACAAGGTGTGTTGTAAAAATCACAAAAACTGCTAAAAATCCTTCAGTTTTCAAGTAATTCGATTAGAGCTTATATTTAATGGTCGTAATCTTTCGGTCTGTTTTAAAGATATTCAAACATATAGGTACACCTTATCCTTCAACCTGTTTCAGGAACTGTATTTTCAGGCTCTCCCGACCATAACACCCTTGATTAATTTGACTTCAAAACCGAATCGGGACTTTTGATTATACGAAACTCTACTGAGATTTGAAACCTCAAATAATTTTCTCCATCTTCCTAAAAATAAGCAGAAAATTGTTGACAATCAATAAAATTTGCCTCTTAATTGATCACAAATGTACCCAGATCCTGCAAGAAGCAATACCTACTATATTAGAAGGCAAAACTTTTTTCCGATTTCTATCATTGTTAAATTGCCAAAAAAAAAACATTTCTCTACTTCACTAACCCAATGCCCTTTTCAAATTTTTTATTCTATGTAAAGATACTCCGATCCATTTTCATCCGATCAAAATTCATATCAGAAAATATTTTAACTCTAGGAACGATAAAACAGTCAGCTTCCCATACTCTGTCACAATAGCACAATACCAAAAGATATGAATAGAAAAAGAAGAAGAAAAAAAATGAAGAAAAAAATCAGCTTCCCATTCATTTAATTTTTAAATGAAACTTATAGCAAAATGCTTAAATGAAGTGTGCGCGTGCGCAAAGATATTACATTCCGCTGAGAAGGATCTCATTGTATGCGCAATTGATGGAACATTTCGTAGGTCGTTTCGCCTTGCCTACTTGCATGCCCGCAGAATTTCTCGTTAAAAATATTTTATTCTCGTTCCATTCGAAGATTTTATTTAATTTCACTCGGTCGGGTTTGTTTTCTAATTACATCAATGGTCGGTTGTGTGGTTCTGTGTTGCTGCTTGTCGTTGTGATTTAAATTGATTTCTTTATTAATGCATAAGCCGCTTCCTATCTTGGAAAGGCATTATTTCAAAAAGGAAGTTACAAAAGGCCCTTTAATCTATTTATTAATAAAAAAAAAATTTAAAAAAAAATAAAAACAGTTAACCTAAACAAAATGGAGTTGGTGCCAATTGAGTTCGTTAAATGAGAATGAGAATGAAAGAAAACAATCAGCCGAAAGAGGGAGGGAATTTCGAAAATAAATTTCTACATATCATCCCCATAAGAAGGCCTTCTAAAGAGTATGAATTTCCATTATAATCGTCCATATTTTCATTTCGAATTGCTCAGTTAATATTTTTTTTTGGTTTTCAAATCGCTTTCCAGGAAATAATCTTATCACTTCAATAAAATATCCCCAGCGGGAAATGTCCCGCGGACATCCCCGATGATGTCCTAGTGACTTCGGAGCCGGAATGCATGCTATTTACGGTGACACTTTGTATGACATTTACACAGAAGCTGACAGGGACTTCAGCGGTGACATTGTCATGCTAGGGTGTGCGATGGCGAAAAAAGCATTTGAGAGCAGCACATTGATCTTTTCTCTCTCAATGTCAATTTATAGAAACCAGTTTGATAACTCTCTTCTTTGCGCTCTCTTTGAATATTTCGAAAATTTTTAAAAATCTATTTTTAACAATTTTTGTTCGGCTCTGCCAGGGATTGGATCGAACCCGCTATCTTCGGATTCGGAGTCGAGCACTCATCATCTACGCCACTTCATGCTAACGCTGAACTGACGCTAAAACCTTATTTAAATTTCAATAGTCAATGAGGTTCAAGCACATGAACGATGACATCACTGATGACATTGTCATGCAGGAGATAATTTTTCGCTGGGCATCCCTCCACGATTACATATCCTCCAAGATTTCATGCATGACAATGTCACTTATATGTCATCGATGATATCACTGATGACATTGTCACGCAGGAGACAATTTTTCGCTGGGCATCCCTCCACGATGACATTTACTCCAAGATTTCATGCATGACAATGTCACCTATATGTCATCGATGACATCACTGATGACATTGTCATGCAGGAGATAATTTTCCGCCGGGCATCCCTCCACGATGACATGTCCCCCAAGATTTCATGCATGACAATGTCACTTATATGTCATCGATGATATCACTGATGACATTGTCACGCAGGAGACAATTTTTCGCTGGGCATCCCTCCACGATGACATTTCCTCAAAGATTTCATGCATGCCAATGTCACCTATATGTCATCGATGACATCATTGGTGAGTTTGTCATGCAGGAGATAATTTTCCGCTGGGATATTCAAAGCTTCAGACGACACAAAATTATAAACAGCTTCTTTCACATCTGAGTGAGAGAGTGAGAGAGAAAGAGAGTGTGAGAGCGAGAGAGAAAGTCACCCTCGTTGGGCGAGTCTTTAAACGAACTTGCAGAGTTTCAAGTGCAACTTCCACTTGAAGATTTCTTTTATTTTTCAAGTGGGATGTGGCATATTGCAACTGTGCTCAAATGTTGCAAAGTTATAAGTTTTAATATTATAGCAATGAGAAGTCCATGCGACCAGGAACCGAATTCCAACTGTGCGCGACCACTTAAGCGATCGTTTTGTCTGCCGCATTGGGAATAATTCAAAGGCTCCTGGGGTTCAATAAGTTCGCTTTTCGCACACCAATTTTTTTTCATTTATTTTTTTTTTTTTTAAGGAAAAAGCTACTCACAATATTCTAAACAAAAAAATTCTCACGCATCAGAGAGCATGTTATGACAGCATTAAATAAAAAAAATATAAAAAAAATGCAGCATAACGCTATGTGACAACTGATCGGGGGTAAAATTGTATGAAATCTGCTCGGATGACCTTAATTATTGATACAGCATTACATTGATTAAATCTTAAAACCACTAAGTAAGCAGCTAATCGGATGAGAGTAATTTTGGCAAGCAGAATCATAAGCTCTGAGAGGAGTGCAATCTTAATAGACCCGGTGAAAATAACCGGATTAAAATTATACTTACTACCTCTGACTAAGGGAGTTATGGATAGGAAAAATTTTCGTGTCAGCTATTACGACAATTTCGGGGGAGGAGTCTTCTGTGAAAAGCTCAATATGAGTTCCAGTTTTAGACTCCCGGATCACTGCAGCGTCCTTCAGGCAGAGATAACTTAGTATTTACACTGATAGTCTGTCTGTCCATTCTCTGTAAGATGGGACAATGCCTTCAAATAGAGATCGCATGGGTACCTGGGCATAGCGATATCCCTGGGAGGTTCCTCTTGCCACATGTCGTCTTCTCATTGGAGAATGGGCCAAAAGGTCCTTTCAAGAAAGATGGGAAAGCGGAAGCTCTTGCGCGAACTGGGGATCTACTCAGGGTGTCGAAAACTCGTCTTTCGGTAACGGTTTGGACTAATGACCGGGCACTGCCTCATAGGCCCTCATGCTAGAAGGCTATTTTGCCCCTGCTTTCGATTTCTGCAGAAGCTTCTTCTCCTGCATTGTCCGGCTTTTGCTAGACTGAGATTGAAGACTTGGGGGTGCTATTTCTTTCACTCCCTATCGGAGCTCAGAGAACTTAACCCTGTGAGGATACCAAGCTTTGTTTGAGCGAACAAAATGGTTTTTAAAATAGGTGTCTGAGCACGCGGGTATCACAACGGACCTTCCTTGGTCTAAGTGCGCTACCTTTTTGGTGGGCGGCCCCTAAAACCTAACCTAACCTATTACGATAATTAATGGGCCTAAAAAGTATTCAACTAAGTTTAAACTTTTTGAAACTTTCATATACAGCAAAGCATGGGCGTATTTACAGTACAGCAGGAAGGGGTAGCTGTTCCTCCTAAAAATTTAGTGCTCAGTAGGTATACACCGCAAAAGAGTTTTCCAGGAGTACCAAGAAATGAGACAAGGCCGCCAAAATCATTTTTTAGAAGATAAAAGGAAACCTATGCGTAGATGTGATAACACCCAAAGGCTTACCATAATTTAGAACAAACTATTTGTATCTTGCCCATCTCTTACTTAAATTCTAACCCCCTTATTCATAATCCAATTTTCGATTTAAAGCATTGTTTAAATGTCAAATTTCCATACAAAAATTGAATTTAAACAATGTTTTAAATTTAAAATTTGATTATGAATAAGGCGGTAAGTATGCCCATGTAACAAAGAAATTTAATTGATTTAAACTGACATGAAGACTTTAATGGCTTACGAGATATAGACATAAGTATGTGAGCAACTTAATTCTCAAATAGGCATTTTACTTTCTAACTAGATTGAATACAGGCCACATTGGTCTCATTTAGCAAAATCAATTAGGGAACCTCTATGCCAAACATTTTTTTTAACTGAAAAGTTCAGAAACTACATTTCGGGCAACAAAACATGAATCTAAAATATTTTTTTATTTAGTAATTTGTTCGAAATCAGCCAGAAATTAGAGGGTTAATATTTTAAATTACCCTCTTAATCCAAAATTTTTTTTTCACTGAAAAGTTCAGATAAGACTAATTTCGGGTAGAAAAACATGAATCTAAAATTATTTTTTTTTTTTAGTAATTTGTTAGAAATCAGCCAGAAATTAGAGGGTTAATATTTTAAAATATTTTAACCCTCTTATGCCAAAAATTTTTTTTTTCACTGAAAAGTTCAGATAAGACTAATTTCGGGTAGAAAAACATGAATCTAAAATTATTAGGATTTTTTTTTATAGTAATTTGTTCGAAATCAGCCAGAAATTAGAGGGTTAATATATCAAAATATTTTAAAAACATATTTCAGCCCTCTCAATTCGTCTTGGGCTAGCCTTATGAACTTATTGAACATACCCTCGCAAGCGTTTAAAAAATTGATAACTGAGAAATTCAACAAAAATTGTTATAAAAATTCCCCTCGCCTCAGAGTCTCTTAAGTGTGCTCTCAAAGTTTACGAGAACAAAGCCGAAGCACCTAAACAACGATCACCACATCTGATTATATTGATTATGAGAAGAAAGAAAGAAAAAAAAAGAACCCCAAAACAAAGAGAAATAATGAAATAAAAAAAGAGCACAATTTTCTCAAGAGCGTGCATTGTTGCGCGAATGATCGACCACAGAAGAAGCCTTCAAGATTTTCGGTGGTAGGTTTACCGAACCGAATTGAAGTCTTTTTTTCTTTATCGGCTCTCTCGGCGAGCGAACAATTCATTTATCGCACAAAAAGTTGATAGTTGAACCTCTTAAGACTCGACACACAAAAAAAGGACTACAACAGTCCGATATGTAAATGTTGGAAAATAGGCCGCCCGCTATTTCTGAAATCAATCCGTTTCGAATTTATACTCATTCAAAAGGGAATTTCGAGAATCTCTCTAAGGCGAAAATCTGCGAACGAAACGTTAGAACGGAAGAACAAGAAAAAAAAAGAAAATAAACACTTACAAAATCATATCGTTTTGATTGATTACGTCGCAAACTTCCCTTCCCTTCGAAATTTGCATGAGAGCGACATGCTTTGTCTTGGTCCGCGCGCCCCTGAAGGCGTACGCAAAAGAGGAAAATCCATTTCTTTTCAGTTATTCTTTAAGATTAGGTACTCGAATGAATTGTAACAAAAGATGAATGGAACTGTATTGAAGCAGAAACAATGGCGGTCACTTGAATGCTGCTGCATGAGACCGAGGCGTGTACCCAGCTCTGTGATATTTCAATATCGTGTTGCATGAATGTGACAAAGCATGATAAGACTGTAGTCTGGAGAAAATATGTCGGAACAGCTGGAAAAACACTTTTCTTTTGTAATCTATACGCAATTGGTAGGGAACGGAAGGTGTGGGAAGTGATACCGAACCTTTCGATATAAACTTGATTAGCTAATCTTGTACGGAAATTAACAAAGATAAGGGGTATTCACAAAGGCGTTAGAAAATAGTAAAGTCGGAAAATCGGAAAATTTTATCTGCTTAAAAAGTTATGCAAGATACAAAAAAAGTTTTAAAATTTTTTAAGAAGTCGCAATTTTCCGATTTTCCGACTTCCAAACGTTATTAACACGCCCTTGTGAATACCCCTATTTTCTCAAATTAATCACGAATTTTTTTTAAAATTTATTAATAGAATATAAGGCCTATTGTAGGAATAATATTGCACTGTGATACATTTTGAAGGTCATCGAATGTATGTGAAATTTTGACTGCAGATCCTGAAAGTACTTGGAAAATGTGGCGATTCTCTATATGTGACCTTCCCCGAGAAAAGGGATCTAGTTCTATATAGATCTAGCTTCAAACGCATTATCACTGTGAATACACCTTCAGTTGGGAGATTCGATTTGGTATGGTATGATAATTTTTATCAGAAATCTAACTCATTTCATCTTATTCTAACACCCTTTTTTAGGTACCAGAATCCACTCTTAAGTTCAAACCCGTTTTTTGATACACTAGGTCCGTTTTCTCGGAGAAGGTCTCATATTTGGTTTCGTCGGATTGGTTATAGGTCAATTTAAAATCGATCTTGAAAGCTATGGCCGAGAATTAAGTTACGTATTTGTTCATGGCTATATCTCGTTAACTGTTTAGATATTTGATTTCGTTTCGGTCACAAACTTTTAGTCTTAGGTATGGAAAAAAGGACTGTAGTAATAACTGATCCAAAAAGTCCAATACGAAGTGCACTCCTCTTAAACAGGACCTTTTTCGATATGCCCTAGTGTTCCTGATTCTCAAATAGTTCCCTCTTAAGCAGACACCTTTGTAAGGCGTACCAATTTTTCGGTCCCCTAGGTGTCCGCTAAAGAGTAGAGAGAGAGAGAGAGAGAGAGAGAGAGAGAGAGAGAGAGAGAGAGAGAGAGAGAGAGAGAGAGGAGAGAGAGATAAAGTAATAGAGAGAGAGAGAGTACACTGTAAATCAAAAGTTTGACCATTTTGTCACCACTCTTTTTTTACCATTTCTGGCCCATTGCTCGGAAACCGGTAAGAGCTTTATTGAACTTTTGTGAATAGAATAAAGGACTTCTAAAGGTGAACAACTCCTTAGAGCTCACTTACTCTATTTGAGAGCTTATTGATACCATTTTGGTCCTGAAAAGTTGAAAATTTTTACCTGAAATCAGAGAAAAACAGTAAAAATGATCCTCTAGAAATTTTCAGGTTTTAGAACAATCCGTAGCATTTGAGGTACTTGCTCTTACTTACATGTCTCCCGGAATCTGTATATTCAATTTAATGAAGATATTTAGTTCAATCTTTGATCAGAAAAGTGCGTATAGACAGACATAGTCCTTCTCGGATGGTTCTAGGTGTCACACATAGCCGCACAAACGCAATATTCGGAAAAACTTTTCTTACCAACATTTTGCGAATAAGTCTAGTGAAGCTTTTTTACCTTCATAGAGCCTGAAATACACTATAGAGTTTTTTTACGTAGAGAAAAGTGTGTAGAGTATAGAGAATGTACCTTTTTTGTATACACTGAAGACCGTCACTGCAATTCTAAAGGTCTACATAAGGCTGTCGTCGACATATTTAAAGTACAGCTGTAGTATGTGCTCCACGACTACATACACTGCCAAAGTAATTTTCTCTACTTTAGAGTCGTAGAGAAAACATTTTTTTGCAGTTTAAATAGCCATGGAGCACATGGAAGAGCTCTACTATAAATATGTCGACGGCAGCTCTACGTGAAGCTGTAGAATTGTAGAGAATGTCTTCAGTGTACACAATAAAGGTAGATTCTCTACACTCTACAATATTTTCTCTACGTAAAAAACTCTATAGTGGATTTCAGGCTTAAAAATTCTTATTGAAGTTAAAAATCTATTTCAATCTTAACTTTATGTGAGTTGAACAAAATTTTTACTCCATAAAGTATGCTTTAAATTTATAAATGCATAATATCGCCTATCATAAATTCGTACTATCCAAACATTATACAATAACTCGAGCTACCTGAATAAAATCATCTACAATACTTAGATACTTAGTAGGCACCTGTAAAATGATTTAAGAATTCCGAATAATGACAAACTGTACTTTTACAGTATAAGCAACTATGCAATTATTGTAAGTTTGCACCATAATATACATGACAGTAAGAAATTGCATTCATCATTGAGGTTTAATTATAATAAAAACAACCAATGTTTTCTTTTATTTAAATTTAATTGCGTTTCTTTGATTCAAAGGATGAAAATAATACTAATATAGTTTTCTTTGTACTGAAAAAAAATCACGTTCTGAAACTTCCTTTATCACAATTATAAAATTAATGTGAAAAGGGTATTCCCATAATGGGAATCGGCGCGCAATGGGAAAGGACTCTCGAGATAAATCCGTTGAATACTTTTCTACTGAATTTCTTAAGTTGTTATAAAAGGGAATGTTTTAATATGACAAATTATAATTGGAAAAAATTATTACCGAAATATTTTTATACTTAGTTGGCTTTTTAAATAGGTAAAGTACAATTTCACACTAGTCTCAAAAGGTGTTCCATTAGGCAAATAAAGTTTAATGAGCAATTTTGTCACTTAATAACATCATGTTATCATAAGTTGTCAGAATTTCGTTAATGACTTCGTTGAAGCAGTTTTTGACGTTAATAACCGAGGATGACAAATAGATAATTGAGAGCATAATTCATATACTGTATGCTAAGTATATCATCACGTAAAAAAAAAAAAAGCCAATGACACTCTCGACCATTGTATCCGTACGTCAAATTTAAATAGAAATTAATTGAAAATGGGCGGCTATTCTCATGAAGGGGAACCCCGAGCCGCAGGCAATGGCGGAAAGGGACTCTCGTAGTCATACAACCGAATTGTAATATTTTCTGACTGAATTTGCTTAAGCTTGTGTCATAAAAGGGAATGTTGTTAATAATGCTACAATATGATGAAGTTGAATATACAAAATTTATTACCGAAATTTTTTTTTTTTTTTCATTTTTATTAAATTAAATTGAGGCAACGCGCGGCTCGAAATTTTCAACTGATGCTCGTGCAACGAAGGGGATGGATGTGCGCATTAGATGCAAATCAAAGTTACATCAATGAATAGGAATTTATGTGCCTTATATACATATTGTATGTATATAGTTAATAGTACATATGAACTTGTTAATAGAGCCGTTGATTGGAAGCATGCATTCTTTTTGAGGTTAATGCACCCGACAGCGAAGACGAAACTAGATAATTGAGAGCATAATTCGTAATGATGGAACACAATGTAGACTGGCTGTCTATCAGTCACCAAAAAAAAAAAAAAAAAAACGAGTATCAATTGAGACGATATCCCACGTTCTCTTGATTGAACTTGAAAAGTCGATTTTCACAAACGATTTTAACACTTCCGTTTCCATTGATCTTAAAAAAAAAAAAAATTCGTTCTACGCAATAAAATGTAATTAGCGATTTTAAAAGGTTTAAAAACTCACACACATACACACAAACACACAGATCAGCATTGATAGAAAGGGGAAGATATTTACGATTAAAAAAGAAAACTTAATTATCCATGACAACACACGACCGGTGTGATGCTTCCTACTTAAGGACACAGCCCACTTCAGTTTGATGATGCACAAAAAATCGCAATCAATTTCAATTTGTGTGAAATATTCTTCCACTCTGCGCTATCATTTTCGCAGTGTAAGGAGTTCATTTAGCGTTTGATATTTTCGCTTGAGACAATCGATTCGATAGCAGAGTTGCCAACTTTTAGGACATCAGTTTGAACGAGGTAGATAATCACACAAAGAGGAATTTTCATGCACTGTCAAAATTTTTTATGAAAATTTACGATGGGAAAAGTTGCGAAGGCATTTGCGAAGCTGCATGAGTATCACTAATGTTCTTTTCTTCTTTAACCCTTTACTGCATGATACATATATGTATAGAAATGGTTTTATTGACCCTTTTGTGAATGAAATAATCATAACGTGGCAAAGAAAAATTTTCCATTGTACATAAATAAGTAGTTTTATTAACCCTTGACTGCATGAAATATCAAATATTTGGAAAACAATTATTTTATAGGAAATGGATTTATTGAATGTTTACTGCATGATATTTGCAATAATTGTAAAAACGGGTTTTATTAACCCTTGACTGCATGAAATATCAAATATTTGGAAAACAATTCTTTTATAGGAAATGGATTTATTGAACGTTTACTGCATGATATTTGCAATAATTGTAAAAACGGGTTTTATTAACCCTTTAATGCATGAAATATTAAAAATTTTGAAAACAATTCTTTTTTAGGAAATGGATTTATTGAACGTTTACTGCATGATATTTGCAATAATTGTAAAAACGGGTTTTATTAACCCTTTAATGCATGAAATATCAAATATTTGGAAAACAATTTCTTTTATAGGAAATGGATTTATTGAACGTTTACTGCATGATATTTGCAATATTTGTAAAAACGGTTTTTATTAACCCTTTAATGCATGAAATATCAAATAATGGAAAAAATTTACCCTGTAATAGTTTTTGCTTTCTGCAGAATTATGAAAACAATTTGTCTTACGTTTGTTTTAACCCTTTAATGCATCATATCAAAGGCAAAAATTTGTTTACCTGTAATTCCCTGCATAAACAGTGGAAGTTTTGAGTGACCCATATTCGTATTAAATTAATTTCCAATGTGGAATAAGAAAGTTTTATACTCAGTTCAATTGATAAATTATATTAAGTCAATTAATTTTATTTGCTTAGAAATTTATTTATTTGCATCTTTTACGCAACATGTTCTGATTTTATGACGTTGATCATTTTTAGACTAGAATATTTAGGCATGTAAAAAGAATTTTGGCATATGCGTTTAAAAATGGACAAAAAAATTTGAGTGCATAAGTTTGCATTAAAACTGTTTGGCGTCACCGACAAAATTACTAAAAACAATTTTCTTCACTGTTAATGATTTTATTAACCCTTTAATGCATCATTTATTCAAAACGTCCCAAAAGAATTTGTTTACCTTTTATTAAGGCCTTAAAAATAACTATAAAAAGTTTTCCATCGACAAATAGTCTATGTTTGCAGTTTTTTTTTTGTCAGAAACCATGGATTTGTATGCGGTGAAGATTAAAAAATATTAATATCTTCTATAAATTAAACTTTTCTTTGTTTAAGTTTTCTTTTTTTTTTCTTAAGTTTACTTTTTAATTAACGAAGTTCTACACATTTTAGGAATTCACGCAAGTGTAGAGCCTAAAATATAGTTTTTTGCTCGTTTTGTTTTACCCATGCAAATATGCATAGGTAAAACGTGTGCAGATTTAATCAGCGAGAGAAGGAGTTCTAACAAAAACATAACCGTATTTCTTTGTCTCTACTCTGTGGCTCCGAAAAACGATGAAATTGGAAATAAAAATTCAGGAAAACCCGAATATGAATAAACTCTAGATTGATTGTCTCCAGAATGAGGGTCTGTCATAAAAATATTCAATATTTTCTAAATAAAAATATTATTTATAAAACATGAAATTTTTGGCCCGTGGGTATAAAAAATCCAATTTTTTCTTAACTCTGAAGCCTCTCACTTGCATCGGATACAGTTTCTCTCAACACATCGTCTCAAATTGGCTGATTTGAAAATCAATTTTTCAATAGGTGTGGCATCCCTGCTTGTGCAACGTCCAAATATCCTTTGTGTGCAATCAAGCGAGCAGTAAAAAATGATTTTAAACAATCAATTTTAAAAATGCGAGCCCATAAAAACTTGTTGAGAATCTCTTTTGTCTGATAAACACTGTGAAAGTCGAATGTATGTATGTATCTATGGTGTGTTTGTATTTTCCTTTGTTGTTGTTGTTGTTGTTCAATGTTACTATTTGTGGAAGCGCGTGCGCGTTTCAAATTGTCATTATATGGAGTGGTAAATAAAACGGGTTGGTTGGTTGGTCCATGCAATTCGAAAGTTAATAATTTAACGGGTATTCTCAGCTGCCGTGTCTAATGGCGAACGCATGTTTACACGAGTGCTAACATTTCCGGTAGACACGGCAATGATGCGCAATTGCGAATAATTGCGAAGGACGAACGAAGGAGCACTTTAATGCCAATTTCTCACATTAGCGGAACGAAAGTTTTTGATTTATGTTACGATTCGAGGTAATAAAAAAAAACGGTATCTCTTCACCCTAGTTTAAACATTTTGAGGGCATAAACTTTCAAATGAAAGCTCAAAACCCGGTTTATGACTACTGTCAGTCATAATATTTCATATAAAAATTTTTGAAAAAATTGCAATATAACAAATGTATGTATTTCAATAAACTGGCATAAAGACCAAAAGAATATGTTTCGAAAACTTAAACTTTCGAAGTTCTTAAACATATTTTAATTAAACCCAAATCATCTTAAACCTATAAATGGAGGATTGGGACAATGGGGATTTCCATAATAGAAGAGAATGTGTTTTTATCAGAGGGATTTCGGAAATTTGAAGATTATTTGTTGAATCGATATTTAAAAGAAAACATTAAGACTTTTAGAATTGTTTGTTTTTTTAATTAAAGTTTCTTATATTTCTATATATATATATATATGTTCAAATATATACATATGTTAATTTTTTGCAGGAATGTCTGCGCACCAGTGTTTGCGCTATTATAATAGAAACCAGACAAAACATTTGTGTACATAAATGATTTGGACCGCTTAATTATAAAATAAAGTTATATCTAGTGTATGTAATTTATTTTTAAACTTCCAAAAACCACTCCACTAATTAAGATTGTTTTCTCGCTTTGTAGGAGAGTTCTTCACAATTCAAAGTATACGAGATCGCTGAGTCAGAATATTAATTTGGAACTAAGTGACCACTGTGATCTACAGTAAAAGAAGTCGCTATAGATAAGGTGTGAGGTATTTGAAGGCACAGCAATCGATTTCTGAAAAGAAGACCAACGTGCAGCATTTATAATTAAAGTTAAAGGTATTAAGAAAAATCAAGTAGTCATTATATTTAAATAACAATTTATTTTCTCTTTTGTTTTCTTCTTAAAGTTAGAAACACTCACGCACTACGCCGCAGTGCCATCTGTATCAGAGAAATCAAAATTTGTGAAATTAAAATATGAAACAAACAGTTTATTGCTGTGCTTCCTGTTTACTTCAAGATCTTTCTGCTAAGATCAGCTAATGCCAAGCCACGCAGTGCGCCGCAGTGCGTAAGTGTTTCTACCTTAACTATTCGGCATTTGATCAAATATTTACCATTATATATACTATATTTTCTATCTACATTTGTGGAACTTCCTTAAATACGCCCGATTGTCTGCAAAATAAGATCAGTAAGCGAAGAGAAAGCAAAGAATTCAGACATCTCCATTAACGTTTAGAAAATGGGTCTCCTTATATTTTTCCTATTATTTTTATTCGTTGAACAGAACACTTCAACAGGTCCTTGTCCAGACGCCATTGGGAAAAATCCAAGGAACTACGCTCAAGTCACATTTTGGTGCGAACATATTTACGTTTTTGGGTATTCCTTATGCGCAACCACCAACGGGTGAAAGGCGCTTTAGAGCACCCGTGCCGATTCAACCATGGAAGAATACTTTGCATGCAACCACCGATGCTCCTGTGTGTCCTCAAATTTTTAGTACATTCGCGATGTCAGAGGATTGTCTTTTCCTGAACGTCTATTCTCCGAATCTCACTGGAAATGCATCAGTTATTGTCTACATACATGGGGGAGCGAATGTTGTTGGCAATAGCCGCAGTACTTATGAAGCTGGACCGCAATATTTGTTGGATCAAAATGTCGTGCTTGTTACTTTTAACTACCGTCTTGGACCACTGGGATTCCTCAGCACTAAGACAAAAGAAGCGCCCGGAAACTACGGTTACTTGGATCAGGTACTCGTACTTAAATGGGTGAAGGATAATATTAGAAATTTCGGTGGCAATCCGAATTCCGTAACACTTATGGGCTTGAGTTCCGGTGGAATGTCTGTTGGCCTCCATTTGGCCTCGCCGCTCTCCCGCAATCTATTTCATCGCGCCATTTCTATGAGTGGTGCTCCGACCGATCATTTCGTCATCGATAATGTGGGTTGGACGCATAGGTTAGCACGGGAAGTTGGCTGTCCGTTGTATGATCCAAAGGATGTTGTCGACTGTTTGCGAAATGTACCGTGGAATAAAATCATTGCAATTACTCTTCAATGGGAGCCATACTTTCTCGTAAACGTCAAGTGGAACTACGAGATCGATAATTACTTTTTACAAAAACATCCATCACAATATTTCTACGAAGGCGATTTTAATCACGTACCAATTATGGCGGGAATAAGCAAAAATGAGTTCGATTTTTCTGCTTACGGTAAGTGAAAGAAAGTTTTCGGATTTGTGACTGAATACTACCGAGCGGCCAATAGTGCCTACCTCCTTCAAAGTATATGAAATTGTAAGCGACCAGCCCACTAATAGCTTACAAAATCGGCAGCGTACCGGGTGAACACAAGACTACCTTGATTTCTTTGTGTTGGTAAGCATTCACTCTACAAAGCGGCTAGGCAAAAGTATTGTAAGATTGTATATTAGATCGTTTGCATTACCGCGTACGAAGTGGTCTGCGCTTCATCGATTCTGTAAGCAGCATTTTGGCCGCTGGGTATTGACTCTCTCTATATATTTTTTTTCTCGGTTCTATATCTTTTCCTCTTTATATAATATATCTTTCCCTCCCATTTCCAGGTCAAGAAAACAACACCGGCTTACTCCATGACATCAGCGTCAACTTCGATCGTTATGCCCCTGAGCTCTTTACTTATGACAATAAGTTCGATATCTGCTCAAAAAATAAAAGCGAACGTATCCGAGCATTCTATTTCGGCAATCAAACCAATATAACTCGCGACAATTTAGATTTTTTCGGAGAAATCTTTTCCGACTCCGTTATCGGACATGGAACTCATCGTCTTGTTGATTTCGCCAGGTCCTATACGAAAGTCTATTACTACCGGTTCGATTATTTAGGCAAAAAAAGCGGTTTTGTGGACGATAAGGGAAATCTAAGAGGTCTCAAGATAACTCTGCATAATGATGGAATTTCAATAAAAGATGTCTTTATTTTCAGGTGTTATACACGGCGATGATTTGCGCTATGTAATGCCTGGTACCCACTATGGTGTAGAGATACCAACGGATGATCCCGATATGTTTATGGTCAATCGATCAGTGCAACTGTACACGTCCTTCGCAAAAACTGGGTAAGAACGCACGATCAATTGTGATGAGAACTTTTCATTTTATTTTTCTTATATTTTAGGGTCCCAAGTGCGCCCGATGCTGTTCAATGGATTCCATGTGATAAGACAACAACCTTAACGTTCTATAATGACAGAAAAACTCGCATGGATCAGCCACCCTATAAAGAACGCTATGCCCTTTGGGATTCGGTGTTTCCCTATCCTCTGGACATGTCCAAATTTTGGTCCGATTGGTCCAGATGTGCAGCTGACGTTTTTAAAAATCTCAGCATTAGAAACTAATCGATTATCTTCAGTAATTAATCGGAATGCAATGAAACTGGAACGTTCAATAAAATAAGTATCCGTTAAGCAATTCGTTTGGTTAATGGTTTAATGTGCTCTTAAGCCCCGAATTGGCTATTATAGCGTTAATGACATATGAAAATGTCCCTCAACTTCTTCAACACTTTGATTAATTAAACTGTTGTTGACTGCAGGCAAGAGCTCCAGATATCATCTTTCTCTCCGCCTTTTCTTTCTCAACGCTGCCATCACCATTAAATTAGATTAAATTAGATTTAAAATGGGTTTGGGAACCGAGTCTCCACGTCACTTCATCCTGCAAGGATTATTGTGACCACCCTTTTCTAATTCCATAGGCGAGTGGCATTCAAGAATGCCGCGATGTCCCGTGGAGATATCCTACCTACCTCCGTTGTAGAGGGGTAGGCGATGTATAAGTAACGAAGTCTGAGTCTTGCAAGACTATCACAGTGGCACAAAATGTGCTCTGCTGTCTCCTCTTCCTTGTTACAGAGTCTGCAGTTGTTGTCTCTGGCTAAGCCAAGATTCAACAGCTGTTTGTTAACTCTACAGTGTCCAGTGAGAAAGCCTGTGACAAGTCTAATTCCAGTTCTGTTAAGCAATAGGAGCTCTTTTGTTCTGGTCCTTGAGAAGACTGGCATGAATTCTCTAGCTTGTTTGTGGTCGGCAATGTCGTTCCATTCGTTCTGAGCTGATCTTTCAAGCCATGCCCTCATTTTGAGTTTGAAGAAACTCCATGATGGACCGCAGAATGGAGTAGGCCCAACGAACGTTGCAGCCGCTCCTTTCCTCGTTAGTTCATCAGCTTTCTCATTTCCTTCAAATCCACTATGCCCTGGAATCCATACGAGATGAACTCTGTTCAGGGATGCAAGTTCAATGAGAAGCAGCAGGCACTCCCACACTAATTTAGAAGTGATTCTAAATGAGTTCAGTGCTAGGAGAGTTGCCTTGCTGTCCGAGAATATATAGATGTTTTTACCATTAGTGGCTGTTCCCTTATATTCTCTTAGACATAGCTCAATTGCGTGGATTTCAGCCTGAAATACCGAGTTATCTTGGCCCATACTCGCAAATATTTATTTTTTGGGTTTAACTCTGCTCCCACAGCCTGATCGGTTATTGACCCATCTGTGTACCACACATGGTAGTCTCCTTCAATTCTAGGTCTGTTTCCATCCCAGTCATTTCTGTCTCGTATAATGATTCAAAACTTCCTATGAAAGTTATATTTAGGAGAGCAAATTTCAGATATGGTGATGTTTAGGCCTTCCTCTTTCTGCATTCCTTTTCCTAGTTGGGATAGTATGCCCAGCTTTATGAGTTGCTCATTTGTCAAGAAGAGTTTTGCAGCAAAAATCATTGCTTCCTTCTTGACAAAAAGATGAATTGGAGGGAGTCCCAGTGCAACCTCAAGGGCCGCAGTCGGTGTAGTTCTCATGGCTCCACATATGCTAATACATGCAGGTCTCTGTAACTTCCGGAGACTATTCTTTGCAGTTTTTTGCTGGGCCTTATTAAACCAAATGGATGCTCCATACGATATAATGGGTCTAGCAATGGAAGTGTACATCCAGAGGCTGAGCTTCGGGTTGAGGCCCCAGTCCTTGCCAATAAGGCTTCGACTGGTCCATAGTGCCGCTCTTGCTTTCCGTATTGTATTCTCAAGATGAGCATTCCAAGTCATTTTCTCATCAAGCGTTATGCCCAGGTATTTGACTTGGTTTACAAATGGTATCTCTTCTCTATTAAGAAATAGTTTCGTGAATTGCTCCTTTTTCCTTTTCTTGGTGAAGATGATAATATTTGGCTTTTTGGGGTTTATTGATAGTTTAGCTTCTTTGCACCACTTAGTCACGATGTTCAGGGCATGTTGAAGCCGATATGAGATCGTGTCTTCATATTTTCCTCTAACAAGGATAACAATGTCATCAGCGTATCCTTGCACCTCGAATCTTTCAGCGCTAAGGCGATGTAGAAGTTCGTCCGCAACAATGGACCACAGTAGGGGTGATAAAACTCTCCCTTGTGGACAACCTTTTGCCGCGTTTGCCTTAAATTCGCCATTGCCGAGAGTGCAACTAATCACCCTTGTTCTCAGAATATTACTTATCCACGCATGTGTCGTGTAATCGACTTCTTTGTCACGAAGGCAGCTTTCAATATGTGACTGATCCGTATTGTCAAAGGCTCCCTCAATATCGAGGAAGCACGCCACCGCAAATTCTTTGCAGTTCATAGATTTCTGGATTTTACCCGTGAGGCTGTGAAGTGCATGAATCGTGGATTTGTTTTGCTGATAGGCATATTGATGACGGTCAAGAGGATTTACCGCAAGGTACTCCTCTCTGATATACCTTTCAACAATTTTCTCCATGGTCTTGAGGAGAAATGAAGTCAGGTTAATAGGCCTATAGGATTTCGGTAGGTCGCTTAGCTTTTCTCCACCTTTAGGAATGTACTTGACAATTACTTTCTTCCAGATAGAAGCAATGGTTCCCATCGCAAGTCCTGTCCTGAAAATATTAATCAAGCACGGCATCAAGGCCTCTCTGCAGTAGTTCTGGAAAGATTCCATCCACTCCTGGGGCCTTGAAGGGAGAGAATGAGTTGATTGCCCATTCAATTCTGTCCGCTGTGACAATCTTGCGAGCAACTCTCCAGTCTCTCGCACAGGGCCTCTTGGCTACCAGGGTGCTGGACTGAGTGTTGGGTTGATCGCATAGTGTAGATCCCGGAAAGTGTACCTCTGTGAGAAATTCTAGTGATTCTCTACAGTTGTTGGTAAAGGAACCATTCGGTCGTTTAAGAAGCCTGATTGGATTAGTGTGGCTTTTAGAGATTATTCTGTGGACTTTTGCACTTCCACAAAGATCTTGAAGTCCTGAGCAGAAGTTCCTCCATGATTCTCTTTTCGCCCTTCTAATTTCCATGTTGTAGGCTGTTAAGGCATTTCTGTATGCATCCCATTCCCCATGGGATTTAGCTCTGTTAAAGAGTCTCCGGGATTCGGCTCTTAGGTCGGCAAGCTTTTTGCTGCACCATGGTGTGATCTTATTTCTAGTCTTAGTCTTGACAGGACAGGCTTCATGGTAGGCATCTATGACTTCTGTATTCAGAGTGCTAGCGGCCAGTTCTAGGTCATACGTATCCCTGATCGTACGTTTGTGCATCTCTAGGTTTGCCATGAGGGATTCTCCCCAAGAACTCTAAAGAAAACAATTAAACAAGAGCAATTAATTTTTGCATATAAAACTCACACAACACTGAGAAATGTCTTTACAAAAACAAAAGACAAAATTCCAAAAGAACAACAACACAACTTAGTGTATGAGATCAAGTGCAAAGCGAACAAAGGCAAAAATTACGATCTGATTTACATAGGGACAACAAAAACAGCACTCAGTACTAGACTCTCAGAGCACGAAACATACGCAAGAAACAAAAAACGAAACACAGCACTAGCTTGCCACTTGACAACGGAAGAGTACACAGCTGATTTCGAAAACGCGCGAATATTAGACATAGAAAGACGATGGAACACTAAACTAACGCTAGAAAACTTAAGGATACAACAACAACTAACGCGGGCGATGAACTTCAAAGAGGACAAAGACAAAATCAGCTGTGCATATAAAAATGCTTTAACTTAGAAGCATTCAATCTTGACTACTCCAAACATTCGGACCGAATTAGAAAGAAAAGTGTGTAAAAGTGTAAAATTTAATTGTAAAATTTTAAATGTGTGAAAAAATATATTCTCAATAAAGTAGACTCCCTGAGGAAGACTACATAGCTCGGGTTCCATATCCATAGCCACCATGACTGTTGTGGCCATCTGGAGTGCATCCTACATGACCGTTTAAATGTTGTATGTATTTCATTAAACTGGCATAAAGACCAAAGACCATAAGAACATATTGTTCAAAAACTTAAACATACGAAGTTCTTAAACATGTTTGATTTAAACCCAAATCATCTTAAACCTATAAATAGAACATTGAGACAATGGGGATTTCCATAATAGAAGATAATGTGTTTTTATCAGAGGGATTTAGGAAACTTGAAGATTATCTGTTGTACTGATATTTAAAAGAAAACTATAAGACTTTTAGAATTGTTTGTTTTTATACCTTTTCCGAAGGAAACGGTATATTAAGTTTGGCACGGAGTATGTAACATACCAAAAGAGTCGCGATAGATATAGACATATATATATATTCTTGATCAGGGTGACAAGAGGAGTCGATCTAGCCATGTCTGTCTGTCTGTCTGTCTGTCTGTCGGTCACACTAGTTTTTCGTAATTTACTCCTAAGCCATGAAAGATATCATATTGAATTTTGGCATGGACTTGAACCAGGTAAATGGCCAAAAAACTGCATACAATATTTTTTCGTAGTCCCTTCTTGGGTCGTGGGAAGTGGTTCAGAAGTTTCAAAAATCACGATTTTTAACGTTTTTCGTGGATAACTTTTTTACTATACATCCCAGCCTATTGAAATTCGGTGTGGGTATAGCTACCATGTAGACTTAAGCTTTGGCTGAAAAAAATTGAGACATCGCTATTACTATGGTCAACATCACACACATTAGAAAAAAACACTCCTCTTATTCTCATATCTGTATACAAAAAAGATTTTGTTTTTGCTTCTTCTGATTGTGTATTTGGAAATGAGTATTTCGCAGCTAGACAAAATGTCTCTAGATATCCAAGCTAGAACAACAAAAACTGCAGGAATTTTTGTTAGGGTATTTTTTAAACATACATATTTTAGGCTGAGGAAAAGGTATGTGTGCAATCGGCTTAGCCGATGTAAACTTCTTGACTTGTTTTATTTAAAGTTTCTTATATTTGTATATATATATATATATATTCAAATGTTCACATATGTTATTTTTTTTGCAGGAATGTCTGCGCACCAGTGTTTGCGCTATTATGTTATAATAGAAACCAGACAAAAGCATTTGTGTACATAGTTGCTTTGAACTGCCTAATTATAAAATAAAGTTATGTACCTATATCTAAAATGTATTTTTAAACTTCCAAAAACCACTCCACTAATTAAGATTGTTTTCTCGCTTTGTAGGAGAGTTCTTCACAATTCAAAGTATATGAGATCGCTGAGTCAGAATATTAATTTGAAACTAAGTGACCACTGTGATCTACAGTAAAAGAAGTCTCTATAGATAAGGTGTGAGATTTTTGAAGGCACAGCAATCGATTTCTGAAAAGAAGACCAACGTGCAGCATTTATAATTAAAGTTATTGGTATTTAGAAAAATCAGGTAGTCATAATATTTAAATAACAATTTATTTTCTCTTTTGTTTTCTTCTTAAAGATAGAAACACTCACGCACTGCGCCGCAGTGCCATCTGTCACAGAGAAATCAAAATATGTACATGAAAATGTATGAAAGCGAACAGTCAAAAATTAGCATAGCATAGCATGGCAAGCGTTCTATAGAATTTAAGTTTCTGTGCTAATTTGACATCTGTAGTATTGCTGTTGTTTGGTAAATTGCATTAAATACTCGCAAAGCTGCCAGTTCAAGGTTATTTCAATTATTATTTGTTTCTTATAGGTTTGTTGCTGTGCTTCACTGTTTACTTCAAATTTTCTCTATCCTATGCCATGCCACGCAGTGCGCCGCAGTGCGTTAGTGTTTCTACCTTAACTATTCGGCATTTGATCAAATATTTACCATTATATATACTATATTTTCTATCTACATATGTGGAAATTCTTTAAATACGCCCGATCGTCTGCAAAATAAGATCAGTAAGTGCAAAGAAAGCAAAGAATTCAGACATCTCCATTAACGTTTAGAAAATGGGTCTCCTTATATTTTTTCTATTATTTTTTTCCATTGGCAGAACACTTCAACAGGTCCTTGTCCAGACGCCATTGGGAAAAATCCAAGGAACTACGCTCAAGTCACATTTTGGTGCGGACATATATACGTTTTTGGGTATTCCTTATGCGCAACCACCAACGGGTGAAAGGCGCTTTAGAGCACCCGTGCCGATCCATCCATGGAAGAATACTTTGAATGCAACCACCGATGCTCCTGTATGTCCTCAATTTTTTAGTACATTCGCGATGTCAGAGGATTGTCTTTTCCTGAACGTCTATTCTCCGAATCTCACTGGAAATGCATCAGTTATTGTCTACATACATGGCGGAGCGAATGTTGTTGGCAACAGCCGCAGTACTTATGAAGCTGGACCGCAATATTTGTTGGATCAAAATGTCGTGCTTGTTACTTTTAACTACCGTCTGGGACCACTGGGATTCCTCAGCACTAAGACGAAAGAAGCGCCCGGAAACTATGGTTACTTGGATCAGGTACTCGTACTTAATTGGGTGAAGGATAATATTAGAAATTTCGGCGGCAATCCGAATTCCGTAACACTTATGGGCTTGAGTTCCGGTGGAATGTCTGTTGGCCTCCATTTGGCCTCGCCGCTCTCCCGCAATCTATTTCATCGCGCCATTTCTATGAGTGGTGCTCCGACCGATCATTTCGTCATCGATAATGTGGGTTGGACGCATAGGTTAGCACGGGAAGTTGGCTGTCCGTTGTATGATCCAAAGGATGTTGTCGACTGTTTGCAAAATGTACCGTGGAATAAAATCATTGCAATTACTCTTCAATGGGAGCCATACTTTCTCGCAAACGTCAAGTGGAACTACGAGATCGATAATTTCTTTTTACAAAAACATCCATCACAATATTTCTACGAAGGCGATTTTAATCACGTACCAATTATGGCGGGAATAAGCAAAAATGAATTCGATTTTTCTGCTTACGGTAAGTGAAAGAAAGTTTACGGATTTGTGACTGAATACTACCGAGCGGCCAACAGTGCCTACCTCCTTCAAAGTATATGAAATTGTAAGCGACCAGCCCACTAATAACTTACATAATCGGCAGCGTACCGGGTGAACACAAGACTACCCCGATTACTTTGTGTTGGTAAGCGTTCACTCTACAAAGCGGCTAGGCAAAAGTATTGTAAGACTGTATATTAGATCGTGTGCATTACCACGTACGAAGTGGTCTGCGGTTCATCGATTCTGTAAGCAGCATTTTGGCCGCTGGGTTATCTCTCTCTCTCTCTCTCTCTCTATTTTATTTCTCGGTGCTATCTCTATTCCTCTCTATATATCCTTTCCCTCCCATTTCCAGGTCAAGAAAACAACACCGGCTTACTCCATGACATCAGCGTTCAACTTCGATCTTTATGCCCCAGAGCTCTTTACTTATGACAATAAGTTCGATATCTGCTCAAAGAATAAAAGCGAACGTATCCGAGCATTCTATTTCGGCAATCAAACCAGTATAACTCGCGACAATTTAGATCTTTTCGGAGAAATCTTTTCCGATTCCGTTATCGGACATGGAACTCATCGTCTTGTTGATTTCGCCAGGTCCTATACGAAAGTCTATTACTACCGATTCGATTATTTAGGCAAAAAAAGCGGTTATGTGGACGATAAGGGAAAATTAAGAGGTCTCAAGATAACTCTGCATAATGATGGAAATTCAATAATAGATGTCTTTAATTTCAGGTGTTATACACGGCGATGATTTGCGCTATGTCATGCCTGGTACTCACTATGGTGTACAGATACCAACGGATGATCCCGATATGTTTATGGTCAAGCGATCAGTGCAATTGTACACGTCCTTCGCAAAAACTGGGTAAGAACGCACGATCAATTGTGATGAGAACTTTTCATTTTGTTTTTCTTATATTTTAGGGTCCCAAGTGCTCCCGATGCTGTTCAATGGATACCATGTGATAAGACAACAACCTTAACGTTCTATAATGACAGAAAAACTCGCATGGATCAGCCACCCTATAAAGAACGATATGCCCTTTGGGACTCGTTGTTTCCCTATCCTCTGGACATGTCCAAATTTTGGTCCGATTGGTTCAGATGTGCAGCCGACTTTTTTAAAAATTAGAAACTAATCGATTATCTTCAGTAATTAATCGGAATGCAATGAAACTGGAACTTTCAATAAAATAAGTATCCGTTAAGCAATTCGTTTGGTTAATGGTTTAATGTGCTCTCAAGCCCCGAATTGGCTATTAAGATAGCATTAATGACATATATAAATGTCCCTCAACTTCTTCAACACTTTGATTAATTAAACTGTTGTTGACTGCAGGCAAGAGCTCCAGATTTCGCTTTGCCCTCTGCCTTTTGTTTCTTAACGCTTACACCACCACATAATTAGTCTTAAAGGATTAAATTCGCATTTACTGATTATCTTCATCGTTTTTATACCTGACATACTCAGTGTCGAAGGTATATTGCGTTTATGTGGTTATGTGTAACACCCAGAACCAGTCGAGATAGACCATATTCTTCTTCTCCTTTTTCTAGCGTGTTCTTTCCCGGCTTATACCGGGGTCTGCATGTTTTGAATTTGTTCTCCATTTCCTTCTATCTACTGCATCCCCGATTCTTAGATCAGTCGCTTGGAGGTCCCTTTTCAAAATGTCTAACCATCTTTGTTTTGGTCGTCCTCTTGGCCGAACACCTGTTACCTCAAGTCTCAAATCTCTCTTTGCCAAAGTGTTCTCATCAGCACGCAGTAGGTGTCCATACCAACGTAATCTTGCTTCGCGCATTTGATCAACTATTGGATCGACTCCATATCGGTTTCTGAACGTGTCGTTCGGTATCCGATCAAGACGTGTCAGCCCGGAGATCGACCGAAGCATCTTTGTTTCCATGACACTGAGACAACGTTCCGCTTCTTTCGTTATTGGCCAACACTCTGAACTGTAAAGAACAACGGGCCTAATAACCCTGCGATAAATCTAAGATTTTAAGCGGTCGGTTATCTTTTTATCGCATAACACGCCAGTTTTTGACCGCCACTTCAACCAAGCATCGTTGACTCTTTCAGTAAATTCTTTCGTTGTTTTTCCATTAGCAGTGATCGTTGAACCAAGGTATTTAAATTTGTCAGTTCTTGGTAACTCAGTGTCATTTATCGAGATCGTTCCGTTTTGCTTGAGTCTGTTGTCAAGTATTCGGTTTTGTTGATATTAAGGCGCATCCCAAACATCGTCAATTGATCGCACCATTTTTGAATCTATTGTTGTAGATCATTTTTATCAGTCGAAGCAAGAAGAACGTCGTCGGCATAGAGCAAGGTCCAGGGAGCTGTTCTTTGGAGATTAGCTGTAATTGTATCCATTACCAAAACAAATAAAAGTGGGGACAATGCTGAACCTTGATGAACGCTGACAGAAACTTTAAAGTTAGAAGAAATTCCAACGGTCTGCACTCGGCTTCTGGGATTAACATACCGGAGTTTTACCAATTCCACTAACTGTTCTGTTACTGAGTGTTTCCTAAGTGAAACACCAGATAAGATCTTGTGGAACACGATCAAATGCCTTTTCCAAGACGAGAAAGGCAACATGAAGTGGAATTTGTTTTTCTCGATGTTTTTCCAGCAAAATTCTAGCTGCGTGAATTGCATCAGTCGTGCTACAGTTCTTAAACAACCCGGCTTGTGGAGTATACGTTCAAAGATTTTCATAGTGTGAGACAGAAGCCTTATTGGTCTATATTTAAGCAATCAGCAGGATTGCCTTTCTTTTTCCACACTGGAACAGTCGTACCTAGCAACCAGTCTGAGGGGGTTTGCTTCTCTTGAATTATTCGTTTAAAGAACTCCATTATCCAAGAGTGAAAATTACCATACTTCCATACCTCAGCCGGCACATCATCAGGTCCATTAGCCTTCCCAGTCTTTATTTTGTTTATAGCTTCTTCTACTTCGTCCAGTAAAAATATTTGAATTGGACCACTTTTAATATCTGCAGTTGGAATAGGTGGATGCGGGAACTCTTCTGTTGATTATTTTTCAAAGTTTTTCCGCCATCGTTCACAGCACTTTTTGCCGTCCAGAATAAGGCGTCCATTTTCGTCATTTACACCATGGAATTTTTTAATGTCTTCAAAGGAGCGCTGACGGGATTTCACAGACGATACATATTACTTTTGCCATCTCTCGTATTTAGGAGCTCATAAAGTTCAGCAAAGTGCGCCGCTCTGGTACTGGCCATTGCTCTTTTGTTCTATTTGCTAGGAAAATTTTATAGAGACCCTTTTTCTCATTGACTTTAGTTCGGAACTCGTCAGTCCAAAGCCATGTCTCTCTATCAATTTTCATTTTGCCTGGTTTTGTTGTTTCGAGATTCGATCGTCCAACACGTTGAATACTTTGAACTGTAGATCCCACCTTGTTTCTTGAAGGGCGCAAATGTCAACCTTTCGCTGTCTGAGTAATGCGGCAAGTTCACTAGATCTTCCTGTTAAGGACCCAATGTTTAAACTAGAAACTTGTATGCAATGGTTAGGGAAGGTAGGAGAAAAATTTTGATACGACATTTTGTGCTCTTACAGACGACCCGTCGCTTGGCCTGTCTCTGTTAGGTAGTGAAGTGTTCATGTTATTGATGTGATAGGACCTCAACTTACAGTCGCTTTCTACAGAACGATTGTGTTGTCGCCTTAAAGACCCCATGGTTATCTTTGCATAGCAGGAGGAGGACATGCGAGGGTTGACACAAGTCCTTATGGGAGGATGTGTTGAGAGCCAGGTCAGCGCTGGCCAGGATATATATCAACTGGCCCCACACCACCAACTGAACGGTGACGTTCTGTAGAACATTCTGTAAGATGTGCTATAATTTTAACGGGGTAGAGGCAATGAATACATTACCCCAAGAGACGTTTCAAAAGGATGACACTCCTGCCTACTAAGTTCTTAGAATGCAGACACTCCACCAGCTCGCGTCGTCACGTGTGTACATGTTACGTCCGGTATGCCATAATTAGGACCTTACCGGGCTCGGTCCCAATGTATATGTTATAATACAAAAAAAAATTTTTTTTAAAGTCAAAATAAAGGATGAAACTCACCGGGTATGTCCAGGTACCGGAGTTGAAAGGGGATTAATGCAGCACTCAAACGGTTAATCATCAGTGACTTTCCGCAGTGGATTTTTGCTTGCAATAGTCATTCATAATCCTGAAAACAATTTAAAATTTATTTAAAATTTTCAAGACCATACAATATGTATATAGAAATGATCAGCGTCACAAGGAGATTCGATTTAGCCAAGTCCGTCTGTCTGTCCGTCTGGCTGTATACTTCTTCTTCTTGCGTGTTTAACTATCCCGGTCTATCCCGGGGTCCGCAAAACGCGACCAGTTCCTCCATTTTGTTCTGTCGGTTGCATCATCCGAGGTAAGTCCTACAGCTTCTAGGTCCCATTTTATTGTGTCCATCCAACGCTGTTTCACTCGCACTTGCACTCGCACTCGATGTCTGTAACGATGTATTTGTAGTGTGTAGCCTTTCTTTGCCAAATTCTCCTCATTTGCTCTCAGGACGTGTCCATACCAGCGTAGCCTTGCTTCTCGCATTTTCCCAATAATTGACGCAACTCCATAGCGTCTACGGATGTCTACGTTTGGAACATGATCAAGACGAGTGAGTCCGGACCTTTCTTACTGCTACTTTCGTTGCTGGGAGGCATTCGGTACTATAAAGAGCGACTGTATACAGTTTTCTTTTATCGAAAGAGTTGAGATATCTTGACAAAACTCGGGATGCGTGCTCACAGGGACATGAGTAAGAACAAATTCGAGAATGGACCCCATCGGACCATTTTTAGGGGTACCTGCAGTGCCAAATGCCAAAAATATTTCTTCTTTAAAGAATTTCATGCAGCTTGCCCCTCCAGCCTTCTATCTAACGATTAGAAAAATGAATGGATGGTCAAGAAATTATTGAAAATTCAAATAATTTATAACCGTTTTGCAAACGAAGTAACTTATACTCCCTGTATATTTCCTCATAACAAATGTATCTAAATCAAGGCTGCGCAATAAGAGCTTGTTCTTGTGCGAGTCCAATGCACTGAAGAAATTTTGAAGGTTAAAATAGAAATAAACCATGAAATTTGTCATAATGCCTGTTGTTGTTTGCTGCTGTTTCGTGCATTTGTATAGCCAGCCAACTGAGTGAAATTGCTCATTTACACAGACACTTCGTTTGAAAAACATAGACAAAGCAACAAAATGCGTCAATACCCCTCTCTATATGAAAGAGTATTACCCTGGTCTGGACTGATCTAAAATTTTCTCCTTTAAAGTGATCTTGGACCTTGAGATTTTTTCCATTTAATAACATTCTTAAGAGCAGTATAAATTGCGGTCTGACATCTTAAATCGCAGGGAATTTCCTATAACTACGTTTGCATTTTTTCGGGACAATATTTGATCACATTCAGGGTTTGTTTTTTGCACAAGCTGGAGCGTGTGAAAAAAGTAAAAATAAACCGTTTGTGGAATATTTAGATAACAATTTATTTTTCTTTCTGTTGTCTACTTACATTTTTGGCAGGTGATCAAATATTTACCATAATATATACTCGTATTTGCTATCAACATTTGTGTAAATTCTTTAAATACGCCCGATCGTCTGCAAAATAAGATCAGTAAGCGAAGAGAAAGCAAAGAATTCAGACATCAGACGATTAGAAAATGGGTCTCCTTATATTTTTCCTATTATTTCTTTTCGTTGGCAGAACACTTCAACAGGTCCTTGTCCAGACGCCATTGGGAAAAATCCAGGGAACTACGCTCAAGTCACATTTTGGTGCGGACATATTTACGTTTTTGGGTATTCCTTATGCGCAACCACCAACGGGTGAGAGCCGCTTTACAGCACCCGTGCCGATTCAACCATGGCAGAATACTTTGAATGCAACCACCGATGCTCCTGTGTGTCCTCAATTTTTCAGTACATTCGAGATGTCAGAGGATTGTCTTTTCCTGAACGTCTATTCTCCGAATCTCACTGGAAATGCATCAGTTATTGTCTACATACATGGGGGAGCGAATGTTGTTGGCACCGGCCGCAGTACCTTATGAAGCTGGACCGCAATATTTGTTGGATCAAAATGTCGTGCTTGTTACTTTTAACTACCGTCTGGGACCACTGGGATTCCTCAGCACTAAGACGAAAGAAGCGCCCGGAAACTATGGTTACTTGGATCAGGTACTCGTACTTAATTGGGTGAAGGATAATATTAGAAATTTCGGAGGTAATCCGAATTCCGTAACACTTATGGGCTTGAGTTCCGGTGGAATGTCTGTTGGCCTCCATTTGGCCTCGCCGCTCTCCCGCAATCTATTTCATCGCGCCATTTCTATGAGTGGTGCTCCGACCGATCATTTCGTCATCGATAATGTGGGTTGGACGCATAGGTTAGCACGGGAAGTTGGCTGTCCGTTGTATGATCCAAAGGATGTTGTCGACTGTTTGCGAAATGTACCGTGGAATAAAATCATTGCAATTACTCTTCAATGGGAGCCATACCTTCTCGTAAACGTCAAGTGGAACTACGAGATCGATAATTTCTTTTTACAAAAACATCCATCACAATATTTCTACGAAGGCGATTTTAATCACGTACCAATTATGGCGGGAATAACCAAAAATGAATTCGATTATTCTGCTTACCGTAAGTGAAAGAAAGTTTTCGGTATTGTGACTGAATACTACCGAGCGGCCAACAGTGCCTACCTCCTTCAAAGTATATGAAATTGTAAGGGTGAAAACCAGACTACCCAGATTACTTTGTGTTGGTAAGCGTTCACTCTACAAAGCGGCCACGCAAAAGTATTGTAAGATTGTATATTAGATCGTGTGCATTACCGCGTACGAAGTGGTCTGCGGTTCATCGATTCTGTAAGCAGCATTTTGGCCGCTTGGTATTTACTCTCTCTGTCTATTTTATTTCTCGGTTCTATCTCTTTTCCTCTTTATATATCTTTCCCTCCCATTTCCAGGTCAAGAAAACAACACCGGCTTACTCCATGACATCAGCGTCAACTTCGATCGTTATGCCCCAGAGCTCTTTACTTATGACAAAAAGTTCGATATCTGCTCAAAGAATAAAAGCGAACGTATCCGAGCATTCTATTTCGGCAATCAAACCAATATAACTCGCGACAATTTAGATCTTTTCGGAGAAATCTTTTCCGATTCCGTTATCGGACATGGAACTCATCGTCTTGTTGATTTCGCCAGGTCCTATACGAAAGTCTATTACTACCGATTTGATTATTTAGGCAAAATAAGCGGTTATGTGGACGATAAGGGAAATCTAAGAGGTCTCAAGATAACTCTGCATAATTATGGAAATTCAATAAAAGATGTCTTTAATTTCAGGTGTTATACACGGCGATGATTTGCGCTATGTAATGCCTGGTACTCACTATGGTGTAGAGATACCAACGGATGATCCCGATATGTTTATGGTCAATCGATCAGTGCAATTGTACACGTCCTTCGCAAAAACTGGGTAAGAACGCACGATCAATTGTGATGAGAACATTTCATATTATTTTTCTTATATTTTAGGGTCCCAAGTGCTCCCGATGCTGTTCAATGGATTCCATGTGATAAGACAACAACCTTAACGTTCTATAATGACAGAAATACTCGCATGGATCAGCCACCCTATAAAGAACGCTATGCCCTTTGGGATTCGGTGTTTCCCTATCCTCTGAACAGGTCAAAATTTTGGTCCAGATGTGCAGCTGACTTTTTTTAAAATCTCAGCATTAGAAACTAATCGATTATCTTCAGTAATTAATCGGAATGCAATGAAACTGGAACTTTCAATAAAATAAGTATCCGTTAAGCAATTCGTTTGGTTTGGTTAACGGTTTTATGTGCTCTTAAGCCCCGAATTGGCTATTAAGATAGCATTAATGACATATATAAATGTCCCTCAACTTCTTCAACACTTTGATTAATTAAACTGTTGTTGACTGCAGGCAAGAGCTCCAGATTTCGCTTTGCCCTCTGCCTTTTGTTTCTCAACGCTTACACCACCACATAATTAGTCTTAAAGGATTAAATTCGCATTTACTGATTATCTTCATCGTTTTTTTTTCTTGTTTTCGTTTGTTTGTTTGTTTTGTTTTTTTTTTTGTTGATCTCTTTTATCTTGAATTGTTGTTGTTGCTGACGTTGTTATTTAATTCACATACACAACCGAATTGCTCCTGTTGTGTGTCTGCTCATCGCCTTTTCTCCCGCCCTGTTTTGGTGTTATCAACATCATCAACGTCAGTTTTTGTTTGTTTTTAGACCTTTTGTCGTGTGTTTTCATGCTCTTTTCGGTGTCCCTGTTTAACTGGTTCTGGTTCCCTTTGCTGGGAAACGCTTTGCTGCTACTGATGCCGCTGATGCCACTGATGTTGCTGTTATTGACATTTCGGATTGTTCATTACGTGTTGTGCTCGCAAACATTTCGTAAACAGGACGACACGATTGCAGGGAAACAATTAACACAAACACATTGGAGGTGAGTGGGGCACGTACTATATGTATGTATGTGCACACATACGGCCGAGTCTTTACATTTCCATTTTTCAATTTCATCCTTCAGCAGCATTTGTTCTAATCTCGCTTTAAAATTTATTCGAATTTTTTAATAAGAAAGTTCTTTTATTGTCTTTGTTGCTTTCACAAGAACTTTCTGTTTACATTTTTTTTTTATAATTTCTCTGTACCAAAATATCACGATGCCCTTTTTCTGCTCGAGTATTTTAATGCGATTGTTGGAGTGATTGTATTTACTTTGATGATTTTCGATTGAATCTTTTGATCTCCGACTGCTTTGATGTGTGTCTGAGTGCAGTGGCGGATCTAGGGTGGAGTTTTTAGGGGCGACAGTCTCGGGCCCAACTAGCTAAGGCTCCCGAGTGCTTAAGTAAAGTGCAATTTTTTCTAAGCAGCCAGTCTCGATAGTCTGAAATATCGATAGTATCGAAAGTACTATTTTAGCATGACGCCTATAATTCTCACTTGGTTTGTAAAATGGGACACTTAAGACTCGCAGAATTTCTGAAGATTTTTCACGACGTGACGTGGCAAGAAGTGTGTAAGCTTGTCTTATTAATCGGATTTATCGGTTAGAGCTTCGGATCTATCGATCATTCAAATAATCGATCATTCAAATAATCGATAATTTCATTAATCGATAATATGAATAATCGGTAGTTCAAAGAATAGATAATTCAAATAATCGGCTATTCAAATAATCGATAAATTCCATAATCTATAATTCAAATAATCGATAATTTCAAGAATCGAAAGCAGACATTTTTAATAATTTGTCCATTTCGAAAAAATCTCCGTCACGGCCAGTACCATCTTTCCAAAGGTAAAGTAAATATCAATAATTTTAAACTATCGATAATTCAAATAATCGATCATTTCATAAATCGATAATATAAATAATCGGTAGTTCAAATAATCGATAATTTCCATAATCTATAATTCAAATAATCGATAATTTCAATAATCGATTATTTCAATAATCGATTATTTCAATAATCGATTATTTCAATAATCGAAAGCAGACATTTTTATGAATCTATTCATTTCGAAAAAACCTCCGTCACTGCCAGCGCCACCTTTCCAAAGCGAAAGTACGTAAATATCAATGATTTTAAACTATCGATAGTTGCAAAAAACCATCGATGTTTTCGATGCCTGATGACTGTGCGGTAAAATTTGGATTTGGATTTTATATATTTTTTTACAAGAAGTTTTCAATTCATATTTTCTCAAGCAATGCCATTTTTTTAAACTGTCAAAATCGAAGTTTTAGGACCAATATTACGACGCTGTTTAAATCATAATTATTTTTAAAAAATTTGATTTTTTTTGTATGGGTTTTGACAGTTTTTTCCATTTAAATAATTAGTGATATCCAAAAAAAAAATATAGAAAAATTTGTAAGTAAGTAGTTAGTATTTATTCAATTAAAAATTAAAAAAAAAATTTTATATTCATTCAAGAGTTTGATGAATTCAGCCGTTACAGTTTAAAAACCAATATAGCCACATCCTGATTTAAGGCCTCAAGAGACTATAATCCGCCACTGTCTAGGTGAAAGTGTTGTGTTCTCGTCGGGAAGTAGAAATCGATTAAAATGAAAAGAAAAAAAAATAATAAAATTGAACGTAATGATTAATTATAATATCGAAGAAATCAATAATTTGTATTTGAAATTGTTCTTTATTTTTTTTAGATGGCCAGGACATAAATTAATCATTTAAAAAAAAAAGGAAATAATCTTACAAGGAAAGGTTTGATGGCTTAGTGAGGAGACAAAAGATTCAGAAACATGACTTCTGGCACGAATGGCGCCTGCTGGCATTCATCGAACCCTTAAATAAAGGACCAAAATGTCTACTTAGACTCTGAGCTATTATGAGGAATAAGTACAAAAATGTCACAAAAACCGACAATAATGCCGCAAATAGCCATAGACCATCGTCATAGACATCCTAAAATTGATCGAAAGGTGAGAAAAATTATAGAAAAATTTAACATTAAATTACTTTATAATTATTAATATATAATTAATATAAATGATTTGATAGAATGAAAACTTTTTACCCTCGGGCATTTACATATACGTTTTAGCGCTCCTCGTTTAAGCTAAAACGACTAAGTCAAAACGGGGTGTTTACATATGCGCATGTCGTTTTGTCATTTTGTGGTTATCTTTTGTTTGCTCAACACGTGAAATATGAGTGATTATTGTTATTTAGAAAAAGAAGCAATTATTGAAATTGTGTTCGTTTTCTACATTGGTTGTGGAAACAACCTCACAATTTTTAAATTTGAAATTTCAATGACCATATGTTTTTTATTTTTATAGTGATGACACTCAAATTTCGATATTTTTATCAGTTATAAACAGGATTTATCTTGTTTAGCTACTTGATTTAAATTAAAACAGGAAAGTTTCTCGTTTTAGTTTTGTACGATAAAACGGGAAAAATCTAAGTTGTTTTAGAGCTAAAACGGGCAAAGTTACTAAACGCGAATAAAACGGCATATGTAAACGGCCTATAAGAAAGAAGAAATCACAGCTTGAACCATTAGCTTTTCGACTTTCAACCACAAAAGTCATTTAACCCTAGGCAGGTGAATTGTTTGCTTCCTACCGACCTCCCCAACAATTGAGGTTTCTCCAAACAAATTTCAAAGAAATTCCTTTTTTTTTTATTCAAACCCAAATCCAGCCAACAACTTCGAAAGATTCCCCATACGCAATTTTAGATATCCTTTTTTGGGACAATTAAATCCCTTCAGCGACGCATGAACGCAGTGCGACTGTCCGCCTTCCGCTACCGAAATTTACCGTTAAAAGAGATGATTATCTTTGCCAGTCAGGAGTGCTGCTCTTTTGCTCTTTTGTTTTGAAGTTCGTCGGGATTAAAAATCCCATTTTTGCATACATGTCACACACATGCTTATCGGAATTGGAATCCTTTATGCTCCTTTATCAAATACAATAGCCACTCAAATTGTGTGATTTTCGGTTTCGCGGTCACATATGTATGTATGTACATGACAAAAGGATATTCTATGAGCGAGAATTTTGTGTGTTTCCGACGCGTAAATCAATGATTTGACAACTTCTTAACTTTCATAAAGCCTCCGCGAATTGAGTTGCCCTTTGCAAAGATTGATGCGTTCTCAATCCTTTTTGATCCTTTTGATTCTCTTTGATTCTCTTTGATGGTGACATGGCATTTCCCAACGATATACAGTCTTTTCCAAAGTGCAGCTGAATATCGAGAATGCCGAGTGCCATTTGAAAAGTTACTCAATTATTTTCTCATTATTCGCAAAAATGGAACAATCAAGTACAGGGTCTCTCGGTCGCCTTTTGTGCGTCTATTAAGACGAGACAGCCTTGGGAATAATACGAATCAAAAGAAGGCACATGAAAAAGGTTAGCGGGGCACGCGCCCTTCTTTTGACTTCAAGCAGACATTTAGACAGAGCGTAGACAAGAATCCTGTGCAGTGCGATCGCACGATGGGCTCGGTGATCCTTATTGGATCTATGGATTTGAAGGCTTTGCTCCTTTAGGGTTAGAAATACCGATTTGATAGACAGCCACATCTGCTGGATCCAATGACTGCGATCGCCCGCAACAGTGAATCAGACCGACTGCTGCAATCGAAAGTGAATCTGAATGTGAAAAGGCTGAGAGTCTTAGGTCTACTCATTTTTTTCTTTTGAGCGAGAGCGGGAGAGAGCGGTAGGAGCGTGATGCGATACGTTCTTTTGTTTGATTCACTGGAACACGCTGTGTGTGCCATCATATACCATAACGAACGAACGGCGCGGCGCTTTTCATTGCAATTCATTCTGCGTGATTTTACGTCGAGTTTTGATTACGTTTTTCAATAAAAACGTTTATTCATCGGCATCGAAATCGAAACGCATCGACATCGTCGTCGTCGTCGTCATCGGCATTGCACAATGTGGCGAACGAAGGCGAAAGGAGTAAGAAGATTAAGCATTGAATTTTTCGAGTATACCCAAACATTGCGACCGTTCAAAACCAGATTTTTAGACTTCATTCTTCCACCGAGATATGATCCTTCCAATGTGCCAGCCGACTCGGCACGGCATTTTTCCTTGATCACTCTGATGCCTAATGACATCGAGAGCACAGCGCATATATTGTCAACCATATCGAATTGTTGCAACAACTTCATCGAATCATTTTGAATCATCGTATATTGACAATTTTAACAAATTGTTGCAGACGCCTCAATCATTTTATCGGCACGTTGTCCTTTTGCCATTGTTGTCCTATATGGCCATTAGACAATTTCCCATTTTGAAGAATTTCATCCGATATTTGAATCCCATTTTTACCACAAAATTTTGATCCATTTGATCACCATTTTGATCCCATTTTGATCCCATTTTGATCTTGCATTTTGATCCCATTTTGATCCCATTTTGATCCCATTTTGATCCCATTTTGATCCCATTTTGATCCCATTTTGATCCCATTTTGATCCCATTTTGATCCCATTTTGATCTCATTTTCCCATTTTGATCCCATTTTGATCCCATTTTGATCCTCAGAATGATGAGAATCGTTGGCATGTTCAATAATTATTGCAGCTTAATTACACATCTCCGCGTCATTTTAGCAAGGATTTCCATGGGATTTTTCTTTTTGAATTTAAAAAATATCATGAATGCCTAAAAAATTATATTTTTGCCATTTATGCGTAGATTTTGAAAACCAATATCTCATTTTGTTGGACAAGGAACCGAGATCAAATGAAAAATGCAAAAAAATTTATGATGATTTTTATGCTAAAAGAAATTTGTGATATTTTAAAAAAATTTTTTTTTTTAGGCTTAAAGTCCTCCAGAATCCTATTTTCTTAATTCCGATCTCATTAAATATGTAGAAAATATTTTATGAGGAGATTAATTTTCATTATGTAGATTTTAAGAATACATTTGTTGAAATCGGAGAGCACTGCCGAGTTATGCTCGAAAAGCTGAAATAACACCTTATATAAATTTTTTCCTCCAAAAATATCTTTTATTTAATAAATTAACATGTAAGGGTGTTATAGTCCAGGACCTGATTTCTAATCAGAATACCCACATTAGACACAATGTTTCATAGATTAATTTTTATATCAAGAGTTTTTAATGGCCATGACCATGCGGTTGCCCAAAGCTGAATACCGCTAAACTTTTGCTAAAAACAGAAAAAGTAGGGTTTTTAGCTGAAAAATACCCTTCACATGCCACACATTTTCCAATTATTGTTTAATTATAACGAGGTTAAATATAAGCCAAATTCATATATTCATTGAAATAATTGGAAAAATTCCGATTTGGAGGCAGTTTAGAGATTTTTGTGACAGACCCTAGTACTGGAGGTACCCTTAATAATGGACCGATCAAGAAAATGTTTGGAGAAGGTGTTTATGGCTACAAAGGAAGCATAAGTGCCAAATTTCATTCAAGTCCCATTTGAATTTCGGGTGGAAGAGACAATTTTCAAAAAACGCCCTTCTGCGACGCCCACTTTTCCAATTTTTGGAAATCTATTACTTGGCCTTAAATATGTTCAAATATCAAATTTCATCAAAATATCTTGAAAAACTTCGATTATAGAGCAGTTTTTGTGATTTTCGTAATAGACCCTAGTACTGGAGGTACCCCAAAAATTAGTCCGATCGAGTCCATTCTCGAACTTGTTGTTACTCATGTCCCCGTGAGTACGCTATACCAAATTTTGTCAAATAGCTCAACTCCTTCGATAAGAAAACTGTATACAAGACAGACGAGACAGACGGACCGGAAGCACAGTAGGATATCTGGGCACTAATCGATTCCTATTGATTGATGATCATGTTCTATACTCATTGGTTTGGTCAACTCACTGTACGCAAGTTCTCGACACAGAGTGTCGGAACCAATATAACTATATAGTTCAATAAAGGGTATAGGAGCATAGCGAATAAGCCTTCAGCTCTTTAAAATGATTAGACAAGGTAGATGCTATAAATTTGTGAAAAAGTTATTGGTCTATATAAAGGTTAATAAATTATTTTAATGGTACTTTATATTGATTAACGTTATATTCGACATAGGGTTAGGTGCTGTGAGGGTGGACTCCGAATATCTGCTGACGTGTAATGGTTAGCTTCTGGCAATTATTAAGCAGATGGTTCACAAATATTTTTTTGGGGCTTAGAAGGAAAAAGTCCATAAAAAAGGTGAATTTAAAAATCTGAAAAAATTAAAAAATATTTGTAACTGGATAAATATTTGATTGAATTATTTCAAATAATATCTGGATTTTAGTTGTCTTTTTCTTTTCTCCATAGACCGAATCGAATCCCCTGGACATGGCCGTTGGTTTCATATGTTCAATTCTTCTATCAAATTGTTTGAAAAAATCAAAAATTTCTTTAAAAAATAATTTTCTCTACTGTAAGGTCATTTTCCCCCGAGTCCGGGCTTTCTGAAGGGGCCCACAATTGGCAAGGGTATTTTGTTTTTTTTTTTTTTTTTTGGTCGCACATTTCTGTGAGGACCCCCGGAAAAATCCCCCGGGCCCCAAATTTCTGCTAAACAGGCCTGGTCATAGAGAAAACATTATAACTGCAGTGTAAGCATTCGTGGAGCACCTAGTAGAGCTCTACTCTAAATATGTCGACGGTAGCTCTACGTAGAGCTTTAGAATTGTAGAGACGGTCTTCAGCGTACACACAAAGACTCTAGACTCTACGTAAAAAACTCTATAGTGGATTGAGGCTTAACAGAAAGATCAATAAAATGATTGATATAAACTCCTAACTGCCCCATAAAACTTACAAAAAAAAATAAAAATACTTTGAAAATTCCACAGAGACGTCACCTCCGGATTGGCACGTTCAAGCATTTGAGATAAGGATTTTTATGGGTACATATCTAGTTTGATCATTTCTCTTCGCTAATCTTAAATTTTCTTATCAATAATTTTGAATGAAGGGCCACACAAAGTGTTAATGGTTCCATTTGAAAATGCATTGGGTCCGAACAAAATAGCCACAGGCGGCCATCTATCTCAACGCCATAGGGAGTTGCAAACTCCAGGCGAGCAATTGAATTTCTGCGGAAATTTTCAGTTCAAATGTAATTAAAACGAAACCAAAACAAAAAACAAAAACCCTCCGGTTCGCCACATTTCATTGTCACAAGACGAATTATTGTCATTATATATCATCATCAGTTGCAGTCGCATGGAGCATTCGTCGTATTCGTCGTCATCGTCATCGCCGTCTCCGCATAGACTGAAAATAGAGAGCAGATTGTTCACACCTTTGTCTACGCTTGCAGACATATCCTGCGGTGTGGCTAGAGAAAATCACATTATTTGTAAGCTAATAGAACCAAGTCACGTTTGATGACACTGGCGGAGTGCGAACCTCTGGGATTACAGCGTGTGCCTCTTGGCCAGTGAGCCACCTGCTGGCACGAGTCATGACATGTTTTTCCGAAGAGCAAGAGGCAAGAAAACCACAGAAAGCAAATCAAGCGCTCAAGCGCATATGAATGCCAACGTCTTACTTACGAGCAGACTGGCGGCAGTGTGCAGTCATCAATTGCAGTCCCAGCATACACTTGGATGAATGCGCCAAAGGAGTCGAACTGGAAAGGGGACTCTTGTATGATATGGTCATATAAATATTCGTCAATGTTCGCACAATGTTTAATTGCAAGAAGGTAGCCAATGTATGAATGCTTTACGCATGCGCAGTCCGTTAAATGTGACATACGCCTGATCGTCACCTGGTCGGGAATGCCTGCGAATATTTCAACAAATGCAAACGTATGGAAGCAGTTATAATCAAAGACGCTTTCGATTAAATTTTGGTTCATAGATTGCGGCCGTATATATCCGCAGTAATGTATCTATTTGCCATTCTGATCTGCTGAGAAGAATGTCTATTAGATACATTACTACGGACGCGACAAGAACGTTACTTTGTCTGGATATGCCCACATACTTCTTCTTCTAGTAACAGACTTCCCTTGATATAGTCCGAAAGCAGTCTTGGAATATTTTTGGAATCAATCAGTTCCACCATCGAATCGTAATTAAAATCGTATGAAAACAGAAAGTCAGAATAAATCCGTCCTTACACCCTCGTGCCACAAACAATAGCTCTCCAGGTGCAATGGAATTAAGCGAAGAAATCTGCATATGTCTCGACATACTCGACTGCGTTTCCAAGTGCGTTAAGACCACGCACGCACGCATGTGTGCGAATGTCAAAAGGCGCATCCATTATCCCGTGGACAACAGCGAATTATTGTCACCATGCTGTTGCTGTTTTTGTTGTTGCTGTTGTTGATATCCGCGCGATTTGATTCGGTGAAGTCGAATGATATCTCCGAGTTTCGATTATCTCTGTTCAAGTGATCGATCACATTTGGGCGTTAGTCCGGCGTAAACAATCCGTTAAAGAGACTGTGTGCAATACAGTAATCCATCAATCAGAGTGGGCTCGGGCTCGTGTGATATATCGCCGGCGATTGTGATACTTGAGCATGCATTGAGAACAATCACGCCGTGGGAGTTTTCGTTCGTATTTTCATTCAAATACTTTCTTCGGGTACTCATGATCTCACACGTTTTTCCTTATTATCTAGAAACGCATACCCAGCGGAAAATTATCTCCTGCATGACAATGTCATCAGTGATTTCATCGATGACATATAGGTGACATTGTCATGCATGAATCTTGGAGGACATGTCATCGTGGAGGGATGCCCAGCGGAAAATTATCTCCTGCATGACAATGTCATCAGTGATGTCATCGATGACATATAGGTGACATTGTCATGCATGAATCTTGGAGGACATGTCATCGTGGAGGGATGCCCAGCGAAAAATTATCTCCTGCATGACAATGTCATCAGTGATGTCATCGATGACATATAGGTGACATTGTCATGCATGAAATCTTGGAGGACATGTCATCGTGAGGGATGCCCAGCGGAAAATTATCTCCTGCATGACAATGTCATCAGTGATGTCATCGATGACATATAGGTGACATTGTCATGCATGAAATCTTGGAAGACATGTCATCGTTGAGGGATGCCCAGCGGAAAATTATCTCCTGCATGACAATGTCATCAGTGATGTCATCGATGACATATAGGTGACATTGTCATGCATGAAATCTTGGAGGACATGTCATCGTTGAGGGATGCCCAGCGGAAAATTATCTCTGCCTGCATCAGTGATATCATCGATGACATATAGGTGACATTATCATGTCATCGTGGAGGAATGATGTTCACGTGCTTGAATGTCATTGGCATTGAATTTTAAATAAGGTTTTAGCATGAAGTGGCGTAGATGATGAGAGCTCGACTCAGAAAGAGATTTTTATAAAATTTTCGAAATATTCAAAATGAGCGCAAAGAAGACAGAGAGAGTTATCAAACTGGTTTCTATAAATTGTCATTTAAAGAAAAAAAGCACTCTCTAGCATGACATTGTCACCGGTGAATTCACTGTCATCCAACCCCTGTACAAAAGTCATACAAAGTGTCATATGAATTGTCATGCATACCGGATCCAAAGTCACCGTGACATTTGCCGCTGGGAATATTCATTCATAGCACGTGCCTTCCTCTCAAACCCCGATCGGCAGATCAATTAAACCTTTCGACAATTTAACTGTAAGTACTAAAATAAAATAAATTTGAAATTGTCGCCACGTACACGTCCAGGTGTATGGATGCGTGCATCCATGTTGACGCCGAGCTGCAATGCCTCTATGCACGTACCACACAGCCTCCTGTAATTTTATGCTGGCAGATGGCTTACAGCCCGATGTCTTTGCCACTTGGTTACAAAATTGTAAGTCACAACCAAGAATTAAAGTCGTTTGGATATTCTTGGTCGTTTTTTTCTTTTCTTTTTCTTTCGTTTGCTTCCACCTGTTGCCACAGTTGACAGCAATTCGAATAAAGTTGACAACGACGCGATGAGTTTTTTTCGTTTACTTACTCAAATCGAATATTAACTGCCAATGCCGATCATACTTGGTTATTACATTAATCCAATATGATAAATGAAAACAAGATTCGCACAAAACTAATACATATACCCTGCTTACAATGGGCATAAAACGAAAAAAAATCAAATAAAAAAACAACTCCGACTTGAATCGTCAATAAAGGCAATTATTAAGCCAAAACGATTATGTATGAGAGACATTCTTATGACATTCTTATTAATCCAATTAAATGGAATATTTGTCGTAGGTCAGTCGGAAAGTTCTTATTTTCATTCTCATGGAATTAAGTATTTATTTATAAAATGCGGGATCTTGAGTGAACGTGAATCGGAACGTGAGGAAAGTCAAGATTGAGAGACAAAAACAAGGCAAGCCTCAACTTTGCCACCCGTAAGAATGAACGTCTCCATATAAATGTGTATACGAGTATCTTATCAACATTAAAATTAATCCAGATACGCGCTTCAATTAAGTTAAGATTCTCTTCGATGGATTCTTTTAGGCGATGGATTCTTTTGTCCGCCTAACTTTCGATTGCGCTGCATGGTGCTAATCAATGTGTGTGGAAAGGATTTTGTTTTTATTGCTGCTTAAAATGATGAGATTTTTGTCATCGATTATCTGAATTATGGAACAACCTGAAAGCCTTATTATGAGAAGATATAAGATATCGAAAATGTAGTCGCTTCAGTTGGTGCTTTAAGAGAACCAAAGAGCATGCCCATGTCAAAGCTATCATTATTAAGATTATTTGAGGCGATTTAAAAGTAAAAAGAAAAAAAGGAAAAACATTCACACATTTCTTTTGTGTCAATTTAAATGCAATTTAAACTCCCAGCGGAAGAAATTTCCAAGAAAGTTAATGCGATGAAATGTTCGCTATATAATTTCCAAAAAAAAAAAAAAAAAATTCTGATCAATTTGGAGGTCCTTAGTTGCGATCGATCGTTGGCAAAAGGCCTTGAGGTATCGCGCGGCGAATTTAAACAAGCCATACACGTGCTAAGAATGTTTCATTATCGTCATCTTTAAGAAGTACTTGGCATCGGTTAACCACTTAATGTAATGCATTTTTTTTTTTGTGAGACCATTGATTATGAGTTGGTTTGCCTGCCTGGTGCATGGTGTCTGCTCGCTCGACTGGCTTTTAATCAAAGAGTGCTGCACATGCGCATTAGACTCACTGCATGAAAGCACAAATTTGTACCTTAGTGGGAACACCTAAAGTGTTTGCTGCGTGTATCATTAACAAATGATATTGAATGGTCGTTTCTTTCTCTCTTTCTCTCTCCCTTTTTCTTTGCAGTGACGTAACGTAATTGGTGTAATTGTCAACGCTCGTGGCTATAGGAACCGGAATTGCGGGTTATTGGTGTGAAGCTGTGAAAGGCAGGAGCATTTTTCAGGGAGCTTCATAAAAATGCGATTATTTTTTTAAAAGGACGACTATCTAACATTATCAAATACAGCAAAGAGAAATCAATAGAACAACTAATTGTGAAATCGTAATATTTTTCTTCTCCAAAATGGCCCTCAATGACATGTCAAAATTCGAATTTATTACGAATTTCATTAAATTCAAGTCCGCCGCATTCATCGATAGAATGTCTGACAACAGTAAAAATTAGCATCGAACTATGTCAGAAATTGCAATGAGCATTTTGCGTGAATGACAATAAAAAAAAAAGGGAGCGTCAAAATGAGCGGAAGGTACCTACCTCCAATCAAACCAAAGCGAAAATCCGTAAATCACATTCACGCAAACCACGAGGAAAACACACAAAAATTGCCCTTAATTAATGAAAATTGCGATTTGTGCGGTGCATACAACACACAAATGCTTAGAGGTCGTTAAGGGCCAAATCACTAACGTTATTTATGAGGCACGATTCGACTCGATCCGATGCACAACGAAAATAAAAATAACAAACAAAAAAAACTGGCCTACGATTTTGTGGGCTCCGCGTCAAGATGAATACAAATAAAAGAGGATCTAGAACAAAGCTAATGACCACGTGATAATGACTTTTGTTAATGTGGACGCGTGCCATAAGGATGGTAATTTCAAGAGATTCTGTATGCTGGCTAGAAAATCGGTGTCTTCGGAAATGTCTTTCATAAAAAAGAAAACACAAAACCAGGGTGAAAACTGCACGGATCGAGTCCATAGCTCAAAACACCATTTAGAAAACACCGAACTGCCCATAACCTGAAGAAGCAGACAGGATCTGATAGTAATCCATACGGAGTAATAATAAACCTTCCTTCAACTGACTGACTCTATTTGCCCTTCATCTGGCCATGCCCTATTTAGGGCAGGGCAAGGCAATAAAAATAGGTAAGAAATTACCAATTTTGAACTATTTTGCTGAATATTGATTCTGATTAACTATTTTTATAGTTGATGAATACAGGAGAATTTGCTGACTAGTAGAATGACGTAAAAATGTGAAGGAAATTAGATGTCAGGGATGAAGAAATGAGTAAAAAATAAACCGACCGAAAACGAATTAATAAGCAAAAAAACTAATCTAAGAATCGAGGATGAAAACCAGTGGATAGATAGAAAATGGAGTAAAGAAATTCAAAACATGTGGTTAAACACGCTAGGATTAAAGAAATTTTGAATATTCAGATATGATTCCATAATATAAAATCAGCTATCAAAAAACCCAGTTAGTTAAACGTTAGCTGATCTAAAAGGGTTAAAGAGAAATGGAATCACTGTTTATAGTCAAGTTTGGGATTTGAAGAGGATTCTTGTAAGCTATTCTCCTAAGACTTCGGGTTAAAAAATGGACTTACTAATCGACGAATGATCAAAATAGGATTGAGAATGGAGTATAGATTAGATGTGGCTGGAACCACCAAAAAAGAGACTTCTGAAAAGGCAAACTCATATGCTATCCTTTCCTGTGTCTAATCAGAAGCCCTTTCACGCGTTCCTTTTCTTGGGAACTGCATTGTACAATACACATCCATCTAGGGGTGCGTTTTCTTTTTATTGACGCTCTCAACTAAACAATTAAATAAATAAGAACTGTCTTCCTTTAAATTCCCGAAACTTCCCACAGAGAGTTGAGAAGTTGTGTCGAATGAAAGGAATGTTATTGCACAGTTTGAGCATTTAGCGATTAAGGATATTAGCGCCTATTTAAAATGTTTTAACGCACTTTAGATCTAATTGGCGTTCAACACGCCATCAAGTTCACGTGGGAAAATTAGAGCAATCAATTAATCCCGGCGTATTGTGGCGTAGTTCTCGAACACACATTCGAAGGAATGAGATTGCCTTTTTTGTTCTGTTCTTGAGTGTCCACGATCTTATCATTCTCGGTTAATGCGAAGGTGTGTTCAGACGGTTTCGTAATGAAGCGGCACCCAATGCCGGCTTACTGGCTATCTGCCTGGTTGTCTTGCTGTCTGTCCATCCCTTTGGGTGTGTGTGGGAAGTTGTTGAACAGGCTTGGAGTCATAAATTTCATCAGTTTCTGTTTCACGAATATCGTCTCGTGTCAATTGGACATGCGAACGTCTGGGTAGAATGAAAATCCCTACATACATGTATCCGATTACTTAGAACGTTGGAAATCGAGTCAACATGGCATTAAAGAACTCTTTCTCAGAGACAATAACAATCGATTTTATAATTTTATAGCGATAATATGCTAAGCTCCGGAGGTGCCTGAAGATACTTCCAGTTTCGATATAAAAGCAACAAGTGCAAGGAAGTATCTTCTTAGTCGTGTCACTTCATCCAAAAGGAACGCAGGTATGCTTGGTCGAAAAAGTTTCCTCACCATTCTATATGTGTTTCTTTCATCGGTTTTTATCGGTCGAGTGCTGAGTGATCAAATTTTAAATATAACACAAAAGAATTTCGACGATGAACTACCATTACCCGGGTCCGATAAAGAGCTGTCCGATTTAGTTATTACGACAGCTTTGGGAAAAATTCGAGGAACCTTACTACCATCACAGTCGGGTCGAAATTTCTACGCATTTCGGGGCATTCCTTATGCAAAGCCACCGATTGGTCGTTTACGTTTTAAGGCACCAGAGCCAGTTGATCAATGGTTTGATACATTCGATGCAACCTTCGATGGACCCAAGTGCCCGCAACCGAGCCTGTTCAGTGAAGATGTATCCGAAGATTGTCTGCGATTGAATATCTATACGCGTGAACTTCCCAGTGAATTGAATCCAAATATCAAGCGTCCAGTTATAGTTCTAATACATCCAGGCGGGTTTTACTCACTCTCGGGACAGAGTAAAAATTTCGCTGGACCACAATACTTTATGGACCGCAGTATTGTACTTGTGACTTTCAACTACCGTCTGGGTTCTTTGGGATTCCTGAGTACTGGGACGAAAGAAGCACCGGGGAATTATGGTCTTAAAGATCAGGTTTTGCTGCTTCGATGGCTTAAATTGCATATATCCCGTTTTGGCGGCGACCAGAGTTCAATTACTCTTTTGGGTTACGGTGCGGGAGCACAGAGTGTAACGCTGCATATGGTCTCACCAATGAGTCGGAATCTATTTCACAAAGCAATCGTAATGAGTGGAGCAGCAACGGGCCAATGGGAGATACCAAAAGATCAGCTGAACTTGGCCCAACGGCAAGCGAGGTTGCTTTCGTGCCCTGAAAAGAATATTACACAAATGATGACTTGTCTGAACTCGGTATGTATAAAACTTTATTGTACATTCGGATTTACTGTGATTGGAGAAATATTCCCACAGAAACATTATCTGGAATATGCGAACACATTGCATCGAATGTTCGAGTTTGCTCGAAGTAATCCACTCCTGCTTTGGAAACCTGTTGTCGAAGAGGACTATGGGCAAGAACGATTTTTGACCGACGATCCTGTTAAGCTATATCAAAATGGGAATTTCTCAAAGATACCAATTATCACGGGCATGACAAAAGACGAGTTCGTTGGACCAGCCTTATGTAAGATTGTTTGACAAGGCCTTATCATGACAATACATCTTTATTAACCTAAATATTTTCATATAAATTAATTTCCAGCTATACTACAAAATGACCAATACCTAAATGAGTTCCAAAATAACTTCGAAACCCTAGCACCCATATGCTTTCTTTATAACAGCAGTAATCCTCGTGTCAATAACATTACAACCGACCTACGAAAACTGTACTTTCAACGACAGGCCAATCGAAAAGAATACATCTCGGGACGCTCTATCACAGGTAGTCGAACTTTCGTAATAATTTCTGAACAGGGTTAGATACATAGGCATATCTCTCTTCGTAGCTCTTCTCGGACGCATTGACTGGTTTCGCTGTCCATCGTTTCGTACATCTCGTGGCACGTGTGACCAAAGTCTACTACTATCGCTTTGGCTATCAGGGCGCCAGAAGTCACCTTGAGTTCCCTGGAAACGCTCCATACGGAGTCGTACACCACGATGACCTTATGTATCTATTTGTGGAGCCATCTGTAAGTCGTATGCTTACCGACGATGACAAAGACTTTAAAATGGTCGAGATTATGACACGAATGTTCACTGCCTTCGCGTACAAAGGGTAAGTCGTCTCAATTGTCCCAACCCCATCGAATTGAAGTTTTTGTCATTATCTTTCTCTTAATAGCGATCCCAATAAGCAGAGTGATGAGAAGCTACGAAATATTCGCTGGCGTGCATTCAGCTTTAAAAAGGAGCATTATCTGGATATCGGTGATAATATTGTCATGCGCGAAGGTCAAAACACTCAACGGTACACGACTTGGAAGCGCTTATTTCCACTCAGTTGGCGTCGTCAGAGCAGAGTTGATCTAGACTATGATAATTTGTAAACTACTGACATGCAATTTGCCGAGACAGTCTCCTCGGTGTTCCCCTTCGAATGTATCGCATCGTAATTTCTTTCCAGTTTTTTTTTTTTTAATTTTGAATATCTAATTTGTTTATTCACCCACAATAAAATAAATTTTGAATGCAATTGGAATATACCGAAGCCAGCTCGCCCATCATCATTGTGATCGTACCCTTTGTCAGCAATTTTTACAGTCAATTGGTCTATCTTAGTTGGATATTCCTATTGCGTGCCACGTGCTGCGGACCAAAGAACACTGAGAAAAAATGTTTCTTGAAAATTATATTATTTCGATTTATTTCGCGGCTGGAAAACATTGCCCTTGACATAAGGTATCGCATGTTAAAATTATGCAGAAAGTTGCCCGGACACCCTGTATGTCACTCTCATAGATATTGCGCGGGATGTTTCGCGCCAGTTAGAAAGAGATGTTACTCGGCAGGCAAAAAAAGAGCGAGAGAGAAATACTTTTGGTGAGTACCTAAGTGAAAAATGCTCATTTTGGTGGGTACCCAAGACCGTGTTGAAAAGATCCAAAATGGAAACGGCTCCTGAGTGACATATATAGTTATATATGGTCCGATGGCTGATTTAAAACAAGCCATGGTGGGGTTCGTGGGGACATGGATACAGATACAGAAGAAGTCTTCACGGCGATGACAATATCACATCTCTTGTTCTCTCTGTTCGTCTTCGACTTAACTGTACTGTTGTCCTACCCGACTGACCTGAGATCATTTTCTCAATCCCCTTTGAATTCCCACATTTCGAGGGGGCTTGAACCCCCAAAATCACCCTCCGAATACGCTCATAGTTCCCTTTGATGGTATTCGTCCCTAAAACAAATTTCCAATCATTATTTCCCTCCAAATGCAAAACTACCCGAGGAAAGGCAATTTTTTTCAAAAAATTCCTACAATTCTCACTGAATTCATGATTTCGGAAACGTATATAAAGCCATGAATTGAAGAAATTCTCAGTCATCTGAGTAGAGCTGGAGCACTATCGGGGGGTAAATTTTAAAATTTAAACACCGTCATCATCATCACCATCATACCATCAACACCATCATCATCACCAACCTCACCATCATCATCACCGACCTCACCATCATCATCAACAGTATAATCACCATCAACACCATCTTCATCACCAACCCCACCATCATCACCAACCTCACCATCATCACCATCACACCATCAACATCATCAACACATCAACACATCATCACCATCATCCTCACCAACATCATCACCGACCTCACCATTATCATCACCATCAACATCATCACCAACCTCACCATCTTCATCAACAGTATCATCACCATCATCACCAAGCTTACCATCATCATCGATAATTTCGATTATCGATAATTTTGACAATCGATAATTTTGATAATCGAAAGATAAATTTTCGAGTGCCACGGGGACGGGAAAATAATCTATCTATCTACTTTACTACTAAATGTTAAAACGACTTTCTCAGGTATGTTAATATTTTTATTTTCGGATTCGCTTAGTCCTAAAACGAAAAAAAATTTTAAATGAACATTGGCAAATCTACACATGTCCTAAACATAAATTACAAGCTATGCTTATTCTAATCAAAGTATTAAGAAATAAGCCATGGTCTGGCTAGACTTTACTGTGCACGCCGAAGATATAAACTGGTCAAATCTAGCCAGAGCCGTTGCAATATCTAGTTAAAATTTGTAACCGGGAGAGGAGTAATTCTTTTCAGTGTACTTTATTTCGAATCCCATATGGCGCAACAAATGCACCCATCATCGATAGCTTCCAGTGAAGCCACTTTATGACTAGCAACCTATATTTAATGTTCTTATCGGAGAATTTGTTTGGTTACGCTTCAGTTGCTCTCGAGGAGTACTTTGTGAAGAAGACACTGTACATGATTGCCGATGGCTAACAGGACTCTCGCACTCGATGTTCTCATTAGCATTCTCATCGTGATGCATTTCGTTGCGATTCCAATTGGCATGTGCTTTAAACTGTCAGACTATCATCTACACACATAAAGTGATCGATGAGTCATCCTTTTTCCTTTGGTTGCTGTTCCACTATCCTGTGAGGACATTCTGTCTGTCGCATGTCGGCACACTCTTTCAAGGGTGGGTGTAGGTATTTTATGCAAATGTAAAATTTTATTTTGAAAATGACTTTGACGAGGCTGCATTCCCGACCGCACATATCTGTTGTAATTTTGATCGTTTCCACTTTATTTTTAATTGTGGTGTCACACTTGGCATTCGGCAGTGAATTTAATTTTATGCATGGCTATATATCGACATATGGTGTTTCCGAATAAAATTTGGAATTATTTTTAAATTTTTTATTTTTGTTTTTCGCATTACGATGGGTGAAAGGCGTAAAGGCCATTGAGATTGATTGTTTTGATACTCTCGTTCAGGCATTGACTTGTCTTCTTTCCATGACAGTTTTCCTTTGCTATTGTTTTTTGTTTTTTTCCTCACCCAACTTTCCGATGAGCTTCAACTGACTACGCAGAATTTCCTCTGATTTCACTCTTTTCAGTGCAAAAAAATATTTTTTTTGCAACAATTTTCATGGAAATCAAGAAAGTCGATTTGCCTGAAATGAAAAAAAAAAATAAAAAATAAATAAATGCTCGGCACAGGTCATCATCGTCGTCAACTCTTTGGTTGGACTCAACAACATTTGAATTGAGTTGTACTTTTGGTGACTTTATACGCTAGTCGCTTGCATCAGATAACTCCCTACGGTGTTGAGTGTCGGGTTGGTATTTTATTACGAAATTTATTGAATGCCTCGATCGTGTGCATGCGAAGCTCCAAAAATAAGAAAAAACATTATTATTGTTGTTGTTTTCTCCGCACTTTGTTCCTTTATGCTTACGCTCTCTTCAATTGACTGATTGAAATCACGTCAAACGGTGAGCCGCATGAGTCTCACGTTCGAAGAGTAAATAACTTCTTGCCCGATCGCGAGCGCAACGTGTTCGAATACATGCATGATGTTGTTGTTATTGTTGTTGTTAGAAACGTCTGCGAATGGTAGCCACAGCATAGGTGCGCGCGCGTCATTGTAATTACTGTCTGCGGTGACTGTGGGGCTCCGACTTTAAGACTTTGTTATGGCACCAGCCAGTCTCCCAATGCTTTTGAGGCGTCGTAAAAATGCGTCTCCCCGTTTGACTTGGTGTGCCTGGCCGAGCTCAGCTGGATTTCTATTTTAGCAAATATCGCGATCGTAGCAAGCAACAAATAGACGACTATGATCACAATGGTGATGCGAGCTGTCCTTACGGCATGTGCGTCCTCACAACATAGACTCTGCGAGTAACTTGACCGCAGAAAGGCATTACACACAATTTTTCGAAGAGTTCCGACGGTTTACGGTTAGAATGCCTCGATCGATCGATGCGGTGCGAGGTTCGTAGTTTTGTCTCCTCTCGTGCAACAAAAAGGCCACTCAATCGATTCGCCTTTTCGTCGAACTGGCCCAGCAAGTTCCTCTGTCAAAAGTTTTAATAAAGTTGCTTCGAATGGATTTCGCGAAAATCGGATCATTGGTATGCAGCGCGATCACAGAGAGCATAAATTACAATTGCTCCGAAATTCCGCTCGCTCTTCTTGAGTGGCTTTTTTTTTTATATAAGAATGTTGTCCGTCTTAACAGTGCTTGTAGAAGAGAGAGAGAGAGAGAGAGAGAGAGAGAGAGAGAGAGAGAGAGAAGAGAGAGAGAAGAGAGAGAGAGAGAGAGAGAGAGAGAGAGAGAGAGAGAGAGAGAGAGAGAGAGAGAGAGAGAGAGAGAGAGAGAGAGAGAGAGAGAGAGAGAGAGAGAGAGAGAGAGAGAGAGAGAGAGAGAGAGAGAGAGGAGAGAGAAAGAGAGAGAGAGAGAGAAGAGAGAGAGAGGAGAAGAGAGAGAGAGAGAGAGAGAGAGAGAGAGAGAGAGAGAGAGAGAGAGAGGAGAGGAAGAGATAGAGAGGTGGGGGAGGGGGAATTTCTAAAGCCGGGCTTTCTGAAGGGACCCACAATTGGCAAGGGATTTTTTTTTTTGGTCGCACATTTCTGTTAGGACCCCGAAAAAAATCCCCCGTGCCCCAAATTTCTCTCAATACCTACCTATCTTCCCTGAAAATTCCCATCCTTAATTAGCGAAATATTTCTCACCGCAATTAACGCGAAGCGATTTTCCACTAATCCAAGCCATCAAACAAGTGCGCCACACTCGAACGATTCTCTTCGATCAAACAACGAAACGAATGAAACGGAAACGCTTTCGCATAACCGTTTTTGTGCTGGTAGCAATGTCAAGGACTCATCATCAATAGAGCACAATGGGCCGAATGAGTTTATTGATGTCCTCCTGATGTAAAAATCCCAAACGAACGTAAAAGGGCAAAAAAAAAAAACAAAAATCACACCACCCTCCTCCAATGGAAGAGGAAAAGAATGAAGAGGACAAAAAAGAAGAAAGAAAGAAAAAAAAACGTATGTTACCCATCAAATGCACATTGACTTGATTTTCCAAGTGTGTCCTCTGCGATGACGATTTGTTCGAGAGGAGTGAGCGCAAAGCGCTTCGATGGCAAACGTTAAGGCCGCTTCCCAGTTTTCGATGTCGTCGACGATTATGAAGCTCTAATGAGCTGAAATGCCAAAATGATGATTTGTCGCTTAAACGTTTCCACGCTAATGAAACCGACGATTAGAGACAACACCGGGTGTCGAATGAGGAGCGAGCGGTCATGTCCCTTGTTTTCATCACTGTCGTTGTCTTTCTTCTCTTCCCTTTCGTGTTTACCCTATGTTTTTTTGCCTTGCCTTGCCTTGCCTTTCCTTTCCTCTCCTTTTTTTATGCAACCAACTCGGGAAAATGAATCTCAAATGGGAAGTTTCGGTGGATTGTTGCCAGTAATGGAGCGTTGTTGACATCCCTTTTGTCTCTCTGAATTTGAGAAGCGTTGTTGTTCGTTGTTTACTGTTGTTTTGCTCGTGTTTCGTATGGCTTTCGGGTAAATATCGACGGAATTGCAACAATGGCTGGAATACAGTTTCATCGCTCCTTTGACAGCATCCCTGATGTGGCGCGGTGGTCGTGCTTCACCATTGTCGTTCGGCAGCTGGCTCTCAAAGGAGCAAACTGATTAAAGAGAGTACGTTTGGTTTGCCCATGAACGAAATGAGGAAATAATGCATCAATGCATCATATCGCAAAAGAACCAAAACAAAGATGGCTAGACATTTTGAAAAGGGACCTTCAAGCAACTGATCTAAGAATCGAGGATGCAGTGGATAGAAGAAAATGGTATAAGCCGGGAAAGAACAGGCTAGAAAAATAACAAGAAGAAGAAGAAGAAGATGTGTTATAGTCCTAGCCCAAAATGGGTCTGTGGTCAGAAGAGTAGCTTATGTCGAAGTGTTCCAAATTTAAATATCGATGAAGCTTTCTATCATATTGTCATCGCCTCCTTTTAAGAAACTCATTACCAGGGCTCCGAAAAAATAGCCTAAAAATGACTTTCAATGCGTTAAAACCCATGAAAAAAAATACTGGCAAAGTCCCCAAGCTCATTCCACGGAAAAATTCCCTTAAGGTCTTTATTTTATGGTTTGAAGCTCATTAAAAATAATTTATTTTGAAGGATTTTCTTCGTATTTATTGCAATTAAAAATTCAATACAGGAAAATATCAATGAAATAGTCAGAAAATGATATTTTTGGCATTTCTCAAAGATTTGAAGAACATTTTTTACCATTTTTAGGGAATTTTTTCCGACCCCTACTTCCAACCAATCCGGAAAGAAAACATTTTTCACAAAAATTTAGTGTTACTTAAAATAAAAGACGGAAAATTGCGAAATTCTCAGAGCAATAATTTTCAACTTAATCTCCTTTTCCATATGACCACAGAACTGCTCAATCTTCTTCTTGCGTGTTTAACTATCCCGGTCTATCCCGGGATACGCTAAACGCGAACAATTACTTCATTTTGTATCGTATCGGTTGCATCCTCCGTGGAAGGTCCTATAGCCTCGAGGTCCAATTTAACTGTGTCCATCCAACGCTGTTTCACTCGCACTTGCACTCGCACTCGATGTCTGTAACGATGTATTTGTAGTGTGTAGCCTTTCTTTGCCAAAGTCTCCTCATTTGCTCTCAGGACGTGTCCATACCAGCGTAGCCTTGCTTCCAGTGGCGGATTAGAGTGTCATGGGGCCCGGGGCTTATATAGTGATGGGGCCCCTGATGCTATATTTGGTGCAGTTTTTTTAAATATGGAATAGCTGCTAAAGTCAATTTTTATTAGAACAATATAAATTCTTTCAAAGGAATGAACCACAAAGGAAACATTTTATATATGAGCCCTTGATTTTGAAAGTGGTAAAAGTCAAAAATTTTATTAAGATATCATATAATTAAATTTTTTATTTCATAAAGTTTTTAATTTAAAAGCAATTTTACGGGAAACATTTTTTTTGAAATATTTTGATCATATTTTATTTGGACGCTCGGGGCCCGTTACCAGTTGGGGCCCGGGGCTATAGCCCCAGCTAGCCCTACCTTAATCCGGCACTGCTTGCTTCTCGCATTTTCCCAATAATTGGCGCAACTCCATACCGTCTACGGATGTCTACGTTTGGAACATGATCAAGACGAGTGAGTCCGGATATCCAGCGAAGCATCTTTGTTTCCATAACACTAACCTTTCTTTCTGCTACTTTCGTTGCTGGTAGACATTCGGTACTATATAAAGAGCGACTGGTCTGATGACTGTGCGGTAAATTTTGGATTTTAAGCGGTCGCTTATCTTTTTATCGCACATAACACCAGTCGTTGAACGCCACTTGAGCCAAGCCGCGGCGTTAACTCTCTCAGTAACTTCGCTAGTGATCGTCCCGTCAGCAGAAAGTGTCAACCCAAGATATTTAAATTTTTCCATCCTTGGTAGGTCAGTGTTATTTATTTTGATGGTCCCTGCTTCGAAATTTTCTGTTGTCATGTATTCTGCTCAATCTGGAATGAAATTTTATCCAATCAGACATACTTTTGATGAAATGCTAATTTCAATGATGGCATATGATGATGATATTTCCAAAAGGGGCACTTCCCTTGCTTTGATATTCGGTGCTATATTGAAGTGGGATCTCCATCTTTCTCCTCTCTCTCTCTCTCTCTCTCTCTCTCTCCCTCTTTGTTTTAATGAATTTCAAATACGTGCTTAAAGCCGCTAATACTGTTTAAACGACAAATTTGCCCATCACACCTACTCGTTCTGCCCATGCCTTTGCCTCTGCTCGGCCTTAATACAATAAAACCAACAAAGGAAAGCATCAAGCGTGAGAGAGCCTTCAGGCAAATAGAAGGCAGCCCATTACAACCTCCAACCTGTTCTTTGGGGAAAAAAGCAAAAAAAATAAAAATAAAAAAATTAAAAAATAAAATAAAATTTGGCTCAAACATCAAAAACAGTTGGAAATCCAGCGTTTAAGTCGAAGGCAATTGAAAAGTTGAGGAGCATTTTTGCTGCCGTAAATGATGAGGTCGCAACGTGGGAATTTCTCAAGATTGACATGCGGGTGTTTATATGGCAAATGACTGTATGGATGGATGGATGGAAGAACAATTGCGCGGTCGGGGATGTTTTCTTTTTTTTTTTTTGAACAATTAATGAAAATGTCTTGAGTGCGCCTTTTGATTGCGGCATCAATATTTGTAAATGAGAACAACAAGGAATGTGATTATCCGAATATCGAAGGTATCTTTTACTCCTGAGAACCAAGGTCACACATTCTGTTTGGATGTGTGATTAATAGATGCATTGCCTTTTGGCATTGTGCGTAAACAGTAGTTTTTTCTCTAATATATTTTGGAGTCCAGCAGTTCGTTTCTGGGGTCATTATGCACTTGTCATTGCCTTGTTTCGAAATAAGTTTGATGAGTTATTTTGATGTATTGAGTTAGGTTCTCGCTGTGGCGCTGCTGTGTGGCGCCGTTTCACAAATCGTTGGAAATCCATAAGGTCAGAAGGGAATTGTATCGAGGTCAGCTTTTGGGAATAGACAAAAAAACCAAAACCTTAAAAGCGATGCACTGAACCCGGTTTTGTGCTTAGTTGAGATCATTAGAAGATGCACAAATATTTTCTCAGGTGAGTCCGAACCACCAAATTGACAAGAATAATAGATTTATTCCCACAAAAATGGAGAGAGAAGATACGACGAATTTCTTTTGTCCGTTAATTTATCAATTTTTGACGTCCATTTGGATGGAATTCATGACGTCCGATTTCGATGAAAATTTATATATAGAATAAGTGAAAAATTCTGAAGAATTTTGGTACTACAACTTTTTCAAAAAACTTATTAAAACTAGTCCTTTTTGGACCAGTTTGGAACTAGACCCAAACTAGACTAGTTGTAATCAGTATTTTTAAAAATGTTAGCGTCAAAATTCTTAGACTTATTCATATATAAATTTTCATCGAATTCGGACGTCATGAATTTTTCGGATTTTTTTTTTAAATACTGATTACAACTAGTCTAGTTTGGGTCTAGTTCCAAACTGGTCCAAAAAGGACTAGTTGTAATAAGTTTTTTGCAAAAGTTTTAGTACCAAAATTCTAGTTTTATAAATTTTCATCGAAATCGACGTTGAATTTTCGGATTTTGTATGTCCAAAATCTCATCAAACTTCTGGACGTCCCAAATTTGATTTTTTGTTTAATGTTATAATTCTAAATAGTACCACTGTGGCAAATATAAGCGTCTAGTCCCAAAGCACTCTTTTCTCAAAGCTACGCCCTTGTCCAATGGTGCAAAATGAAAGAGATTTTAAATTTTTATATCGAATGTGACTAAATTAAATGTATAAAAGATGATTCTCATATCAATTCTCACTATCGATTTAAAATGAACAAAAAAATGAGGATAAAATTTCGCTTTGACCCTCGCAAAGGTAGGTACATGCGACCGAGATAATGTGCCACACGCGTCTCATCATGCAATTTGATCCATTACCATTCCATCTACGAAGAGGTCGAATTTTTTTTCAACAAAAAGTTGCACCTTTTTGGCAAAAAATTCAAGCATCTATCATATACACATCATCAATCATATCAGTACATGTTGTCGTTGAAAAAGACAACCCATGGCGGTCCTTATGCGTTCATTGTCAATACTTGGTTCAGAGTGCGTGACGCGTGCCTGACAGGGTGCCTCAGCGGTGAAATTTTGCTCAATAAAAATATAAAAAAAATATTTTATTAGAATATAAAATCGTTTGAGCTGAAAACTTGAAATTGTAATTTAAATTCCACAGCGGGACATTGTCTAAAATCCTTCTAAGAGGACTAAGACGGATTGTGGCCAAAGTACGATGGGGAATAATTTGACCAAAAAAAAAAAAAATTGAAAATAAAAATTAATAATTCCAACACCTCTGCTCCCTTTGGCTGATAGTATGTAGTTCCGAAAGAGCCCAACACAATTCTAATTGGAATAATGAGAAAATTGTTACGTCCGAACCTCGAACATCACGCACAAAATGCTATCAACACATCACAAAGGCGATGCATCAAAAAAGGACAACACGCAATCAATCGGTTTTGTATGGAATTCCTATCGCCACCCGCGGCATGGCCCATGAATACGCTGTGTTAATTAGAAAATTAACGTAGGCGGCGGAATGAGTAGCGAACCGAATACATCACGAAAAGCGTGCCATTGATACACACATACACACATACATATGTATGTGGCTGGCTAAATGAGAAGCATTAATGGAGTCGAATGGCAAAAGTCAATTGCAATTCGTAATAAAACTGCTGATAATATTCTAATTACTATTATAGCTCGAATGTAGTCAGTCACTCGATACGGGCATTCGGAATTGTAGGCGGGGCCCCCCAAATGTTGTGCTTGGAAACTTTATTCAAATGCTTTCGTTGTTGTTTGTTGTTGCTGTTGGTGTTAATTGAAATTTTTGTGGCAATGCGGCACACGCTAATTTGATAATACAGAAAATCTGGTAAATGTGCGATAAATACAATTGTGAATTTACGATATTAGCTAAGCGAGAATTTTTAATTTTTTGTTTTTTAAAAAATTTACAAATTATTTAGGCTTATGGACTGGATTCAGTAAAAGATGGAAATGTTAGATAATTAAGCCTTTGAAATTATTGAAGATAGTCGGTTAAAAAAGCACATTACAACAAAGGCATGGGCATATTAACAAGGGGCCATAACACTTAGACAATGAGTGACATACAAACGAGTTCAATTCTCGGAAGAGTGAACAAATTTGTTCATGTTACCGAGACTGTTCACACTAGCGAGAAAATTTTTTTACGTTTAATTTGCTTTATTTTTTTCAAATATGTACATAAATTTAATTCTAAGGTTCACCACAGTAGCGTACGAAGGGGGGTTGCAGGTAGACCCAGCACGAATCATATTTCAATGTTTGGGAAAGTATTTTTATTGAAAACTGACAAAAACTAAGTTCAATCGTCTCCGGATAGAGTAAACAAATTTGTTCAAGGCTTGTTCATGTTACCGGGCTTCACAAGAGACAGAATTTTTTTTAATGTTTATTTTGCTTTATTTTGTTCAAATATGTACACAAATTTACTTCTAAGGTTCACCAGGTAGGGAGCGAGGGGGAGCGGAGGGGCCAATTCCATGGCCAAATATTTTTAATGTTTGGGAAAGTATTTTTATTGAAGCCGGTTGGAGGACGCGGATTTCCTGCACTGTGGCGCCGAAATGTCTCGCTACGCAACTGGTTCACTCAACCAGGCTTGGAAAAAGGGGATTTCCCCGGGCCCACAATTGGCATGAGAATTTTGTTTTTTTTTTTTTTTTGGTCGCACATTTCTGTGAGGACCCCGGAAAAAAATTCCTCGGACCCCATATTTCTTCTTTTTTTTATTTGAAAAGTTCAGCTTTTTTTATAGATAGAGACGTTTGTTTCTAAGGGGCTCCCTCCTTAGGCTCTTCTAAGAAAATATTGGCGTCATTCGAGAATTCCATGTTATTTCAGAATCTTTTCCTTTCTCAATATTGAGCTTGAGTTTATGGGAGCCTTTTCTTCTTAGAAAACAAATGTTTCCCATATCATATAAAAACATGGTCGCTAGAATTATAATTTCTTTACGGGACCTAAAAAGCCTTACCGATCAACCCAAGATGTTCACTCTATCAGAGGATCACACTATCCAGACCCGACTGTATAACCTTCCACTTTGAATAACTCCCTCGAACGGGCCATCTACATTGAGCCGTATAAATCTATAAAAATTGTACCTTTCGAAAGACCGGAAGAAGGTAGTTTCACTCGATTTACACCTCTTTTAATTATTCCAACTCTGTAAGAAGCATATTCAACATTAATAACCGTTATGGAGTTGTTCCAATTATTCGGACAATTGCGGGAAGTAAGGCAAGGGTATGGACACGTCCTAAAAGTAAATGAGGACAGCTTGACAAAAAAGGGGCTCCATACTATAAATACAAGGTTGCAGACAACGAGGGTGTCCGAAAAAACATTGGAGGGACAGAATAAAATGGGACCTCGAGGCTCAGATGATGCAACCGACAGAAAAAAATGGACCCCGTTTTGTGGACCCTGTGGTAGGCCGGGACACTTGAAAACGGAAGAAGAATAGGAAGAGGTATGCCAGCATAGTCACATATATGTAAGACCGTGGCGAGAGTACCTGGAACCGCCAGACGAAGGAAAAATTGGAGATTCAATCAACTTCAAGATGGAGCTTTCAAACGTCAAATATCTTAAAGAATTTTGACATTGAATCAATGAAATTCTTCATAGATTTGGGAATTTAAGAGCCTAAGCAGGTGAGCTTAAAAAGTACCTTTTTAAGTGGGGCCTTGGCCGAAAAAATTTCACTTTTCCAAGAATTTTTTTTTTTTCTGATAAAGACAATTTTCAACACACGGCTTTTTGCTCACAAATATGTACCTCAAAGCTGCAATTTTTTCCCTGGAACAATCCCATTTAACCCTCATTCGATGGGTGGGTTTTTTTTTTTTTATTTCAAAAGAAATTCGTTGAGGAAATTCATTTAAAGTAAGTCATATTTTATGCTAAGTATCGTAGTTTAAGAATTGTTCAACTTTAACCTTTGGATATGCTGGTTTTCTCCTAGCCGGTGGTTAGACAGTTCCACGTATCAACTGCCCCAACGGAAGCGGGGCTCAATCGTATCAAGCGACTTGTAGCCGAACGACTGCTTCTTCGGCAGAGTTAAGTTTCACCTGATGAGCCCGCATCGTCTATTATTATTATTATTGTTTTTGCTCTTGTTGTTGTTGTTGTTGTTGTTGTCTAGTTCGGTTCAGTTAAATTAACAAATAGTAATAACGAATGTCAGCCGAAGTACCTACACCGAGAAGCGTTTCCTATGGAACGTGATGGCAATTAACAATGATACGCTGAAAGCACCACGCAATGGATGAAAGCCATTGGTAGGACACGTCGAAAAGACTTAAGGGTCATTACTTCAAGGGAGAAAAGGTGGAAAATTGTAAAAATTCAAAGAAATTGCAGTGTTTTTATTTATTTTTTTTTTTCCTGGTCAATTGTTATTGGTCCCGAAAGAGTTTGTCGCGCTTATCCAACCATTGACCCTGATGGATGCGTTGAGCATTCAAGATGCACTTAAAATTCAACATCTATGACAATGTTTCCCTAACAGTCCATGGGAAATATTTTCACACAAAAAAGAAGAAAAAAAAATTGTACGAATTATACGGGTTAATGGCAGCAATTAAGAATATTCACGGATGCCTTTTGTTCCCCCGTTTTTGCGTTTCTTATGGCTTCATTTCTTTTGGGAGTTTCGTGAAAAATTAACATGGCAGATAAAAAGTTTTCCTACATCAGCCGAAAACTTCTCGTGAGTGTGGTCAACAATCGGAAGGGTATGGAGTGAAGAGCTTCAGTGTGGTCTTAGCTTTTGATTGGAATTTTCCATTCTTATTTTTTTTACTAAAATTAATGATCATTTCTAATCAAATCACGAACAGGAAAATCAATTCACGCTGTCATTGCGAGAAGAGCCACCAATTAATCAATTATTGTGCGATTACTCCGATCACTGCTCCAATCAAATGGTCTGGGTCTTTTGTTAGGAAAATCTTTGGCGATATTTCGGAATGCGGTTCGTGTGTGGGTGCGATAAGCGCCAGCGACTTGACTTTTCTTGAGATTTGCCATCAATTCAAAGTATGCACCGAGAGAAAAAGGTAGTTAAATTAACTGAAAAATCAGGTTAAAATAACCGAGTTCACCGTTAATTGTTAGCTTATGTGTAGTAGCGGTCAATTCAACAGTACAAACACAGTCAATAAGGATATAACATGATACAAGAAAACAAGATAGCGCCACTTGAGAGAGGAAACGTCACAAACTACAAAATCGCGATTCGTTGTTGTTGTTTCCCATGTTCAACCGGCTTTTTACTTTTTTGAATAGCATGGGAAACAACAACAATTTCTCGCTCAGTGACGTCACAAACTCAATTTTCGGCTCTCAAAGAGAGCCTCAAAATAGCGGTACTGAAGTGGCGCTATCTTGTTTTCTTCTATCATGGATATAACTACCTGATGGTTGATATAACTGTCTCGCGGTTAAATCAACTGTCACCAGCGACTGGGAAAAAATAATTTATTTTTTGCTTTGACTTTTTTTTAATCTTCTTTTATTAATATTTTTTTTTTTTATTAATTATATATATTTTTTGTTTATTAATTTGTTTCTATTTAAATCTTTTTCTCTTTCATCTCTTTAAAATTTTCTCGCCTCGGCCGAGCCTTGAACCGCTGACCTCCACTTCGCTGGGCGAACGTCTTAACCCATTACGCTAAACGAACGAATTTAATTTGTTGGTCAAAATGCTCACTTGAGTTTATGGTTGCTCAAGCTTTGGGGAACGTGCTTAAGGAATTGTTTCACTCCCAAAATTTTTGCTTGAAAATGAACCATTAAAAAAAAAATTAATAAATTAAAATCTTAAAAATTTAGGAGAAAATTTTTGTCTTCCAAAACAACTACACTCTGAACAAAAAAAAAAACGTAATTAAAAAAAAATTTAGAAAAATTCCCGCCGCCAGCAGGGATAGAACCCCGAAGCTCACGACTGTCGAGTCACAGTTTAAACCACTGAGCTATCGAAACCTCCGGAGACGGTTGATCAGAATGCGAACTTATACGTCTAAGTGAACGAAAGCGAATTTGAACATAAAAAGTAACGGTTTTTCAACTGTTCATTTGACTGCCTTTTTCAGTGCATTTAACGCGGAATACAGTTTATTTGACCACTCTTACTTTAACTGTTCTAAGTAGTTGATTTAACTGTTGTTATTTCTCTCGGTGTGGACACTTCTATGGAAGGATAAATCCTTAGAGTGGAGAAGATTTAAAGGTTTTTTAATTGAAATTTAAAAGGAATCGACTGGCTGTAGCAGAGCAGCTCCTATCAGATGGTAAACATAAGTCTCTTTCTATTGATCAGGACATCTTGATAAGAGCAGGGCAGGATTATAGAATGGACCAGGTAAGCCATGGCCTAGAGGCTCCCACATTTTAGGGGCAACTGAGAGCTGTAACTATTAATAGTATCAACAGTGGTATTGCGTTCGGGAATACAGAATTTTTTTTATAGGAAAAAGGATGCCTAAGGACCCCCAAAATTTAAATCCGGCCCTGGGTAAGTGGAATAATTGATGGATAAAGAGTTACAAAAAAGAATTTTAAATCAAAAGAATACAAAGTTTGTACAGTTAAAGCTCCACAAAGCGTCTCAAGGGACCCGAAAATAATTTCGTTTTAGAGAGAATTCATTATGGTAAGCATGCAGGCCCTTAGAGAGAAATTTGGGGCCCAGGGGATTTTTTCAGAAATATGCCAATTGTCCGCCCCTTCAGAAAGCCCGGGAAAAACCCCCTTTTTCACCCCCCTCTCTACATGCCTGTAAGCATTGTCCGATCCAGAATTTACGCCACTATGGGCCGCTTCTATTACGGCAATAATGGGGTACGGTTTTCGTATATCTTTGCGAAATTACCGTCCCTCACAGTGCTGCTGTGGGTATTTTCCCCCAAAATCGGAGTCTGTGGTATGAGAAAAATGCCCAAAAAGTATTAAGCTTGGCTGCATTTCGAACTTCGTTTTTCATTTAAAATTTCAAAGAGAAAAACGGAGTCGAACCTGAGTCAAAACTGTTACCTAAAGGCCCTTAAAACAAGGTAAATTATTGGATCCCAAAAATCGCAAATCAACAATCAATTTTTCATGGTTTTTTCCATTAAAAAAAATCTTTCATGATAAATTGAATACCCCACTCTGAAAGTCCAGCTATTTTTCGAGGTCCAAAAAAAAAAAAAAAATACTAAAAATTCACGTCGATTCACGCTTGGTGGTCTGCCTTGCCTTTCAGCAATGAATAATTTCATAAAATGTTTTAAGGTTGTTGTCTTGTCTCCACACTAAAATTTTGGCCTATTTGTTATACAGTTTTGTACAATTTGACAAATGTTCGTGCCTTTGTTTTTACGATAATCCCTTAATGGGTCAGCTTTTTTTCATACCTACTAAATTATTGTCCATTTCAAAGACACGAAAATTCGGGAAAACATGAACAACATCTTCCACTTTCCCATTGCCATTTTAATTAAATTATTAAATTATCAATCTTCAACGAAAAAAAAAAATACCCAAACAAAACTCCTTCGGGGGTGAAGTACCAGACAACAACTACAATCACACACCACTTCGAATTCTCGCACGCACACAATCGCAAGTCTCCATGTCTATTCCGGCATTATCCGGCCAATCAGCGCAGCTCGCAAACGGCTTCGACTGGAAGGCTGGAAGCGGCTCACGAACACTGCGACAATTAAACACACTCGTATCGTTTTGTCATACCCAATAAGTTCCCGCGAACTTCTTCTTCCTCGGCTTCTTTTACCACTTCTTTCGCGATGAAGACGTGCGTGTAAAATCGCAATTAAATGCGGGTCCCATCGCTAATGTCTGTCGGTGCTGACTGCCGCTTGCCTGCTGTACGATAGATACCATTGTAGACGATACCATTTATTACTCCATACTATAATCGGTCGGTTGTAGGTTGTATTTGTAGGTGGAGCCAGTCCTATCCTATTGTATTGTTGGCGCAACTTCATAATTTCGTTAAGTACGTCGTTAAGTCGCATTGTCTTCGCTTTGCACTAACTTAAATTCGGCGCTTGATCAAGATGACGCGAAGCTGAAGCTGCAGCTGGAGCTGGAGGCGCGTGTGCTCGGCTCGGATTGTCAGATTTCGTAGCTCCATGCGGCAACAATGAATTTGAATGTCGCGACGCAAGATCGAAACTTCGCACCAAATCGTTTCGCTATTGTTTCGGGATTAAGTTTTATTGCACAAGCGAATTGAATTCGATTCGCCTCGATTCAAGTGCATCGGAAGTCACTTTTATATGTGTGTGCATTGTGTTCCAATTGAAAAAAGCAAAAAAAGAGAAAAGAGAAAAAAATAAAAAGGGAAAATACTGGTGGCTGTTGACATCGGATTTACCATGAAAAGTGTCACACATCAACGGGACAATTAGAAATTAAATAGAATGGAATATTCTCGTGTGATAATGATGATGATTTTGATTTGATGTTCTTTGATCGCACATTGTTGGATGTGAAAAAGAAAATAAAAAAAAGTGCCTCAACGTAAGGCGACAAACCACTCGGATTTCTGAAACATCCCCCGCCCCACAGGATTCAACCGTTGAACGCGGCGGATATTAATTAATTGAATTTGAAGTTCCAGTGCAGTTCCGGAGTTTATACATTCGTTTGATTAAATGGAATATGGTTGTGCTGTAAGTGTTGACAATTCACCAAAATTCGAAAGTGTTTGAAAATTTGTTCAGCGATGCCGTCGCAGCGCATTGGAAACGATGGATTCAGTCTGTATTCTCGTTTTCAAAGGAGGTCCTTGCCTTTCAAATATAATTTTTAATAGAATTTCAAAGAGTTTGGCAATGAATTTTCGATTTCTGACAAAAACATAAATGGATTTTAGATTGCCTAGAGAAATGTAGTCAGGGACGGACTGGGGGTCAAAGGGCCCACCGGGCGTTTGAAAAAAACCGGGCCCCATTATCTAAGAAACAAAACCTAATAGCTAAAAAACTGGTTAAAATGGGGTTTTAAAGTTTATCTGAAATAAACTTCATACATAAAAAAAAAAAAATAAAAAATTCCTTACCCAGATACAGCGCAGTGGGGGCCCATAGTCCCAGTCCACCCCTGAATGTAGTTACTAACTAGGGCCTAACTGGATTTTCCCGACTAAATAAATACAGCCTGGCGCTAGCGACCCAGAGAGAAAATTTGAGACAAACCTTTTTTTTATAATTCTCACTTAGTTTATATTCGTGGAAATTAAAAGGGTTCAATATGTTAGTTGATCGTCAGCTTTGCGCAGAGTCGATATCGTAACCAATGAGTGCGAACTAGATGAGGACTTTAACCCATACCCCGTCAAGGGGACGTGAAAATAAATCTTTATGTAAAACAAATTGATTGACATATGATCTAGGAAGCAGTCCGACGTAACCTCGGCTATGGCGCAATAGTTCCTCCAAACGGATGCAGTGCCACGGGCAGTCCTCGGCAGTCGTAGCGTGACATTTCGGCGCCCGAGCATGCATGGAAGAACAATAGGCGATATGCCGCCCCCGCCTAAATAAATGGAACTTTATAAACATTGAAATATGATTTAGACCCTCACTGCGCTACGCTCCTCAGCAAATAAAACCATTTATGTCACTCTCATAGATTTTGAGCGGAATATTTCGCGCCAATTAGAAAGAGATCTTACTCGGCAGGCAAAAAAAGAGCGAGAGATAAATACTTTTGGTGAGTACCTAAGTGAAAAATGCTCATTTTGGTGGGTACCCAAGACCGTGGTGGGTACCCAAGACCTGAGTGACATATATAGTTATATATGGCATTAACAAACTAGAAAGGGCGCTAGTTAGGCTTTACTAGCTAAGCCCAAGATATATAGAACTAGCTAGGGCCGAGGTAGAATTTCCAGCCGGGGTATATCGGAATCATTTTATATTAACATAACTATCCCTAAAAATTAGAATTAAAATGAATATCTCTTTCCGTTTCTAACGTTAGCATTGCTTTCTCTGTCTCGCGGCTATTGCCACTGTAACTACTTACCCCTGTCAGAGCCAGCCCCGGTCTACCCTACCAGACCGACTCAAATTGAACACTCATAAGTGTGTTATTTATCTGGATCCAAAACATAAATGATTATGATGGGTACGTCTGTTCGAACCTCCATCTGAACATCTGAAACTATCACATAAGATTCTGCAATCATTAGGACCCGATTTAAGGGTTGGGAATCCAGGCAATTGCCCAGAGCGGCACAGTAATGGGCAGAAACTTCCCATAGATATGCAAAAACAGTACCCAATTAGTGCCATCATAGGAGCGGCAAATATGTACTGTTTTTGTCTTGAGCAGCAAAGAAACTGGATCGGGTCCTGATGGCAGTCAGTATTTCTTATAGGAAACTTGAAGACTTTTGATATCCAAGTGAAAGAGTTTCATGTGAACAACATCGGTCCATCGGCCGGTTGGTCAGGTTTAACAACTGTTCTACTTATTTATTTCTGATTTCTTATCAGACAATCTCTTGCAAATATCTTATGGATACTTCAAAGCTTAGCTTAAAGAATATGATGTCAATTTATCCTTATCAAAAGACCCCAAAGATCCACATCACCTTCACTAAATAGGCACAATTTAACCATTTAACCTTTCATGATAAATTCACCTTCGCAAGTGAAGATCGATGGAGAGTTGTAAACATCGTTTCCAATCTAAAATAGAAAAAATTGTTGTAATGAAACGTCCAAAAAAAAAAGAAAAAATATTTAAAAAAAAACACGTTGCAAAGTGGTAAAGTTCACGCTGTGTGAAGCGGAATTAATTTAAGTACAAACAAATCAGTTAATGGCATTTCTCGCGCCGCGTATCATTCACCTTAGATTGTTGTTTTTTTTTTTAAGCTACATTAGAAGAAAAGACTTAGCGAGAAGCCACCAACTGTGGTGCCCCAATCGGACCACACGCACACGCGGTGAGCCATCGGAACATATCGAAATAAATTGCTGACCGAACTTTTTTATGGCCATTAACTAGCACCGCACACTCCAGCGATACGAGCTGTATTTTATGGGTTATTGACGAAAACAATGTCCCAAATATAGTCGGAAAATATAGTCATTTCACCTTTGTACCCCCCTCCCTCGCGAGCCGTCCTTTACCGAATCATTTAAATCGCTGCCGTCCCCGACCCGGCTAGTCTCTATTGTTGTGTTGTTGCCTTTCTTATTGCCGTTGGTATTACGACATTGTTGTTGTTGCTGTTGATGATGATAATGCCGATGATGAGGTCGCCCTTGCATTTCTCAAAAGGTACCTTCGAAAGCAGTTGTAGGTGACAAACCTTTTATCCATTCGAAGCCACTCGTATTAGTATCAGACACAATCGAACATCACGATAAGAGATTGAACAACAACAAAAAATGTCAAAATATTTTCCAATAAAAAAAAAAAAAAACGATTTACGAAACCAACGAAGAATCATCATTAGTAACAATTGACGATCTTTTGGTGTCTTCATCAAATAAAAAAAAAAAAAAAAAAGTGGAACTTCGAGTTGTGAGACGAAAATCTCTGAAAAAATATTCTATAAACGCCAGAAGAAAAGGAATGAAAGGTGTAATTGAAAAGGGGAAGTCAAAGAAAATGATCACTAGAGCTCGGATTTTGAATATTTCGAATTGTTTTGAATTATTTGAATTTATTGAATATTTTGAATATTTTGAATATTTTGAATATTTTGAATTTTTGAATATTTTGAATATTTTGATTTTTTTGAATTTTTTTGAAGTTTTTTGAATATTTTTAAAATATTTTTTTGAATTTTTTTTAATTTTTTTACATATTCAAATTCCGAGGCATAGTGATCACATTATTTTTCTTTTCACCGCGGTCTTGGGTATCCACCAAAATGAGAATTTTTCACTTAGGTACTCACCAAAAGTATTTCCCTCTCGCTCTTTTTTTGGCCTGCCGAGTAACCATCTCTTTCTAACTGGCGCAAAAACTCCCGCGCAATATCTATGAGAGTGACATATGTATATGGTTATATGTGGTCTTAATGCCAGTTTAATAGGGATGCGTATCAAAAGAAAATTAAATCGATCATGATTGGTAAATACGCTTCTATACCGAAAAATTTTAAATTTGCGATACTTCAATATTCGATCATATCGGTCTTCCAAAGTATCGATATATAGGTTGGAATACGAAATCAACCTATTCACTACAACTATAAGAATTAACATAGAAATACTAATTTTTTGAGTTTAGAAACAAAGAGCTGAGACCTCTAAACTATGTCATAGTTATTTCCTCATAAAACAAACAAATTCGTATTCCTTGTGTGGTCAAAAAGTACTTCATGTTGCCATACAATTTTCTACCTGCACCTCACCGAAATACTGTTGATTTTGAACGTCTCGCTATATTGACGACAGTATGGGTCACATGACTAGTATTCTATCTAGGGAGTATAAAAGAAAAATCATAATACTGTATAATATACTACTATGAATATCGATATCGTTTCGAATATTTGCAATAAATATTATACTCGACATATCATACGTAAATGAAGATCCAAAATTTACTTCATAAATACTTGGTTCATATGTTAGGAATTATCTTTTACCACCTAAGTCCTTCAATTCAATAATGGTTATTGACTTTCCCTGATTCCATATGACACAGGATTTAAAGTTTAATGAAATATCTTCGAAGCTGTAAAGCTTGTGGATTTAAAGTATTATATCTTATTAAGCAATAATAAATATTGGGGCGTACAGGTTTCTCTGCCCTTTGGAACACTAGCCTCAGTCTTTAGCTTTCAAAATAAGTGTTTTATTTCCCTTTACCAAGATTGAAAGGATATTTTAACTACTTAATTCGGAAAATTATTTCCCAAGCGTAATTTCGAGTCATATAAAAATATCCCTCAATCTTGGTAAAGGCAAATAAATCACATCAATATGGGAATTCAATCACCTTTCCTCGTTTGTTTGCATACATGCACGGACCTGTCGGTTCATTAATCCATATAAAGTTATCTTTCTACTCACATAAGAGAAGGCAAGGATATGTATCTCTTAGTAAATTATCTCTGTACTGCAAGCAGTAGGTAAATTTTCTTAAAATAACGAGTACTTTTAATAAAAGTAACTAGTGCAAGTTGCTCCATATTCCTCTTTCGTTAGTGACTATGCAGGAAATTTCAATAGTGAATCTTTGCTCTTTCTCTACTGACCGCGTCAACAGTACTACTGACCATCTATACCCGTCGCAATGCTTTGCGCTATTGACATTTAACGTTGACTTGTCATTGCATGTCAACAGTAGATCGAAAAGCTATTGACCATCTCTTGACGTGAGTACCATTATGTAGACAAAGGAAGTACTGTTTCTCTAATACCGTTCGTCAAAAACGTCATTTCTAAGCCGTTCATTGAATTTTTATTCTATTTAGTGGATACATCAAAAAAGTTTATTTATTTATTTATTTATTACAATCAATCACAACCTCACGCAACAATCAATTACTCAAAGCACTAGCTGCCAGGGCTATCGGCTACATCAAAATTAAAAAACCAAAAGTCTTCCAAAGAAAAATTATTATTCGAATAAATTAAAAAGTTTTTAAATCCAAATCATAGGAATTTAAAAAAGGCTTTTTTGCAAATAACTTGCTTTCTCATCCCTGAGCGTAGACTAACCTTTCCTTTTAATTATTTTCTCTTTCAAATATTACAATTTTTCCACATTTTTTTCGCTTGCGCAGAGACACGAACTCATGGACTTCGCATTACTAAGCTCACACGCTATTCACGCCACACAGCCTTCCGATTACTGCGCAGCAAATATATTATATGAGTGTGAGAGAGCAACGAGCTGTAGACGCCTCGTTGACTATGTCAATAGCATTTCCTGCAGGGTAGATTTGGAAAAATTAAATACATATACGCCTTGTCAATATGGTCAATGGAAATAACTATACCTCTTGACAGTACACTATTTCTAATGACAACGCTTAGAAATACTGTTGACTTTTGAACCAGCTCTCTTGTCTATATTGACGACAGTATGGGCCACATGGCAACAAGATTCCTACAGGGGAGTAAAAAAGTTAAAATATGCATAATTGTATACTTACCATACTATTGAATTCGATACAGTTTCAAATTAATTTAGAAAAATTTTTTCAAAAATCATACGCTAAGAAGAAAATGCAAAAAATTTAATAAAATACCTTGGTTCATGATAATGAGTTAAGGACATAGAATCCTTATACCACCTAAGTCCTCAATTCAATGCTGGCTTATGTCGACTTATCCTACTTTCCATATGACCACAGGATTATACAAGTATTTACAATAACATATCTCGAATCCTGATCAAACGCTTGTTATTTTGAGTATTATATTTATTTAAGCAATAATAAAATATTGGGGGCGCCGGCTACAGGGTTTCGTCTTGACCCCTTTGGAATATAATAGACTGTTTCTTCAAATATTAAAAATTCTATATAATTTGCTCTGACTTTAAACACTGTGTGCCATGAGCCTCTCATTGAGCTCAGACCTCAAGCTAGCTGATTAATTTGAAAAATTCACCTAGTTTTTCCAGTAAAGCAATCACTCCAGAAACCACGCAAACGCTTTCCTTCAATCATCCTCTTTTAAATTTAACGAGAAAATTTCGAAAAAGAAGTGACCTGCTGTCTTGAGAGCAGCAATAAAAAAAAATAAAAAAAATAAAATCCAAATCTCGAATGTTTATATTGCCTAATGGGCATCACACTGTGGCAGCACGCCAAATGAGCTAAGTCAGTCAAATCCGATGGCTCATCACAGATCAATGAATAGCTTTTGCCCTGTAGCAAGTCATTGGGCCATAGTTAACACCATAGATTTATTGCTAATTACACGCGCCCCAAGCATCCGAGACCCACAACGAGACATCGTCGTGTGCCAACGCTGCAGAGCGAGGCTTTCGAGTTAATCTTGAAAGATGTGATGCTTAAGCTCAACAGAAATCAAGAAAAAAAGCAACAACAAAAAAAAACTGTAACGCTTTATAGATTAATGTGCTCGATTAATCTCCCACACAGGGCAATGCTCATGCCCCACAGATATCCATAATATCATTTTGTTTCGAATCGAATTCTAATTAGATTCTTGGGTCGATATCACTAAAAGGCGATCGATAATGAGACTATTATGTAAAGTAAAGCATAGCATAAAATAGTTATAACCATGCGATTCCATCCCGTCCATTTCAGCCTGGTCGAGTTCAGTCCAAAAACCCATTCAATCGAATCGTTTCTTATCTTGATCTTCCACAGAAATGCGTACTGCTTTAACACGAGGAAGCATCAACAGAAAACTATGAGCCATACAAGCCACCGAGCCAAACGCGATTGGGATATAAATGACATCGTTGTGCCGCAAATACCAGTGGACGAGGAGTTCGACGAGTTCAATGAATGGGCGGATGGCCATGTTCGTTTGATTTACTCCGTTAGCAATGAGGAAGCGAAGAAACACATATCCGGCTGGGCCATGCGAAACACGAACAATCATAATGTCAATATTTTGAAGAAGAGCTGTCTGGGTGTGCTCGTCTGCTCGCTCAATTGCAGCTTCTCGAATGGCCTGAAAGTCAATTTACGTCCAGCGATATGTGATAAGGCGCGACGGAAACAGGAGGGCCGTCCTTGCCCCAATAAGAACTGCCGTGGCGGTCGTTTGGAAATCAAACCATGTCGCGGCCATTGCGGTTATCCTGTTACGCATTTCTGGCGACATGCGGGCAATGCTATTTTCTTCCAAGCCAAGGGCATACACGATCATCAGCGACCCGAGCCAAAGAACTCCACCATGTCGAAACGGGCTTTTGGGCGAGCATCGACCACAATGGCAATGCGACAGACCACAACAGGAAGGACGAATACCAAGAAGATTTCGAACAATTCAACCGTCGGCGGAGGTCCTCCGAAACAGATGAAGGTCAGTTTATGCTAGTTCCGAGAAACCTTTTTTTTCAATACTCTTAACATTTTTTCAGTCGCAACGAAACTTCATAAGTAAGGTTCTGAAACGCTCCAACAGCGCCATCGCTCACTCGGCACTGGAAATCTATCAGTTCAATAGTAAGAGAATCTATATTTAGAATTTCAAAAGGACATCCTCTAGAATCTTTTTCACCAACAGCTTGCGGCAAGTGCACCACATACAGCCACTGCACCTGTTACATTGAGCAGGCACGCGCTGTCTCACAGAATACCTCCACTTCGCTTCCAGCTTCACAAAATCATCATCATCATCATCTTCATCATCATCATGAGGCCTACGCGGCTTTGGATCATCACCCGAATGCTGCTCCATGTGAATCGGCGAATGTACTTACGGTCAATCATCAGCACATCACATACAATTACCCCATATATCATCATGGGACGACACCGATCGCAGCGACCGACACGAAATCGCCACCAGAGTTTCCCTACACGAGCTGCAATACAAGCAGCCTGACTCCAAGCGCGACGATGCACGTCAGACCGACGCGAGATGTTCCTGGAGCGTCCGCCTACTATGGTCACGACGTACATAGTTCGTATTATAACAACAATTGTGCAACAGTCAATTACAATTACAACAACAACAACAACAACAAGCAGCAGCAACAATGTCAACAGTAGCAGCGTCGTACAATACTCGGCCGGTTACGAGAATCAATCGAATCCAACTCAAATTCCCGGCTCAACGGAACCCGAATTCATCAACTATTCTCAAATCAAGCACATAGCCGAGCTGGCCGACTACTGTGACAGTAAGCCGCAGTTTGCCAAACGAGATTCGGAAATCCATCCGTCAGCATATCCGGAACATAATTTCGACTCATTCGATTACTATTACGGGCGAGATGGATGCTTTACGAAAGAGGATTATCACAAAAGATTGACAGAAAATAGATATAATTCCACTGAATGTGACTTCAATGGCAGTTCGGTTTACTACGATAATGGTGGCAGTACATACGCGAATGGTACCGGCACTGGTTTCCATTATTTCGACGTTGGGCCCATGCATAAAGTGGGGCAGGACACTACTACTACAGGGCATCAACAGCCGTATGAAAGTGTCATTGTGCATAATAGCACTGCGGCCAATGCGAACCCCGTTTATTACACTGGCCATGAAAATCATTACGTGGACTCCGGCGGCTATCATCAGCAACCGAATGGTGCGAGAGTTCACTGAAAGACGTACTTAGTTATGAACATAGTGTACATTTTCTCTTAGACATTAGATTATTTATTCCGAAAAAAAACAACAAATAATTATAAATATAATAGTGGGACTCATGCAGCTTCGCAAATTATGGGAAATGAGAAATTTGTCACACAACTGTCAAAATTTATATGAAAATTTACGATGGGAAAAGTTGCGAAGGCATTTGCGAAACTGCATGAGCACCACTAATATGTCTTCAATGTTTCTATGGAACAAGTCATAAGAAGTCATTGCCTGGAGTCATCAACCCTGTAGGAAATGTCATTTTGACATAGGGTAATCAAGAAACAACGCCAGTACTGGAGGTAACCTTAAAAATTGACATGCGAACTTTAGTTTAAATCCCATTTGTATATCAGGTAAAAGAGATAATTCTCGTAACACGCACTTTTGCCACGCCCACATGTCCAATTTTTTGAAATTACATTTACGGGCATGTGATTGGTTTCCCTTTCGCGGGAAAGGTAATTCAATATTGAAATTGAAGTGATTAATTCCCCTTTTTCCTAGATTGAGAGGGAAATTAAATTACTTTTACAGTTAGATCATGAGGTAATTCAAATTCCTCCCCAATCTAGAGAAAGGGAAATCACATCAGTTGGGGAATTTAATTCCCCGGCAAAGGAAAAATAATCACATACCCGTTATTGCCATAAAATATTAAAAATTCCAAAAAATTCAGGTTTTAGATCAGATTTTTTGGATTTTCAGAACAGACCCTAGTACTGGAGGTACCCAGAAGAATACTTGTAGTCCGATCGGGTCGATATTTGAACTTGTTCTTTCTCATGTCCCCGCGAACACGCATAGAAGCGTTCGCCAAGACAGCTCCTTCGATAAGACAACTATATACAGACACACAAACGGGCGAACAGACAGACCGACATGGCTAAATCAAATCACCAAAACCCATATCCGGCAATCGTGGATACCTTATGCGGTTTGAGCTCGAATATTTGCAAATACTCATTGAAAAATCAATTTTAAAAAACCGTAACATGAGGAACTGACCGAAGGCTACACTTGGGTCAGTTCATATTTCTGCAGGGAAATTAATCTGTTCTTTTTAATATGGTCAAAGGTTTTGCCTGTAATAGCATTCAGAATTAAAATCACCAATTAATACTGAGCCGTATGTTTAACAGTCACTGACGGAAGTTGACTGCCTAATTCACAAAGATACACTAAAATGTTGAAAGTTATAAAATTTCATTTCTTCCAGTTTTGTTATAAACATGTATTTTTGAGCAGACACGGTCTGTATAAAACTCAGACACTTTGCAATTTTTTTCTACTGATAGAAAAATTTTATTTGAAATTAACCACTTTTTACAAAAATCTACCAAATATCATTTATAATTCTACCAGGTTTACAAATCTTCAAATCTCGTGCTGCCATTTTTTGAATTGTCTTTCCGCTAGGTCAGTTCGCGTCTAGGCTATATCTCTATAACAAAAGTTTGAGTCTTGACCAAATCAGGTCGTGTCTGAACTATGTCTATATAACAAAATTTAACATATGGTTTGTCAGTGGTGCTAACTTACGGCATTTTCCCCTAAATTTGGGGGATTTCTCCTCAGTAGAGCTGGAAATATATCGATGGTACTATCGATAGTATCGATAGTTTGTCTTTTCCGGACACTATCGATTGTTTTTACCACTATCGATACTATTGTTTTTTCCTAGAAATTTTATTGAATTTATAGATTTTTATTGATTCTGAATTTTTTGGTCGTATTCCATTTCTAGAGCATGCCTGATAATCAAGAAAAAATGTATATATTTCAAGAATTGTTGAATATTGGATTTTAAATTTTTGATCTTTTTTGCAATAAAAGAATTAAATTCTTACAACGATTTTATTTATTTATTTAGAGTCTAAATTTTAGACTGCCGTACTCCGTAGCCAATTTAGACTACGAAGAGGTGTCAACGCCATCCTCATCGTTAATTATTTTATCTATCTCTGTAAAAACGTTTTAAAACATTTAAAAACTTTATATTTGGTTTTTAAATTTAATATGTTATTAACCTTTATAACATGCTAGCAACTTTATGGCTGCTGCCTTCAAAATTGTTTCGGCTCCATCAACCATATTTTTGTCTGAAAAATAAAGAATGATATATAATATTTTTTGAAAGAGATTTGCTAGGAATTTACTAAAAAATTGTAAATCAGCAAATTAGGTTTACTGACTGATTACACGATTTTCTGAATCTGTCACAAAACGAAAATTTTTGATTTTCAACAAATGCTAGAAAATAAATTTTAAAAAAAAATTCTGACACATTTGTTAGTCGATTAGACTATTTGAAGAATTTTTCATTTATGAATTTGCTTAATCGAAAAAAAAAAAAAATGAATTGACTAAAAAATGGATGCGGAGAAAGCTACTGTTGCAGTGGTATTGGCGGCATGTGTATTTGACACTAGCGATGAGGAAATTTGTTGAAGGGAGAAGTTTAGCTCGTTAGCAAATAGCAAATATGTCAGCAAATGCTGAAAATTCGTCCCAATATCAAAAATTGTCAGAAAAGGGTGATCACACGATTTTCTGACTCCGACATCAAATATTTGTGTCAGTGTCAGAAAATGCTAGTAAATGCCTCGTTAGCAAATATTTGCTTGTTGACATTTGCTGATTACACCATTTGTTGATTTCTGTGACAAATTTTTAGAAAATATTTACTGAATAGCATATCGTGTCATCTTAGCTTAAGCTTATAGCAAGTTTGTAGTAAGTTTATATTGTTTGTTGGGCTGTTGTGATTGCCTGTTGCGTTTGTCTGTGGAAGATGAATGTGGGAGTGAGAGGAAAATGATTGGGTTGTTCCGTTTGTGATTGCGAAGGAGCGGAACCATTGTATAGGGGCTTGTAATTTGTGATGTCCTATAATGCCAGACATGTTTTGTATAGCGGGGCTGGTTTTCTGCCATGTTCCATGTATGCCGGAAGTTTCATTTTCTCGGAAACCGTGATTGCTTCTAGAAGTTTCTAGAAGTTTCGAGAGAATTTCTAGGAATTTCTAGTGGCTTCCTAGATGGCGCTTGTTGTTTTGGTGTTCCCCGGCTTGGGTTTTATTTCTGTCTTCCGTTTTCAGTTTTCAAGTTGAGTTTGTGCTGCGCGGATCGTCGTTTCTTTGGTTTTTGGTTTTCACCGTGTTTTTGGCAGACGAGTTTTTTGGAGTGGCTCTTTTTTCGAACAAGCCAACCGTGGTTTTTTAATTTGATTTTCGTATTGAAAGAGCCAACCGTGACCTTTTTTAAGGTAATTTATTAAGAAGTAGTGACTGTCTCTAAAACCAGTGATCGCTTTTAAAGACGTAATTGTTAAAACCAGTGACCATTCTTTAAAGACGTAACCGTTAAAAACAGTGACTATTTATCAACCGTAATTGTTAAAACCAGTGACTATCTTTAAAAAACGTGATTAGTCACATGATTGTTAAAAAATAGCTCCTTTCAAAGTGATTTTCCGTGAAAAAGGTCATTTCAAAGTGATTTTCCGTGAAAGAGGTCATTTCAAAGTGATTTTTCGTCAAGATTGTGATTTCCTGTTGGAACTCTTTCCAAGCAGTTTTCCGTTGAGCCAGTGGGTTTTGATTGGAAGAACGTTTGGCGTTCGAGGTAATTTTCCGTCGAGGTAATTTTCCGTCCAGTTTGTGCATTAGAAGAAGCGGATTCTGGTGGTAAAACGGATTCCTCGTGGTCGGCGTTCTATCTGGACGGTTATCCCTTGAGAAGCGTTCTGTCGGATGGCCTTCCTCAGGACTCGTGAGTAGATGTTGGGTCTATTGCTTGTGGCGGCTGGGCGTTTTTTGTGGAGAGCCGGCTGATCAATTTGTGGCTGCTTTTTTACAGGTAAGGAAAAAATGTGCTTTCTTTTGATAAGAAAATTTTAGGCAGGAAAAATGTGCTTTCTTTTGGATAAGGAAATTTTAGACAGGAAAAAAAATTTTTTTGGACAGGGGAAAATTAAACAGAAAGGGGTTCCTACCGAGATTTTTTGGCGGGAGAATTGACTGAAAAAATTATTACGAGGGTGAAGAACTATTGTCTTTTTTGTTTTTTGTTTTTTGCCTGACAGGAAGCTTACTGAAAAACCTATTGCATTGTATTTTATTCTAGCTCACATCAGTTGTGGTGGGCGTCAAATTGCGGTGGACTCATTTTTTGTTGTATTTTGCTGCAATTTTTGGAGGAGTTCGTTTGCTGTGTTTTGCCGTAATTTTGGAAGTTAATCGTGGGGAACTCGTCTTTGCTGCATTTTGCTGTTATTTTTAGAGGGATTCGTCGGCTGTGTGTTGGAGGTCAATCTCGGATATACGTGGGTGAGTGCTTGTTTTGGTCTTTTATTTTTTGTGTTTTTTGTGCTTTTATGCTTTTTGTGCTTTCTTTGCTTGACTATTTTGGAGCGATTTTTTGATTTTTTTGTCGTGTTTTTTTTGTTGTGTTTTTCAGAGACGATTTTTTGGACGACGGTCTGTTCTGGTCTGCGTGTTTTGACGAGCCCAGAATCGGCTTTTTGTTGTGCTTGGAGACCCTTATTGCGTTCAGAGCAAAATTTGTTGCATTCGGAGTCAATTTTTTCTGGATATTTCCCGCTTTTTTGGGAAAAAAGGAAAATCTGTTGCTGCTTTCAATAAAGGAGAACTGTTGCTGCTTTTATTTGGAGAAGCTGTATCGCGGTAATTTTTTATTTTTAAAAATTATTGTTATTTTGAAGTGATCTTTATATTGAAGTGAGTTTCATTTTTCGATTATTTTTATTACTATTATTTTTGAAGCCCTCTTGGAATGAGTAAAAAATTTTTTTGACTATAAATTGACGATCTATTGAACATATGTGGATTACAGAGTATTAGCTTTTAAGGGATTTATTGGTAGTCCTCGCGATTCGTGAGTTTTATTAGAAAAAAACGGTACTTGAGCTTTGGCTATGGATTGACAGTCGATTAAATCGGTTTGCGTTCTGGCTATAGATTGGCTATATCTAGGTGGTCATTTAAGATCGGTTTAGTGCTCTGGCTATTTAAGATCGGTTTAGTGCTCTGGCTATAGATCGGTTTAGTGCTCTGGCTATAGATTGGCTATATCTTAGTGGTCATTTAAGATCGGTTTAGTGCTCTGGCTATAGATTGGCTATGCCTTCATAGTCATTTACGATCGGTTTTGTGCTCCGGCTATAGATTGACGGTCATTAGAATACGGTTTTGTATTCTGGCTATAGATTGACGGTCATTGATAAACAGTTTTTCTTTCGGCTAATTTTGTGCTCCAGTTATAGATTTTTTTGGCTAATTTTGTGCTTCAGCTATAGATTGGCAGTTTTCGAGATCCCTGAATTTTTGCCTTGTGGGTTATTGCTCTGGCCATAGTTGACTGAGATATTGGAGGTGTTTGGAGGTTTTAGAGGGGGGTTTTGCCTTGGATCTTTTTGGATTTTTTTATCCCTGGCGTGAGAGAACCTGACGTGGAAAAAATTTTTTGGATTTTTTAAGGATTTTTTAAAGATTTTTTTAAGATTTCTTGGATTTTTTAAGGAATTTTTTAAGATTTTTTTAAAAATTCTTTTAAGATTTCTTGGATTTTTTAAGGAATTTTTTAAGATTTTTTTAAAAGGATTTTTTTTAAAAGAACCACCTGACGTGAAAAAGGTTACCTGACGTGAAAGATTTTTTGGGTTTATTCAAAACCCGACGTGGACAAATTTTTGGATTTTTTTTATAAATTTCTGAGATTTTTTTAAAATATCACCTGACGTGGGAAAGGTTACCTGACGTTAGAAAGTTTTTTGGATTTTCTCAAAACCCACCTGACGTGAAAAAGGATAACTGACGTAAAAAGGATACCTGATTTAAAGGGATACCTGACGTAAAAAGGATACATGACGTAAAAAATACCTGACTTAAAAGTTTTGTTCAGTTCTATTTCCGCCCAGGGGCTTGTTTTGACATTTGACTTTTGACTTTTTTCGTCAGCTTTGTCAGTTTTACTCGCTTCTTCTAGTTATTTTCCTGTTTTGACATTGGCCTTTTTTCCGTCGGCTTTATCCGTTTCTTCTAGTTATTTTCCTTGGCGGAAAAATGCAGGAGGTTGATTTCGAAGGTGAAGCCGTGGAGGAGGTCGAGGGGGAGGGCGCAGCTGTTGAGCAAAGGCGTGTGTATGACCTTTTTGAGCGGGATGATGCTATCTCTTTGCCTGTTGTGCCCGCCCTGCTGCCCCGGGAGGTGGCTGGAGCCTATAATAGGTGTACATCTATTGGCGGGGAAGTTGGTGTTATGTATCTGAGGGAAATATATAGTCGTTATGCGGGCCGTCTTGGAGATGCCTTGATCCGTTCTCCTTCTCCGGAATCACTAATGCTACTCAGAATGCTTGGGAGCGTGGATGGCTTTTTGGGCTTGCATGAGGATGTATGCCTGGTACAGTCAGACAAGGGCCGGTGCACCTCTTTGATGACCGTGGAGGATTACCGCGCAAAAATGAATTCCCTGGTGTCCAAATTTGTTGCTCATGGGGTCTACGTGGAGGCGTCCCCGTCCGGTGGTTGGCGTCGGGGCGTATGTGCCGCTTTTCGTCGTGTTGTCTCACTAGTGGGGGATTTATGTGCGGAGTTACATCAGGAGCCAGATCGCCCCGTTCCAGGGGGGCGTGCTGCCCTTTTTAAGCATTTTCGAAAACTCACTGCGGCATCGTCTACTCATTGTGCCAGTTCATCTTCTGCTCGTATACCCTATTTGTATGGGGTTGTGAAATGCCACAAGCCCGGTTTACCAATGCGTCCCATATGCGGAACAAGGCTGTGGTTCAGTCATCCTGTGCAAAAGTTATTACTGCATTGTTTGAACCACTTGTTCAATTCATATTTGTTGGCTTCAAATGTTAAGGTGGTGTCGGACATGGTGAAAACTCTTCACACTATTCCCCTCTGTGCTGGCTATGTGTTCTTGAAGGTGGATATAGTGGATATGTACACGAGGATGGACAAGGTGCGCATGTTCCAATGTTTTCAGAAATGGGCTCAGAGCCCCAATTTTTGCCAGCGGTGTCCCGTTCCACCTTCCTTGTTTTTGTCTATGCTCAATTTTTCACTTAACGTGTCCAACTACGTTCTTGCGGGCGATAAAATTTACCGGCAGAGATTAGGGCTTCCCCAGGGGGCCTGTGATAGTGGGGCTCTGGCGACCCTGTACTTAGATTATTTGATACAGTGTGATTATTCCCAGCTTTTTGACGACCATCGTGTCGTTTTTTGGTTTAAGTTCATCGATGACTTTTTGTTCTATATACCTAATGAGTACGTGGACGCCTTTTTGTTTCGTTTTGGTTTGGCGATCGACATCGAGTTGACGGTCGAGAAGGAGGAGGAGGTGTCCCCCGGTGTTTTTTCCATCTCCTTCCTGGACGTGCAGCTTATTCGCAGTCAGGGTCGGTTGAGCACTTGTTCTTATGTGAAGCCTGCCGCTTCCCAGCGTACCCTACATTATTTTTCGGGCCATCCCAAGCACCAAAAGTTTAACAATGCAGTGGCCTTATTGGGAACTATTTTGTCACGTACTAGCACTGAGTTTTTAATACAGGATTTTGGACGGTATTTTACGCGGATGATGGCTAACGGGTATCCCCATTCGGGTAGCCTAAGTTGGCAACGGAGTTCGGTCGTCTAAGGCGCAACACAGGCGGTCCTAAAACGGGGGATTCCATCCCCATTAGGGCCGTCTGGAAGTGGCTACTGCCTGTGTAACCAAGTAATTTTTCCTATTTAAGAAATTTAAATTTAATATTTAATATCTCTCCTTTTATTTTACAGCAGGGTGTAGGGCCGATGGTCATGTGCGACAATCCAACTTGCCCATTCGGCTGGTTTCACTTTGATTGTTGCGAAGTGGAAACCATGTCCCAAGAAATTCGTTTGTTTGCGGCAATTAATCGAAGTATTAGCGGTCAACAAACTTTTTCAACCTACCATTTGATATATGAACGACCAAAAATATTAACACCCAACAAAATATATCAACCATTTTGTGCAATATTAACCATCGAAAATATTACAAATGAACTAATTTTTCAAACACATATTTGTTGAAGGAACAACTATATTAATTCAAAGCCCAATTTATTTTCAAATGAATTGTCTATTTTTTTTTTTCTAATAACTACCTTCCACATGTTCCATAAAAAAAATTTATGACCGAAAAGTCAGTTTATTATCTTCTAATATCTGACAATTTCGTCTCTTCTTATATGTAAGTCCGCATAAAGCTAATGAGAATTGTAGAAAAATATTTATATGCACTAATACTTTCATTGGTTGATATGAAATGACTTCAGATTTCTATATGGTCTATAAGATCTCCACCGTCTCTCCACAAGCAGACAAGGCGAAAATATGCGAAAGGTACACAATTCCCTCAAGAATTTCTAAAATTATCATTTTTTCCATTTCAATCTCATCAAAATTCCCACTTGTTAAATGAACACATTTTTACAGGAAAATGAATAAGAAATTGAAATATTATTTATTACAAATTTATTAAATTATGTGAACATAAATAAAAAGAAACTTCTTAAAATAAAACAAAATAAATTCCTCAAAATTCGGAGGTTATATACGCTTACATCTTATTCGACAGTCGAATCAACATCGATTAACCGAACTTTTTAATATCGATATCTCTTTGAAAATAAAACTTGTTGAAAAAACAGTTGATTTCAACGATATATTGGTCGATCGATATTTATTCCGCGGTATTAACAGTGTTAACCATCGTACAAAATGTAGAAAATCCCAATTCCCACATTTTACACTACGCGAAAGTAAAAATTCCCTTTTCCCACTTGATCAAAATTTTTTACCAAAATTCCCACAAAAAGGGAAAATTCCCACAAGTTCGCAGCACTGGTGTCTTCTTCGTGTTCATATTAGTAAAAATTGTCTCTGCGACATTGCGCCCGTTTAGACGTATGGTCAACATTAGTGATGCCACGAATAGTGGATTTGGCCGAATACCGAATACCGAATATTCGGTCAACCTCTCGGCCGAAAACGAATATTCGGCAACCGAATATTCGGCACTAGTAATTAGACAGCTTGAGCCTACTCGCGACTAGCTGAGTCAAGCAAAAACTGCCGAAAATAAAATCTTGCCCACTTTAATATAATGATTTTCGAAGAAAATTTAGAAGAAGCTAGCGTACATTTAAAAAATTTCTAAAGAATAAAAAGCATTAATCTGCTGTATTTTTTTATTTGATCTACGTTAAATGTAAATTTAATTATAAATTATTGTAGAAAAAACAAATTAATTTGTAGTTACTGCTGATTTTTTAATAAGTTATTTCTAACTAAATTCGGTATTCGGCCGAATTATTATAACTATTAAAAGCCGAATACCGAATACTGAAAAATGACGCCGAATAGGCAAACGAAATAACCGAATAGTGGCCGAATATTCGTAGCATCACTAGTCAACATCGTTCAACAAATTATCAGATTCCCCTTTCATGTTTCGTTCGTGTCCACGCTGCAAAAATTTGCTTCGTTCAACAAATGCTTCAACATTTTATATTTCGACGCTCCCCTCTTGCGCGTAGGAACGTTGTTAAAAATGAAAGAAAATAAAATCCTGATGCATCTCTCAAAAACGATTGATATTCCGAATGCAAATACAACAATGCAATTTCAAAAAAAAAAAAAACTATTTAATGTTGCTTGGATATGTTTTTTTTTTATTTTCATCTAAGTGTATAAATAGGAGAGATTGTAACAGTTATAAGTTTTATTTAAAAAAAAAATCAAAAATAATCCTTATTGCTTCATTTATATTATTTTTCGTTCAAAACATAAAAATCAAATTTCGAATTTAAAATTATTAAAAGAACTTAAATAAACTATGAAAAAATATCAAAAATAATTATGCAAATAAAATGATTAAATAAATAAAAGTTATATAAATACAAAAATTCAAAGAAAAAAAATTTTACCGAAACATTCGAACCATTCTGCTCGAATGACAAAAATATTTGAAGCAAATCATACAAGGGTTGTTTTCAAGTTTCACGCTAAGAATATAGGCACAAAGAGAATAGCCGAGTAAGTTCAACAAAAACCATCTTCCTCTCCCCGCTAGCGTCTCTCCGACAAGCTGCGTTTTGTTGAACGATGTTGAAGAACGTCTAAACGCGGGCGCTTGTCTTATATCGCATAATATGAACGACGACTTACAAAAGAGCTGGTATGACGTCATTGAGTTTGAACATCTACGAGCAGTCAGTAGTGTATTGTCGTTATTTGGTTTTCTGTGGAAAAAACCAAATGTCAAAATAAGCAAACAAAGAAGCGAATGTTTCAGATTGCTTCAGTTCAGTTTTTGCTGCCTTTCCTTGATGAACTTTAAAGTGAACAATCAAGAAAAATAAAAAAAAAATTGAAGGGTTTTTTAAATCCATAGTGCTCGAACGGAACAATTGCGGCGTAATATCGTGAACGAAGTGTTTTTATTCTCTTTTTAGAATGGGTATGTGTGTGTTCGTGTGTTTTGAGGAAAATTCAATGATAATTGCGAAGAGACGACCCAGTGGGCAATCTCGCTCTTTGCGTGACATTGTCATCGTAGAAGGAAATCAATGCGTGCAATAATTCTATCACGAAAGATTTAGAGCCGCTATCAATTTTTCATTCCGAAAACAGTGGCTGTCTTTGATTATCTGGTTATGTCAAAAGGAAAATTGGATTCCACTTGGATTCACGTTAATTCGTCCTTTTTAAACCCTTCTCAATGAAAAGCGCTATTGGCAAAGAACATTGGTCTATTAGCGGGAAAAACTATTCAATAGGTGCTGACGTTGGTACCACATGTAGACTTAATATAAAGAAAAGCACCGGAATGGGGGAAATCATGCGCGCTTAAAAATCAAAAGAGACTCAAAAAGAGATACATAGCTCAGGTGATTAGAATCTTCCTACCCATTCTTCCTGCAAATACTGCCGACATTTGAACTAGTTCTTCTATGTATGTCTATTGACCACGGTACACGGACAGATAACGTCATTGTCACCTTTTGTACAAAAACCTCATGCCAGTCATCTCGACGTGACTTTTCCTGCTCGGTAACAATTCTCAACTACAAAACGCCCACAAGATTTAACCAAACACACACACACACACACACCATTACAAATAGTTTCTTGCAGTGCGTAAACAATTTCAGGTTCAGTTTGTTTAAATCAAAAAAGAAAATGTGAAATTATAAAAAGGAATACACCTCATTGGCAGTGAAAGAATTTCTAGCGAATCTTTCACAATTGGAAGAACGAAATCAATATGAAACGCAAAACTCTGAAAATACAAATTGACATCGACCGCTTCCAGCAAACAGCATTGAACCAAAGATAACCGCATTAGCTTGATAAGGAGCAAACCCATTAAACTAGTCTTAAAATAAAATAAAGACAACAACAACGAGAATTGCTTTGTAAACATATCGCATACGGCATCATTTCCGCTTAGAATCTAAGAAACACACACACACACACTTAGACGCATAAAGGATCTAAACTACCAGCGCGTATTTGGGAGCGAGCGAGCGAGCAATAAAAGATGGATTGGATTATCAATGATGAAATGGGTTTGACGGTTGGTCATGTTGTTGGCTGGGCAGCAGCATCTGCTATGGTCATCGGCGGAGTTATACCCTACGTGCCGCAGTATTGCGAAATCAAGAAAACACAAGATGCAGAAGGATTCTCATTGCATGTCTGTTTGGCGTTATTAATTGCCAACTCATTGAGAATATTATTCTGGTAAGCTTTTCCACATTATTAAACATTTACAATACCTATAGGTACCTATAAATCGATCGGTGTGACTATATTTAACTATAAACAATGCAAAGATAAGCATTTCATTCGCTCCTTTGTTGATTTTTCTGCTTTATACATTCAAAAAAAAAAAAAAAATGGGGTTAATCTGCCTTGTTGTGTTGATCTGTCTGAACTGAACTGAAGTGAACTGAGCTGTGGTGATAAGAGTTCTCAATTACAATGATTCACACAAATAAATAGACGAGCTTTAATTGCGTTTGATTTTACATAATTTTCCGCCCTTTGGTAGGGCTCTGTATTTGCCTATGACATCAGCTTAAGCGATCATCTTTATCGTATTATAAAATATAGAAATATTTAGAATAAAATTCCGATTGATCAGTTCCGAAAGATTTATTCACATTATCACCAGTGCTCAGACCACTTTAGTGGTAGATCTACCATTATTTTCACTTTCTATCAATTCTACCACGCTAGGTCCAAATCTACCACTTTTGTTTACTTATTTATGCCATTGTTTTATTTATTTTATGATCATTTAGAATAATTGAGAGCATAAAAAATGTGCTTCAATGTTATGTGTTGTTGAAAAATATGTTGGCAGCTTCCTATTGTCAAGAATGGCAGTATTGGCACTTAACGACATCCAATAATTATTGACAAATTTTTTAAAATAAGAGATATGTAAGTTTCCCAATTTTCTACATGATCAGATGTGATATATTGTATTATTATTTTAAACAATTTTAAATCTACCACTTTTTATAAAAATCTACCAATTTTTATATAAATCTACCAATTTTTATATAAATCTACCAATTTTTATATAAATCTACCAATTTTTATATAAATCTACCAATTTTATATAAATCTACCACTTTTATTAAAAACCTGCCACTTTTTTAATATAAAAATCTACCACTTTTTATATAAATCTACCACTTCTTCTTTTAAAAAATCTACCACTTCTTCTTTAAAAATCTACCACCTTTAAAATTTTCAAGTCCTGGCACTTATTATCACTCCAAATCGCAAATATTAGATCCTTATGGAATATTATTCTTACACAATTACTTTGCTTACTGCATATCTGAATCTGAGTATAGCCGGCGGAAAGACAAAAACCACAGAATGAATCTTATAGACCTTTTCAAGGTATCCTGAATACAAGAGCGAAGTGATGGCAGGCAGAAAATTCTACCTACGATGACTTCTGCAGATCCAAACAGTTCGTTATCCCATCGAAATAAGCCGAACACGCTTCCTGGGAAACCTTCTTTCACTATTAATATTTTCGTATCGCTGTAATTAAAATCTCCAAACGTTAACCGTTGCCAAAGCATTCAGTGCCCTCAATGCGCCTCAGCATAGCGGAATGAGCGAGCCACAGTATCAATTATTTAAGTCATATCAAAAGCTAAACCACAAGGGAATTGACCTAGGAATGTATGTATTTACTTTACTCATTCAATGTGTATCCGCATACCGAGGAATGCTTGTCTGAGTGTGTTGCTATGATTTTATTATGATAAGACCAATTGCGACAATTCAACGAGAATACAAACAAACAAACAAAAAAAGATTGAACACAACTGACGACAACTGCGCTTAAAATCGTCAACGTAAACATTCATACATAGTTGAATTAAGCAATAAATGGTGACAGCCTATGGAATTTTGTTGTTGCTGTTATTTACAAAATTGGGAATCGCAGAGGACGCTCGCTTCGCAACTTGATGCTCTTGATTCGCCATAAAACTTCAAGTGGAATTTAGAACCTCAAAATAGAAGGGGAACGATTTTAGGTAGCATTAGTTTAGTTGACCGGGACTATCAATAGTCCTAAGGCAAAAGCTCTTTGGAAGAAGATGGTCCATGAATTCCCCATTACAATTGTCATTTGACCTTTCACTCCAATTGGGGAACTGCAACTCAAATAAATTTTTGAAATTCTAAAGGACATTCAATTCTCATGTGATTTGTTGCTGGTAGTTTATCGAATACGGTGTACTCTTACTTAAGCGGACACCTACGAGACCGATAAATGTGTCCGCTTAACAGGAAACTATTTGAGAACCAGGAATACTAGAGAATTCCCTAAAAGGGTACGTTTAAGAGGGGTGTCGGTAGAGAGAGGTGTCGGATAAGATGGGTGTCTGCAAGTAGGCAGTGCTTACTAGGCACTACACTGTAAATAAAAAAGTATCGTGTCTTCCATAAGTAGTTCTTAACCTCTCAATTCACAAGTCTTAAAGTTTCCCGTTAAAAAATTTCGAAATCTCGGGCATTTCTCTTTTCATTCACCTTCATTTTTCATGTCGAGAATACGCAAAACCGAGCCGATTTCCATGACACCATTTCAAATCAATTTCGATTGCCAAATTTGACATTTTTCAAAATCGAGTCGTATCCCACGACAACCCTGTATATCCCAGGATGAATGTATATCCTTTCCTAGGTATGAATGATTAAAATACATTTTTCGTACATTTTAACATAAAATATTTGAATACCTTCTGCAAATATTTTGGCGATAAAAGGTTCCTCTTTTTGATCCTACTACATTTTATTGGATACTCAAAGGAGTCCAAAAAAAAACAGGCTTATGGAAATATTTTTAATTAAACACTAGGTCAAATAGATTTTAATTGTTTCTATCTCTCGGCATCTTGTTAATTAGGCTACTTGATTATTTTCTTTAAATTTTGTTCTCGCTGTGAATTTTTTTTTCGTACTCTTAATTGGCGCAGATAAATGCCACGAATAAATATCATGCTTTTTATTCCGGTGATTTAGTCATTGCACGTATATATGTACAAATATTAAATGTTTTCAAAAGCATCTTTCTCTCACACATTTTAGATAAAAAATATTTATCTTTTTCCTTAAAAAAAAAAGGCACTTAAAAGGATTTCCGCGACGCATATTCTCTCTCCATCTCAAAAACCGTCATCATAATTCCGATTGCGCTCTATTTTAATTAAAATGTATCTTTATTCTATTTTCCTGTCGTATGCACATTGGAATTAATTTAATGAAGATAACAATTTATATTAATACCTCGTTGTCAGAGGCAATCTAAATTCCTTTTGTGTTGCAATGTGCGATAAATAGTCACAAATATACCTTGCAGTAATTCCTGGTGCTCCCCAGACTAGTCACAAAAAATACCATGACTATTCCCGTTTAAATTTGCCAACCAATGAGCTGTCATTGACAATTAACCACCCTCACATTTTACTGCTCTAAGAGTAGACCTTCTATGGCTAATTATAGGTCGATTGTATCATTTGTACCAATTGGTCTAATCTTTTGACTATAGTCTTTTGAATATAGTATAGTGTATACACTTATTCAAGACCAGTTTATGGCTACTCAAGGTAGTTAGTCAACATTTTGACTAGTCATACTCCGAGTAAGTGCAACTCTTCATTACTGGGGAGTATACATGTATGAATTTGTGTGCCTCTCTTATCTGCAGTCAGTGCAATTTACTTGCGAATAACAATTATTTAAAATTTTATCTCGAGATATTAAAAAAAAATGATTTGGAAAACATTTCAGCGACTTTCAGCATTTGCAGCCAAGCGTGAATCCTCATTTTTTGAACAGAGACAAATTCTCGTCACATCTCGTCAATTCACGTTGTATGTACCCACTTTAAATGATTCATTAAATTTATTCTTGATTCCATGTGGATTTTTATTGTTTGATATTTTTTTCCAATTAATTTTTTCATTTTTAATTACGATGTGAAAATTTGGAAAGCGAAAAACATTTCATAATTCTTAGCACAAAAGTCATTTGAAAATTTCTTTCATCGAATTCTCGGAAATTATGGCGAGAGTAAGTGCCGGATGGAGTTAATTTTCGGTTAGAAAATTTCTGTGCAAAAAAATTTTCATAATGCGAAAGTGCAGTTGTTCTCCCCACACATACATACAATAAACATTTTCTCCATAAAGGCACTCAAAATTGTGCAACTGTGATGCATGATTATACCTACCAAAATTATTTCAATTAAAATGCTTCCTACTTAAGCGCCTTTTTTCTTTATTGATGTGAGATTGTTATGGATTTTATGTCGAGTGGTGACTGAATGAACATTTCCATTCCACAACATGGATGTCATGGGTTCATGGCTTAGTGATGAGAGTAGTTTGATTTGGAATTCCCAAAAAATTCTCCAGATTTGAATCAATTCCCATATAAGCAGCACAATAAAATTTAATAAAAAGACAAAATTTTTCAATACCATCCAAACATCATTTCTCATGCTTCATTTTGACACTTCCCTGCTGTAATGAGTAGGTCAAATGGCTCCTTTGGGTTACTCGGAAGATCAAATACAAGAAAACAGTGTCAGTCTCAGGTGTCTCACTATGGTTAGTATATGTTTTCAGGGTCGCTGAATATGAATTTAAGGTCCAAATAGCTCCATCAACTCCAGCTATAGCAATAACCCCAAAAGAGCATCCATGAGCATGGTTTTAAAGCCTATTTTTGTGTTAATGGCGAAACCTAGGCCCATTAGAGCTATATGGACTTCAAATTCGCATTCAGCGACCCCGGGACCATAAAGTATGCACAGTGAGACCCATATGTCTCACACTTTTTTGTGCTTGTGGGGCTATCAAAATCTTCAGTGCTTCAGTAAGTGTTGGGCGCTAAGGTCGAATATGATTTCTGCTCAGAATGGCCATATAAGGGCCCTTACTCTGTAGTCCGACTCGACCAAAGATTGGCTCGTTTCATACTCTCTTGTTCGAGTGTCGGATGTTCATTATACATACGTTATTATTGTTAGTGTTCGAGTAGAATACATAGCTTCCCGAGTCAAACTACCGAGTAGGGCCCAAGGACTGCGATCTATGATTCCGTTTTACTTGGAATTTTCCAATGACGAATTCGTTCAACGTTGAGTCTGCTCAAAAAAAGATACCCTCTAAATAGAATATTCAATGGAACATTCCAATTGCTCTCAAGCACTTTAAAAATACAGCAAAATAGTCTTATAGCATGTTTCCACATAGTGAATTAACTAAATGAATTAGAGTTATTTCGGACATTTAGAAGCGTATAATTACGATTATTATTGAAAATATTGGTTCAGGAGACTAAAAACAAATAATAATGTTGATAAGATTTGATGCAGATGCTTTACAGGCTCTAATCCATATGGTTAATTCACTATGTTAATTCAATGTGGAAACATGCTATTAAAGCCCTTTATTGCCGCATATATATTCTTTTTATTAATGCTCTTTACAAGTCTCAAATAATTGAATACCTAAGACCACCATATTGTAACCCAATTGATTAACCTGGTATCTACCGATTAAATTGACATAAGATTGATTGAACGATTACCCCAAAAAAAGGAGGAAAAGAACGCACAAAACGCCAGGCATTTAAATATGGCGCCCGAGCACGGCTGAAACGTCACCAAAAATTTGTTTTCATTGCAATCGGATGGCGGCATTCCTCAATTAATCGCGTGCGGAAAAACGAGTATTCTATTTATAAAACGTAATTTGATTATTGATTTATTTTTACTCCAATTGCTTGCGAATGATATAAAGAACATAAAACAAGCGATTGGCAGCGAAGACATTGACTGACGTCTTCGTGTCTGCGGCGTGTCTAGGCAGCGCAAACGAATGCATTCGGGGGCACGTTCAATGCTAACACTTAAAATGCTTACATAAACTTATTATATATAAGTGAACATTAATCGCTTTGAACTGAACTAGTAAAAATCTCACGTTCTCTTTAAAAAATGTCTCTGTTAAATTTTGAATTATTTTTTAATTGTGAGGAAAAGCAAAGGAACTGAAGAATTTCCTCAGCTTATTTAACTTAGTTTTGTAAACTTTTGTTTTGTAGTTAGTTATGGAACTGTTGGGTGCAACATTCCTTTGCTTATAACTTCTGTTGTCACAATTGGCGGACGTGGTGACCAACCCTTTCAAGTTAAAGATACTAAACCGGTTTCTATTAGGAATTGATATTAATTTATTAAAATCCCGGACGGCCTCTGTGTCGTGGTTGGTTTAGATGGCAACTTACAAAGCGAGAGATTCTGGATTCAAATCCCAGCTCGGGCGTGGATGTTTGTGTTGTTCTTTCGGTTTATGTTTTTCTTTGTTTTCCCATTATTCGTGGTATCACAACGGACCCATGTGAGGCCTGAGTACGTCGGTGGTAGCCACACTAAGTTAACCTAAAATATTAAAATCCCGTATGGCACATGCCTAGAAAATTTTATGGAAAAAAAATTCGTTTTTCCATTGCGTCACTTTTGAAGGAGTGTGAAGGGGGTTGGGGGGTTCAGATTTATGTATGTCTGCATTTATTTTTAACATTTGAGGACGTCAGTAGGAAGTAATAAAAGAATTAATAGAATTTGGTTTTTTTTTACCCAGTCTATTCAAGCGAATTTCCTTCAGCGTCTTTTCCCCATTGAACTTTTTCCAATGTGAGTAAATTTTTGAAACGTTGCCAACAGTTTTCTTTTCGTATTATTTTGAAATTGTTAATGAAATAAGTTTTATTATATACTCATGCCATTTTGTTCTGAGGCTTGTGGAAGAATTTCTTACGCATTTCTTTTAATTTCTCTATCTCTGATCTCTGATCTCGTAATAATTCTTAAGGTAATCAAAACTGATGTTGAAACAGTTTTAATGTTTCCAGATACAAAAATGGATACTTTGTATATAATTATTTACAAATTTTTTTTTTTTTTTTAAATTAGTTCCATTGTTTATTTCACAATTGTTTAGATTAATTTTGAGAACATTTTAAAATCTGCTTTTATTAGAATAGAAATGACATCAGGAGAAAGCACAAGATTTTTCTTATGGGGAAAACCATTAATTGTCTTCGATTTCTCCCAGCAGTAAAGCCCACACGAGCAGATACATATTGGAAAAACCGGATGATTTATGGCTAGAAAGTGTTTTGTTAGGTGTAAATGAGAATTTCACAAAAAGAACAAAGGGTATTCACAGCGGGTGCAATTGTTTAATGGGGGACTTAGTACACTGTAGTCTCAGGATTCCTATAAGCGGCTTCAAAATTGCACGAAAAAGGGGCAGCTATTTCGTAATAATTTGAGTGGAATGAGGAATCATAATTATAAATGGAAAGATGATTTTGAATGAGAAGCAATCTTACGCCAGGTGCTTTATATACAGGAAATATTGACTTTATTTCATTCGGTACATCTTTTTTCTGAACCACAGAACTTAGTTTACCAATAACTCAAGCAACTCTTGGGTAAACTCGATCTGTTTTGGAAACATCTGAACAAACGAGAGTCGGGTAAACAAATAAAACTTGTGTTGGCCCATATTTTTTTTTTTCATTTTCTAACATTTGAACCAATTAGTTTGGTCTCCATGGTGATGAAATTTATAGGTAGGGCGTCTCATTAATTTACACAGCTGGGGTTATTTTCCGACATATTTTCTTTTTTTAGTCACCTAGTCTCCAGATATAAGCAATTGTAAGCGGAGGTCTTTAAGGCCACTGAAGTTTGGAAGTTCCCGCGAGGGGATGGGTGTAGCTAACCCTTCGCCGGTCACTTGATCGGGTATCGGATCAACTGATAGCGTATTGTGGGCGGCAATATCCGAGAGGTTGACCCTGTGACATTTAACATGGAACAGCGGGAACCGGAAGGCCCAGAAGAAAGTGGTGTGGTTCTTTTCGGTCTCGCGATGGCATTGTTGTGGGAGTTTCGCTGTGGCTGTTGGTATCTTATGGGGGATAGATAGCCCCGAAACTCCACACAGGGCTTGTCGACATTGTCAATGAGAACTTTTTATATAGTTTACGTTGATTCCCCAGCCTCCCCCCTGGATTCTGTGCTTTTCAGCCTTAACGAATTCTTGTAGTTTTCATCAAAAGAAAATCTTTTCCATCAAAAGAAAATCTTTTCCATCGGCTGATTTATTTTCCCATTTATCTTTGTTTGCTAACTTTAAAAAAAAAAAAAAATACATTTTAAAAAAATGCTAAAAATCGATGTAAAGTCAGCAAGCGAAACAAGAAAAAACTCGAAAATCACAAAGGGACGTGTTGTGTAGCCGAACGTAAAACATTTTGCGATTTTATTTTATTCTTTTATTTTATTTGAATTTTTTTTCTAAATAGTTTTTTTTCTCATTTTTAATCACGAAGCCAGTTTGAATTTACGGAAGTATTCTGTAATTATTTGCTGTCAGGCGAAATGTTGCTAAAAAGTAGGCAAATAAACGAGTTAATTGAATGCGGACGAAGCACGGAAGAGGCAAGGGAAGGGGATCTATTTTTTTAATCAAACCTTTTTTAGCTAGCATGGATATCTCGTACGGTGGAATAAGCAGAACAATTTCGCGCCATGTCATTCGATTGACTGTAGGTGTTAATTGATATCGAATCGAAATTGATGTTGATTCAATTTTTGCTTTAATTCCGAATGACTCATTTCGACGTCGATCGTTGTCTTCGGCGAATAAATTTTGATTCATTCTATTGTTATTTAATGTCGACGAACGGCGGCGTGATTAGAAATTTAGGCTTTTAGGGGTTCGACAAGTGCGTCACAACCCACATAATGCATCATTTTAAGATGGATTGGCTTAAAGGCAGTGAAAAAGTGGTTGAAATCTTTTTTTGGACTTTGATCTTATTGAGAACCGGTCTTCATGTGTCAACGAAGTCTTTATCGATCTTAATGATTAAGGGTATTCTTATAATCGCGATCTTAGCTGCTTCCGTATCGTGTAAAGCCGGCTTTAAATGTAAAGGCGTTATAGTCGGTAAATAACTACTGTGTGAAAGATACGCAATATCCGTTATCGTCTATGTATTAGAGCTGTAAAAATGCAAAAATTTACACTACTCGATTGTATTCGTTATTTTTCGTCAAGTAATCGTAACTAAGTACTCGTTACTGAGTACTCGTTACTGAGTAGTCGTTACTGAGTACTCGTTATTAAGTACTCGTTACTGAGTACTCGTTACTGAGTACTCGTTTTTTTTTTTTTAATATTGTTCATTCATTCACTGAATAACCCAAGGTTGATAAAGTAATATAAGCTCCCTCATCACAATTAAATCACTGGCTTATGTGGCTCGAACAGAGACCCATCCATCTAACATAGTAAAAAAAAAAACCCAACTCATGCTCTTTGAATCATCACCCATTCACCATATTCAGTAATCAAATATCAACTCAACTCACTCGAATACCATACTGTTTTGCGGACCCATTATTTCAGTACTTAATTACTTCGGCAATCATCGGCATGTGTGCAAAAAAGGTACAAATAACGAGATACTTCCATCAGTAACGAGACGTTATTGATTACTGACTACAATAATCCTTATTTTTTTTACCGAATAGTAACGATATTTTACAGCTCTACTATGTAGACCGTCTGTGTGGATGACAAGAAAGATAAATTTTTAATATTCGACTGTCGAATAGTGTTGAAAAAAAAATGAGTAAATACTACTTGATATCGAATACTTTAAGTCGATACTGAGTATATTTTGTACTCAATACTTACCACCAAGTATTTTCGCGGTATCGATACTTTAATATCAGTATTTACTCACAATATTATTCCTTGTATTTAGTGCTGTAAATTTAATGGGTTTTTCCCTTTTTGAGGAACTTTTTCGATTTCATTTTGAAATGGATTTTTCGTAAGCATTTTCCGAGGAAGCGAAAGGGATTTTTATAAATTATCTAAAGGTCAAACCTACGCCAAATTATTGGCAGCACTGACAAGAAACAATAATTCAAACTCCCACTCTAAAAACCTCTTTTCGCACCCTAGAAAAATCAGTAGTAATTCAAATTTACTATACCAACAGGTATATCATATAATTATATATTAAAATCTGACCACCCTAGAAAAAATCCCTAGCTACGCCCATGGTTATGATGTGTAAATACCAAGAATCATAAAAATTTGCTTAATATTGAGCAAGTACTAACCAGTATCGATACTTTTGGTTCGGTATTTTAGTGGTATCGATACTTTATCTCCATACATTAAATGAGTACTGGTATCGATACTTTCATGGTATCGTTTCAACACTACACTGCATGGGCTAAACCAGCGTAGGGCAGGGGGGCCATTTCCCCCCCCTAAATCGGCAAGTTACCTTGCGAACGAAAAAACACTGAAAGCTTTTTGGCACTCTGTTAAACTTATGGAAATTTAAGGGAATTTTTCTATTAGCTGGCACTATTGCTGTTTGCGTAAAATATGAAACGTCTGCACAAATGCACATAAAATAAGAACAAAAAAAATGTGTGAACATTTCCCCCCCCCCCTAAATTTGATTCTGGTTTAGCCCATGCTACACTGTCGAAGCGTGGGACTCGAAAATTCCTCTTGAACAAATTATCCTTTAAAGCAAAGCAATGCCGATCAATGTATCTATTTAGAATTATGAAATGATTCTTGATTTCGCACAAGTTAAAGGCGCTAACCGGTTCGATTCATTGCTCATATTTTTCGTATTGTTCGATTATGAATCTAAAATTTCTTGTTATGTAGTCATGACTGAACGTGTTGATGCTCAAAAAAAAAAAATATATATATATATGTACATATGTTTATTGCCCTTTTCATTGCCAAGTAAAATATTTATCTTGATTTTGCAGAATTTCGGATGAGTAAATATTGAAATTTGTTTGTTGTTCCGATTGTTTGTTGCTAATGTAAACACATTCATTCACAATGCGATGCGAATTGGCAATAAATTTAAAAGTTTATGGAAAAATTCAAAAACGTTAAAATTGAAATCATGAATTTGGCATTAAATTATTCATGAAATTATTATTTTTTTAAGTATTAAAGGCATTTGAAGTCTATGAAAAACGTATTTGATGTATTTATTAGGAGCGATATAATTCGTAAAGAGATTATATATCGTTCGTGCATCCGAGTTTTATGCCCATAACCCATCGTTAGCGATCGAGAGACTCGATTTGCTAATATCCACCTGTTTGAGTTATCGCATCGAAGGTCTATTTGCATATTCAGGAAGGAAAGTATAAGACTTGGGTAAGACTACCAGATAGAGAATAGTAAAAGTGTAAAAAAAGAAAAATGGGCCTGGCAAAATTTTGAATTGAGGGAAAACCTCTTACAGAAACAACTCATAAGAAAATATACTTCAAATGGCTTCACTTTTCGCGCTCCCAGATTACAGAAAGCTCAAAGAAAAGTAATTTTTGACTGACTATAAACCCCTTAATTGTTTAACTATACAAAGACAATTTATCGGTCCTTGTGTAACTTCAAAGTTTATGAGGTTGGGAGAGGTTGTTGTTGTTGTTTAAGTTATTTATTTATCTACCTTAAAAATACGTTAAGTGAATTTTTCTTGTTAATAATTATCTCGGGGTTTTTTTAGTGTAATTTCATGCGTGCTGTTATTTGGGACTAGCCCATCTAAGTATGAAATTGCATGATTTTTAAAGTCACGACTTTAAATTTTGTATTATGAAAACTTTTTTGTCGTTGTCTTAATACATACATATGTATGTATGTAGATGAAATCATCGAACACTTTTTTCTTTAGCTTTTCACGCTCTCAAAAGAATAAAATTTCTTAGACATTTTCCTTGATTATTTGCTGACATTTTCTTTGGCCCACGCTAATAATTCGAGGAGCATTAGCTTACAAACCGGTACGACTACTTTCAATGGCTCTCGGCATATTAAGTGGGTTGTGAGACATAATTTTTTTTCATGCTGAGAATTATTTGCACTGCTGCCATTGGACTTGACTAGACAAGTTTGACTTGTTAGGAAGTGTCGAAGTCATCAATCTGTCAACTTTTGTTTTATTTTGTTAACTAAGTATTTTATATCATTTAGAGTAAACACGTTTAGAGCACACTTTGAGAATCGCTGATTTAGAGCATGCCGCCAATTCAGTTTAAAATAATTAATACTAAAATATTTAACTTTTTTCAAAAGGATTTTTGTAGTTCTCCAATCGCAAGAAGATAATAGACTTTCCGGATACCAAATATCCGGTTGTGCGACCAAAAAACTCATCCGGATAACTTCAATCCGGGCGGATAAATAAAAATATTTTTGTGCCGGATTTAAAATTTTGCAGATACCGGTTATCCGAACAAAAAAACTTATCCGAATAACTTGTACCCGTTCGGATAAATGAAAATTTTTTTTTGCAGTATTGCAAGTTTTGCGGATACCAGATAACAGACTATCCGACCAAAAAAAAAAATTGATCGGGTAATATGTATCGGGGGCGGATATGACAAATATAAATCGATTGCAAATTACAGCATGTAGCTATGGCCCGATAGGCTGGATATTTGGGAATAACCGCTTATCCGACAGATCCCTTAAAAAGAACGATCTGGCAGCTGTTTTCGAATTCAATTTAGCTTAAAATTAGTCTTATGAGGGCCTTAGAATTTGTTGCTTCGAATCATTTCATTAGTTCTATTCACGCGACCTTGGTATCGTAGCAAAAGTCTAAAAGTTTAAAAATTCAGTTAAGCTTCCAACAACAATTTGTCACGAAAAGTCTTGCACTTTTGCCGCGATACCACGGTCTCGTGAATAGGCCTACTATTATCTTCTTTGTTTGAAATATATCAAATTTCATTCAAAAGGTTATCTTTTGTGAAAAGTTGTAACTTTATTTGGTTAATTTAATCGCCTAGGAGGACAATGTAAGAATAAATTGCTTTTGACTTAAGTACTTATTTTGTTTCGCAACAGTTATTAAGTCAATTTGTTGTAGTTTCAAAGACGGGCAACAAAGAAAACAATTTCCTTCTATTATTAAATAATTATCGAAGAGAAAGAGAGACAAATCGTTTGACTTTTCATTGCCGTTCTTTGAATTTTATTATGTCTTTTGAAATCGCAAGAATCGTGATTTCCTGCCACCATTTTTTTTTTTTTTAAAGTCATTTGCTTCTCTCTATTCCGGTTTTTGTATTTATTTTTCTGTTTTTCCCTCACTCGATCGTTCGTTACAACGGGTTTTGTTTTATAATTAGCCGGCTTTTGACGTCAACTGATTCATTCAATGCAATTTTAAACCTCCATCGAACATCTTCGTGACGACATTACTTTGAGTCAACATAAAAGCCAATGATAACTCCAAAATGGCTTACCTACGACCTAACCTTATATGAAGCTCGATTTATTACGGCAAGGAGATAAATTAGTCCATTAAATTGAAACGCGACCTTCTCATATCGAAATTTGTGTCCCAGTGACAAATTCCATTTTCCCCTTTTTCTTTCTTCCCCCCGCCCTTGAGGTCGGTTGAAAAGCAATGGTTCTTTATGGGTGCAGTCCTCTTAACGAAACGAATACGCTGAAAGCATTCTCAATATCGCGGAATCTCGATACAGTATCATGTTAGTCAGCAACAGTGATTTCCAAAAGTCAACGCCATTAAGAAAATTAAAAGAAGGGAATTTTTTTTTCTCTATCTTTTTTTTCTTTTGATAACTCAGCCTTCGTTTTCCGCCTTTCGGTGTCGTGCTAAAATTTAACACTTAATGTTTTGACGAAGGTCATGAAAAACGTGCGTTCGACAAACTTGACTTTCCTTCTTTGAATCACGCTGCCATGATTTTGTAGTTCTGTAGATTTTCCATTTGTTTTTCCTTTGTTTTTTTTTCTCCTCCCCCCTTTTTGTCTGCCATTGCGCGAAAATGTTGGAAATAATTTCTATTGATTTTTATTTGATTTTTCAAATGTCTACTTTGAATTTTTCGTTCCTCCTCCTCTCATTTTGTGCGGTTATGAAATCAAAACATTCAAAGAAAACGTACAAGAAATTTGATGTTCGAATTTGGAAACCTTTGAAAGGCAAAAAATCATTAGAAAATGATGCACGTATTTCTCCAAAAATTCTTTTTCATTTATGGAAAATTTAAATATTTATTCCTTAATCGAATTTATGAACATCTCGCGGAGCATTTAAAGTAGAAGATTTTATTTTATTATTTGATCATAAAAACCGGAAAGTGATCTCAAGCGTTTGTAATAATGTGTATTGAAATTGCCCTTTGAAGCATAGTGTTTGTAGTATTTAAATATTAGGTGTAGTAAAAAGAAATCCATTATTTTTCCAATAGATGGCGTTATTTATCTGCATCTCGCGTTGTATAAGTCCGATCGTGTTCCGCTAGGGGGCATTAGAAAGATGACAGTTCCTACTAAAAAAGCTTTTTTGACACTTTTTTGATTGATTGATTCAGTTTTGTTTGAGAGCTTGTCAAAGATGGACATCAGCAAAGAGAAAATTCGCTACATTTTACAGTTTTTCTTCGATAAGGGAGAAAACGCAAGCCAGGCGGCTGAAAATGTGAGTAGCGTTTATGGGCCTGATACTGTAACAGCCAATCATGCGCAATTTTGGTTTCGTCGATTCCGTTCCGGTAACTTCGATGTCAAGGATGCACCACGCACTGGAAGGCCAATTGTCGAAAATGTCGATAAAATCATGGAAATTATCGAGTCCGACCGTCATGTTAGCACTGTTTCGATTGCAAAAGAGCTAAAGATTGCACAAAAAACCGTTTGGAACCATTTGAATAAGGCTGGATACACAAAGAAGCTCGATGTATGGGTGCCACACGAGTTAACGCAAAAAAACCTCATAGACCGAATTTCCATCTGCGAATTGCTGCTGAACCGCAACAAAATCGACCCATTTCTGAAGCGGTTGGTGACTAGTGATGAAAAGTGGGTCACTTACGACAACGTCAAGAGAAAACGGTCGTGGTCGAAACACGGTGAACCGGCGGAAACGGTGGCCAAGCCAGGATTGACGGCCAGGAAGGTTTTGCTGTGTGTTTGGTGGGATTGGCAGGGAATTATCTACTATGAGCTGCTCCCATACGGCAAAACTCTTAACTCGGAACTCTACTGTCAACAATTGGACCGTCTGAAGGAAGCAATCGCCCATAAGCGGCCAGCTTTGGCCAATAGGAGAGGAATTGTGTTCCATTAGGACAACGCCAGGCCACACACATCGATAGTGACTCGCCAGAAGCTCCGGGAGTTTGGTTGGGAGGTTCTTCTGCATCCACCTTATAGTCCGGACCTGGCACCAAGTGATTACCATCTGTTCCTGTCCATGGCGAACAATTTTGCTGGTGAAACATTCGCTTCAAGAGAGGCTTCTGAAATTCGACTGTCTCAATTTTTTGCTAATAGGAACGAGGGCTTCTATGAGAGAGGCATAATGAAATTACCTTTAAAATGGCAACAAGTTATCGAACAAAACGGCGCATATTTGACCTAAATCGGGTCATTCTAACTATCTTAAATAAAGCCCTCAATTTAATGCAAAAATAATGGATTTCTTTTTACTACACCTAATATATGTATATTATAAATATCCCTGTAGGAATTTTAACTAGTGTCGTACTAGTACTTAACTAGTGCAAAAGCCACCAGTACTACTTAGTTCTTTTCTATACCCCTGTCCATATAAAATTCTGTCGAAAATCAGTATAACATCTGTACAGGAAAGAACTAGTGCAGTTGGCACCAGAACTATTCTAGTACTTTTATAGGCAATTGGGTACATTTTCAACAGTTAAATACTAGTGATGTTTACGGGAAAAAGTTTACAGAATCGTGGAATTTTTTCAGTAGAAAATGGAAATAAATATTTATAGTAAAAGAAAACCATTCGGTTGTGTATTTATTATCAATTTATAACGCCTCAATGAATGAATGCAATTATTCCACTGATCACTAGTATAGTTATGGTGCAAACTTACCCAAACATTGCACTAGTTCTTTTAGTACTGGTAAAAGTACTAGTTCTTTTAGGCAAATTGCTTAACAGCTTTCTACAGGGACGAGTCTTTGGAGAAATGAGCACCATGAGATAAATTTTAAAATAAAAATTGTGTTTTATACCACAAAATAATACTCACAAATGAGTCGTTTAGGGTTCCGATATCCTTTTTTGGAATTTGGTTATCAAAAGAAAGACAAAAACATTATTTTAAGGTTGTCACCTTATGGGCTTGCTAACGTTTTGACGGTGCCATATAAATCTTTATCGATGTCCTTATCAACTAGAAAAAAAAGGGGTCGGCGGCCCATACTGAAGCTGTTATAAAATCGTGTACAGCCCGATTCTGAATATTCCCAGGGAAGGACTTCCCGGGGAACTTACTTTTCTTGAAACTAAAATTTGCCTTTTTTAAATAGATAGGGAAAGGAAAATTATGGGTATGGGTCAAATACCCATTCTCCATCAAATTTATTCCCCCAAATATTTAAAAAAGAAGATGTTTATAGGCCGTTTACATATGCCGTTTTATTCGCGTTTTAGTAACTTTGCCCGTTTTAGCTCTAAAACAACTTAGATTTTTTCCCGTTTTATCATACAAAACTAAAACGAGAAACTTTCCTGTTTTAATTTAAAACAAGTAAGAAAGCTAAAGTCGGTCAAGCCCGACTTTGAAATACCCAGCGTCCCGACATTATGAGCGCACTATGTTTTGCTTCTCTATTTGTGGGCGTGGCAGTGGGAGGGCAACCTAAATTATTTCCCTACACCTTTCATTCGCCTTGGTGAACCTATGTTGCGAATTTGAAGCTTCTAAGCCTTTTACTTCGGAAGTTACGAAAAATCTTCATTTGTGGGCGTGGCAGTGGGCGGGCCGCATAAAATTTTTTCCTACACCTTTCATTCGCCTTGGTGAACCTATGTTCCGAATTTGAAGCTTCTACGCCTTTTACTTCGGAAGTTACGAAAAATCTTTATTTGTGGGCGTGGCAGTGGGCGGGCCACAAAAAATTTTTTCCTGCACCTTTCATTCGCCTTGGTGAACCTATGCTGCGAATTTGAAGCTTCTACGCCGTTTACTTCGGAAGTAACGATAAGACCTTATTTTTGGGCTTATTTCTGGGCGTGGCTCGAGGAGGGCGGCGTCCATTTTTTGCCAAAAAATGTCCCTTTTTGTAGTTTACCAGCACACCAATTATCAATGGAATGTGTTGAGTGGTTCGCAAGTTACAAGCATTTTATTGAAAACACAATAAATTAATTTGTGGGCGTGGAAGTGGGCGGATGTCTCCCATTTTTACTTAGGATCATACTCGGATCCCGATATACCTGTGTGCCAAATTTCGACTTGATTGGTCCAGCCGTTTCGGAGGAGATCCGACCACGGACGGACGGACAGACGGACAGACGGACATGTCTAAATCGATTCAGTTTTTGATCCTGATAATTTCTATATATATTTTTCTATATCTCCGGAGCTTAATTCTCCCTGTTACAAGATTTGCACAAAACTAATATACCCCGCTTACGCTGGGTATAACAAGTAGCTAAACAAGATAAATCCTGCTTATAACTGCTAAAAATATCGAAATCTGAGTGTCATCACTATAAAAATGCAAAACATATGGTCATTGAAACCCTGTAGTAAACAGTTGGGCAATTCTCTGAAAAGAACTAGTACCTTTACCAGAACTAGAAGAACCAGTGCAATTTTTGGATAAGCTTCCACCATAACTATACTAGTGATAATCGGAATAATCGTATCCGTTCATCAAAGTTGAACTACAAATCAATCGATAATGACTGAACATAAATGCTTCTTCCCATTATTTACTTAAGGAAATAGTGGGGAAAAGTCAACGATTCTAGTACCTTTTTCCCGTTAATAGCACTGGTATTTAACTGGTGCAAATTTACCCAATTGCTTATAAAAGTACAGTGGTCGTCCAATATAACGAACACTCGCTTTTACGAATTCGTGATTTAACGAACAGCTTAAAATTTTGCATTGAAGGTTCTATATTACGAACGAAACGAAAATTTTGTTCGATATAACGAATATTTTTTTTTTTTTGCAAGCCAATTCCTTGTATTTATGACTATGTAGGCATGCTTGTGTATTCAATTTATGTATGTCGCCGTTATATTGCGTGAAAAACAAGCATCGACACGGCGTTTGTTGGCAAAGAACGTTGGGGGTAGAGTACCCCGGCGACTATGAGTGCAAGCATATTTTCGTATTGTTAGCGTTTAGTTAACGGTTGTTAGCAATAACCGATTTTTTTTAAACTAAATCTGTGTAAACGGGTCCTTTTTTTAATAAAAGCTTATTGCCTGAAAATGGAAGATTTTGGTGCAAAATTTACTGTCCAATATAACGAATTTTTCGAATTTACGAACAAGCCGTGCAACATAAGATTCGTTATATTGGACGACCACTGTACTAGAATAGTTCTGGTGCCTACCGCACTAGTGCTTTCCTGTACAGATGTTGTAATGATTTTCTACAGAATTTTATATGGGCAAGGGTATAGAAAAGAACTAGTACTGGTGGCTTTTGCACTAGTAAAGTACTAGTACAGCACTAGTTGAAATTTCTGCAGGGAATTTCTAATTTAAAAATTGTGAGGTTGTAGAAAACGAACACAATTTCAATAATTGCTTCTTTTCTAAATTATAATATTCACTCATATTTCACGTATTGAGCAAACAAAAGATACCCACAAAATGACAAAACGACATGCGCATATGTAAACACCCCGTTTTGACTTACTCGTTTTAGCTTAAACGAGTAGCGTTAAAACGTATATGTAAATGCCCTATTACTCTCGAGAAAAGTAAATTCTTCGGGAATTCGTTCCCCGGGAATATTCAGAATCGGGCTGACAGTCTCGAAGCTCATTCTCATGCAATCATCCATCTTGGCTGAGTACATTTTGTGGCCTCAAATCTGATGTTTTGATTATACTTTCGCATACCTCTCACGAGGGTACTATCTTATTAATCCTTGGCGGTTCGTCAACAAAAAGCTTCACAAATTTTTCGTAAAAAAACAGTTTGTGATGGCGAATCTTCGGTGCGAGAAGAAAAATTTCGAGTTTCAGTTATGGGTTTTCTTTATTTTAATGAAAAATCTTTCAAAAAATTGATACCCGTTGGGGAGCTATGGGTCAGAAATGTCAAAAAGAGGTGAACATTAAAAAAATTTTTTTTTGAATATTTGCAATTTATAAGTGTATAGATCGAGTAAATCCAGTTTTTTTGGGTAAGTTATTGTATAGTTATTTTCTCCAAGTTTAAGGCTAAAAGTTTGTAATAGATGGGAAAATAAAATGTTAAATGGTTTACGAGGTATAGCCAGAAGTTAATGCGCAACTTAATTCTCGGCCACACATCTTGCAATCGATTTAAAAGTGACTTGTAGCCAATGTAACGAAACTAAATATAGGGTGTTTCTTCATTTACCAAGTACTTTCAGGAACTGAAGTCGTTATGTCTTTCACGACCTTCGGTGAACAACTGTGAATTAAAAACAAAATTAGACTTTTTTTTCTATACACATTCGTAGTGATTAAGCAGCTACATTTTTCTCTTGACATTCCTTATATCCTGAGACGACTGTAATACAAATGTACGCGATATAAAATCTATTTGCTTCAGGCATGCAATGCAAACATTACTTATTTGAGCTGAAGGATTCTAATTTCAAAAGCTTCAACATTAAGTTTCGTCTTGTCTTTTCAATAGCTTCGCAGGCTACCACCACTTTAACTGTCGACCTGTCCAACTGCACTCACTCTTAACCCAGTCCACTCGCTGTAGTTCAAATTCGTAAACGTTCGCGTAAAAAAAAAATTGCGTGCCACATTTTCACACCCTTCCGCCCTGCACCGCATGCAAAAGTGCTCATTGCAATTATCCTTTATATTCAATAAATACGCCCATTTGTTTTCATTTTTTTATTTTTTTTTGTTACTAAGTTCTAAGGAGGCATCTCCTTATAACATTCGTTGCATACAAAATTTTCTCTTCCACTAAGAAAATAGCCATCACGACGGCACGCTCCTCACAAGTAGGCTTTTGAATTTATTCCCACTTTATAAATAGCTGTGTATGTGCCTACGTCGATATATACACCTATGTATATAAAGAAAATACGTATAAGGAAAACAGCCTTCTGCCTTGGCTTACTCACATAAAGCTTCGTATTTGCATAGGACTTTTTTTTTTTTTTTAGAAAATTTGAGCAAGTCACATCAACTGGTAAATATTCTTTGTGTGAGAATGCATTCTGCCGACCGACTACGCTTCAAGGATTTTTTCCTTTTAAACAAAAAGTGAAATTTATGCACACATACATATGTAGGCAGTATAGAGCAGTGGCTCCCAAACAGTATTCATAGTGTTTTCAGTCTTCATGAAATGGAAGCAAAGCTTCCTCATGCCACAGAAATGAAAGAATTCAATTTTCATACACAGAGAAAAAAATCAACCAGAAAACTGGTTAAATCAAAAAAAAATTACAAGGTAATTTTTAAAATAAAAATAATTTCCAAAAAAAAAAAATACCTATACAAGAAGAAATGTGAAAACAAATTGAATTAACGTTCAAAGCAAATAACCACAGAGCCCTCTGATGAACAGAACCCCAAAATGTAGCCATCGGATGGACTTCATCTGATTTCGTCACTCCGTTGTCGTGGGACTGCTTTCGCAATGCTTGAAAAAGTTTTAAGATAAATGAATATCTTATATGTCCTATTTTATAAACCAAATGAGAATTATAACGAACGTGAAGAAATGTAATTAAACATATTCCTTTCAAATGAACCAAAAATGTCGTTAACTCAACCATTTTTCTTTTAAAATTTTCGTTCTGCTCGAAAATCAAAAGGACTGTAAATAACAATGTGCACCCTTTTAAAAAAAAATCATGGCTTAAGTTCGCTCAGTGTATCCTTTTACAGTATTCCTTCTATATATGCACTCTGAATATATCTACACAATCCTCTCATAAAAGCCTTGCAAATTGTGCCATTGATATTCTTCAATCAACAGAAATTATTTCCATATCAATATCATGAGAATATTTGTGATATTTGTTATATTTAAGGAACACTATAAACTGTTGGGAAGAAAAGTTTGGGAGCCTCTGGCAATAAGTCTACTCGTGTTGATGTGTGCACTATTTTATTTAGCAAATTTACAAGCACTAAAGTCAGTGTCTTAACCAATTTGTAGAGTGGAATATGCCTTTGCGTAACGTTTTGGGTGCCTAGCTTCCTCTAATGCCACTGCTGCTGCTGCTGCTTCTACTGCCACTCAAATCAGCCGTTTCTCATATGTGTACCGTGCCACTTAAGAGTTTCGAGTGCGTAGAACTAAAGTACTTTTTTGTTTCGCGTATGAATAGCAAATCAGAATACAAAAAAAAAAAAAAAATCCATGAAAGAGGTTTGCAGCTCTTCCGCTTTTCACATTTTCTATAGTAAGTAAAAAAGTGGAAATTAAAGACTGGGGACCAATAACGTTAAAAATCGGCACACAGGTATATCGGGCCCGAGAATGATCTTATGTGAAAATGGCGATATCTGGACAAACAATCAGATTTTATTCAGCGTGGCACTGTCAATGGGACCGGGACTGTATTGCTAGAAAATCAAATGGAAAAATGGTGGCACTTGTAAAATCTTATATATTCAGCAGTCCACTAATACCGCGAGGGGAATCTTATGATTTACGGGCTTAGCAACCCCGCGGACCCTAGCTAACTGTCTACCAATACAGACCGACTCGGTTCGGGTCTGAATTCTTGAGGAGTATCAGTTTAAAATCCCGCAAGGTACGGAATCAGTCTGAACTAGATTTTAGCTGGGCCTAAACTCATTGGGTATAATAATGGGACCATAAGACTCGATAATCTTCTGAGATTTTTCGAGAGTGATGAAAAAGTGCGTAAGTCATAATCATCAGCATCAGTAATTCTCAGTGGAAAAGCGCTATAATTTTAAACGGCTTTAAAAGCACCGAAATCAAGACCAATATTCTAATTTCAAGAAGCGCGAATGCAAGCCAATAGAAAGCGTGTTACTCGGCAAGGCAAATTGAGCGGAAAAACTACTTTTGAAATACCTAAATGAACGTGAGAAAATGCGTTAATTTGGCAAAAATAGGGCGCCAAAAAGACCGTGTTGAGACGCCAGCGGTGTTGCAAAAGCGCTAGATCTAGCCAAAAGTCGTGAAACTGGCTCACTGAGCTTAATATATAGTTCATATAAGGTCCGATGGCTGATTTAAAACAAGCCATGGGTGGGGTTCGTGGGGACATGGAAGATACAGAAGAAGTCTTCACGGCGATGACAATATCACATCTTTTGTTCTCTCTGTTCGTCTTCGACTTAACTGTACTGTTGTCCTACCCGACTGATCTGAGATCATTTTCTCAATCCCCTTTGTAATTTCCCACATTTCGAGGGGGGCTTGAACCCCCAAAATCACCCTCCGAATACGCTCATAGTTCCCTTTGATGGTATTCGTCCCTAAAACAAATTTCCAATCATTATTTCCCTCCAAATGCAAAACTACCCCGAGGAGTGGTCATTTTTTTCAAAAAATTCCTACAATTCTCACTGAATTCATGATTTCGGAAACGTATATAAAGCCATGAATTGAAGAAATTCTCAGTCATCTGAGTAGAGATGGAGAACTATCGGAGGGTATATTTTAAAATTTAAACACCGTCATCATCATCAACATCATCACCTTATCATCACCAACTTCACCATCATCATCACCAACCTCACCATCACCATGATCATCACACACCAACTCAACCATCACCATCATCATCATCACCACCAATCACCTCACCATCACCATATCATAAACACCATCACATATCACCACCACACATATCACCAATCACTCACATCACATACTCACCATCATCAACATCAACTCATCACCCCATCATCATCATCACCAACTCACCATCATCCCTCACCAATCACCATCACCATAACACATCATCACCATCACCATCAAATCACCATCACCACCACCTCACCATCATCATCACAACATACAACACACATCATCACCACATCAACACTCACTCATCACCCACACCTCACATCATCCATCATCACAACAACCTACACCATCCTCAACAACATAAACACCATCATCAATCACAACATCATTACAACCATCAACACATAAACATCATCACAACCATCTACATCATCATCCATACATCATCACACATTACCATCACCAACATCATCACCATCATCATCACCATCATCATCATCACAACTTCACACATCACCATCACTCAACACAACATCATCACCCATATCAATCAAACATATCATAAACTCACCATCCTTCAACAACATATAACATCAACAACATCACTACATCAACAAATAACATATCACAGCATCAACATACATAAACACCATCACACATCATCTACCAACCTCATCATCATCATATCACCAACATCACCATCACATACACATCATTACATCAATCATCACCACTCACATCATTTCTGACATCATCATTTGACATCGACACATGAATATTCAACGGCTCTCGCCTTATCTAAATCAACAGGCATTTTTAGGAATCTTTCCATTTCAAAAAGAAGATCATTTCAAAAAATCAACCATCATATAAAAATGGGGAAATAAATTCAAGCAATACATAATAAAATGGCCTGAAATGGTTTTCTCTCTCCCTCCATTTCGCTTGAAGCTCTTAAATGCAACATGAAAAATGTACAAATTTAAATATTTTATCGATTTTAAGCTGCAGCCTGCAGGCTTTGCTGTTCCCTGCTCTTCATGTTGCTGCATTTACGAATCCATTCAATGGAATTTATTGCAACGAACGTTGACAGTGCTCACCCAAGCGCGCTCTTCCATTTTCGCGAATTGTGAGCGAAATGTTCTGATTTGACATAAAAAATCATAGGAGCATGCGGTTATATGACGAAGGAAGGTTATGCTTCTTTCTTTTTATGTATGTATGTATGTATAATATATGTGTGTATGGGTACAATGCAGCTACTACGATTGATTTTCGTTCATTTATTGTCTTTAATATTGCCGCATCTGCGTTCTTCTCTCCTTGTGGGATTTGCCTCGTTAAACCATAAAAAAAAAGAGCTTCTCCGCAACTCTGGCCTATGGAAACCGTGTCATGTACTGACCCAAATTTACACCGTAAATTGTCCTTCTGTCAGACCGAAATATGCACGCAAATTCAATTTACCGGCCTAATGCAGGCAGGCAAAAGGAACGAAACGTTAAAATGTTGAACTCACAAAAGTGAGAAAATTCTCCTCGTGGCCGTGCCAAGAAGATGTCCTTTTTGGGGAAAACTTTTAACATTGCAGCAAAGATAGAAAGTTAAAAACGTGCAAATGAAATTCTTCTCCGCAATAATAAAACTTTGTCGCGTGGAATTCTTTTTCGAAAAAGAAGACGATGAAAATATTAAAGATAAAAATTATATTTCAAAAATAATCGCTCTTCATAAACACTATCCCCGAGCTCATCTAAAGTTTCTAACCAAAAAAAAAAAGACAAGTAAGGGTGATATATTCAGACAAACCTGGCAATGCAACACCTGACACATATAAACAGTAAGCTATACATATATTTTTAATCGGAGGCTTAAATATACAGGCAATATCTCAAAAAATTCTGATTTTAAAGCAATTTTTGCGAATTTTGTGATAGACTCTAGAAATGGAGGTACGGTTAAAAATGGTTCAATCTGGTCCGTTCTCGAACATACTCTTACTCATGTCCTCGCAACAGACAAACGGACAGACAAATAGACAGACAGACAAATAGACAGACAGACAAATAGACAGACAGACAAATAGACAGACAGACAAATAGACAGACAGACAAATAGACAGACAGACAAATAGACAGACAGACAAATAGACAGACAGACAAATAGACATGACAGACAGACAGACAAATAGACAGACAAATAGACATACAGACAAATAGACATACAGACAAATAGACATACAGACAGACAGACAGACTGACAGACAGACAGACAGACAGACAGACAGACAGACAAAGACAGACAGACAGACAGACAGACAGACAGACAGACAGACAGACAGACAGACAGACAGACAGACAGACAGACAGACAAACAGACACAGACAGACACAGACAGACAAAGACAGACAAAGACAGACACAGACAGACACAGACAGACACAGACAGACATAGACAGACACAGACAGACACAGACAGACACAAACAGACACAAACAGACACAGGCAGACACAGACAGACACAGACAGGCACAGACAGACACAGGCAGACACAGACAGACAGACAAATACACAGATAGACAGACAGACAGCCACAGACAGACACAAACAGACACAGGCAGACACAAAAAGACACAGGCAGACACAGACAGACAGACAAATACACAGATAGACAGACAGATATACAGACAGACAGACAGATATACAGACAGACAGCCACAGACAGACACAGGCAGACACACACAGAAAGGCAGACAGCAGGCACAGACTGACAGACAAATACACAGATAGACAGACAGATAGACAGACAGACAGCCACAGACAGCCACAGACAGACACAGACAGACACAGGCAGATACCGACAGACACAGACAGACAGGCAGGCAGCAGACACAGCCAGACAGACAAACACACAGAAAGACAGAGAGACAGACAAACAGACAGGCAGGCAGACAGACAGACAGACAGACAGACAGACAGACAGACAGACAGACAGAATAGACAGACACAGACAGACAGACATGGCTAAATCGAAACTCCTGGTGACGCTGATCATTTCCAAATACATTTTGTATGATTTTGGGTGTTACACACAACCGCACAAACGTAATATACCTTCGACACTGAGTGTGTCGGGTATAAAAATACTTTCAAAAATTTCTCTTTTATTTTTTTTTTCTTTTTGTTTAGCCATGACCTTTAGAAGTGCTTTTTTATGACATCGTCTAAATCTTCCTTTCATTCATTCTTTGCTGTCCTTCAAACTATACATTCCCAAGTTTGTATTTCATTATCCATGCCTATAATCTCATACTACGACGACTTAAAAAAAAAAAACAAAAGCTCTATAGATACCCGCTGAGTATCAAACTATAACAGCTAAGGTCTTCATTAGCATCAGTGAGAAATTCTTGGAAGTTCGTAAGGACAACGGAAAATGCTGCGAATAAACAAGAAAGGTCAAAATCACGAGAAATCGCGTGCCGGAATGTAATGTGCTTAGAAAATTTCCTGAATTAAAAACCAAAATAGATTTATTAATGAAGGAAATTCTCGGCACATCCCTTTTATCCTTTTATGCTTTCATTCTTTCTTTCATTACTTTTGGTCGCTTCGCTTGAAGGTCCTTTTTAGCTGTTTGAAAGCAAGAAAGCAAGAATTTAATAATGAGCTCTGTCTCAATATCTCTCTCTTCTCTGCTCTAAGCTTATAAATTCTTTTGCACCTGAAAGTCTGAAAATATTAAAAGAATTTCCTTTTTTTTTTTGTTGCAGGTTTTCCAAACGCTATGAGCTTCCACTGCTCGTTCAGAGTGTTGTGATGAATATAACCATGTTCCTGATGATACATCTTTGTGTGAAGGTAAAACGTCTGTCGGCGAATCCAAAAGACCGAACATTATCAGGTTTGTTCTCATTAAAATTTAAAATAATTTTATCCCTCTAATTTTATCATATTTCTCACCCCTTCCCTTATCTCAGGTGATGATCTACGTCTGCCAAAGGTTCTAACTGACACAGATACGGCTGGTTCCATATCGACAGACGCGGGTGTACTGCGTCGCGCACGTTCGAGACATTATCTTACGGGTAAGAAGTTAAGCGATTACTGTCGCATACCCCCATGTCCATTCATACTGCTGCTGAGCTCATTTTGACAATCTCATGCTGTGAATCCTATCTTCATATCTCGGTTAAATTATACTTCATTAAATATTTTGTGCCCGAAAATGGCACATTACACTCAATCTACTAAAACAAAATTATCGAGTACTCTCGAGCACGTCCGGAATCTGTCATCTTAATCATATTTCATTTTCAACCCCTCCCCCAATTTGTTTTTTTTTGTCCTTGCTTGTGCAATTATTTAAGATATTTTTTCTTCGTTTTAGATCTAGATTTAAATTATTTTTGGAATTGGACCGACTTCCAATCGTATTTGGATTTTATGCTTGTATTTTGGGCGGTTGGCGCCGCAATTACATATCTAATGTTATCTGTGGACTGGTTTATGGAAACAATGGGGTTTTTTGCCGTCTTCACAGAGGCTATGCTAGGTTGGTATATCACACATTTCCGTATACACCTAATTCCGGTTTTGCACGGTGTTTATGTTCGAGCCAAAAACCCTATAAAAACGACATAAAATACATGAGAATAATTTGAAAAGTGGAATTCCCTAATTGAGGGTTTTTTAAATGTGGGTTTCGCCCTCGGTCGAACGATTTGTTTAATTAATAGAAAATCTAGTGTCTGATCGAAGATTTTTCTTAAAATTAAAAAAATTTCGGAAATTTTTTTTTCAAGATTTTTGGGGTAAAAAGCACATGTACGTCTTGTTTTAGAAAAGCTGTATGATTTTCATTGAAATCTACCGAGCGGTTTTCGAGTTACAGTGGTCACCCCCTTCAAAAAAAATTATTATATCAAACTTCTGATTGCTCCTATCCCCCTATATTTCTTAAAGAATAGGGCTCGAAAAATTATTTTGCGTTAAAATGTCAATCAAAAAGATTTTTTCAAAATTTCGACCTCAGGAATTTTTTTTCAAGATTTTTGGGGTAAAAAGCACATGTACGTCTTGTTTTAGAAAAGCTGTATGATTTTCATTGAAATCTACCGAGCGGTTTTCGAGTTACAGTGGTCACCTCCTTGAAAAAAATTATTTATATCAAACTTCTGATTGCTCCTATCCCCCTATATTTCTTAAAAAAATTGGGCTCGAAAAAATATTTTGCGTTAAAATGTCAATCAAAAAGATTTTTTCAAAATTTCGACCTCAGGAATTTTTTTTCAAGATTTTTGGGGTAAAAAGCACATGTACGTCTTGTTTTAGAAAAGCTGTATGATTTTCATTGAAATCTACCGAGCGGTTTTCGAGTTACAGTGGTCACCTCCTTGAAAAAAATTATTTATATCAAACTTCTGATTGCTCCTATCCCCCTATATTTCTTAAAGAATAGGGCTCGAAAAATTATTTTGCGTTAAAATGTCAATCAAAAAGAATTTTTCAATCGTCATAAAATGGAATGAAATCATACAAGAAAGGAATCTATTTTTTTAAACCCATTATTACCCAACGAAACCGTGTAAAAACAGAGCTCTGTGTATACGTTATTCATATGTCATGTAGTAGGTACCTATGATTCAAAATTTTTTCTTTTGCTCCGTAAAATCAGGGACTCCACAATTCGTGCGCAATTTTAAAAACAAATCAACATATGGTATGAGTCTGCATATGGTAATTATGTGGACGATTGGTGATATGTTTAAGACTGGTTATTATATTGTAAGAAATGCGCCAACACAATTCTGGATATGCGGTACATTGCAGGTGAGTGTTTGTGTTGGCTTTAATCTATCCTATATGTCTGATTATTTTCTCTTAACTTCATCTTTCAGGTCACTTTGGACATTGCGATTTTATTGCAAGTTTGGTTTTATAGGAAAAATTCGAAACCGCGTGACTTTCGACGCGGAGATTAGCAGTTTGCCCCCGATGAACAACAACAACAAGAATCACCGTCGTCTTCATCACAAAATGACCAGAATATAAATTCCGATAACAATAATCATTCAATAGCAATAACAAGCAGCAGCGGCGATGATAATCTTTTAACCGCCGACGCTGACGATGAACACTTCCAGCACATGGATTATGAATATAAGAATTATCACGATAATCGAGCCTTCCAATATCACAACAATAATACAACAACAACAACAACAATGCTTACCAAAGGAGGAAAACTGTCGAAGAACGGAACAGCGAAAAAATATGACGATATCGGCGAATTGGAAGTAGTAATTGTCCAGGGCAAGAGTAGCTATAGTTGCAACAAATATGCTGGCGGAAGACTTCTAGAAGGGATTCCAAATGATAAGCGCAATAAAATACATTTTGATGGCATCGAGAAGGAGAAATTGTCATCGATCTGTCATCAGCATCAACGACATCAACATCAACATCAACGACGACGACGACGACAACATAAACATAACGCAACACAGACACCATTGGCTGCAGCTGGTTGGCGACAATTAACCGAAGACGGCAACTATAGTTTAGGTGTTGGTGCCGGAGCTGGAGGAATCTCATGTCCGTCTTGTCTTTCGATTTGTACAATGAACAGTTGCGTTAAGCATGCTGCACATTGCTTCCATCATGGTGAAAAGCATGTTGGTCACGGCGAATTGACATGTCACTGCCACATAACGCATCACTGCCATCAGTATTCACCCAGTGGTCAGAGCAGTAAAAAATTTCAAAAGCAAAATCGACGAAAATGCCATCAGCACTCATCGAAATGCTCAAAACCGGAACAACAACAACAAGGTCAGCAACATCATTGCCATTGCCATTGCCAAAAACAAAAGCAACATTCGCAGAGTCACCATAATTCGAATAATAATAATAATAATAATAATAATAATAAGAAATCCAATATGCATTGTGAAAAGCAACTTCCAACCGATGACGATGATGGTTTTAAGTCTTCCATGGATTCAAGTGCCGAGCAAATATCACGCCAAAGTCAATGCCAATGTCGAAGCATATCGATTGATGATATGGATGCAGCAGCAGCAACTATGACGGAGGATAATGCCAGCACCGGTACTTCAAATTTCGCATTTAAATTATCCAAAGAACATATGCAACAAAAATCACAAAGCAAACAATTCGATGAGAGACAAGTGCCATACAATTGCCGACGTTCATCGTTCAACTCCAATACAACAATGGAGACCGATGAGCTCTCGCATGACGATGATAATGATAATAACGTTGGTGCAGGCGCCGAATATGACGTCCACGACGATGACGACGACGACGATGACGATGACGACTGATGATGATGATTATAACAAGCGAGTGGAGCATGACGAAGCAGCGCAGTTAACACCACGTCGGCGGAGTGCGAACAGCGAAAATAATTCATCCATTACACCACGTGCAGTTTGTTATGAGCTCGATGATGGAAGTTGCTTGGAGCAAGACGCTAACGGCATCGCTTATTGTCCATATGGAATACCGTTGAACAACGATGTCCATAATGAATGCGTTCGGATTAAGAGGAAACGCTTTCTCACTCACGAAGCGGACTTTTGCAGTAGCTGTTCAAGCTGTTCCTGTGCGAATTGCAATGATAATACAAGCAGTTGCAGCAGCCTGGACGATGACAACGAAAATTTAGGCAATGCAAGTTCTCATCTCGGTGCCGGAGAATCCCGTTCGCCGCATGAAATAACCGTTTCAGCTGAATGTCATCATCATTCCAATTTGCCGCGGCAAACATCGCAAACATCGCAAACATCGAGCGAAGCTGATGATGATGAGGCTGATGTAAAGCTTCGCATGGCCCAAAGAGTGAGCTCAACGCACACTAGCCGACGTAGCAGTGAGAGTTTCGGTTCATGCAATTCGAATAGTTGCAACTACTGCAGTTGTAATTGCGACGATTGCGAGGCAACCGCAAGAGAAGCGCTTAGCAGCAATGCAACTGAAGCACCGAATGAGCTCGACGAACAACATTCAAGCACTCTAACGCCTTTAACGAATCCATCTTCAATCGTTTCAACACCACTTGCTGATGACGACGACGACGACGACGACGATGATGATGGTGATGATGGTGATGAAGATGCTGCTGCCGATGTAACAATACGGAGTATTGATAGTAACGTTCTTATGATCGACGATGCTTCGTCCTTGAGCCAATCGGCTGAATACTTTTCCGTTGCGTCAACGAATCCCCCACAGTCACGCGATACGCCTAACATAACGCCAGTACATAAGGCATTTACTACGGGTATGTCATCTAAATGTAATGTTTCCGATATCAATATGCCACCAGCGAAGCAATGCAAACACTATAGCAAACATCATCGCCATAAACACGCCGATGCGAAGCAAAATAGCTACTTATGACGAAGTGTTTCGCTGGTCGCGTGGCCAGCAATCGATTTCAATGCATTGTTGCAGCAAACCATACGCAAATCGGCTGTTCTCCATGATACCATGGCTCTTGTCCAAAGCCATCAGCAACATCATCATCATCATCATCACATCAACTGCAACAACAGGTAGAGAACAAGCAGCAGACAACAAGCGCCATCATCGAATGCCAACAAAAAATATACAATTGCATGGCAGCAATGATAGTTCATCAACGCTAACGCCATCAGTGATAACGATAGCCAAATTCCCACCAAAAAATGGCAGCACAACAACAAAATATTCCATTGCGGATAGTACAACTAAGGCAGAAAGCTCATCGACACAACAATCATCTAAATCGTCGTTGTTGCAACTATCGTTACCCGCCGTCCATCATTTACCCGTTGCCATAACAACAATATGTGGGAATAACGGTGAATCGGTTATAACCACAACCGTTGCTTCCACCAACTCGTCAACGAATGCCAGTGGCAAGCGTTCTTCAAAATTCTCTCCAATTGCTGCTGAGGCATTCAGTTGCGATCCACTGTTGTTCGCCCAAGAAAAATGCTCCACAGAAATTATATTATAGCCAATTTGCTGTTCCATTCTGTACCGGTTCTCTTCTCTGAAAGGCGAGAGAGAGAGAGGAAAGGAAAGGAGATTTTTTACCACCGTTTAGTTTTCGAATTGATTATTTAATTAGTTCAATTACGGTTTATATAAGGCGGCTCTAGGGCAGTCGCTAATAATAAATCTAACGATTCGATCGATTAGTTTCGTTTTACAACGTTGCAGAAAAAACAAGAAATCTTTTTGAGATGTGATATACAAAAAAGAGAAATTAAAGGTAGTAGGATTGTAAACTATGATCTTCGCAATACCCAGTGATATATCACATGCAATTTTTTTCACTTCTCTCTTTTTTTTATTTTATTTATTTTTTTTTTTTGCAATTGAAAAGGCTGTGTACCTATTTATTTATATCCATGGATGTAGCACTGAGAGTATTAAGTGAATTGTTTTTCCTTTTTCGCTCGGTTCATTGAAATTAATTATTCCCTTTATGATTTATACTCCTCTCAAAGACAATCCTTAATAATTGTACAAACTCTCATATCTCTCCCTCTCCCTCTCTCTCTCTCTCCTGTCTCTCTCGCTATCGGTCTTCGCGGGCCTATGGCGCTATTTCTCTCCTTTTAACTCATATAAGTGTGTATAGGAATTTCATCGGAAAGCTTTTTTAATTGTGACTTGACACTGTATTTTGTTGTTTCTCGGGGGTTATAAAATTAATTATAATATTAAATATATTTAAATGTATTTTAGAAAGTAAATTTAATTTGTAAACATTTGTATTTAAATTATATATAATTTAGTAAATGATTATTTAAAAAAAATTTTTTTCCCAAAGTACGCTTTAAGTCAGAGGATGATTTGTAGAAATACAAATGCCTATATTATTAAACAAAAAAAAAAAAATGAAAACAAAAGAAAAAATTATATAGACAAAAGATGAAGGTACTACTCGAAAACATATCCAAAACTAGTAGCAAATTTTTTTGTAACTTTATAAGCATATATCGTATAAAAGTAGTTGTGATTGATGGCAGATACATTGGGTGATTGTGAGAATGCATGATTTATGAATAATAAAATAATATATTAATTAATGCAGTTATTTTAAATAGCCCGTGCGATATTAGAATTAAATTATTACTTATTTAAAATTGTAATTTTATGAAAACCATAATTCGATTAAATTTGATTGTAAAGTTTTGGATTAAATCACAATACGTAAAGATTTATACATTTAGAAAGATTAAATGGGAATATAATTTTTAATGGTTATTCTCTTTTCAAAAAGAAAAACTTCCTTGTTTTTGTATGCTCAATATTTAATTTCGTAAAGTCAAATAAACTAAGGAGCTTTTAAAGTTTAGCATATATAAATAGCCTGACCAATAATTTTCCTATCAGAAATTTTAGATAGATATCGGACTTACATTAGAGTTGCAACGGATATCCGGCCACTATCCGTTATCCAGCCAATATGCGGTATTCGGCCACTATCCGTTATCCAGCCAATATCCGGTATCCGGCCACTATCCGGTATCCAGCCAATATCCGGTTCACTATCCGTTATCGCCAACTATCCTGTATCCGGCCACTATCCGTTATCCAGCCACTATCCGTTATCCGGCCACTATCCGTTATCCAGGCCACTATCCGTTATCCAGCCACTATCCGGTATCCGGCCAATATCCTGTATCCGGCCACTATCCGTTATCCAGCCAATATCCGTTATCCGAGCCACTATCCGTTATCCAGCCACTATCCGTTATACGACCACTATCCGTTATCCAGCCACTATCCGTTATCCAGCCAATATCCGTTATCCAGCAACTATCCGGTATCTGGCCAGATACTAAATTTAAGGCCAGATACCATCTATATCCGGCCTCCGGATATCTCTCATTAAAAATTCGCTGTATTGTATTTTTACTATAAATGCAGATTTGGAAATCCAATTCAGTTCCGCTAAATTTTTCACAGAAAACTTCAATTTTCAGAGATTTTTCAATGCATTTCGGTGCAACACTCGAATCAAGCTTTAAAATGGGCTTTAAAACCGACAAATATGTAAAAAAAAAAATAACTATCCGTCAGCCGGATACACTATCCGTTGCAACACTAATTTACATACAGAAAGCCGTTATCTCATGAAAGGCCACCCATAAAAAGTTCTCGGTAAAATCTTTCCATCTTTTGAAATCAAACCTAGGCACATGAAATCATGGCTATCCGATTTTGTACCGGGACACCCACATAAACTTGGTCACGTTATTTTGATGTCGAAAACGGGAATTCCAGAAAAAAGAATTACAAACAATAAACGAATTTATTTTTAATAGTTGAAATGCATTGTTTGTTATGGACTCCTAATTTCCTATCGAAATTTGGTGATTTAATTTTTCGCTCGTTGTTTGTTTTTTTTTTTTCATTCATTTCAAAGGAGCTCTAAATATCGGTCAGTCAATAATAGATGAGCTTAAATTAATAAATTATTATTTTTTTTTTTTGAATTTGTATAAAAAAAAATGATCTATGATTTTAAGAATTATTTTATTATTTTATTTAAAAATTATTTATAATAAAAAACGAATTATTGACAATTGTATTTGTTTTTATTTATTTTTTTTAGGAAATTTCTTTTTGTGGAGGATATGATTTAAAATGTTCTTCCTGATGATACAGTAGAACTTCCGGAACTCCGACTCTTTTGACTCGAATCAAATGGGAGTGTTCTCCTAATATGGAAATGCCATAAATCGAATAAATTTTTCGGATAATAGTCATCGGAGTTTCACTGTAAATTAATTAAATTTTTTTCTACATTTTAAGATTCGTCAATTTATAATATTCTGTTTTTAAAAAAGCGTTCTTCGTTTTAATAGAATATTATCCCAAAAAAAAAAAAAATGTGATTTTTCGTTCCTAAGGTTTCCGGAAATCACGCACAATTCTTAAATATATATCAAAGACCATAATGAATTCAAGAAATTTCGACTTTCCACAACAAATAAATAAATATTAAAGTAATTAACAACAGATATAATATTACAAATTGAGCTACTAATCTATTAAAACCGTTGTGAATGCCCACAGTGCAAGTAAATAGATTTTTTTATTTTTTGTTTTATTTTATTATAATATATGTAAGATTACCTCCGACATACATAGCGGTTACAAAGCACTAGTTTTATGCCAAGCACACTAGTTATTTAACATGTTTCCTTTTACAGTATAAGCGCTCTTAATATAAACATACATATATATATATATATATACATATAAACAACCATTCAATTATAGTCGCTATTCAAACCAAAGAATTCTTCCTGTTGGCAATTTTGAGATTCCGTTGAAAATATGGACACAAATTAATTATATTTGCTAAATTAAAATAGGTTTTTGTTAACTTTTAGTAATAATTTAAGCTTTAAGGTTTCTTTAGAAAACAAAAAAAAAATTAAGCTAAATTCAATTATTGCCTAAAAGTTTACGCAAAAGTATTATAGGTCGAAAAACTGTAATAAATTGTTCTTCTCCGAAAAAAATTTAGCAAGCAATGAAATTGTAAGAAAATATTAAGCACACCAGATGATAATGAGCCTTCATTTTGTATTAAGTATTTATCGCTGTTGTACATTAAAAAAGTAGAAGTTAATTAATTCAGCTCGCGATTTAATTTGAAAAGTTATAAACTTTAGCCAAAAAAATTTGCATTAAAAGTGTCCAAATCATTGAAAAATCAATTGAAAATGAATAAAAAAAAAAAGAAAAGATGTTAATTTAAATTTATGTTGGAGAGTTACTTCGAAAGCGACTTAAATTTTCTATGAATTTCCGAAAATTACGTAAAACGATATTATTCTAATGTGGATTCCGTTCCTGTCTATCATTTGTAATCCCATATTTGACGACTGTGAGGTCGATGCGAGGTCATACTGTGCATTCTATGTGTGAATCACTTAGTAAATATTCTGGATTATATGGATTTCTAGATCACAGTGACAATGTGAGTATGGACCTTGAAATTAAAGCTAAAATTTTATACCCTGTCGATGTCAATGAGATAGATCTGCTAAGGCTTCTGTTACTCTTGACATAACTTAATGTAATCATATTAAAAATTCTTATTAAATGAGGTACTTTATGTATTTAGGTCAAAAATAAATAAGGATTCAAATGATTTTTCTATAAGATTCAAACAGAAATCTTACGTCAATCTCGCTAACATATTTCTAAACCCATGATGATATTTTTTTCGAAATCTTTTTTCTTTAACCAGAACTAAATTAAATTTAATATAACGCATCTAATGTTTATCTTTGATAAAAATCTCTTTAAAATCTTTGTACAAGCATAACAGAAACGTTTACTATCTTAAATGCATTAACTCTCAAAACAAATATAAACTGTATAAAAAAACATTAAACCTATTAAAAAGGTATATTATTAAAGAAAAAAAAAACCATTCGTATCAATTATTAAAGTGTATATCAAATCTTATCTACTAAATCGTTCGCATTTTCTATCGGTCAGTCTCAAAAGTATTCGAGCATTTTCTTGAGTGCATTGATTATTTGCGAAATAGATTAAGATATCGATCTATTATAGGCAATGGAAAGCAATATAAATATATACAACTTTTATTGTAACTACATAAAACCAGATAAAAGCATGAAATAATCACTTTTTTTACTACATAGAATACAATCAATACATAAATATAGAGAGAAAATAATGCTATGGCAAGGAGAAAAGTAGGAATTCTCCGGTCTTGAGTAAAATTATACCATATAACGGTTTTATAAAGCATTGTATAATGATGTTAATTTAATATAGAAACTATATAAAATATATAAAATGGTCTTTGAAATTTCTTGCATTTTCAGCATTTTATTTTTTTTTATTAGATTAAAATAGGAAAAATAATTTGATGAAAATGGGCCAAACACTTCAAATACAAGGTTGCAGACAACGAGGACGTCCGAAACTGCGTTGGATGGACACAGTAAAATCGAGACTGTTGGTGTTTCTCCGGATGATGCAACCGATAGGACAGAATGGAGGAATTGGTACCGTTTTGCGGACCCCGAGATAGGCCGGAACACTAGAAAACACAAGCAGAAGAAGAAGAATAGGAAAAATAGTGTTCGCTTACGATTTTTATAGAAATCTTAAATATATTTTGAGTATTCAAATATATTAATCCGTTGGCAGAGCTGCATTCGTCGATATACAAAAAGTTATAACATAGATTTCTTCGGTGCTATCTTATAACCTAGATTTTGAATCGCTGCTTAACATTAGGAGCCATTTGGGTTCGTTTGTGCGAATTGGCAAAGAGTATAGATATAGAAGAGGCGGCATTTCGCAATTTTCTCACTTCCCTCTTTCTGAGTTTCATGCATATCATAAGAGAATATACCACGTGCGATAGTAGAAAATAACCAAAACAAAGAAATGGAAAGAAATACAGAAGGCAAATGAAAACGTAAGCAACCAATGTCTATACTCTTTGGAATTGGTTCAATCGTGAAGTTCGTTAGAAGAAGATAGAAAATTTATACTAAAAAAAACCGTTAAATCAAAATACTATTTTGTTGTTGCAAACACGGCTTCCTCACTTGGCGTTTTTGTGCCAAAACTGGCTCTTTATTTTTTTTTCACTTGCAGCTGTGGTTCGTTTTTTACTTGCATTTGGCACATTATTGGATTTCTAACGCCAAGAGTTAAATTACTCAAAACTCATTTCAAAGCAAAATATTTTTCAGTCCATACACTTCAAATAATCGAAGTTACTTATAATTAAAGAAAAAAGTGCAGCTTTAAAATTTAGCGGATTTTTTGTTTATATAAAATAAATTTTGGCCCCTTTCAAGTCGATTTGGCTCTATTTTTTAAATTGCCTTGCCGCTATTATATTTTTAAGTGGCAGCCGTTCTTGAAACGCAGACGTTCAGCCGGGATAAAATTAGGCTGCCATTTAGGTTAAGGTATTTTTATCTACTGAAAAAATCAACCGCCACAATATAAATTTGCCAAGCATTTACTTTACTGATAAAAAAAAAAAAAACACACGAATTAATGTTGTTTAAATTAACAAGATATATTTAGTATTAATTGATTGGAATACAAAAATAACAATGTTCAACACATTCTTAATTGTTATCAATTTTTCTTACAGTCTGGCAGCTATGGCCAACAAAATGTGTATATCGAGCAAACCATGAATGAAGAAATATAAATAGCGCCAGCTCGGCTGCAACTATTTTGGAGCGTTCTCTCAGAGGGAAAGTATGACGTAGGAACGGATTGAATGGTAAGTGTTGTTGTTGTTTTTCATTATATTCAATTATTTTTGATATTCCCATAAGAAAAATATTCTTATTTAAAATTTTACCATTTCATTAAATTATAAAAAAAATGTTGTAGGGAAAATGAAAAATTTTCTTTGAACAAAATAATAAGTTTTTGCATTGATCCTTTCACGTTGAAAGCTTCTCTTGTCCGAGGATGGAAGAATTTCGCGTTCAAGTGTAATGTGGGCCTGCTCTGTTAAGGTGATCATATCGTTAGGGGCTGTCCATTAATGACGTAAGGGAGATTTTGACCATTTTTGACCCCCCATCTAAGCATATTTAAGTATGTAAGTGATCCTTAGTGTTTTCGAACAACTACGCCCCTCTTGTGCTTACTTACTTAATGTACCGCCCCTTAGCTTGAGTTGCAAATCTAAAAGCTCTCATTTCGTTGACATAAGACCTTTTCCATTAGAAGTGGCTGGAAAAGTTTAATCCTAACACAAGGGAGAATTTATCGTGGGACATGCCCTCCATTTAAGACGGAATCAACCTGCAAAATCGAGCCATACCTCTAAATCTGCTTTAATTGTGAACTAAGGTCGACAATCTTTATAACGAAGTTCAAGGGGCCGGAAAAAATTTCGTTATACATAGAGATAATTCGTTTGAAGGAGAAAAAAAGACACAAAAAATGTAGCAAAAATGCCTTAAAAAGATTCACTATAGAGAGGGATTCGTTATAGTTTAGTTCATTATAGAAAGTTTCGCCTGTATAAAATAAAAAATAGCTCGCCTTCATCATAGCCTGGATTACTACGCCCTTGTATTCCCGGCAATGAGAAATATATGATATGAATAATGAGACCTGTTAAATCCCGATTAAGATTAATAATCATGAATTATTGTTCTTTTTTTTAATCCATAATCATTATTAATTTAACTTCTTGAAATTTTTGATTATTAATGATTGCGATTACCAAATAATCGTGAAATAATCAGGACTATTTCAGATTAATGAAAAAAATCAGAAAAAATCAAAAAATAATCAAAAAAAAAATCAAAAAACCCAAAAATAATCAGGAAAAATCAAAAATAATCAAAAAAAAAAAATCAAAAATAATCAAAAATAATCTAAAATTAATCGGGATTATTTTTTTGATTATTTTTTCATTTTTTCTGATTTTTTTCATTAATCTGAAATAATCCTGATTATTTCATGATTATTTGGTAATCGCAATCATTGCTTAATATAGGTCATACAAAAATAATCATTAAATAATCACTATTTCACTCATAAGAAAAAAATAATCTGATTAATTAATCATTAATTAAATAATCATTATTTAACAGGTCTGGTTTTAATACAAAACTTCGTTCAAGTCTCAAGCAAACGAAACTTTGAGTGTGAAATTATGAATGAAAAAGTTATTGATTTAAATTAAATTTATTTTTCTATTCATTTTACAAAATATTTTCATATCATAATGAAATAATCAGTGGCCGAAATTTTCATATAAAAACAAAATTCACATCAAAAGATAAAGAGTCATTCGCCTCTCACTCTATCCGTTCTTACGTCACAGCTTCAGAGAGCGAGCACGAAGTGGGGCTATCTAAATGTTTTTTTTCTTTCACGGTGGAACCCAACGTGAAAATATGCAATTCAGTGTTCTCATGACAATTTCATAAGAATTTCATTGAAAAAGGGAGTAATCAACTAAGAGTCTCTTGTAGCCCATCCCTTGATTCCATGATATTTTCTCTAGAAGGTCATTGTAAAGGCCACCAATGGATCTATTTACAAATGAATTAACATCGATGACTTTTGTCACGCGTGCAATGAATTCCGGCTGGGGGAAGTTGGGGCTGTCCCAGCTCCTCTCGACCGTTTAGTGATTTTTTTTTTCTTTTTCGCAAACGGCAAGTGTCGCTTGTGGTATTGTACGGTTCGGACGTGTGACGGTCCATCGCGGAATTCCGAAAAAATTGTTTTGAAAATGATAAATTATAAATAAAGGTCGATGAATTAAAAACTCGGATAAATGTATAATAAAATAAATCAAAGATTGAAGTGTTTGCACATTATCTTTTAGCTTTCGATTAAGCTCGACGAAAGGCGAATTGCAAATTGATTTTGCAAAGGAAAAATTACTCTTCGAATGATATATGGTCTGGTCTTAAAACTCGAGATTATTTATATGTGAGTGTGTATATAAATATATCTAAATATATGTATATAATGTAGTGCGGTTCATTTGGGTCGTATTTTTTTCCATCGCATTAATGTTTTTTTTTAATTTATTTTCTTTACAAATATTTTTTATTCGGGGGATTTCCGGTAAAATATTCAAATATTCTTTACAGGAATTAACTTGTTTTGACGCATTGAAAGAATCAGCTGAAAGAAATTGTATGGAATTGGCAATCCGGTGCCCATAGTTATTGCGATAAATCTGTGTGCTCTTGTAAGCTACATCTTCATCTTTAGAAGGACAAAAGGCCACTTGTCTCATACGTCTGCTTGATTGCGAGCTTGTTGTACATACATACATACTTTGTCATCCTGAAGTGTGCGACGTGTTTCTTCTCTCAGTCCATTGTACATGGCTTTAACACCTTTTAGTCTGTTTAAGAAGCAATGAACTTGGAATGCTAAATTGCCTGCAAACAAGTCTACACACGCGTAGGTGTATGGATTATCTGATTCAAAGTCAAGGGTTTAATTGAAAGAATCTTGAAATTTCAAGAGAAATCTTTTTCATTTATAGGTCATATACTGATTTATCAATATGTCCTTTTTTTTGGAAAGAAACCACTACACGGAGAGAAATAATTGCCCGAAATATAATTGGAACCAATTCATCATATATGTAATTGCGATCTGAACACATATGTAATTACATCTGATTACATTTACAATTTAAATCATTGGTGCAATTATATATATGATTGTATTTATTTTACAGCTTGTTCTTATATTTCTCAAATGGTTTATAATTTCGATCGTATATAACGTGAATGAATTTTCAAAATCCTTAGGCACTCCAAGGGGCAGGTGGACCACGAATATGACGTGGTGAAATATATTCCGCCCAATCGTGGAGAATGCTCCTTTTTATATTGCTATATAGAATGTATTTTAAATTGCAGGGGATCACAAATTTAATTAGACGCAATTATGTATATAATTCGATACAATTCCATACATCATTGCAGGCGATTAGATATTTAATTGGACGGAATTATATATGTAATTGAAATTATTTTTTTATCGTTTGATACAATTACATACATAATTGGAGGTAATGAAAAATATAATTGGACGTAATTATGAAAATATAATGATATCATACCCAATTACATATGTAATGCCTGAAAAATATAATTGGGTATGTGATATTTTTTCTCTGCGTGTAGGATTGTCCAAAATTCTGGCCATTAGGAATAACGAACCTTTGCCTAGCCAACCATATACGGAGTGCTCCGAAAAGGAGTGTAAAAGGACTCCTGACGAAGATTTGAGGAGTAGTGCTTTTGCAAAGGCCTCAAAAACACCACCTAAAAGCATTTAGGGAGACTAAATGAGTCATTTTTTCGAATTTATAATTGAAAGGGAGTCCAAACAGACTCTTAAGGAGCATTCTAGAACAGTGGCGTAGCGAAAAATTTCTTCGCCCGGGAAACAATGGGGGCACTTGCAGAAAATGCCGCCCCCTTCAATCGGCCTCAATTAAAATACCTTCATAAAAATTTAAATATGATTTGGCGCCCGGGGCGACTGCCCCCTTATCCCCCCTCACTACGCTACTGTTAAAGCAGTAAAAAAAAATAAATTTTGAGATCCAGAAAGATACAATTTTTCCATTTTGGGCTCCGTGGACTTTTCTCCCAAAAAAAAAACGCCCATTTAGAGCTCCTGTCGGAGCTTTTGAGGAGCATTTGCGTACCGGAAAAGGAGTCTTTAGGTACGCCGTGTGGGCTCTTCTGGTTGGCTGGGCATAATCACATTGTTAATTGCTCTTTAAGGAGTGGTCATAAAACCTAAACCAGGATTTACGAATTTCCTATTTCAAGAATTAACTTCTGACATTCCATCGTAAAAGCGTGATTCAAAGCCCCAATGCCCCACTATTGGCATGAAAATTAGTCAAAAGGACAAAGAAGAGATTTCCGAGTGTGGACAAAAAAAAATACAAGAATAAACAACCAATTTCTTGATTTTCTATTGCGATCCAATAACATTGGAACGTGTCTCGCATAATACGAACATTTTAGTGCCCTTCGTGGCTATTATGGCGAACGGTGTCTCTTGATAGATGATGGGATTGCGTATAGCAGAGACTCCCAACCTTTTCATGTCTGGTGAGTGCTTTCTTCTTATCTTTCTCTTATTTTATTGGATTATAGCGACTCATATCCAGTGAAAATTAATTATTTTAAATCATTGGGGAGGTTTATAAAATGTAACACTGAGTAGTTACAGGAGGAAGATACAATTGGAGTAGTATCAGAAAAAAATTGTACGCCTAAAATTGTACTTAAAAAAAAAAAAAATTATAAAGTTTAACAGCGAAATGTCAGGAATTCGTAAGGGTATAAAGACCAAAATCCAACATTGCGAGAGACCGATGCGAGAGCTCGAGACGAGACGTAAACAAATTTCAATACATTAAATCATATGGTTCAAGCTCCAATGTATCGCACTGCGAGACCTCGTAGCGAGAAATTTTTGAAATATTGAATATTTCTCGTTGCGAGGCAATTTGACAGATTAATGATGTGGCTATTTTTTGAGTACTCGCTATTGGGTACTCGTTTAAACTAATAAAACAAAAACTGTTCATTGTTCCGTGAAAAAGAGCTTTTAGAATATTTCGCGAGCTTTGGTTATTGATTTTGAAAATTTTGAATTAAAATTTAAACTCAAGTGATAACGTATAATTTTTATGAGTACTCGGTACTCGTTAGATAGGTATTTGGTTGAAATATTGCATTACTAGAAGCGAAATTATGCTATCATCTGCGTGACGCAAAACTCTCGTTGGAGATTGAAATGCGTCACGCAAAACATTATTCATGACGTCGCGCACTCTCGCATCGGGCTCTCGCAATATTGGATTTTGGGCTTAACGTTTTCTATTGCTTATAGGTAAAGCTCGGATTTTGAATATTTTGAATTTTTTTGAATTATTTGAATTTATTGAATATTTTGAATTTTTTTTCTATTTTTTTGCATTTAGCTGTGCTTTTTGAATATTTCATTCACTGAAGTAGGCTTTTTTTTGTTAATTTGATAATTCAACATTTTAATAGGCATACTAAGCCGTTCTCATATATTATTTATCTGTAGTTAAATTATCTGTGATAATTCCATATAAATTTGATTAATAGTCAGAGAAATGAAATTTAACTGCAGATAGAGCTTAAAAGTAGATGAGAAAACGGACCTAAATCGAACTAATTTGGAATTTTTGACTGTTCATTTTTTGAATATTTGGTATTTTTTTTTTTTTTAAATTTTCTTTTGAATATTTTTTTTAATTTTTAAAAATATTTTTTTTTTCATTTTTTTACATATCCAAATTCCAAGGCATACTTATAGGTATTCAGTTTCGAGGACTTTTTCGCCGTTAAAGTGAATATTTCGAAAATTTTCTTCACATTTTCTAACTTTAGAAGCCATTTTGGTATGAAAAAGGTCCTCTTAATACATGCTTTTCTATCTTTTTTTTCCAAAATCTCCGCTGTATTTCCTTTAAAGCCGTACTACATATGACATTTTTGTGGCCTTACCATTAAATTTTAAATTTTAATTTTAAATATCATGAAAAGCGCTCGTAAAAATTGGTACTAAAAATGACAAAAAAATTAGCTAACACTATTGAAAAATGCTGATAAAGGGGTCCCATCTCATTCCTCTGAAAAATTCCCTTAAGGTCTTTATTTTATGGTTTAAAACTGATTAGAAATATTCTTTTTTTGAAGGGGTTTCTTCATTTTCATTGCAATTGAAGATTGAATTCAAGAAAATATACATAAAATAGACAGAAAATATTAATTAAAATAATTTTTTTGGCATTAGACAAAGATTTTAAGAAAAATTTCCAGATGCATAAATTTCGAAACGTTAGCGACATTTTTTCATCGCTTTTAACGCATTTTTTGTCATTTTTAGGGCATGAAATTCTGAAAAAATTATTTTTAAATTCAAGGAAACAGAAAAAACGACACAAACTTCCACACGACCTCAGCTGGGAGTTGAATCCAAAGACATTTTAACCAATTACGATACAGAGGCCGTCTGTTCCCAAGGTTAAATGAAGTCCTTAAATTTGGAAACAGTTCGACTTTCGCTTGAAATCTTCGTCGGCTCTTGATGTAATTCAAGTTTGGGAAACGCCGACTAATACAAAATCGATCAATGCATAAGTTTATGGCTACGGCCGGGTGGCCGGAGGGGAATTCAAGTGGCTGTAAATTTTTTTGCAAAATGAATCAAAGAAGTCAAGGTGGCTTTGCTCTTGTTCAAGTTCATTGGCTATGGAAATACACTCGTGTTTTTTTTTATTCTATTTTATTTTAGTGAGACTGAAGGACAGAAGATACGTTTAAAAGTCATTTTCTCGTCCTAAATCCAGGCCCGTAGGGAGAATTTTGGGGCCCCACAGAAATTGTGCGAATAAAAAAAAAATCCCCTTGCCAATTGAGGGACCTTCAGAAAGCCCGGGCTCGGGGGGAAATCCTCCCTCTCTACAGGCCTGCCTAAATCTACTGAACAAGCAAAAAGGAGAAAAAAAAATTCCAGTTTGTTCGATAACAGCAGTTCTATAACAGCAGCCAAAGCCACTAATTGTTGACGTCATTGACTTGCTTATGGCTCACCAAATCTCCACCGTTTAGGGGACAAAGAGTAATCGAAGAATAGAAACATGAGCGGCGGGCAGGCAGGCTCAAGGAGTGCGTGCAAGTGTTATGTGATTTTAGCATCCTTTCGTACGAGCTATTCACCCCATTAATGGAGGACGCCTACGCACGTTGCCGATAATTTCCGATATGTCTCAACTCAGCACAGCACAACACAACGGCTTAAAATGGTTTGAATTCATTTAAACCGACCACCGATTGAAAGCAATTCCACAAATAGCTCCTGTTCGAGTGATGCTGGATGGTTCCTTGTTGCCAACCAAGTCCTCCCTTCACTTCATGCTGTTCTTCTACCTCCTTTCTCTGCGTTAATTTTTCTTCTGCTTTAGGTACCTATGTGTATGTGTACATATACATACCCAGCCGGAAATTTTCTCATAAATGACCAATTCATTAAAGGATATCAAGGGGAAAATTTGAGTACTTCTCAATTGCAATGGCATTGCCCAACGAGAGGAAATTTTATTCATCGGAATTCCAATGGCACTGTCATCGATAGAGGTATCGATACGACAGAGTAGATCTACTCCACTTTCGATGACCAACTCGTGACATATGCTCTTATGACTGCCAATGCCGCTTGTGTGTTAATTTCATTAGAAATTTGGTGTATAGTCAGGAGGAGTCGCAGCCTTATGACATTTCCGGCTGGGTATATATACTCGTACATATACAGTAAATATATATTTGTTTTATTTTGTTTATATTTTTTGCCATTTTAGTTGTTGCTTTTGTCTTTGTTGACTTGCAACATACGCGTGCGAACCTAGGCACTGTATACTTTTAGGCGCCGTGCGTGTTTTTCTCCCTTTTCGCTCATTTTTTCCCCCAATTTTTTGTTTTCTCTGAGTTTGCCTTTACATATTTTCAGCATCCGTAGTGGAAATCTTTGTTCAAATGTGTGTATGAAAAGTGTGCTCTTACGTCAGACATTAAGATGGGGGAGGCGAAGGCTCTTCTTGTTCGAATTTTGCGGAGCTGTGTGTCTTAATATTTTTGTGAAAAGCACCACCCTTGGTTATTCGACAAGACAAATCAAGGTCGAATGTGCCCATCCTCCATCCATGGGCATTGTTGTGCATAAATTGTTGGAGAGTCAATTCTTATTTTTTTATTCTTTTTTTTTGTGGATTTTTTGCGGTACGATTTATGTATGAAAAAAAAAAATTTGACAGGAGAAAATTTATTCGAAAAGAATCCTCCTTGCCGCGGAAAATCATTTCGAAGCTCTTAAATATAAGTAGTTAAAATTCGTGCATATTTATTATCTGATTATGAGTCTAATTTCGGAATCGCTTGAAAAATTACATCCTTAAAATTGCATAATTAATCGCCCGTTCGAACACTTCCAATTGGATGAACACATTAAGCACAGTCGTATAAACACATTCAAATGGCTCGCTTCCTTCTCGAAAATGAAGAAATTCGAAAAATTCCCATTTAAAATAAATTATGGGAATTATGAGAAAAGCGACTTTAAAGAGACTTCATAATTTCTTTTCAAATTTTAATACAGACCGGCCATCAGGCATCAGCCATCAGCCAGCGGGGGATGTGCAAAATGACGTCTCGTTTGAAAAGTCTAACAAGAAATTTATTGCCGGGAATTATTTTTGAAAGAAATATGAAGAACATTCTTCCGTTTTTAGATTACACTGTGCAGCAGGCGAAATTTTTTATTCTCCACAAGAAGTTCATCGTTTGAATGGAAATTCTCGCAAAGGTATTAAATAGATTTCACTTTTAAAACGGCCCGATGAGGTCCTAGATTGTGGCATAGCGAGGTATTTCGACGGCCGGGAAACAACGAAGTGTCCTGCCCTAAATAAAAAGACCTGTAAAGGCGCCATAGCCGCGCAATAGTTCCTCCAAACGGACGCAGTGCCACGGGCAGGCCTCGGCAGTGGCGTAGCGTGACATTTCGGCGCCCGAGCATGCATGTGAGAACAATATGTCGCGATATGCCACCCCCGCCCTAAATAAAAGGAACTTTATAAAAATTAAAATATGGTTGGCCCCCTCACTACACTACCGAGGATTCATCTTTGAGAAGATTAGGAATTCTTTTTGAAATGATTTTGGCGGAACGAATTAAAGTGGTATGTGTGGTTAGATTTCTTAAAAAAAATTTTAATTTGAAAGTTGCAAAAAGCCTAAAAGACGGTAGAAAAACGAATAAAGGACAAATAAAATATGACTCGCTACAAGGCCCGTAAATAGGTATTTTGAGCCATAGAGGAATTTCTACTTCGCACTGGTTTGAGTATTAACAAACAGGGTTTGAGTATTAACAAACAGGGTTTGAGTATTAGCGGCGTTTGGGTAGGGCACGGTTGAGAAACCGCCCAGGGTCCCGGATATAAAACGGGTATTAAAACTTAATTTTTCCCCCTTTGTTTTTGCATTGAGGGGGTGCGGAAGAAATCTCACCCAGGACGCTGGTAATGCTAAATACGGCGCTGTTAACAAAAGAGGAAAATCTAGAAAACTTCTTAAAACAATTGAAGTGCCTCATGAAACATTTCTTCATGGAGTCGGGACTCAAAAGCCCTTGTCCACAGTGTTGCAATACTGAGGTTTACCACTGGTATGAGAACGAAATACTTCTGAAAGGAAAATATCGACCCTTGCCAAAATTTCCCCAGCTAGTTAATCGGGTATTGAATCAAATTAAATGGGTGCAATATACGAAAGGGTGATCATATGCATGACTTAAATAGATCTTTATTTAAACATGGTACACCCAGTATTAAGAGGTCTCTTGTGGGAGACTCTGATGAACGAATTTTCCTATAACAATAATCCAAATGGGATATTTTTTGTATAGATACACAGATGAACACAGAGAGGATGGTCCCGAATCTTGACCATGGATTTCAACAAATAATGTCAATAGACGCATTAAAGATAAAATGGGTATGCTGAGTAGGCAGCGGACTCCCCAGTCGTCTGTTTCGGGTAGGCACTCAGTCAGGAAAATTTTTACCAAAAAAAAAAAAAAATTTTTTTTATCAAAAATTTGAAGAAAAATGCAGTCAAAACGTCAAAAAAAATTCGTAAAAATCGCCGTCAAAGTGCCTAAATAAAAGTGCATCTGAAAAATCTATTGAAATCATTTTTCAGGCAAATGAACTTGGAGACTTTAACGCCACATTTTCATTGTTTTAACCGCCTTTTTGTCTTGCAACGAAACTTTTCCGAGCCCTAAAAATAACTAAAAATTTTTGTTGCCTAGTGTTAGTTGTCGCCGAGAACTCAAAATAATATTTATTTATTTTAAAATGAATTATTGGCATGAAACTAATGTGCGCTAAGCTTAAAAGAATAATTTATTTGTGCAATAATTTACATTAATATGCAATCGATGAAAACGTAATTAAATTATTTCAACGTTAATTTTAGTACGTTCAAGAATATTTGCGTCAAGTTGAATATTTTTTTTTTTCTCCAAATCATATCGTTCATAAATTGCACCTGCCTTCGTGCAAGCAGTAGGTGTAAATTCTATAATTAATAATAGAATAAGTGCAAGCGAGTTTTCCGTAGAAAAAAACATAAACAAATATTAAATTCGTGTAATATGTAATTTGACGCAATAACGTTTGTTTTTTTTTATACCGTTAAGACAATTAAAGTTCATTGCAATATTTTAGCGTTCGTTTACTTTTCGATTCGTATGAATTGGTATACCTCCTCGGAAAAGTATACAGTCAATCAAACAAGTTTACGTACACCTTGAACTTCTCAACAAAACTGCCTTTTTCCTCAATTAAAACTCCAAAGTGTATATTTTTCTTTTCTAAAATAAGAAAGACGAGGGATTTTTATTAAAGGCAAGAAATAACTTCTTCAAAAAAAAAAACACCTTTATTGAAGTATCCTTCGAGCAAGGGGCAATCCATTAATTACTTATGGGAGATTTTGATAATTTTTGACCCTCCCACGTAAACATATATAAGCATAAATTGGACTCTCATGTAAGCAAGCATACGATTTTTCAAACCCAATTATTGGTTACATAATTAATGGGCGACCCCAAAGAACAAAAAATGGCACAAATTCATATAACAAAAAAAAGTATGCATACACTTGAAGCCTTTTCATACATACCCAGAGGAAAATTTTTTCCTGCATGACAACGTCATCAGTGATATCATCGATGACATATAGGTGACATTGTCATGCATGAAACTTTGGGGGACATGTCATCCTGGAGGGATTCCCAGCGAAAAAGTATCTCCTGCATGACAATGTCATCAGTGATGTCATCGATGACATATAGGTGACATTGTCATGCATGAAATCTTGGAGGACATGTCATTGTGGAGGGATGCCCAACGAAAAATTATCTCCTGCATGACAATGTCATCAGGGATATCATCGATGACATATAGGTGACATTGTCATGCTTGACATCTTGGAGGACATGTCATCGTGGAGGGATGCTGTTCGCGTGCTTGAATCTCATTGGCTATTGAAATTTAAATAAGGTTTTAGCGTCAGTTGAACGTCGGCATGAAGTGGCATAGATAATGAGTGCTCGACCCAGAATCCGAAGATCGCGGGATCGATCCCTGGCTGAGGCGAACAAAAATTGTTAAAAATAGATTTTTAAAAATTTTCGAAATATTCAAAGAGAGGGCAAAGAAGAGAGAGAGAGAGAGAGTTATCAAACTGGTTTTCTATAAATTGACATTTAAAGAGAAAAAGCACTCCCAAGCATGACATTGTCACCGGTGAATTCTCACTGCCCAACTCCTGTACCAATGTCATATAAAGTGTCATATGAATTGTCATGCATACCGGATTGGGTTCTACATGCGAAGTTTATATCCTCTGAGGACTCCTTTGCCTCTTATTATGTCTTTCAGACGTCCGTTCGAGGTGTGCGTAACCTTTTTTCACTGACTGTACTTTGTGAAAAGGGAACCAAGTGATCCAAAGGAACTTAATTCTCGAAGCGAAATCAATTTACATTTCATAATCATTCTCAACTTTCATCATCATGATCATTATCGTCATTATTATAATGTCTGAAAAACGCCACACGCAGCGAAAACATAATGAAACAATAAAAAAATGAAATGAAATGCAATGAAAATAAATAAAGTGTCTCAAATAAATAAAAGAAATAATGTATATCGGCGAGACAACTGTTGCAAAACGACGTTGGTAATCACTTTCAACCTTTTTCAGAGAATTATGAACAAAAGCCGTTGTTCCTACGCGTGCAAAGAGCAAATTACTCGTACAATAACCGACAAAGAGTGTCGGGTTTCTCCCTCAGCCCCCCTCTGCCATCGCTTCGCCATCGGCGCAATACTCCCCCGGGGACTGACGCAAAAAGCAGACCTCACCTTTCATAAAGCGGGCTTATCGTTCAGATATGCTTTGTTTATATTTTCTCCTTTTTCTGGTGTTTCTCCCTCTCTCGCTCTCTCTCACTCTCTCTTACTCTATCTCTCTTTCGCTCTATCTCTTCTGTGTTTCATTGAATATTTATTTGCATTTTTATTTGAAAAGTTTTGCATTTTTCAATTAACGCAGTTTGCGATGCGATTGAAAGCGATTGCGACGCAAAAAAAAGACACGAAGCGAAATGCAAATTTTTCGCTAACGCGATCGCCCGATGGTAGGCCGTAAATTTAACTTAATTAGCCTGGGACATTGTCGATGGCCAGGGGTCGCTGATGGCTAGTGGCTGGTCGTAGGTGGATATTTTTCATTTAGCGCATCCAGCCTGCGATATCGATTGGATGCGAAAATGCACTGTCATCGTCCATTATTGCCAACAAGAGATATAAATGGGTTTGCGATTTTACATGGCTGCATGTTAAAGGCTGTGCTCGACGAAACAAGTCGCTCATATGGGGTCATATACTTCGGGCCTGCGTGGTTCTATGTATGTATGTCCATGCATGATGTATTAAATAATGAATATTATAATGCTTAAGAATTAATGGCTTTTAAGTATTTTATAACTAATTATTATGTGTGGGTATTTAAAATTGTTTTCCTCTTGTGCAAATCTGTTTTGATGTTGAACTTTCGCAGTTTTTATTTTTTATAAATAAAATAAAATCATGTTGGTTCAGGAAGGACATGCGGGCTTCAAAGTTTTGTTGATTTTTACGACTACCTAAAATCATTGTACAACAAAATTTTTAGGTTTCTATTGCGCAATATCCTTAAAATAGCGTTCAAAATCCCTTCCTTCTTCCGAAATTCATAATCTCAATAGATAATAATAATAATAATAATGGCGACTGATAGTTAAAACAACAAGGAATCTTAAAGACTCTGGTTTCGTCTCTAGACGTTTCTTTATCATATTTATTCATTAATTAATTCATTTATTTATCGCATTACTTCTATAAAAAAAACAAAGAATTCACATTATGACAAAAAGCACCTAATAATTACGTTGTCAATCTTCGCTTTCAATTAATCCGAAGACAGTGTCTTGTTTTATCCGCAGAAATAATTTCAGCTGAAAATGAACAAAAAGGCATCGATGAGTTTCTGGTTCGTTGCGCCGAACCGTCAACACGGAAGAATGAAATGACCAACATCTTGTGCTATACCTATTTACACCGACGGGCATATACATACATACCTACTCGTATAGTAAAATTCCAAATGACTGTATTTTGGCTTTTCAGTAAACATATCGAACATTTTGAGAACCCCTTCCCCTTTAGCAAAATCGGGATCTTAAAGAAAATTAAATAAAATAAGTGCAAAGTGCTTGTGAACTAGGGTTTATTATTATAAATATTTAAATTAAATTTAAATATAAATTTAAATTAAATTAAATTTAAATTAAATTAAAATTAAATTAATATTAAATTAAATTAAATTAAATTAAATTTAAATTAAATTAAATTAAATTAAATTAAATTAAATTAAATTAAATTAAATTAATTAAATTAAATTTAAATTAAATTAAATTAAATTAATTATTAAATTAAATTAATAATTAATTAATTAATTAAATTAAATTAAATTAATAATTAAATTAAATTAAATTAAATTAAATTAAATTAAATTATAATTAAATTAAATTAAATTAAATTAAATTAAATTAAATTAAATTAATAATAATTAAATTAAATTAAATTAATATTAAATTTAAATATTAATTAAATTAAATTAAATTAATTAATTAAATTAAATTAAATTAAATTAAATTAAATTAAATTAAATTAAATTAAATTAAATTAAATTAAAATTAAATTAAATTAAATTAATTAATTAAATTAAATTAAATTAAATTAATTAATTAAATTAAATTAAATTAAATTAAATTAAATTAAATTAAATTAAATTAAATTAAATTAATTAAATTAAATTAAATTAAATTAAATTAAATTAAATTAAATTAAATTAAATTATTAATTTTAAATTAAATTTAAATTTAAATTAAATTAAATTAAATTAAATTAAATTAAATTAAATTAAATTAAAATTAAATTAAATTAAATTAAATTAAATTAAATTAAATTAAATTAAATTAATATTATGATATATATATAAAGAAATAAATGATAATATAAGGGGACTTTAGTGTTCCAAATTGTGGTCGTGTTTGCAAATTTTGCAGACGGTAAATTAATGCAGTCATTTGTTCGTTCAATCCAACTGATCAACTTGTATGAGTACAAACACATACCTACATACATGCATACCAATGACGCCTTTATGAATACAGACATACGAACGATTGCGAACTTTATGCATTATTGAGTGAAAGAAATGAAACAAAGAAATAAATGGATAAATGCATTCAAGTCCCACAAGTCGCCGCAAATGGAGTATATTCATATGTATATGTATGTATATGCATGTGACAGAACACTTTGTCTCAAATTGCACCATCAAGTCGCTACGAAGTTCCTATATATTCCTTCACAGTCTCATCTTTGTATCTACAAACATATTTGCATATACTGTATGAACATATGTATATACGAGTATGAATATTTCACGATCCATATGTTACCATCTGAACATGACTGTGTCTCACTGTCGAGATTATGTTTCTTAAACAATAAATAAAATGTCACGCACATACATACATACATATGGTTGGTATGTATATTGCGATATAAACACTTGCATCCGTATAAAGTAATGAATAATCTTGAATATTCCCGGCTCGGTCATATAGAGTTTATTATACTTACATACCTTCATTTCTGATAAGCAATCAAAACACACAACCACATCAATCGGAACATTTTCTCATTGCAATGCAGTGCAATGTAATAATTAATTTGTTTTCAATTAATATTGAACTTAATTAAATTCACAGTATCTGCATCTGTATCTGTTCTATCTATTGGGTAACTTTTTGTTCTTCCATCCATCATAATCGAAAGAAGCGATTCTCTCGAGCTTAAAAGCAGATCAAATTCAATTCAATTCGCCGTAAGTCTTTTTTGAAAAGAAATTTAATTAAATTGATAACTCAATATATTGCAAGCATATCAAGTGAACTAATTAAATAGGTAATTAATAATTGCTTGTGCGTTCGCAAGTAATAATAAATAAGATTAAAATTCATAAGAGATTCAAAATACGAACAAAAGATTTTAACCTTATGAACTGCAATTCGATTATCGTATACCATAATTTTAAAGCCTTTTATTTCGTTTATTAATTCCGGTGATTAACCCTTTGTCGGTCAGATTTCAATCTATCTCAACCCAAGCAACTTGAACAGATATAAAGACATTGGTTTTTTTTTATCTTTGATGACTCAAAAACAAAATTATTTTCAGAAAAAATTTGATTGAGCAGCATAAGAGAAATCCCTGACGACTCACATTTTCCTTTGGCAGATTGATCCTGAAAAATCACAATAGGATAAGCTGCTTTGAAAATAATTTTTTTCGTTCCCAGTCGACTGACACACAGTAAGAACACCTATGCCCGCTTCAAAGTAAAGAAACCAATAGGTCAGCGGAAAACATTTATTTTTGAGCGCCCAAAAGTATGCATTTAAATATTTAAAATGTATGCAATTGTGGATAATCTGTTCGCTCTTGTAGGTTTGCCCATTTAATCACATTTAGAGGGAAGGGTTTGAAAGATGTGCGGATATTTTAATAGCCTTAGTTGAACTCCTTTAATAAAGGCCTAAAATTATAGTCAGGGCTCAAATTTTGTTGCATTTAAAAATTTAAAGCATAATTTATGGGGCAAAAATTATCCTTACCAACATTTTGCGAATAAGTTTAGCGACGTTGAGCTTCAGACCGCTTTTCTAACTTCAAAAAAAATTCATATTGAAGTTAAAAATCGATTTGAATCTTAACTTTATGTGAGTTGAACAAAATTTTTACTCCATAAAGTATGCTTTAAATTTATAAATGCAACAAAGTCCGAGCCCTGATTATAGTAGGTAGGTTGAAGTGGCTGCCACTTAGGCCGTTAATCGGCCCATTGTGATACCAAGGAGGTTTTCTTGTGTTTGTCTTTTTATGTAGTGTGCCCCTAAAATGCGATTTTTGAAAAACCAACGCTAGGCTTGGAACATTACACTCCGTTTCGCCTGTGCCGGGAATCGAATCTCGGACCCTGGGATCAAGAGCATATCACGCATCCTCTACGCTATCTAAGAGCCACCTTATTGGTTTTTAAATATTTAAATGCATACTTTTAGGTGCTCAATTTAAATATCTATTTTTCTCTATCAAGTAAAAGGAGTAAAAATTAAAGTCATCTGTTCCACTTGGTATTTTGATGTAATAGGCCGTTTACATATGCCGTTTTATTCGCGTTTTAGCAACTTTGCTCGTTTTAGCACTAAAACAACTTAAATTTTGCCCGTTTTATCATACAAAACTAAAACGAGAAACTTTACTGTTTTAATTTAAAACAAGTAGCTAAACAAGATAAATCCTGCTTATAACTGATAAAAATATCGAAATCTGAGTGTCATCACTAAAAAAATACAAAACATATGGTCATTGAAATTTCTAATTTAAAAATTGTGAGGTTGTTTCCCCAACCAATGTAGAAAACGAACACAGTTTCAATAATTGCTTCTTTTCTAAATTATAATATTCACTCATATTTCACGTGTTGAGCAAACAAAAGATAACCGCAAAATGACAAAACGACATGCGCATATGTAAACACCCCGTTTTGACTTACTCGTTTTAGCTTAAACGAGTAGCGCTAAAACGTATATGTAAATAAATGTCCTATTACTCAACTGAAATTCGTTTTCTTTCTACTGGCTTTTAATGAGGCTTTTCTTAATTAATTTGCACCTTTATTTATTCCTCTTCTCTTAATAATTCATCCCAGAAACTTGACAAATTTTTTCAATTGGTCCATCAATGTCATTTTACTACCTTTTTTCTTTCATAAGAGACCAAAATTGAACCTCCTTATAGTCCTTTTTATAACAAAAGCACCAAAAAAAAAAGACCGAACTGAGTTGAACGACACAAAATCTCAAGTCAATGACCTCACGTTGTTATGAGTTTTATATGAAAAACCACACGAAAACAATGAACGAACATAATTAAGCATAAAATTTAATTAAAGCCGAGTGTGCTCCAGGCCATCCACTCATAACGTTTCAAATTTTCAATAACAAAGGCAAAAATTGAAATAATTAAATATTTCATCATTTATTGAAAATTTTCTTTTTTAAGGGCATTTTCTGCACCATTTGTATTAAGTTACAAAAAAAAAAGATTTAAATTTTAAATACTTAATAAAGTCCTGCGAACTGATGCGGAAAATGTGTTCAGTTCAAGTGGATATAAAAGTAAATTTTTTGAAGCATATTTAAGTGGTTATATACCTTGAATAGCTGCACTCAATGCAAGGTTTTGTTTCCAACCTTATTCTGTGATATTGCAATAATAACAAAAGCAACAACAAAATAAATAAATAAATAAATAAAATGTTCAAATTAGTTCTAAAAAAAAGTATCTTATTTCAGTAGGTACACATGGCGTTCCTCCATGCTCACCGTCTGCTCTCAATTTTTTTTCCTTCATTTTTTTACCTTTTTTTTCATGGAAAGTTTGTTTACGTTGAAATGGACTTCGGATTTGTTTTGAAAGGAAAAACTTTTTCAGAAAAAAATTTATTTAATGAAGTTCTACTGATATACACCTACACATATAATATATATGGAAAATTTCCTCTTGACTGGAAACTCCCCAAGCGGACAAAATTAGAATAAAAATGTTTTTCGATTTTTATTGAAAATTGAACTTTTTCACAAGCGGGCAAAAATTTTCCAATCAAATTTTACCCACTCATATGACGAGAGATATGAAGACGAAGAAAAAAAACAGTAAATTTAATATCACGTAGTAGCGAAATGTTACAGAAATATTACCTTTTTGAAGACAGTAGTAGTTTTTTAATAAAAATAATAAATAAAAAAAAATATTAAGAGGGATAAAAAATTTCGAAATATGGCTTCCGATGAGGAATTTTTTGGATACATTCCCTTGACTATTTTACATATGGGCATTTCCGCCCCCCAAGGAAGCTACCAAAACATTGAAATTTTGAAAAGGGACCTCCAAGCTCTGATCTAAGAATCGAGGATGCAGTGGATAGAAGAAAATGGAGAAAAAATTGAAAACAAGCGGACCCCGGTATAAGCCGGGAAAGAACACGCTAGAAAAAAAAGAAGAGGGAAGCTACCAAAACACTATTAAATTAAGAAAAAAAACTAGAAGGAAAATGAGGTCGGGAACTTACGAAAAAAATACTGGGGTCGGAAATGGCTATATACGAAAGGACATGAAGGCAAAAATGGCCGCGATAAACTCTTACATTAGACTAGAACGTTTCTGTGGGGTTAACAATAGCTTCATGAGCGTCATAGCCTAAATGAATACTGGAGAAACTGTTAGGGCATGCCAAAAATCTTATAAGTCTCAGAGCTATTTGACGGAAGGTTCTCTAAATCTTAGCAGAAAAAATTTTTAAATCTACACTGTATTCTTAACAGTGCTTTGTTGACTTGATTATTACCTAAAGATGATGGGGATGGTAAATGAATATCTCTCTGTAGGCCTTGTCATTCAGACGTAAGCAAGGCGTAGACTCACTAGTCTGGAAGGCATGAATAATGGGTCTCCAAGATATTAGTCACTTAAGTTTCTTGGAGTTACTGAGATTCTTAAGCAGTCTAAACCTTTTCTAAGCGAAAATGGGCTGCTCTTATAGCCTCAACAATAATAATATATAGGTATACGAAAAATAATTATGCTTATTTATAATAATGAAAATCCAAAGGCTATGGAACAAGTTTAATTTTCTTTTAGCAAAAATAGTCCAGCAAAATGTGCTTAAGATGGGTGACTTAATATGTAAGGTAAAATAAAAGAGGTGCATCAAAAGATCTGGACAGTAGAACAACTAACTAAAGGGGCAAAAATGGACATTATTTTAAACATTAGAGTCATTATTGGACTCGGTTTGAAGGAAGGCGGAAAACTCCATTCACGTTAAAGCAGAATTCCCGTCCAACTCTCCATTATAAAAGAAGGAGTACGCTCTTGAAGGCAAAACAAACTGTTTGAATTAGATCATAGGATGGATTAAAACTTCCCTGACTACAGACTGAAGTGATGACAAGCAGTCCGACGTAACCTCGGCTATGGCGCAATAGTTCCTCCAAACGACGCAGTGCCACGGGCAGGCCTCGGCAGTGTCGTAGCGTGACATTTCGGCGCCCGAGCATGGATGGGAGAACAAAAGGCGATATGCCGGCCCCGACCTAAATAAAAGGAACTTTATAAAAATTTAAATTTGATTTGGCCCTCACTGCGCTACGCTCCTCAGCAAATATAACCATTTATGTCACTCTCATAGATTTTGAGCGGGATATTTCGCGCCAGTTAGAAAGAGATGGTACTCGGCATGCATAAAAAGAGCAATAGAGAAATACTTTTGGTGAGTACCTAAGTGAAAAATGCTCATTTTGGTGGGTACCCAAGACCGTGGTGGGTATCCAAGACTGTGTTGAAAAGAGCCAAAATTGAAACGGCTCCTGAGTGACATATACAGTTATATATGCTCCTCAGTCAAATATTGTTCTCTTAAGATAGAAGTGAAGGAAAGTTTGTTCCCATCGAAGGAATATTCCATTTTCTTTGAAGTTTTTGCTCAGTGTTTAAATTGCTTAAAAGTATTACCCTTAAATTTGCTTCGCCCGACTGGGACATAGATAAGTATATATGTATATATTAACAGGCTATGGATATTATCTAGAAATTTTCATGTTATGCCTTTGCAAAGTAATTTGTTTCAGTTCTTCTTGCCACTGAATTTGAACAACAATTTTGCATTGAATGGTCTCGGGCCCGCCAACAATTACGCGAGGCGATTTTCTTGCTCATAATGCAATTTGCATACCTCCCGAAACAAATTGGCTTCAATCCAGTTGTGATTATGAACAATAAAATAAACAAAATTGGCAGGCCTTGTTGGTGACATTTTGCTCGATGGGGCGTAGAATGGCGTGTGTATTTTGTTTTTTTTTCCCCTCTAGTCTTGTTGCTTTGCTGATAATCATATTCCTTTAAGGAAATAAATCATGCTAAATCGCTATTTTGAATTTCAAATATATTAAAAAAAAAAAAAAATCGCTGGCAAGCTTAAATTATAAATCAGTAAAAATGGTCTGTAAATGTCATATTGGTTTGTTTATTGGGAGACTCCATTCGATAAAATGTGACGCCATTATTATGCTATAATTCGATTTTTTTTCTTTTCTTTAAAGCCTCATTTAATTTTAAGGTTTTCGATTGAACTTTTCTAATTTTCAAATTTCTTGCGTGTTTCGATGATTCATAATCAATACAAGTGTGGCCCGGATATAAGTACCTACCGTACAAAAAATCATTCAATATTATTAGGGGTATTCACAAAGGCGTCGGAAAATAGGAAAGTCGGGAAATCGGAAAATTTATTTGCTTAAAAAATTGTGCAAGATACAAAAAAGTTTAAAAAAATTTTTAAGAAGTCGCAATTTTCCGATTTTCGGACTTTCCAACGTTTTTAACACACCGTTGTGAATACCCCTAATGTCTCGAAAATTAGCACTTATATGTAGTGTTGAAACAAAATGAGTAAATACTACTTGATATCGAATACTTTTAGTCGATACTGAGTATATTTTGTACTCAATACTTACCACCAAGTATTTTCGCGGTATCGATACTTTTTATGTCAGTATTTACTCATAATATTTTTCCTTGTATTAGTGCTGTAAATTTTGGGGTTTTCCCTTTTTGAGGGACTTTTTCGATTTCATTTTGAAATGGATTTTTCGTAGCATTTTCCTAGGAAGCGAAAGGGATTTTTATAAATTATCTAAAGGTTAAACCTACGCCAAATTATTGGCAGCACTGACAAGAAACAATAATTCAAACTCCCACTCTAAAAACCTCTTTTCCCACCCTAGAAAAATCAGTAGTACTTCAAATTTACTATACCAACAGGTATATCATATAATTATATATTAAAATCTGACCACCCTAGAAAAAATCCCTAGCTACGCCCATGGTTATGATGTGTAAATACCAAGAATCATAAAAATTTGCTTAATCTTGAGCAAGTACTACCCAGTATCAATACTTTTGGTTCGGTATTTTAGTGGTATCGATACTTTATCTCGATACATTAAATGAGTACTGGTATCGATACTTTCATGGTATCGTTTCAACACTACTTATATGCGGTTATTTAAATACCTACAATATTAGGTACATATTTATATAAACCCTTGCATTTCAATTCGATTTGATTTCGTCGAATGAAAAGCATTCTATGCTATTATCAGCTATTTTTAGTTCAGGCAGTCAATTCTGCTTGTGACAGGACTGTCGCATTAACAGACAACTTATTTTACCTATATTTATTTCTACTACATACATACATAACTGTAGGTATCTGGCCTCATGTCCAATTATGAGAGATATAAGAGTATTTTCCCCATCGTAACGAATTTACCTTTTTAATTCCCTTTCTTCGCCATGGTAAAACACAAAAAGAACAATTAAGGGTGTTATAGTCAGGGGCACCAGTCAATGACAATACCCGACCCAAACAAACAGTCATATTTTTTAATCGAAGGCTTAAATATAACCTCAAATTCGAAGTTTCATATTTTGGGATTTTTGTGACAGACCCTAGTACTAGAGATACCCTTGAAAATGGTCCGTGAGGGTCCTTTCTCGAAATTTTTTCGTGCTCATGTTCCCGTGAACAGGCATTCAAAATAGTTTAACCGTCGATAAGAAAACTACATAAATACGGATAGACAGACAGATACACAGTTTTAACGATTTTGTGACAGAACCTAATTCTGGAGATACCCTAAATAATCGACCGATCGGATAAATATTTGTAGAGGATGTTTATGTCTATAAAAAAAGATCATATGCCAACTTTAGTTCAAATGCCATTTGTATTTCAGGTGTACGGGACGATTTTCGAAAAAGTCTCTTTGGCCACGCCCACTTTAATGCCTTTAAATATGTCCATATAATAAATTTTTTCAAAATATTTCAATAGTTTAAGGCTTTAGAGCAGTTTTTATGCTTTTTATAAAAGACTCTAGTACTGGAGGTGTCCTTAAAAATGGTCTTATCTTACTCTTACTCAAGTCCCCGCCAATAGGCATACCAAATTTCGTCAAGATAACTCCACTCCTTCGATAAGCAAACACAAAAAGACGAATGGAAAGACCGTCAGACAGACGACTGATCATATCTACATATATTTTGTACGATCTATCTCGTCTGGTTCTGGGTGCTACACACAGCCGCACAAACGCAATTTACCCTTGACACAGAGTGTGTCGTGTATGTTTAAAAAAAAGAAATAACTTCATTGGCTCGATGCGAAGCTGCACTTCACTTTTTCCGTATTTCAAATGAAATTGGTAAGCCGATTACGAAGAATAGTCCGCTCCAGAAAAAAATATGAAGGGATGCCAATCAAGATACTTGAAAACTCTTACGTTGCGGCAAACAATAAAATTGTCTGTAGCATATATAACCATATATGTCACTCTCATAGATATTTGCGCGGGATATTTCGCGCCAGTTAGAAAGAGATGGTACTCGGTAGGCAAAAAATGAGCGAGAGAGAAATACTTTTGGTGAGTACCTAAGTGAAAAATGCTCATTTTGGTGGGTCCCCAAACCGTGGTAGGTACCCAAGACTGTGTTGAAAAGAGCCAAAATGGAAACGGCTCCTGAGTGACATATATAGTTATATATGGTCCGATGGCTGATTTAAAACAAGCCATGGTGGGGTTCGTGGGGACATGGAAGATACAGAAGAAGTCTTCACGGCGATGACAATATCACATCTCTTGTTCTCTTGTTCGTCTTCGACTTAACTGTACTGTTGTCCTACCCGACTGACCTGAGATCATTTTCTCAATCCCCTTTGTAATTTCCTACATTTCGAGGGGGGCTTGAACCCCCAAAGTCACCCTCCGAATACGCTCATAGTTCCCTTTGATGGTATTCATCCCTGAAAACAAATATCCAATCATTATTTCCCTCCAAATGCAAAACTACCCCGAGGAAAGGTAATTTTTGTTCAAAAAATTCCTACAATTCTCACTGAATTCATATTTTCGTAAACGTATAAAAGGCTATGAATTGAAGAAATTCTCAGTCATCTGAGTAGAGCTGGAAAACTATCGGAGGGTATATTTTAAAATTTAAACACCATCATCATCACCATCAACACCATCATCGCCATCATCATCATCATCATCACCAACATCAACACCATCATCACCAACCTCACCATCAACACCATCATCACCATCATCTCCATCAACAACATCATACCATCATCATCATCACACCATCATCACCATCAACACCATCATCACCATCAACACCATCATCACCATCACCATCAACACATCAAACCATCATCACATCATCACCATCATCAACCATCACACTCACACACCATCAATCACCATCATCATCACCATCACACACCATCAACACATCACACTCATCACACCTCATCACCATCAACACACCCATCATCACATCATCACATCATCAACACCATCAACACCATCATCACCATCATCACATCACCACCATCATCACCATCACAATCATAACATCACCATCATCACATCAACTCATCATCATCACATCATCCAATCACATCATCACATCATCACACCTCATCACCATCACCCATCACCTCCATCACCATCATCATCAACCTCACCATCACAACTCACCTCCATCACCACATCACCACTCACATCAACCAACACCATCACCACTCATAAACACCATCACACCATCATCAACATCATCATCACCATCAACAACATAAACACCAGCATCACATCATCACCTTCGTCATCAACCTCACCATCATCATCACCAACATCATCACCAACCTCACCATCATTACCAACTTCACCATCATCATCATTCATCACCAACCTCACCATCATCATCACCGACCTCACCATCATCATCACCATCAACATCATCATCAACAACCTCACCATCATCATTGATAGTTTCCATTATCGATATTTTTGACAATCGATAATGTTGGTTATCGAAATATTAATTTTCGACTGGCTCGCCTTATCTAAATAAAGGCATTTTTATCAATCTGTCCATTTCAAAAAGAAGACATCCCTCTGTCACCGCCAGCACCACCTTTCCAATGCTAAACTAAATGTCCATGAATCAAAACTATCGATAGTCTTCAAAAACCATCGATGTTTCGATAGTTTGAAACCATCGATAGTATCGATAGTTTTTCGATTGTTTCTCCAGCTCTACAGCTTAAACTAGCAAGCTATGAAAATTTACTCAAAATCGAAATCGGGAGAAAAAAAAATTTAAATTTTCTTTTTTGTTTAAAATTCAAGTTAATTTGAAATTTCAGGCGATTGTTTTCATAAAATGACTTCTCTCACTTCTCATTGCAGTTGGAAGAGCTGAGCTTCTGCACGAGAACGCCAACGCAGCCAGACGCGCCCAATTGAATTTGCCCTCCGATTAAATGTTTTAACGAGAAAATTCCCCAATAAGAATAAACCAACAAAAAACAAAATGACGCAACTATCCAAAGACTGAGTTTGTAGTAGAATACAACAACAAATTCAACAGCACAACAACAGCCACAACAACAAAATAAACGAAAAAGGGGAAGTCCAATGCTTTGAAAAAATATCACAAACGGCGAAGACGGAGCTCGATGAAAGTGCACACAACATTAGAGGCAAGAAGGGCAAATTAGTTACTATCTACTTAAAGGAGTATTTTAAGAAGAAGTCCTTCACTTGTCAAAATATTCTGAATATCCTTTAAAAAAAAAAAACGAACGAAAAAAGTCGAAAACATGTCATCACGCTCGAAATTTTTCCGCAAAATCTTCAAAGGAACAGATAAAGTGGACGCCACTGATAACAATAATGCTGCAATAGCTGCTGTACCAAAAAATCCTAATCCACCTGCCGGTGTCGTTGTCGAATCACCCGGGAAACGCCTGCGACGACAGGATAAAAAGTGAGATTCAATTTGTTCATTTTTTTGATTGCTTCTATTTCTCCGCCTCACAGAGTCGCGCCGGTCGCATCAATTCCACTGCCAGCGCCAAGCTTTAGCATTCGCGCCAGACGTTTGATGAAAGAATTCCGAGAATTACAGAAAAGCCAGAATAGCAGAAATGATCCCATCTTCACGGTAATTCGTTCGAAATTGATCCCTTCGATTAAGCGAACTTATGTTATTCCATTCCATCCATCCATAATCCATCGTATTGGATTTAATATTTTTCTCTCTTCATCTTTAGGTCGAACTGGTCGGCGATAATCTCTTCGAGTGGAACGCCAAATTGCACATTGTCGATCCGGATTCGAAGCTAGCGAAGGATATGGCCGAATTGAACATTCCATTTATATTATTGCATTTGGTGTTCCCCGAGAACTTTCCGTTCGCCCCACCGTTCATGCGCGTCGTTGAGCCGCGCATCGAAAAAGGCTTCGTTATGGAAGGAGGTGCAATTTGCATGGAGCTGCTGACGCCACGAGGCTGGGCCAGTGCATACACCGTCGAGGCATTGCTAATGCAATTTTCTGCGAGCGTGGTCAAAGGACAAGGTCGTGTCGTACGTAAGCCAAAGAGTACCAAAGAGTTCAGCAGGTTCGTGTTGCTGCCAGTGCAGACAATTTTTTTTCCTCTCTTTTTAAATTCTTAACATCGTTTCTTTTTCTCTTTTTTTTTGTTCTTTTCTTTATTATAATTATTCATGTTGTTGGCAAAAAAAAAAAAACAGACGAACCGCTGAGGAGTCTTTCCGTTCATTAGTGAAAACCCATGAGAAGTATGGTTGGGTAACGCCAGCACTTGCAGATGGATAAAGCACTCTCGGAACACTACAACTCCCAACTCAATTCATTTTATAACTGCTCAATAATAATATATAAAAAAAAAAAACAACCCAAAATAATTATAGAAATAACTTTTTAACTTCGATTTGTGTGATAGAAAATTATAAAATCATTATTAACTTACGTCAAACGGCGATTGTACTACTACTACTCCCCGTTAAAATATTTCAACTATTAAGTCAACGCTCAAAAGGAACTTTGCAGGTTAAGCTTAAGCTATAGAATTTGGTTGTGTTTTGTCCCCGTATTTTTTAAAATAGATTTTTAAAGTTTTTTTTTATTTCTATTCGGTGTTAATTTTTTAAATATTTTTTATTATATTTTTTATTTTAATTTTTTTTTTTATTTTTTTTATTTTTTATTTTTTTTATTTTATTTTTTATTTGATTTTTGAAATTTCTGTTTATATTTTACTTATATTTTTTTTACAGTCCAATTCAAAATTAATATTCTCCGGGAATTTTTGTCCTATAAATTTTTCCCCGCTACTCACACCTCAGGAGGAGCATGATCGAATCCGAAAATAGGTAAACAACGGTTAAGAAGAAGAAGGGCAAGAAGTGCTTGTAAACGTTGGGCTCCCACTATCTACGTAAATAGCAAAATTTGCGCCTATTTTTATCGACACAAATTTAAAATATTGTCACAAACACTGTCGAGGATCACATATAAGTAGCATGTTGTCGAAAAAACATCGGGAACAATAAAATTGGGACAAAAATCGTTCAAGATGATCACACTAGGGCTGCATAGAGTCCAAAAAATGTGTTCACATTATCGGCACATCAATTGCGGCAAAATTTGGCGCATTGCTCAAATAGTGGGATCCGATTAAAATATAAAAATTCAGATAATAATTTATCTCGCGTGTTGTCGGAAAAATGGAGACTTTTCGAATCCGTGGGGAAAAAATCTTCCCAGAAATGATTCGGAAGAGGGCTATCGGTTTAATTTTGGTTAATATTAATTAATATTAATAATTTTTTTTTATCTGCTGCTTATGTTGTGTTTTGTTAATATTGGCTTTTCAATCTCTATATAATTCAATAATATTATTAAATTTTTTTTGTTATTATTTTTAAATATTTTTTTTATTTTATTGTAGTTTATTTGATTTCTTTATATTTTTTTATTTTTTTATATTTTTATTTATTTTTTAATATTTTTTTAATTTTTTTTTATATTATTTTTTTATATTTTTTATTTTTTATATTTTTTTTATTTTATTTTTAATTTTTTAATATTTTTTTTTATTTTTTATTTTTTTTATTTTTTTATATTTTATATTTTTATTTTTTTTATTTTTATTTTTTTATTTTTATTTTTTTTAAATATTTTTTTATATTTTTTTAATTTTTTTTAATATTTTTTTTATATTTTTTTATATTTAGTTTATTTGATTTTTTTTATTTTTATTTTAGTTTATTTATTTTTTTTATATTTTTTTATTTTTTATTATTTTTTATTTTTTACTTTTTTAATTTTTTTTTAATTTTTTTTTTATTTTTTTTTATTTTTTTTTTTTTTAATTTTTTTTTTTTTTTTTTTTTTATTTTATTTTATATTTTTTTTATTTTTGTATATTTTTTATATCATTTTTTATTCTTTTTTTCCCCCTCTAGTGATATATACACTACCCGTGGAACTTACTGCTGTGGGTTCTTCATGCCATGCTTTCAACTTTAAATAAAAATAAACTATGAATATCAAAAAATAAATCAAAGCAAAATTGTTAAAAAGAAATGATAGAATCGATTCCATATTGCCGCTTCAAATGAAATATCCGCGTCTATATAACTACCGTATACTCTGTAAGTAGGTGTATAATTCTCACTGTCTAGAATTTACTGTACCAAACTGTGTTATTCTACCAATATTATTTTAAAATTTAGGATTAATTTTGAAATTTAAACAATTTGGTTTTTTTTTTTGTTTGTTTTTAAAATGAATTCGAAAGTAATTCTGGAATTAAATAGAACTTTTATTTGGAAAGTTTCTTTAGTTATGTGCGTTTTGAAATTGTTATCGTCGCAATTTGTGTCTCTAGTTAAGTACGAATAATCGTTAATCTAATATGTGTACATCCCGTGTAATTTGTGTTTTATGTATAAAGAATATAAAATCGCCCAAAATTTCTTCACGCTCAGTGAAGTAGAATTCCGATCAAATAAATGTGGAAGAAAAACAAAAAATCATTCAAATTCGTTTCGATACGTGACTATAAAAATCGAAACGTGCAACGAGTAAGTATGGAGTATTTGGAACATCCTGAGACGAAAAAAACGGCCAAATTGGCCTGATTGTAAACAGTGTCGCCCCTATCTCAGCCACTACATATTAACATCATCATAATGGTGTAAGTATTTGCAATCCTTTGTGACACTCGATTTTGATTACTAATTTTTTAGATTTTTTTTTTTTTGTTTCGTGGATATCTAACAATCGGGGATGTCACAGAAATCAATTGCAAAATCGTCTAGAATTTAAATTGGTCCAAAGATCATAACGATCTAGTTTTGAATCAGCTATAATAATTGAGTAGAAATGCAGCGGAAAAGGTTTTTGGGATTCATGAAATTCCTAAAATCGACCATTTTTGACGATATCGATTTCTGCGGCATGCCGGAATATATTATTTTATCGAACAATTTAAAAAGAAAACAGCTTAAAATAAAAATTTATACAGTGGAACACTGGAGCATTCCCAAAAGGCGTCCATTTAAAAGGAGTGTCCGCAGGGAGAGAGTCCTGCTTCTCAAATAGTTTCCTCTTAAGCGGACACCTCTGTTAAGCGAACATATTTTTCGGTCCCGTAGATGTCACCTCTGTTAAGCGGACATAATCAGGGGTGTCACAGAATCCGATAGCTGCCGGAATTGGACTTTTAATTGCCTGAATTTTCATATATATTTCATAGACAGCCGGATAAAAACGGGTTCTGTGAAATTAAGAACCGATAATAGTTCCGATTCAAAACCAAAAACAACAAAATTTGTAAATTCTGTACGAAATTTCGATCGGTTTTTATTCCGATTCCGACAGCTATCGGATTCTGTGACACCCCTTAATAATTTTTTCATCCCATCCCTGTGAACCTAGCATCTAAGTGTGTGCATCAACTTAGATCCCAAGTTCACAGGGCTTTCGGTCCCGTAGGTGTCCGCTTAAAAGAGTTTACACTGTACATGAATTCTTGGTCAGGATCGAAAACTAAATCGATTAAGATATGTCCGACGGCTAGACCAATCACGTCAAAAATTGACACACAGGTATTTCGGGACCCGAAAGCCCACAAACATTGTTCGGACGCTGGATATATCAATGGCGGGATTCTATTCTATTCATGGACTAAATCTAGCACCCAAGATTATCTGTTTTTCGGGTCTCTTAGACTTCGAAGTCAGCTGCAGAGGGTTAAGATCGATATTTTTTGAATTTTCGAAGACCAATTTTTTCCCCAAAAAAAACTAAGACGGGTCCATAGGGTAAGTTCAAATAAAATTATAAGCTCGGTTTAATTTTAATATTAAGCATTAAAGTAACCAAAAAAAATAAAATTGTTCAATTTAATTTTTTTTTACTTTGTATTATTTATTAGATCTTCTCTTAAGAGACTAACAATAAGTGATTATCTTAAGACTAATAACATTATTATTTAACAAAAAAAAAAATATAAAAAATATGATTATGCGGTCCTCAGGAAATAACCAGGGCTGTGTGACGTTGAGGTAGAGGGTAATGAGTTTTTAAATTGTTTTATAAGATGCTTGTTGCTCTGATGGCGATTTACTCCTAATGAACCTGAAAAATACTTAAACCATTCAAATATCAAAAAAAGAACAGTTTTACTAGGTTAGGTTAGGTTAGGTTAGTGTGGCTGCCGCCGTTAAGGATGACACACTTAGGCCTCACATGGGCCCATTGAGATACCACGAAAATGGGAAAACAAAGAAAACCATAAATAGAAAAAACGATACAAACATGCACGACCTGTGCTGGGAGTTGAACCCAGAGCCTCTCGCCTCGTAATTTGGCATCTCAACCAACTACGGAACAGAGGCCGACACAGTTTTACGAGCTTATTAAAGAATTTCTCACACAAAATTAATTCACTGCATTTAACATTTTATTTGAAATTTCAAAAAATTTATTTTCTCTTCTTAAATCGTTTGAAAATATTTTAATAACTCAACATACATACATTTTGCATACATATCAATATGAATCGTGTAAAACATATTCTATGCAAATAGAAACTTATTCATTTATTCTCTGCTCAAGAATATATTATTAAGTACAATAGAATTGTGAGCCCATTTCGCTTGCTTTCTACATACGAATAGTACAATTTTCATTTCTCATTTAAAAAGAATTCCTCTGAAACACTAATGCGTTACAATTTCTTTCAAAGTTTTGATCTAAAGGAATGAACGAATATATTTTCCATTCATTTGGGGATTATTTCATTCAACGTACTGAATAACGTCGAATTTAATCAGGTGGCAACGCCCGTTAAAACCAGGAAAAATTTTCTTCATTGATTTTATAGTTTTTCGTGTCAATTTTTTCACGAAAAACGCACGTTTTCCAAACGGAACTTGTTAAAAACGTAAAATCTAAGTCGAAACGAATCTTTCCGTGCCGTCTTTCATCAATTTTGGGTAAGTTGAACAGCCAAAATTCGCATCTGAAAATAGTGCAAAATCGCTTGAAAATTGTTTTTGTACTTTGCATACTGCTAGAACAGGATAACGTACGTATCAGAGATTCTGTATGTACATGCACGTGTGTGTATGCGCATAGTGCGATTGTTCAATGTTTGTAATGCGTGTATTGTACTTATGTATAGAGATGTTCAAATTAAAGGAGTGGAGTGCAAGCATCACTTGAAGCAAGGGATTTTATTCTTAAGGCAAATTAACAGAAACAAATGGATTTAAGAACCAAAAAATAAAATAACTGAAGATACTTCGAAATCAATAATCATGGTTATCCGTAGAATAGTCGAAATAGAAAATTCATTTTGAAAAGAACATCAGAAGTCTTTCTCGGACTGTCGGTTTGAAATACAGTAGAGGACAGAAAAAAATACGCGTTGAAGAGTTTAAAGGAATTTCGCCAAATATTAGAATAGCTTTAGTATAGATAAAGGCTCAGTCTTGACTTAAAGTAAATTAGCTTCACTTTAGAATTTTCTTTAAGTCATTTTAAATATTTAATAATTGATCCCATAAGGGCTCAACGCTGTTAAAGTAAATTGAAAGGAAGTAACGAGCTCATTCTTTTGAAGAAAGGAAATCAGAGTTGAAATTTCGATGACAAGTCGACAGGAATATAGAAAATTTATGTCTTAAATGCAACCCTGTGAGTCCGATTACTTGTAATTAGCGTATGCGTTCAAGTAGCGAAAGTACGCCAAATTACTTTGTTTTTTAACATGTGTTTGGTGTAGGAAGTTTACTTGCTGCTTTAGAGCGTAGAGCCCTATACAATGCAGTGACATAACACAAAGCTGGTGTGGCCTGTTCAGCAATATATAATGCTCTACGCTCAAAAGCAGCGAGCTATTTACAAATAACAGGGTTGCATTTAAAGTGGTGACAAAATCATTTTTCTCTATGATATCAATGAGTATCGTCATTTTTTCACCGAAGTAAATCGGAAACGGTTATGGGCGATGTACTGAAAATCATAGTGCACTTTTTACGATATATATGATATATCTTATATCGGTTTAAATCGTCTAGTCATCAAAAACGCACCTTTTCTTTTTTTTTTCAAAAGAATGAGCTCTTCCTTTCCATATACTTTAACACTGTAGAGCCCCAAAGGCTTGAGTTAACATTTCGCACACTAATCACTAAACCGGCACAATTCAAAATTTTTTCGATCACTTTTTTCATGTTTGCCAACATTTTACTGCTGCAAAAGGAACACGTGGAAAATTAAGATTTATATTTATTGATTCTGCAGTTATTTAAAAATAATATAAGTTTAAAAAAGAAATAGTTTTTACAGAAGTCGAGAGTTATTGGCTGTTTGCCCGAGAAATACAAAATTTTGAGTTGTGCCAATTTAGTGATTAGTGTGCGATTTGTTAATAATTTCTAGATAATACTCTTAAGTACAAATGTAGGAAAAGTTAAGATACATTCAATCGAGTGAAGTCGGAGGAAATATATAGGTACAAATTTAACTATTGGGAATAAACCAAAAATATGGGCATTGCTCAAATATAATTTTTTATTGGTGCAGAGCCTTTTTGAAAATCTTCATGTTTTGATAAAAATCTTCATGTTTTGATAAAAATTTTGGTTGAATCCTCTAGAAATTAGAAGTAGGAAAATATTCTCCTTGAAAAAATGAGTTTTTGCTTACAACTTTAACCTTCAACATATCGGCCCCTTTTCACAGAAATCATCATTGTTACATTTTTTACGAAATTGACTTTCTTATGCCAACTTGTTCTAGAGCCTAGCAAAATATTAGGCCTATTCACGAGACCGTGGTATCGTGGCAAAAGTGTAAAAATTAAGTGAAGCTTCCAACAACTTGTATTGAAAAATCTTCCTCTTTTCCACTTTTGCACTTTTGCACTTTTGCCACGATACCACGGTCTCGTGAATAGGCCTATTATAACCCTAAACATTGAAGTAATAGATATGGTAGAAAAAACGCTCTCCTGTAAAATTTAGTTTATTTAACATACGATAATTTCGCGCAAAGGAATCGATATGTTTAGTACATTTATATATTAAGGCCCGATATTACAGTGCATACTTAAGGTCTCCTTAGTAGAACTTAGCCAATATTACAATCACATGTGAAAAAATTTTGAACCATTAATTAAGAACTTTTTTATCCTTAACATTCTTATCATATCAACTTCTAGTATAGCCAAAATCCTGCCACCCTCTTTCAGGTATCATCAAATTATCGATTGAATATTATTTTAGAGCTACTTTGGCCATTATTTCACAAGTATATCTGAACGAAATCTAAATTTTTCAAAAGCTTTTTGTTTTTTTCCAGTTTTTTCTTAAATTTGATAGAATGATACAGTGATCTTCGGATTACCGCCCATACGCCATATCTTATAAAAAACTTAAACACGTGAGCTCCCTCCTAAACCTTTTTTTTTTAATGATTTTAAAAATTTCGTTGGTAATATATGGAAAATCAGATCTTATTTAGCAATTTTTTAAATAGTTTAAATGCTTAAGTCTGTGAAGCATTTTAACAGTAAAAATTTTAAGTGCTCCTTATATGCCTGCCACACGTAGATCGAAATTGAGCAATTTCAAAAAATTTCAGAACAAATTTGACATTTGAAATTGAGGCAATTTCAATTTTGTTCTGAAATTTAGCAATTTCGATCTACCTGTGGCAGGCATTTAAATAAGTTTTCAAATTAATTTAATGAAGGAATTTCACTAATTTTACGAATTTTAAAAAAGTATAAACAAAAAATATCGGTTTTTTTCAAATGTTGCCTGCCGAAAACAATTTTCGTGAGTTTTGGATAAAAATTGACTGTTAAACCGCTTGACACTTAAGGTAATATCGGGCCTAAATCACTGATACCGAATCACATACTCAGATATCCTCAATATATTCATGGATATCATAATAATTTGCCTTTCGTTAATATCTACTCAGTTCGTACCTGACATGTGAATTAAAACAATTGACCAAATTGCAATATTAATGTGTGAGCTATTTTTTGGCACCTCACTGTGCACAGACGGCTTCGGTGTTGCCACATTACCGTAACAGCAATGAGTGCTGAAATACGAATTCGTTTGAATATAAACAAAATTTACTCATATTAACACGAATTTAATGATAATTCTTGTTTCGGTGGACACACTTTCTAAGAATGTTTTATTTCTGCTTGTTTTCGACCTGAACTGCCTATGAAAGACATAAACCATATTGGAATGCGAGCCATAAATTCTTTGAATGACTGAATGCATAGAGAAACAGGTAGCTTCGTATTATTTCGTTCTTTAAGGATTAAATATTGAATGTTATGAATTGAGAGCGCTGGCAATTTGAGCTAAGTGTACCAAATGAATGCTTCGGCTTCCCTGGTTTATCCAAATTCTTGGCCATTTCGTTATTTAGCCTGCTGCTTTGAGGTGGCAACTGTGGTAAACAGCAGGTAGATTGTGATCTTTCTTCACAAAAAAATTAAACTATATAATTTGTATCATTGAAGTTTGCCCAGACATAAGTTTATGTTTATTTATAATTGCACAGAAACGTCGCACACAAGAACCATCCGCGCATTTGAACAAATTTTTTTGACGTATCTTCCGCACGGAATGGACGAGAGTGCAGCAACAAAAAAAGACAAACCTCCATTGGTGACAATAACAACAAGCACAAAAATGGATTTGGATAATGCGAAAAGTGCTCCATTGGTGGGCAAAAAACCAACTGCAACAGCAGCCAGCAAGACTTCGAATTCACCAAAGACTTTAAAACGTTGCCTCAGCGTTCCGCTCATTAATAATGGACCGCCATCGATGCGTTTCACAGTAACCACACGCTCCGCTGTTAAGAATGCACTCAACAATTGCGGCAAAGATGTATTGCTAGAGACACCAAAGAAGGATACTCAAGGAAATAGTGCCAACAATTCTGTTTTCAAAAGCAGTATGCACATTGGAATACCACGATCGAATCCTTCTTCAAGGTAAATCATTTAATATAGTATGTCTGTCATTGAATATGTTGATGAATTTTTTTGAATTTACAGAGAAGTATCACCAGCTCCAGTGTTCAATATATTCGCTCCGCGAGCTCGTCGCTATTCGGCAAGTTATAGCCCATTGAATGCGACAAACGGAAATGCTGCATTAGGATCAACCGGTGCACCGTTATGCTTAACTCCACGGGTTTCGCAATTGCGTCAGGAGGAATGCGTTGACATGAATAGTCGTGAGGTGAATCATGAACGTGAAGTTCATACGGCTATGCAAATGTCACAGAGTTGGGAAGATTTAACATTAGTTGCTGAAAACTGGTCCTGCAAATCGGACGAATTCAGTAATCCCTTACAAGTAGTATTACCGGCATCAGGTGCTTCCGGCTGTTCAAGTCCGAGTCCAACCAGGTTTGATTTTTTTTTGCTACACTCGAAAGAGTAAAATAATAAACCCACTAATTTCTTTCAGTACACGTGCTGGATTGCGTCTTCTTTGTGGGCTGTCGCCATCGCCAACACGACGTACTTTTGCAACTAGACGTTCAATGTCGCCGATTGCTATGCGTCCATCACAATTGGGTGCTGTCAAACGCAAATTCGAAATGGACGAAAGCAATCATGGAACTCAGGGTAATTGGAATGTCTACTCATCGCCACCATTGAAGAAGATTTTCACAGAAAGGTAAAAATTAATTCTAGTATATCAGTATATCGTTAGCTTCGGATAGAAAGGGCGTAACTCATTTTTTTTTAAAAACGAGATTTTTGCATTTTCTGATGGTCGACTCTCAAATACACCCCCTCCAAAAAAATTGACGACCTTTGATTGAAAATACCGAAGTTATAGTTACTTTTAAAAAAGCCCTAACTCATAGCGAACAATTTTGCGAAAGAAAAAAGCCCTAACTCACAAAAAGACGTTCAACTACGCCAGTGATGGCGAGACCTATAAATTAACATTCATAACTGTGCGTGTGCATTAGGGTGATGACTTTTTTTGAAACTCTTTTCCTGTATCATAGTACGATGAACTTTTATTAAAGACTTCATAAAATACTAAGTTTAAGGTTATTTTGTAAAAAAATGTCACGCATCAAGTCATTTGAAAAATTTAATTTTTGATTTTTTTCCAAATTTTTGATGTTACTGTAAGCAGAGTAGCTCCTAGAGGGGTCAAATGTAGGACCAACTACCATTATTTTTTTATTCCCAACAATTTATCCAAAAAAACCTTCCCCCTATCTCCACTCCTTAAGGGGACTCCAATACAAAAGTAATTTTTTTTATGAATTTTCCCCCCACTGTCCTAACTAGCCACAGAGTGCCCCTAGAGGAGTCAAATGTTTGACCGACCCCCATTAACTTTGTCTCATTAACATTTTTTCCCAACATACTGACCCCCTATCTCCCCTCCTTAGGGGGTCACCCATACAAAATTATTTAAAATTTTTTTAAATATGCTTGTAAATTGGCCCTAAGTCTGTGAAGCATTTTAACAGTAAAAATTTAAGTGCTCCTTATATGCCTGCCACACGTAGATCGAAATTGAGCAATTTCAAAAAATTTCAGAACAAATTTGACATTTGAAATTGAGGCAATTTCAATTTGTTCTGAAATTTAGCAATTTCGATCTACCTGTGGCAGGCTTTTTAAATAAGTTTTCAAATTAATTTAATGAAGGAATTTCACTAATTTTACGAATTTTAAAAAAAAATATAAACAAAAAATATCGGTTTTTTTCAAATGTTGCCTGCCGAAAACAATTTTCGTGAGTTTTGGATAAAAATTGACTGTTAAACCGCTTGACACTTAAGGTAATATCGGGCCTAAATCACTTGATACCGAATCACATACTCAGATATCCTCAATATATTCATGGATATCATAATAGTTTGCTCTTTCATTAATATCTACTCAGTTCGTACCTGACATGTGAATTAAAACTATTGACCAAAATGCAATATTAATGTGTGAGCTATTTTTTGACACCTCACTGTGCACAGACGGCTTCGGTGTTGCCACATTACCGTAACAGCAATGAGTGCTGAAATACGAATTCGTTTGAATATAAACAAAATTTACTCATATTAACACGAATTTAATGATAATTCTTGTTTCGGTGGACACACTTTCTAAGAATGTTTTATTTCTGCTTGTTTTCGACCTGAACTGCCTATGAAAGACATAAACCATATTGGAATGCTAGCCATAAATTCTTTGAATGACTGAATGCATAGAGAAACAGGTAGCTTCGTATTATTTCGTTCTTTAAGGATTAAATATTGAATGTTATGAATTGAGAGCGCTGGCAATTTGAGCTAAGTGTACCAAATGAATGCTTCGGCTTCCCTGGTTAATCCAAATTCTTGGCCATTTCGTTATTTAGCCTGCTGCTTTGAGGTGGCAACTGTGGTAAACAGCAGGTAGATTGTGATCTTTCTTCACAAAAAAATTAAACTATATAATTTGTATCATTGAAGTTTGCCCAGACATAAGTTTATGTTTATTTATAATTGCACAGAAACGTCGCACACAAGAACCATCCGCGCATTTGAACAAATTTTTTTGGACGTATCTTCCGCACGGAATGGACGAGAGTGCAGCAACAAAAAAAGACAAACCTCCATTGGTGACAATAACAACAAGCACAAAAATGGATTTGGATAATGCGAAAAGTGCTCCATTGGTGGGCAAAAACCAACTGCAACAGCAGCCAGCAAGACTTCGAATTCACCAAAGACTTTAAAACGTGCCTCAGCGTTCCGCTCATTAATAATGGACCGCCATCGATGCGTTTCACAGTAACCACACGCTCCGCTGTTAAGAATGCACTCAACAATTGCGGCAAAGATGTATTGCTAGAGACACCAAAGAAGGATACTCAAGGAAATAGTGCCAACAATTCTGTTTTCAAAAGCAGTATGCACATTGGAATACCACGATCGAATCCTTCTTCAAGGTAAATCATTTAATATATGTCTGTCTGTCATTGAATATGTTGATGAATTTTTTTGAATTTACAGAGAAGTATCACCTGCTCCAGTGTTCAATATATTCGCTCCGCGAGCTCGTCGTTATTCGGCAAGTTATAGCCCATTGAATGCGACAAACGGAAATGCTGCATTAGGATCAACCGGTGCACCGTTATGCTTAACTCCACGGGTTTCGCAATTGCGTCAGGAGGAATGCGTTGACATGAATAGTCGTGAGGTGAATCATGAACGTGAAGTTCATACGGCTATGCAAATGTCACAGAGTTGGGAAGATTTAACATTAGTTGCTGAAAATTGGTCCTGCAAATCGGACGAATTCAGTAATCCCTTACAAGTAGTATTACCGGCATCAGGTGCTTCCGGCTGTTCAAGTCCGAGTCCAACCAGGTTTGATTATTTTTTTGCTACACTCGAAAGAGTAAAATAATAAACCCACTAATTTCTTTCAGTACACGTACTGGATTGCGTCTTCTTTGTGGGCTGTCGCCATCGCCAACACGACGTACTTTTGCAACTAGACGTTCAATGTCGCCGATTGCTATGCGTCCATCACAATTGGGTGCTGTCAAACGCAAATTCGAAATGGACGAAAGCAATCATGGAACTCAGGGTAATTGGAATGTCTACTCATCGCCACCATTGAAAAAGATTTTCACAGAAAGGTAAAAAGTAATTCTAGTATATCGAGTTATATGTATAATAGATGAGACCTTATTGACCGTTTTTTTGCCGTTCTCTAGTAGTCGTGGCTCGTCACCCTCATCGGTTTGCCCGTCACCAGACTCAGGAACATACGATGGTCGTATGACACCAAAGCTTTTCATATCGAAATTATGCACATCAAGTACTATTAATAATAGCTCAAGTCTCAGCATGCTCATCATCGGGCTCATCGTTATCGAGCAGCAATAGTGGCATTAATGCTACTGGCACTGAACCGATGATATGTGTCAGTAGCAAGATGAAGGAATTTCTGGCTCTGAGTCGGAAGATAAAAGTTCTCAAGGTATGATCGAGTGAAATGGCAACCATAAATTAATGCAACATAATGTGATATGCGTATTTCTTCCATTACCGTAGATATGCACGATGAAGCAACTATTATGGACGATACGAAAAGTGAGACGTCATCGATTGGTGGCTGTTCGAGTATTAGCATAGAATCTTCATCCTGGGATAGTGCGCTGAAACGACTTTTCATAAAATACTAAGTTTAAGGTTATTTTTGTAAAAAAATGTCACGCATCAAGTCATTTGAAAAATTTAATTTTTGATTTTTTTCCAAATTTTTGATGTTACTGTAAGCAGAGTAGCTCCTAGAGGGGTCAAATGTAGGACCAACTACCATTATTTTTTTATTCCCAACAATTTATCCAAAAAAACCTTCCCCCTATCTCCACTCCTTAAGGGGACTCCAATACAAAAGTAATTTTTTTTATGAATTTTCCCCCCACTGTCCTAACTAGCCACAGAGTGCCCCTAGAGGAGTCAAATGTTTGACCGACCCCCCATTAACTTTGTCTCATTAACATTTTTTTCCAACATACTGACCCCCTATCTCCCCTCCTTAGGGGGTCACCCATACAAAATTACCTTAATTTTATTACAATTTCAGACAAAATGCCTGTCACTACAGTCAAACCCCTCCTAGGGGGCTGATATATATGACCGACCCCCATTATTTTTTTACCCCAAGTATTTTCTTTAAACATACCTACCCTCTATCTCCCCTCCTTAGGGGGTCCCCATACAAAAATAGGCTTAAATTAAAGAAAAATGCCTCACGAACTTCAATCTATAATATAGATGCCGTAGGAACAAGAACGAGCATGTTCAGTATGTATATTCGAAAAATTTACACAAGTACCTTTTAAACGAGCCTAATATGAAGAATATTGGATTCGTTTTTGGTATGTTTTAATAATATGTTATAATTATTATTTTTTTTAAAACTGAATTTTGGGTTCCATCCTTTAACTGGCCAAATAATGACCCTAGTAGAAAAAAAAATAAATTTTCTACTCAAATGCCGCAAACCTCAATCTATGACGAGTTTTTTGAGACTATAACCATTAAAATCGGTAAGTGGTTTCTATTCATAAAATTAATTCAAAACAAATATTTTTTGGAACGCATTATTCACTGTTTTCACGTTCCTTTCTTAAGTCTTTGCATGTCTCTCTTGGTCTGTATGCATGAAAAGACTCAAGACACGAACGTGAAAACAGTGAATAATGCGTTTCAAAAAATATTTGTTTTGAATTAATTTTATCAATAGAAACCACTAACCGATATTATTGGTTATAGTATAGTGCTGGATCGCATCTTATAATTTTATTTATATTTTAAACTTTGCGTACAAAGACCTAACTCACGTGTTTTGAACGAAAATTGATATCAAAAAGCCCTAACTCAGAAAACTGCTCGAAACACAGAAAAAATAAAAATTCAAGCCTAAAACAAATTTCGTGCGTAGTATTTAATTGACTTTGCGTTTAAACTTTTTTTAAATATCTAACCTTTGCGATTTTATGAAGTTTTTTCCTTCTCCTGTAAAGTAGCAAAATAATGAGTTACGCCCTTTCTATCCGAAGCTATCGATATGTATAATAGATGAGACCTTATTGACCGTTTTTTGCCGTTCTCTAGTAGTCGTGGCTCGTCACCCTCATCGGTTTGCCCGTCACCAGACTCAGGAACATACGATGGTCGTATGACACCAAAGCTTTTCATATCGAAATTATGCACATCAAGTACTATTAATAATAGCTCAGTCTCAGCATGCTCATCATCGGGCTCATCGTTATCGAGCAGCAATAGTGGCATTAATGCTACTGGCACTGAACCGATGATATGTGTCAGTAGCATAGATGAAGGAATTTCTGGCTCTGAGTCGGAAGATAAAAGTTCTCAAGGTATTGATCGGTGAAATGCAACATAATAATTAATGCAACATAATGTGATATGGGTATTTCTTCCATTACCGTAGATATGCACGATGAAGCAACTATTATGGACGATACGAAAAGTGAGACGTCATCGATTGGTGGCTGTTCGAGTATTAGCATAGAATCTTCATCCTGGGATAGTGGCTGCTCGGCAAGCACCAACATTTTTAAGCCAATTAGCAACAACAACGACTATTGGAACTGATGATCTAATCTCAAGCAGTAGCAATGTACCTGCGATTACAACCGGACTAAGTCATAAGAGTTTCTTCATAAATAAACCGATTGGAGCTAGCGGTACTAAGAAGTACATCGTTAATCATGACAATATGCCAAACAGTAATAACGGTTCGGAGGCTAGCACTCCGGATAGTATGAGTGTCAGCAGCAGCATCGGCAATCTTTTAAATATTGTGCCACAAATGGATGTTGCCAGCGATATTAGCAGTAGCACGAGCGGCAGTGTTGCACCCATCGGTGATGCGGTCGTCGTTGTACAGAATTAAAGAATTTAAATAGCAAAAAAAAAAAAAAAACATACAAAAATAATGAACTGCTTTACATAGAATAGAATTACCGTTAAATTGAAACGTTTTCTCTTCGATATTTTAATGTGTACATACATACATACATACGCATGGAATTCACGTTCAATGTCTCAAGTCTCAAGTGAGTTTGTTTTCATACTTTGTCATTTTTTTTGTTTTTTTTTTTGTTTTTTTGTTTGCTCTTGTTGTCCTTGGTTAGAACAACCATAAAAGTGAAGGCGCTTTTGTCTGAATTCGGTTGAATTCAAGTTTTTTTTTTTGTATTTTTATTTATTTATACAATCATTAGTGATCCATCATAGCTTAAAGTTATATATTACAGAATCATATAATTTCTTACTATTATAAACAATCGCATTGCATATTTTCTTTTTTGAAAGATAATATCCAATTCGAAGAGATTTGAGCTAAATAGGACGAGTTGGAACTTGAAACATAAAAGGCAAAAACCACAAAATTAATTCCAAAACATCGGGACATTTTTTTTTCATACTTTTTTTTTGGAATTCTTAATCTTTTTCGTAATGACATTTAAATACTTAACAATCTTTCGGAATGAAACCTCGTTAGGAGGATTTTTTACGTTGGTACGCGATTTTTTCACATGATTTGCATAGCTGCAAATCCACTTGCAAATCAAGTAAATACTTTCAAGTTCAAAAATTATTATATTTTGCTATAACATTTTGTGGTTTGAATATTTTTTCTATTATTTTTTGAATTCAGCTCAAAAATAAATCATTTGAATATTTACGTAATTCAAAATCTGGATCAAGATGAATTAAATGAAACTTTAAAAAGTATCCAGAAATAAAAAATGGGATTGCTGCATTTTTGTTTAAAAAAAATAGTCATGTCCATGATGGCGCTTTTGTTCGGTTCTAAGATTGTCCTTAAATTGATAACAAATTGGTTTTCTTTTCCATCGAAAAAGATAATAATAATAAGAGAGAGACTGTAGCACAATCTCTGCTTTGTAGAAACTGTTTGTCCGTTAAGAGTTATTCGTTTTTTTTTTTTGTATATTTAATTAATTATAATGTTAAGTAATTCTCTTATGATAAAAAAAAAAAAAAAAAAAAAAAAAACCAACCCGACATATAAATAATAAAAATGATTTTTGTGAATTAAAACAAGGACTCGAAAATATTTTTAAGTACCATCGAATTACTGGAGCTAACTGTTTATCTGTTTATGCATGTTCATATAAGTGTGTAAAGTAACATACGGCATCATTATGGTCCAAAGAGGTTAAGCGTGGACAACTTAATGATAAGGACTGTCCGGAAAGAAGTGGTAAAACAGTAACTCCAAATCGCACTTTACGCACAGAGTGATCTGAATTGATTTCGCGAGAACAGAACGAGCGAGGAACCAGCCACTTAGAGTGCGTCATATCATTCTTTTAGATACATAAGGACTGTCCCAGAAATAACTGTCCTTTTGTTTTTAGGCTATTTATAAAAAAGTGTTAACTCTATAGCAACATATTTGGTACCTAAATAAAGTATAAATATTGCAGATTAAAAAAAAAAATACTCATTCGTAAAATAAAAGAGCTACTGAAAAGATGCCGTCTCAACAAGAAGAAAAGCGGAAAGCAATTATTTACAAACACCTGGAAAATCCAAATACCACGTACAAAAAGATCGCTAAGGAAGTTGGCGTGTGCGAAAAAATTGTCGGTAGGACCATAAAACGATACAGACAGCTTACCCCTTTATCAAAAACACCAGGATCAGGGAGAAAAAGTGGTCCAGCGAACCAAGCGGTGGCCCAGAAAGTTAAGCGGCTGTTTACTCAGAATCCAGGCACTTCGCTTCGTGATATGGCAGCAAAAGCGGGAACATCGAAGTCAAGTGTTCAACGGATTAAAAAATTTTACAACCTAAGGAGCTATAAAGTACAAAAAGTACCTGATAGGTCAGAAGAAAAGGACGCCGAAGCCAAGAGGAGGGCTCGAAAACTGTATCGCGATTACCTGCCCAAATTTGATTGCGTGATCATGGACGATGAAACGTATTGCAAAGCGGATTTCAAGCAGTTACCTGGACACGGATATTATACTGCGGTTAGAAGGGGGGTGGAGCATCCTCTAAATTTACCACCGAAAAACATAACAAATTTCCAAAGAAATACATGGTGTGGCAGGCCATTTGCAAATGTGGCCTTCGAAGTAAGGAATTTGTGACGGATCGCACAATCAACACCGAAATTTACATCAGAGAGTGTCTGGACCGGCGTTTGCTGCTTTTTATACGTCAACACCAAGGTTCAGTACTATTTTGGCCTGACCTAGCAACATCTCACAACGCCCAGAGAACGATGAATTGGTACCAAGCCAATAATGTCACTGTGGTACCAAGAGAAGCAAATCCTCCGAATTGCCCCGAACTTCGTCCAATCGAAAAATATTGGGCTTTAATGAAAAGGAACCTTAAGAAGACCAAACAAACTGCGAAGAACATCGATTATTTCGACATAAATGGCGTCGGGCATACACTAAGGTGAACGAAAGGTCGGTAAAAAAGCCTAATGGAGGACCTTAATAAAAATGTGTATAATTTTTTGTAAGTGTATTTTTTTCAGTGTAATTAAAATTTTTATTTATTTTGTAATGTTCACTTAATAATAAACTGAAAGAATTTTTAAAAAAACATCATTGGTTTTTTTGCAATAAAAAAAACAAAAGGACAGTTATTTCTGGGACAGTCTTTATAATAAAAAATTTTTGGAATTTTTCAGTGACGAGTGGGATTTGTCTTTGCTCGCGAACAAGTTCACGCCATTTTCTCTCTGAATATGAAATTTCTATCAGTCCGATTCTAAACATTCCCGGGGAGATTTTCCGTGCGGAATTTTTTTTATTTTTTTATTTTGACCTTAGGAATACTTCCTTTTCCCAAGCAGAAAAATGTCTGGGGAAAAAACTCCCGGGGAATATTTGTTTCGAATAGGGCTGTATCGCCATGAAATCAAGGTAAACTTAAAATATTTTAAACAAATTAAGACAGTTTATATTTCAATCGATCGGTGATTACAAAAATGCGTATATATCTGTGTCATCGTATTTCGTCATTTTTCTCAAAATATAATCCATGCCAGCAGGATTGTCAGCCGGAACCATATGCCCAGCTCGATTTATCCAAAACATATAAAAATTCTTGACTTTCTTTTCGTAGCCTTCCAAAATGCCGTTGACATTGATACCGGTTCTGGGAGCTTTAATGAAATCCCCTTTGTATGACCAAATCATTTTTGACACAAAGTTAACGGTGCCGGGAGTCGCACAGATTAGGTCTAAGTTTCCTGAATAAACACTGACTAATAGATCGGTTTCCTCCAGAAGCTTCCCAACTGTAATAAAAAAATAATAGTTATATTAACTTGAGGCATACTATTTCTTACCAATATCGACAACTGGCTTCATGAAATCCCCGTTAAGACGGTCAAATGTTTTGCTTGAAAGGGCGCCCCATTTGACATTTGTTATGTTTAAAGCTTCACTCACAGGACCCCGCATTAGATCTTCCAACATTTGGTCGCGATCCTCGTCTAGGTCGAATTTAACCAAAGTGCGATACATAACATCTGTAGGAGGAGGGATCGTTGCTGTCAATAGAATATCATTAGAATTGATTTCACTGGGTAACTCACCAAATCTACTTCTCATGAGAGAAGTTTTTCTTTTATCATAACCCCGAGTTTTCTTGTGTATGTTATAGAAATCTACACCTTCTGACTCACTGCGAACCACAGACTGTGTTCTCCCCCAGGCTGACGTTGCCGCGGTCCATAAACTGTCATTTACAAGCTTTTCAGTTTGTTCCGCTGCTTTTTTAATTTTTTCATAGCCTTGCTCATCAACGATTCCCTATAGGAGCAAATTTTATAGTATTGTAAAATAACTTTTGTAAAAGTTTTTACCGACCGTCTGTAGCAAAAATGGCGCCCAGGAAAGAACTGAATCTATTGGCGATGTCCAGGGATCACCCAGGTTCACTGATTTGAAGTTACTGCGCAACTCTCCACGCTTTATGGCTTGATGAAGTTCCCAAGCGAACTCAGGTGCCATCTTTCCACCGTAACTCTCGCAGAATATGTGAAGAGCCGAGGACTCAAATTGAGGATGTTTTTTAAAAAAGCCTTTCATCAGTTCTACCAAATCCATAGCGATTTCATTGTTTGTCCTTGTCAAAAGCGATATTTTGTCTACGTAACTGAAACCACTGCCCACAGGATTGTCGATGAAAAGCACATTCATATCTTTGACCCATGTGTGATTTCGAGTGTTTCCAAATAAGTCCACAGGTCCAAGTTCTTCGAAATTTCCATATCCTGTGGAACTGGCCCCCGGACCTCCTTGCAACCATATTGCTAATGGCGCTCGCTGTGTTGGCGTACTTCTGCTGTCGTATAATAGAGCCAATAGAACATGTGAGCACCTGGACGTACCTCGACATAACCCCAATCCTGTTCACCAGGACCAAAGCCTGTTTTAGCTGTAAATCGAGAATATAGGGTTTAAAATATAATATCGCCATGGTGGAAAGATGAAACGATCCTTTGAATGAACTGAACTTTTGATAAGAATGGAAAAAATTTTTACACGACAAACCGTTTCAGGGAATAAGTAGGCCTATTCACGAACCGACCGATAGAAAGTACCGTACAAATGTGATCAGCGTCCCCAGGAAATTTGATTAAGACGCCCGCTTGTCTCTCTGTCCGTCCCTACGTCTGTTGTGAGTTGAGCTATCTTCACCGAAATCGGCATGCGTATTGGGTACCTGGGGTATCTCCAGTACCAGGGTCTGTTATGAAAACCACCAAATCTTTTCTAAAATCTGAAGTTTTCTAGACATTTCAAAGAAGTTCGAGCAGACTGGAAAAGTGGGTATGGAGAAAGGGCAGTGTTCATAAAGTAATGGGATAGAAGACGGAATTTGACGCTCCTATGTGATCTTGAATACCCCCTGAATACTTGGTCTTCATGGTCATGGACTCATTTTTAAATCATTTCCATTTGATTTGTGTCTTTTTTTTAATCTTTCTTCAATTAATTTTTATTGCCATTCAATTTCAATTAATCTTATCAGTTGAAACAATCAGTCCAAGATAGTTTGTTCAACACCCCCGAAGATTATCACCAGAAAGCAATTATATTTCCGTGGCATAAAGGAACAACAGTCTAAGTAGACTACAGCTCAAAAGGAGTCATTGGTTGCATAGAGCTCTAGTCGAAAAGTGGCAGACTGTGGTCATATCCATTGTGGACGATTAAACTGTCATGAACCCCGGGGCTTAAACTGGGATGGGGCCCAACCATTGCTCAACTTTGAAGCGACTTTATTCGAAACAGATTTTTTATATATTGATAATATCTTATTTGGGTGCTCCTAGTTCTTTGCTAGTTGAGACCCGGGACTATAACAGCCCTAACTAATCCCTACCTCAATCCAGCACCTAGGTGTCAAACTGTATTATTTAGCAGTTATTCTTCACTGGTCTAGAATAATTCAACTATCGGGATACGATGAGTGTTTCAATTGACTTCTCTTGGTGATAAGACGTATCCTTTTCACGGTACTCCTTTTGACAGTCTTCCATTTTACTTGTTATTAGGCTTGACACTATAACAGCTTTCTAATACCTGTGTCACGAATTGTCACCAATATTTATCTACTGTTTAATTGATGTTGATTTTCCTATTTCTTATGCTTCATTGCTTTTTATTACAATACCCCAATATCACTGGTATTCACCAGTTACAATTTCAAATACTTTTTATTTTAACTTTTAATTGATTTCCATTCTTATCTTCAAGGCTTCAAATTATTAAAAAAAAAATAACTCACCGGTAACGGTTACCGTGAATGCGATTGTTAATAATACCAACGAAATTCGCGACATTCTAACGGCTTTGCTGTCTCGTATACCGTTTAGGCCGCTGTCGGTTCAACTACTAACCACACGATCGACTTTACTTTACGACAGACTGATTAAATCGTAGAGCAAAAGAGCTTTTGATATAAAACAATGGATTTCCCAATCGCACTCCGCATTTGATATCGCTTTGGATTTGGTATCCCCTTCGAATGAAAATAGAGACCCTGAGGTCTTCTTCCGGCATCAATAATTCAAAATTTTATGCAAAAATATACAGCGATAAAAACTTGGCACAGCTGGATGTATTTACCGAGTTTTGCAAAAGGTCAAAAGAGTACGAAAAGTCCCTTTTGAAGAACACTTGTTGATAAGGAAATAATGAATTACCGATTTTATACCCAGTTTAAGCAGGGCACAATAGTTTTGTGTGGATCTTGTAACAGCTAGAACTAAGCCCCGTAGTTATAGACTTGATCGGGATTGAAAACTGAATCGATTAAGACATGTTGTCGGATCTCCTTCCAAACGGATGAAACCAATCACGTCTGAAGGTGGCACAAAGGTATAATGGACCTCCAGAACGATTCTAAGTGAAAATGGGCGATATCCGTCCACAGTCACAAATGGAGATTTTTCAGAACTTCCGAAGTACAAGGAGTAGGAGCTTCAAATTCGAAACATAGGTTGATAAATACAAATGGAAGGTGTAGAAGAAAATCTGTTGTGGTCCACCAATTTTCAAGCCCACATATATTAATTCTGTGTAACTTCTGTACGGAAGGGTAAAATATAGTGGGTTAATATTGTCGGGACGCGGAGTATATCAAAGTCGGGATAGCCCGGCTATAGCTTTCTTACTAGTTTTTTCTTCGGGTGCTATAATGGAAACATTTCAAGGCTATTTCTCAAGTATAGGTTTTATGTACAAGAAACTCACGTCTACTCATAGTAAAGAATGGAGCACTGCGGACAGTCTCAATACTGTTATTGGAACTGATAGGGGACTTTCCAACGCCAGTCAATCCATCTGCAATCTAGAAGAGCGAGTTGGATGTTCGGAACATCTGGTTTACTGACAACAAAATTCTTCTTAAGGTGGACTTCGTCCATTATACCGTGGCGCCATTAAGTTTCACGGAACACCGGTATCTCGTCAATGTGGGACTGCATACGACCATAGGCAAATACTCGGTGATCCATCACTTCCAAGATTGATGGCCCATTTAACTTCACATTCGAAGGTTTCTTTTAATATGACACCTCTTAAGTGGCTCAATGGACCACAATGGCAAACAAATGCAAACAGGGTGACTATATTTTATATAAATACCTCATTATTAATCAATAAATAGCTAATCTCTTTACAGCATTTTTTCTTTTGCTCCATCAAAACTCGACACTAAATTACTGCATACTTTATACATTGTATCGATAGTTCACCTCAAGCGTTTTCCTATATGTATGTTTCTCACTTAGGGCTCTTATCTGTCTTTCTTATCTTTATCCATAAATCAAAGTAACTACCGTAACTATTACTCTCCATCGTAAAATCGCTTTCCATAAAATAAAAATTCCTCGTGCTTATGACCATACGAAGGTAAGGAAATTGAACTCCAAGAAATTTCGATTTTATTATAATGCGGTACTGTGGACTGGGACCGTAAGTTTAAAAACAATCTGAAATTTTAATTGTTATATATTGAAGAAAATAATCTGAAATTTTAAGTACTGTGGGTATCCCGAAAAATTATCCTGAACTGACTCTTGAATTTGTCGCCTTTGCTATTATTTTTCTATGCTGGATTCAACTGTCCTTTATAGCATGGACTTTTCCCAGTTTTTTAAAGTTTCCGGAACACCATATATCCCTTATGGGTTAGTGTTATTAAACACCTCTTCTATGTCCAGATACGTCACAAGGTAGGTTTTCTTGTTTATAATGGACTGGTATGCATGTCGGGCTATATTGAGGGATCTTCTACTCAAGAGTTCCTCTCATATGTGCCTATTCACAATTTTCTTAAGACCTTTTAGTATGAAAGAAATCGTGTTTATCGGTCTAATTATTTTGGGATCTGGATTGACCTGTCTCCCGGGTTTTGGAAAGTATATTACATTTACTCTTTTCCATCCTTTCGGTATGTAACCCAGTACCTGACGACTGCAGTATATATTTAGTAGTTTGAGTGTTTACCTTCCAGAAATAGTGCCGGAAAGATTGAGTCCGGTTCCACAGCTTTGTAGGGCTTCAAAATTTCCCAGACGCATTTCACATTCCCCTTAAATCTGCATCCCACTCTAAATTGTCTTGTATGTCCGTCATTCGGATACCTAGACCCTAGAAACTGTGGGACTGATGTTTCCTTCTCGTGCTGTTTCCATAACCCAAGTAGCAAAATAGGTCGAAAATTGGTAAATTCTTACCTATATTAGGTCAGAATATTTACTTGACCTAACCTAAATAGGTCGAAATTACGTCGATTCGACGTCGAGTCGACGTAAGTGGGGAATAGATTGGAAGTCGATTAGCGGTAATAATAGGTCATAATAGGGCATTTCGACTTCAAAGTCAGGGCGAAAAGAAGTCCGTTTACCTAATATTAGTCGAAAAGAAGTCGCAATGACCAATTTTCGACCTAATTGGACTTATGAGTAAAACGAAAGAGAACGTAAAAGGAAACGAAAAAAGTGAGAGAGAGAGTAACAGAGAAAGATATAAATACATAATATCTTACTCAGTCATTCGTATTACTCGAAAGCAGAAATGAACGAGAGATTTTCTTCTTCGTGTGTCTTAAGAAATAAATAATAAATAAAATATGGACTTCATTAAAAATTATTTTGCGCTTAATAAGTCCCAAAAACATATGCCCGCTGAGATTTTTCGTGAAAGTGTTCCTTCTACTTCTTCATTTTTAAGGGGCTTTCTCATTGATGGAAATTAAATAAATATTGCTTGAAAAAAATTGTTTTTCTTAAAGAAAAAACATATGCAGAAGAATAATTCTCAATTTGCCATTCGAAAAACATGGCGGAGCTCGACCTATTTTGACCTATTTCGACTTTAAAGTCAAACCGACTATGAAGTCCAAAAATCAAGTCCGCTCGACTTTGAAGTCGAAGCATGCAACAAAATAAGTCAACTTTTGACCCTATTTCGCCCTATAAGTCAAACGGACTTTAAAGTCGAATTTTAGTCAAAAAATTGGTCTGTTTGCCTTGAAAAATTACCTAATTTGGAATTCAAAGTTAAGTCAATTTTAAGTCACTCAATAGGGAATTTTTTACCTATTTTCGACCAAAAATCGACTTGGAAGTCGAAGCGACTTTGAAGTCATGAAATAGGTAGAATAGAGGTAATTTGGACCTTCGAAACGGACTTTTAAGTTAGGTCATATTTAAGGCCGGAAAATAGGTCAGAAATAGGATATTTTCAACCAAAATAGGTCGATTCGACTTGCTGCTGGTCGAATCGCTCTATTTTGCTGCTTGGGAATCTAGCGTGCTTATAGGTAATGGCTTCTCTGAGATGAGAATTTCCTGTATGTGCAAGGTGTTCGGTGCACCTGAATCAGTTTTTCAAAACTGAGATACACTATGAGAACAAAGAAAACTCAAAATATATCTAATATATCAAGAAACTCATTTTATTAAATAATTTTGATCGATCGGTGATTACAAAAATGCGTATATATCTGTTTTATCGTATTTGGTAATTCTTCTTAAAATATAATCCATGCCAGCAGGATTGTCAGCCGGAACCATATGCCCAGCTCGATTTATCCAAAACATATAAAAATTCTTGACTTTCTTTTCGTAGCCTTCCAAAATGCCATTGACATTGATACCGGTTCTGGGCGCTTTAATGAAATCCCCTTTGTATGACCAAATCATTTTTGACACAAAGTTAACGGTGCCGGGAGTCGCACAGATTAGGTCTAAGTTTCCTGAATAAACACTGACTAATAGATCGGTTTCCTCCAGAAGCTTCGCGACTGTTACAAAAAAAAATAATAAAAAAATTATATTAACTTGAGGCATATTTCTTACCAATATCGACAACTGGTTTCATGAAATCTTCGTTAAGAGTATCAAAAGTTATGTCAGAGAGATTTCCCCACATGATGTTCGTTATGTTTAAAGCTTTACTCACAGGACCCCACATTAGATCTTCTAACATTTCGTCGCGATCCTCGTCTAGGTCGAATTTAACCAAAGTGCGATACATAACATCTGTAGGAGGAGGGATCGTTGCTGTCAATAGAATATCATTAGACATGATTTCTTTGCGTAACTCACCAAATCTACTTCTCATGAGAGAAGTTTTTCTTTTATCATAACCGCGAGTTTTCTTGTGTATGTTATAGAAATCTACACCTTCTGACTCACTGCGAACCACAGACTGTGTTCTCCCCCAGGCTGACGTTGCCGCGGTCCATAAACTGTCATTTACAAGCTTTTCAGTTTGTTCCGCTGCTTTTTTAATTTTTTCATAGCCTTGCTCATCAACGATTCCCTATAGGAGCAAATTTTATAGTACCTATTGTAAAATAACTTTTGTAAAAGTTTTTACCGACCGTCTGTAGCAAAAATGGCGCCCAGGAAAGAACTGAATCTATTGGCGATGTCCAGGGATCACCCAGGTTCACTGATTTGAAGTTACTGCGCAACTCTCCACGCTTTATGGCTTGATGAAGTTCCCAAGCGAACTCAGGTGCCATCTTTCCACCGTAACTCTCGCAGAATATGTGAAGAGCCGAGGACTCGAATTGAGGATGTTTTTTAAAAAAGCCTTTCATCAGTTCTACCAAATCCATAGCGATTTCTTTGTTTGTCCTTGTCAGAAGCGATATTTCTTCTACGTAACTGAAACCACTGCCCACAGGATTGTCGATGAAAAGCACATTCATATCTTTGACCCATGTGTGATTTCGAGTGTTTCCAAATAAGTCCACAGGTCCAAGTTCTTCGAAATTTCCATATCCTGTGGAACTGGCCCCCGGACCTCCTTGCAGCCATATTGCTAATGGGCGCTCGCTGTGTTGGCGTACTTCTGCTGTCGTATAATAGAGCCAATAGAACATGTGAGCACCTGGACGTACCTCGACATAACCCCAATCTTGTTCACCAGGACCAAAGCCTGTTTTAGCTGCAAATCGAGAATATAGGGTTTAAAATATAATATCGCCATGGTGGAAAGATGAAACGATCCTTTGAATGAACTGAACTTTTGATAAGAATGGAAAAAATTTTTACACGACAAACCGTTTCAGGGAATAAGTGTATCTCAGAACCACCGAAGAAAGACCGTACAAATGTGATCAGCGTCCCCAGGAAATTTGATTAAGACGTCCGCTTGTCTCTCTGTCCGTCCCTACGTCTGTTGTGAGTTCAGCTATCTTCACCAAATTCGGCATGCGTATTGCGTACCTGGGGTATCTCCAGTACCAGGGTCTGTTATGAAAACCACCAAATCTTTTCTAAAATCTGAAGTTTTCTAGACATTTCAAAGAAGTTCGAGCAGACTGGAAAAGTGGGTATGGAGAAAGGGCAGTGTTCATAAAGTAATGGGATAGAAGACGGAATTTGACGCTCCTATGTGATCTTGAATACCCCCTGAATACTTGGTCTTCATGGTCATGGACTCATTTTTAAATCATTTCCATTTGATTTCTGTCTTTTTTTAATCTTTCTTCAATTAATATTTATTGCCATTCAATTTCAATTAATCTTATCAGTTGAAACAATCAGTCCAAGATAGTTTGTTCAACACCCCCGAAGATTATCACCAGAAAGCAATTATATTTCCGTGGCATAAAGGAACAACAGTCTAAGTAGACTACAGCTCAAAAGGAGTCATTGGTTGCATAGAGCTCTAGTCGAAAAGTGGCAGACTGTGGTCATATGCATTGTGGACGATTAAACTGTCATGAACCCCGGGGCTAAAAACTGGGATGGGGCCCAACCATTGTTTAACTTTGAAGCGACTTTATTCGAAACAGATTTTTTATATATTGATAATATCTTATTTGGGTGCTCCTAGTTCTTTGCTAGTTGAGACCCGGGACTATAACAGCCCTAACTAATCCCTACCTCAATCGAGCACCTGGTGTCAAACTGTATTATTTAGCAGTTATTCTTCACTGGTCTAGAATAATTCAACTATCGGGATACGATGAGTGTTTCAATTGACTTCTCTTGGTGATAAGATGTATCCTTTTCACGGTATCCGTTCCCCTTACTTTTCACAGTCTTCCATTTTTTGCTTGTTTTATTACAAATGTTTACTCGTCCTGTCATATTATCACTGTGATTTGATTTTTTTTTTATGAATAGTTTCACCGAATTTCAAATACTTTTTATTTTAACTTATAATTGATTTCCATTCTTATCTTCAAGGCTTCAAATTATTTAAAAAAAAAATAACTCACCGGTAACGGTTACCGTGAATGCGATTGTTAATAATACCAACGAAATTCGCGACATTCTAACGGCTTTGCTGTCTCGTATACCGTTTAGGCCGCTGTCGGTTCAACTACTAACCACACGATCGACTTTACTTTACGACAGACTGATTAAATCCGTAGAGTAAAAGAGCTTTTGATATAAAACAATGGATTTCCGAATCGCATTCCGCATTTGATATCGCTTTGGATTTCGTATCTCCTTCGAATGATAATAGAGACCCTGAAGCACTTTTTCCGGAGAAATTTACGACAAATTTTTGAGATAAAAGAAATCGATTATAGCTGCGGATAAGTCATAAAAGTGTCAAAACATTAAGGATCATTAGGGGTCTTCCCTTAAACGTTTATTTGCCTCGAAAACTTCGAAAAATATTAAATCAAGAAGGCTTAGAAATTAATGAACGAAATTTTGTATGAAAAATTTTACACTTTTACGATTTTAATCTTTTATTTTAAGGATACCCTAATTTACTTCTAAATTCTTATGAAACAAAATTAATGGCAAACTAAATTGATAATCAATAAACTAGTAAAACAAATTTTTCGAATTCGGAATACAGATTAAACGCGACAATTTACTTATCTTAAAAAGGAAAAATAATCATCTATTTCTCAAAGTTAACTTAAAAATATACATAAAAAATAATTGAATTTTCAGAAAACATTAACTTAGATAATTGAAATACTAATCAGTAGAATATTGCCACTTGAACCGATTATTTCGTCAATTAAACACAAAGAAATTTTCTGGTGGTGAAGCAGTATAAATCTTATTACGGAAGCAATATGTTACTATTGTTTTGCTAAAAACTCAGCAACATAATAACATTTTTCTCAATTTCTTCGGAAAACTCATATTAAAGAAGCAAATTTTCTCAATATTCAATCACAATATTTAGTCAATGCTAAGAAAATAAAAAAAAAAAAACAGTTGACTTTGAGCCTGTCGCACAGTTAACGAGTCCATAAAATTGTTGGACAAAAATAAAAGAAGTTGCCCTGGACCAATGAAATTCGGCATAGAATATTTCTTTGTACGAAATTTTAAAACGACGGTTAAACAAAATGCAATAAATAAAGGGAAGCATCTTTTCCATAATTTGTGTCCAAACTTTAAATTCCATTAAAGATATTACTCTTTAAGATAAATTAAAATTAATACGGGTAGGATACCACGTTAATTTTTAGTGTCACGCCCACCTTAAGTTAAGCAATTATGCCAGTTTTGAATCCCTCAAACTTTAACAATGGTGCGTAGCAACATTTATCCTTTTTTTCAACTCGGAACTGTTAAAATTTTGTATTGAATTTTGAATTTTAATATTTATTTTTAATTATAGAGCATTGAATTTTGAATAACAACTTTGAGATACCACGAATAATATTAAAAAAAAGTCTTACATATTCAGGAAAAAACCTTATTGGATTTCTTTAATTAAATGAAAAATTAAAGACATAATGAGCCCTGCTAAAAATTTGTAAAAATTCGAAAACCTCATTTTTTGTGTGTACTCATTAAACGCTCTTAAATTAGGCTCTTTTTAGACACATAATTCGGAGCGCTCCAAAATTTGCTTGCTGGAATGAAATTCGGCATGGATATTTCTTTGTACGAAAATTTGAAAAAATCGGTCAAATCTAAACAGCTACCATCCATATAAAGGGAAGCATACTTTTCCATATTTGTGCGTCCAAACTTTAAATTCCACTTAAAGATCACTGCTATCCTCCAAGATAATTTAAAATTAATACGGGTAGGATACCACGTTAATTTTTAGTGTCACGCCCACATCAAGTTAGTCAATAGGCCAGTTTTGAATCCTCTGTCAAACATATTTAACAATGTGGTGGCGATAGCAACAGCGTTTTTTCTTCCTTTTTTTTCAACTCGGAACTGTTAAAATTTTGTATTGAATTTTGAATTTTATATTTATTTTTAATTATAGAGCATTGAATTTTGAATACACAACTTTGAGATACCACGTATATAAAAAAAAGTCTTACATATTCAGGAAAAACCTTTTGGGATTTTCTTAGCTAGAATATTGACTAATGACCATATAACAAATTTGTTCATTACGACATTTGGATTTTTAGATTTTTGTCGCTGCTCGTCACACTGTGCTTCGCTTTCCAGTGAACGTCATAATTTTTTTTTTTTTATTGATTTTTGACAAATGGCAAATTTCACGAGAAACGGTCCCACCCGTGACACCCTTGGCAGTCATTCCGAGCATAAATTGCGTAATTTTAGTGCCTAATTATTTTTAAAGGCTTTCAAAAACTGAAATGTTTTGAAATCACGTCCATTTTCTTCATTAAAATGAGGTTAATCCTCAAAAATAAGTGTCACGAGTGGGACATGGAATGCCTTTTTTCTGAGGCGGTAAAAATTTCATACCAAAATAAATCTAATGTAATCTAACCTCTATACAACAAACGTCATTGAAAAACAAATTATTTGATATAAGAATAATTTGTTGCTCTTGCTATCCGATTCATCGAGTCTTCACTGTATATGTTTGCATCATATTGACTCCTAATGGAAAATAAAAATAAATCAAAAGAAGTCCGCAGACTTATTTGTGTCGTCTATTTGTTCTCGACTATCTTTGTTGAAATTAAACAAATTTTATAAACAATAAGTAGTTGAGTATGTACTTGGTACAAGAGTACTTTCATTTAGTACTAAAAAAAAAGAGTACTTTAGTACCATTTCAACTGCACTGCTTATTACAATAAAAAAAATTAATTAAATTATAAGATCATCACGACAAAGAAATGGCCAAATTAAGAATTCCAAAGCAGAAAGTAATTCTCTGCGGTGACTATGGAGTTGGTAAAAGTTCGCTCTTCCGTCGTTTCACGAATAACACATTCATCACAGATACCAGCAGGAAATCCACTCTAGGATTAGATCACATCGACAAGGAGTATACAATGAATGGGAAACAAATTAAGGTATCAATTTCAAATTCCAAATATTCAATGGCATATATTTTGAAATTCCTCTCCGAAATAGTTACAGCTTTGGGATACTGGTGGCATGGAGCGAGTGGCTTCTGTTACTTCATCTTATTATAAATTTGCTGAAGGTGCAATACTCGTTTTCGCATTGGACAATGCTGCGTCATTCCATTCGTTGTCACAGCATTTATTGGAAATTGTTACCTATGCGGAGAATGCCAAAATCTTTATATGTGGCAATAAATCCGATTTGGAAGGTCGCGAACCGGAAGTTAGTGATGCGGAAATTGAAGCGTTCTGCGAACAGTGTCATAGTCTAATAGCTGCTACCTATAAAACATCCTGTAAAGACTGGTGCGGGCATTGAAGAAATGTTTCAAGACATTTCGAGAACGTTAGTGAAGGCGAATCGATCGAAAATGGAACTACAGGAGCTGGAACAGCAGAGCTTTCAAGTTGAAATGGCATCTGATGCAATTAATGAGGAACCATCTTCTTCTTGTGTTTGCTAGCAATTGGGGAACGTGGAGTTTGCCTAAAGTGTGCGGAATGCATGCATTAAAAGCATACGAACCAAACTCCAGCGAAAATCCCGGCTTTGTAGTACACGGGTTGTCTGTTAATTTACCGAAAAGAGTGTTGTGCTATATTGACTTTATGTTGAAGCTTTAATTGTATTTTGAATTGCAGACCAAAAAGGCGAGGTGAATTACAGGAAACATTCATCAAGGAGTCCGAATTGAGGAATGAGCTCTAAAACTTGCAAAACCAAAACCAACACTTCTTTTTTTTACCACATTCAATCAGGGAAATTGAATGCTAGTCGCAACTTTATACCAAGGATGGTTTATTGTACAACTTTGGCCTGCATATAAGAACCACCTGAACAGGGAGAAATGTATTACGGCTTCAAGGATAAAGCATTTAAATGATGAGAAATCAAAAGAGATAAATTACTTATAAATGTTGTTAGTCGTTTGTAGTTTTATGTGTAATATCAGTGTGTTTATACTTGTATTTTTGTAATGTGTAGACCTGAAGGTCGCTTATAAAAGTCGCTTATGATGATTCAGGAGAGTTTCCTCAAACTATCCATTCGATCATAATGTATTATAGGATAAAACTTAGGTAAAATAAGAGTCGTGTTTTCGATGCTTAAATACAATTTTAATTCCAATATATACAATATTAGCAAAGCCATTAACATGAAAAAGGCGCTCGCTGTAACATTAAAATAAAATACGTTTTCATTTTGATATATTTTAATATCCAGGCATATACTTAATAAGAGCAAATTGATTGTTATTAACTAGTATTAAGATTACTTGATAGTTTTGTTACATTCATATTCAATTTAAAGCCGCATAAGCCAAAATGTCAATAAGATAAGCTAATAACAACGAGAATTCTGTAACATCATTCCTAAACACTCCTTTAAAAACAAAAAAAATATAAGACTAGCTAAACGACAAAGGAATGTGTGTAATTACAATTTTTAATAAATACTTATCTACAATTAAAATTTAAGTGGGTCATAGGATTATATGAAAAAGTGGGAGTACAGCGAATATTAAGCATATCCATATGATTATAATTTAAAATATATATACACAGTGGTTCATGATTGTGATTTGGACGTTGGCGCAAAAGTCAAATAAAGGCTCACAGCCACAGCAATGACGAAACAAACTCCCACCGTGTAGAGGACAACTTTCTGTCTCAAAGCACGCAGCATCATTGAATTTAGTGTCCTGGAAGCACGTCCGAGGTCAGCGTTTGTCTCACGTAAACGTGTACGCGCACCTTGAAGCGTTTCCCTCTGATGATGCAAATCATTAAGAACTTGAGTGCCCAGTGCTTCAGTTTCCAATGCGACCCGATAGCCTTCGGTTAGTCTATTGCCTGTACGTTCAATACGTTCCGAGTTATCTAGCAATCGTTGTCGCTGATCATTCGCTATGGAGACATCATCATAGTAATCGCTATCGCCACCAATATCCAATGTTGTGTGTGCAGCTTTCGTCGATCCGATCTCCTTGGCCTTCCGGTACTCGGCATGCAGACGTTTCAGTTCGGCTTGAGCGCAATTTAATTTACTTGTGGCAGCTGCTCGTCGTCCTGCATTCAAATCACGTATTTCAAGGCCGATTTGCTCCAAAAGTTCATTAGCCTCCGAGAGTTGATGCATCGACTTTTGAGCAAAATTCATTTCTCGATTGAAATTGATTGTGTTTTCCAATATTCCCTGTTATCTCGGCGATTAAGGCCGCGTACTCCTGTTCGTATTTTTCCAAGAGTGACATGTTTGCTCCTGTAGTTCTACACTTTCCTTTCTCTATTGTCTTGGATTACACCTGATTATACTCATGATTGAATGGACACAGACAAACCTACACTGATTGTCAAAAATAAATTGTACTGCGCATTTACGTCACAGAAGAGCTCAACTGTTTGATTTCTTTACATTTCGTAGGGAATTTTATGAAATACAATATGTATATATGTATATATATGATTAAATTGTATTTTGTTGAAACTTCATAAAATGCTACATAGATTATGGTGCTGATAATTAAGAAACTTTTTTTTGTATTTTGGTTGCCTTTCGCGATAGGCGTTCGGTTTGCGACAATAATTTAGTATTGTAGGAATCGCAATCGTCGTTCATATTAAGCGACAAATCAATAGCTTACACACCAATATTTTCGCGGTATCGATACTTTAATTTCGGTATTTACTCATAATGATTTGTTCACTTGATTAGTGTATAATTTGGGGCGGTTTTACCTTTGAGGGACTTTTTCGATTCATTTGAAATGGTATTTTTTCGTAAGCATTTTCCTACGGGAAGGGAAAGAGATTTTTCATAAATTGTCATTAAGTTAAATCCTTCGCAATATTATTGTCAGTTCATGAAAAAACGATAATATTATAATTCCACTCTAAAACTCTTTTCCACTAAACCACATAGACTAAAATTCAGTAGTATCTTCTAAATTTAAAACTATACCAACAATGGTAGATCATATGAATTATTTTGAAAATCTGACCACTTAGAACTAAATCCCTAGATCTACGCCCATGGTTTATGCTGTAAATACCAAGATCATAAAAATTTGCTTATATCGTCATGAGCAGAGATACATACCATGTAATGATACTTTTGGATTCGTATTTTAGTGTATCGATACTTGATCTCGATAATTAAATGATTGTACTGTATCGATATATTCATGGTATCGTTTCAACATATGTCGCGAATAGGACGTAGTTTGCGACTAATAATTTAGTATCGTAGGAATCGCAATCGTTCGATTCAATATATAAAAGTACTACATTTTACATTGAACGATTGTCGCCTAACGACTCACTGATTTTTGCGTTTGATTGCAAGGCGAGGAAGAGAAATGAAGTCGGTCAAAATCGTTTGTACTAGCCATGTCGTTCAGATTTACCAATGCGAATTTGACAGTTGCCTTTCGCCTTCGAATAGAACGAGAAAATCAGTTTCAAAGAATCGATGTTCGAATATCATTTTTTATGATGTCTGAATCCATCTATTTTAATTTATATATTTTAAAATTGCGTCAGCAAACCACATTTTGATTCACTTAATTCGCATAACCAATAAACGAGTATATCTTGCAAATTGAGTTAGACAACACGCAGAAGACAATTTCAAAAGGGAATTTGAAAAAATCGTTGTGAATCGCGTCGATATCGTTCAATTAAAAGTAGACTAAGCGACAAATCTGTAAGCAAAAGTACATCGATGTTTCGATATATCGATATATTTTGCCCATGCCTACCCTGCGGCAATGAACAATAAAAGGAATTTAAATTGTTGTGTAGCAAAGAAGTCGGAGTGCAATCGCGAGAGAAAGTTAACAAAATCATCCATCGAGCTAACTAATATGATCGTAGTACTTATTTAGGGAATTGCAAAACAAATTTTATTGATTTCCAATTGTGTGTGTGCGTTTTCTGTTGCGAATGCAAAAAAAAAAAAAATAAAAAAATAAAAACAACAAAATGTGGACAAGCACATCAGCATTAGTTTTAAAAGCGAAGCAAAAGTGAAATTCCACGTTCGATTCGAATACATCGCAATACATTTAATACCTATAGAACACATTTCGTAAAAAGGAGACTCGCTTTTCCTTTTGCTAAATCAATTACTCATCGAGTCGGTCGGTCTTATACGTCACAGTCGTTTTGTATACCTTCGTATCGGTATCGCTTCGTTCGAGTGAGAGTCCTTCCGTTTGCAAGGGCAAAGTCGCAATTTATCCATCATTCCATAAAACAGGGAAGTAAATCGGCACAAATCATCACGATGACGCCAACCTCAAGGTCGCCATCGATGCCTACAATGAAATTCATTTGTTTCGCTGTGATCTTTTTTAATTATATTACCGCAAGCACACAGGTAAGCCGAAATGCAATGCAATATGTATAGTGTATTTATCGTAAAATGTCTTCTTCTTCTTCTGATGGTTGTAAATCGAATGACTTGGGGCGGGGGTGAATGCTCAATACTTCGTCGTTGTTGTAGTTCTTCCGACATTGCCTGCAAATGGAGTGTAGCTTTGTGGAGCAGAATGACAGCCATCAATTAGCATGAATCGCTCCACATAAAAGGCAATAACGTTTGCACGCAAACAAGCCGTCGCAGCCGGCAGAATAACTTTCGATGTTTAAAGGTCATTTTTCATTTCACTTGATACTCGCCATTATGGCTTCCACTGTGGCATTCATTGAGGAATGTGTGTCAAGTAGATGGAGTAAGAGAGGTTCTTTCCCCCATAGACAGTTCGGTGGCAGAATTTGAATGAATATGTGACAACACACCTTCGTATCAGAATTTTATTAATTTTCGGTAGGTCCTACATCTTGATAAAAGTGGAACTAAAGGGTTCAAAGAACTTATTTGAAAGTTATTGTTATTTGTTTTGTTCCGAATTAATTCATTTTTATTTTGTTAAGGTTAGTGTCCATACATGAAAAGCAGCGGGCTTCCAAAGTTCAACGGAACTTTGATGGAAAAAACATATATGAAATCCATTTTTGGCACGTGGACTTCACATAAATGGAAAAGCATTCCAATGATGAATTCATTCAGTAATTCGGAAGTCACCGTGATTCATAGAAGCTTATTATACTTACTGCTGTCCCTGACTCCCCCATATAAGCCTCAATTGAGTGAGGCTAAAACCAAATTAACTTTTCTGAAGTGTTGGGATTGAATATTAAGTAAGTCCCTGCGGTGCAAAATGAACAGAAAGAACAGAACAGATCGAAAGAGCTTATTCATTAAGTTAAGATTGCGTTAAGTCTAAACTAACTGGGGCTCGGCTAATCGAATTCAGCCTCATCTACTCAAAACTTTTTCGCACATTTTTAGTGCCTTTTTCTCCTTATAACGATTTCTCTCTATCAGGAATTCGTCTTTCGGTCCCTTGAAATTCGATATGGGCGTTTCCGCCACCCAGTTTCTTTCTTCGTACGTTACGTTCTCGACCGTATTTGCCAACATTTTCCTTCTAGTTTTCTTACTAATTAGATAGTATTTTGGTAGCTTTACATGTGATGCATAAGATGGGTTTCCTTGGGTTTTAGTTCTCATAAGGATAGAAATAATAAAAATGGGGCAAATGCCCATATAAAGAGTTTCGACTGATGGCGGTTGAATCATCTGAGGTAAGTCCTACAGCTTCAAGGTCCCATTTTACTATGTCTGTTCAATGTTTTCCGCAAGGGGAATCTTTATGATTTACGGGCTTGGCAACCCCGCGGACCCTAGCCAACTGTAACCAATACAGATCGGCGATTGTAACAGTTTAGTACCCGATTGTACCATATTTTGTTTCGTTAGTACCAAGAATTTTGCGAAAATCCGTATCCGCATCCGGATCCGCAAATGCGGAACTTTCAAATATTGTTTTCTTTGCAATCGAATGTACCATGTTTCGTTTCGTTAGTACCCAGAATATTGCGAATATTCGCACCCACTTCCGCAATTGCGGAACTTCCAATATAGTGTCCGAATCCGCATAAATTTCCAAATATTCATCTGCATAAGCCAAAAAACCGTATCCGAAGCATATCTGGAGGTAACAACGTTCAGACGCAGGTACTAACGTATGGTTGGAGGTACTAACGTCTAGAATAATTTTACAAGTATACCTATGCAGAATTTATCATTCTTTGAAGAATGTATAAAGTGCTTTACAAAAAAAGAAGAATCAGACTATGTGTGTGAATGTGAATTTCGATAAAATTATTTCATTTATTGCGTAATGCGTATTTTCGTTAAACTTTCGCAAGCCAAAATATCCGTAAAATTTGCTGAGTTTCAGTTTTCCCACTATTGGATTAACAGTGCGCGTGCAATTTTGAAATTCGTCGTTACAAGTTGGTATAAGCAAATTTTGCGATTGAAATTTATTTGCCATTGTATGATCGAAATTTTCATTAGTGGTATTCAAGCAACAGTGCAAACGAAGTGTGCAATATTTGCACTTGTCAAATTGCGTACAAAAAAAGCAGTGCAAATATTGCACACTGCGATTTGCACTGTTGCTTGAATACCACTATTATCCATTAATGTGCAAGCAACGAAAATTCTCTGCACAGAAGTTCTCGAACAATTTTAGTAATCCAATTTGAATCAAATTATGTGCATTAGGGTTTTAAGTTGAGAGAGAACGATCTCTTTTATGTTTAAATTAAGATGGATAGGAATTTTCGTAAATTACTAACTTACTTATTGCTGTTCTTCTCTCCCAATGGAGCATAAGTAGGGTCTCTATATTTGGTAAAAGGTAAAATATTATTTTATTATTATTTTCTTGATTGCATTCATCCTTTTTTTTTTGTAACTACATTCGTTTTGGTGTTAGAAAATTCTCAACCTTACTTATTATTTATTATAAAGAGGTGTTTGTTGGTCGCTTCCCTCCCAATGGGAAACTACCCAACCATCTTTCAGGCAGAACTGTATGCGATAGAAATCTGTGTCCGAGAATGTCTAAAAAGGAAGACTAAAGGGATCACAACAAAGTGGCGCTGTGGTGGGTTCCAGGACATGCAGGGCATGAAGGAAACGAAAGAGCTGATTGCCTCGCAAAACGAGGAGCTCAAAGGTGCTTCATAGGGCCTATGAGTCTTTCTGCACTCTCCAGAGATCGTACAATGCAGAATTTATTCGGATTTGGGATGAACTCAAAAGGTGAAAGGCAGGCTAAACGATTCATCGCTCTCAACGAAAAAGTCTCAAAGAGACTACTTGGCCTTGGCAGAGAGAATCTAAAAATCCTCACCGGATACCTGACGGGGCACTGCAAATTGAGATATCATCTCAAAAAGATAGGCCTCTTAAATGAATCAATATGCCGATTCTGTGAAATGGACGAAGAAACGCCAGAACACATTCTCTGCGACTGCCCTTCACACATTACTCCGGCAACCATCAAATGTCATGTATGCAAAAAAATCTTTACTTTTTACGGAACAGTAACGACATTTTACAGCTCTATGCACCCATTGTCAGTGAAATTGAATGCCCTATATGGGGTGTTCTTTTGGTGATCACCAGAACTTATATATTCAACATTAAAGCAAATCGTAAATGTTCCAGCTAATGTTAGACCCAGATCACTAAGCAAACCATTCCCTTCAGTCCCTATTTGATAAAAGATTTCTTACATATTATCGTTTTAGTGGAATGGAAATGATTTCCCAAGAATTTCAAAATATGATCATAAGCAATCTGGGAATTGTTTTTTCTTTATTACAATCATCGAATAAAAGATTTCAGCTTTCTCCGAAATTTCTTAAAAATCACGGTCAATGTGGGCAAATTGTTCCCTCTTAGTTTATGTGTCCGACTGGCCTTCAAATTTTATCGCCGCCAACATGAGCCCAAGTGGGTGGATAGTTTTTTTTTTATCACCAAAGTTATTTATACAGCGCACAAAATGATGGGATAGAAAGAACAAGGAGAATATTGCCTGGAGAAGAAATACGAAAAACAAAACAGGAAATCGTTTAGAAAATTTATTTATCTTTATCTTAAAACCGAAATAAAAAAAAAAAATAAAACACGTATTGAAGAACAAAGAATATTATAAACACATACAGTCTATACTCGTTAATTCAAACCTGCAAAAATTCGAATCTCTCTATAATTCAATGCGATCATGAGTTCCCTTCAAAATCTCTTTATTCAATCGAGTCTCGTTAATTCAAACACTTGATAATACGTAGTATTTTAAGAGTCCCTCGCCTTTCGAATTAACGAGAGTCGACTGTAAATCGTGCACAATTCGTAAATTCCTGATAACAAGAAATCAATGCAAATTTGCAATGGAACATACTTTCGTTTTTAATACTGATTTTTGGCGCGTTTGAGAGTCGTTTCCTTTATTATTTATTTATTTTTATATTCACTCGTGTGATGAGATTAAAGGAAGCCCGAAGAAAATTAACCAAACCGCCGGGATTTCTAAAGATTATTCCATATTTTAGCTAATACAATGACGCATTTTTGTTTTCATTAGAAATTTCAACAATAATTTTGTCGTATGACTGATAACAACAAAGAACTTTGGAATTTTTAATTGGCGTCATAACATTCGAGATCAGAGCGCACTTTGACCTTGGATTATCTATTAATTCGCTATTGTTTAATTTTTGACAAACTTTTTAAGAAAATCATAAAAGCACACTTTTTTTATATTGCGTCGTATCATATGAATATTCACCAAAAAGTAAGGCACTACATAGAAGAAAATATTATAATTAATAAACAAACAAAAAAAAAAAATCATAACAGGTGGAAATGTCTTAACCCTAATTACTCATTGCTATTCGATAGACTGTCACCACAGATTCACCGCAAAGAAAAAAAAAAAGTATTTAATAAAAAGTTTCATATTCGCTTATATAAATAAGTCCCGCGTTATAGTCATGAAATTATTTTTCTAAACATTATTTTCATTTAAACTTCTTGATGAATCATGATGAAACGCGAATTACTTGCCATCTTTAAATTAATGCAAATTTGATCTCAATAAGTGAATGGAACAGTATATTTAGGACCTACATTACACAATGCTACAGCGTTTCGAACATTTTTTTCTGTTGTTTATTTTTTGTTACTATAGGGCCTCCTCATTCCAAAAAGGTCAATGGTTTGATGGATTTAAGGAGCGTTTCCGAGGTATGGCCCAAAATGTGAAAAAAGTCAATTTTCTCTACTTTGCCCCATATTGTACGTATACGTAGGTAGGTTATCACTGTGTATACGTAACGTACAATCGTATGATCGCAGCAATACCTACCAAATAAGCCCTGTGAACCTGACATCGAAGTTGAAGAAAATTTTTTTTTTTTATTGCAAAGGTTTGTACCAGTTTAGTACCTGATTGTACTACCTTTTATTTCGTTAGTACCAAAAATTTGCAAATGCGGAACTTTTGGATGCGGATCCGCAAATGCGAAACTTTTGAAAGCGGATCCGCAAATGCGAAACTTTTGGATGTGGATCCGCAAATTCGAACCTTTTGGATATGGATCCGCAAATGCGAAACTTTTGGATGCGGATCCGCAAATGCGAAAATTTTGCATATAGATCCGCAAATGCGAAATTTTTGCATATAGATCCGCAAATGCGAAATTTTTGCATATGGATCCGCAAATGCGAAACTTTTAGTACTGGATCCGCAAATGCGAAATTTTTAGTACTGGATCCGCAAATGCGAAACTTTTAGTACTGGGTCCGCAAATGCGAAACTTTTAGTACTGTGTCCGCATCCGCACGAATTTCGAAATTTTTCATTCGCAAACGTTTAAAAACCGCGTCCGTAGCGGGGTGGTACCCCCACCCCTTGACGTACGGCATGAAGGCGACATCAAGCAGCGTTTTTTTTTTTTCAACCACCTTAAACCGTTTAAGCTTTTTACTTTTTTATCAATTATTGTCTTCTTTTCGTCGGCTTCTTAAAATTCCATCATGCCTTTACGAAGACGTGCAAATTGAACTTAAAAAACATCAATTAGCGTTGCGTTTAGCAACGAAAAAAAAAAAAACAAAAAATTAAATCCATTCTCATTTTCAATAGAATAACATGTGCAAAAGAGGATAGAAAAACGGGTGTGCAATCGAAGACCCTCATACAACCTACATTCATACATACATCCATATATGTAAGAAAATTGTAAGGTTTCATGGAGAAATATGTTTTGAAAATATATTTTATATTCTATTTTCTGAATTTAAAACAATCGATAAGCCGTCTATTTACACAGAATTCTATTTAAAAAAACAGAAATATTATCAATCGGTCCCAGTAACCCTCCCATTTTACGGATAAATTCCAACTTGAGCACAATTCTTCGAAGCGATCGTTCGCTTGCATGAATAATCCATATCGTTGCCCAAGAACGGGCGGCATATCAAATTCCAATTTTCCACTTAGAAGGGATTAACTCAATTATCGCGTAGAATTCATCGTTCCTCGGCAGTACCATTGCCATTCTCTGATGCCTGATTCCGAGCGATTCATCGTGAAATGAGTGAACATTTGATATCAATTAAAAACATATTAATGCCTTGTCTTTTTCAATAATTTTCCTTCGGTGTATTTTTATCCGATTTTCTGTAATTCAACAGGATTAATGAGTATTCAAAATGATTTTTAAAAAATCAATCAATTTGAGAGCAAAGGAATAAACTCTCGTCTATAAATATGTCGGTCGAATCATCAGCCTCAAGGTCCCATTTTACTATGTCTGTTCAATGTTTTCCGCAAGGGGAATCTTTATGATTTACGGGCTTGGCAACCCCGCGGACCCTAGCCAACTGTTAACCAATACAGATCGGCGATTGTACCATATTTTGATTCGTTAGTACCAAGAATTTTGCGAAAATCCGTATCCGCAAATGCGGAACTTTTAAATATGATTTTCTTTGCTATCGATTGTACCATGTTTCTTTTAGTTAGTACCAAGAATTTTGCGAAAATCCGTATCCGCATCCGGATCCGCAAATGCGGAACCGTCAAATATTGTTTTCTTTGCAATCGATTGTACCATGCTTCGTTTCGTTAGTACCAAGAATTTTTCGAAAATCCGTATCCGCATCCGGATCCGCAAATGCGGAACTTCCAAATATTATTTTCTTTGCAATCGATTGTTCCATGTTTCGTTTCGTTAGTACCCAGCAATGTTGCGAATATTCGCACCCACTTCCGCAATTGCGGAACTTCAACTATTGTCGTCCGCATGTAACAAAATCTGGAATGAAAATACAGGGGAAAATTAGTGCTTGCTTTCTTTAAATATTTTTTAGAAAAACTTCAAACTTTGATGGAATTTCGAACTAGCCTGAGCCCTTACTCCCGAAAATTCCCTTGAGCCTAATTTCCTTTATTTGTACATATTAAAATTAATTGGCCGCTACTGCATCGATACAAACGACTACAAACGTAGAGATGGTAGACGGACATGACGATACGGAATGCTCTCGAGTCCCATTTTTTTTAGGACCCTATGGATAATAAATTCAGAGTACAATCCAGAAACGTCGTACGTCGCATTTAGTTATGATACAAGAAAAAAAAGAGCGCTGAGAAAATCCGCAAATATTTTCAACAAATGTAAGCATTCGCAAATAGTTACAATCAAATCCGCATTTGATTAGATTTGGTTCCATATGTTTGCTTGTGTTGAGTATTTGGCGGCATTCCTGATCTATTTATCATCCATCCATCAGTTCAAAATTTTACGGAACGGCTAAGACTATATAAATTTGTTTAAACTGAAAAAATGTCGCCCATCGCCCAAATTTCAATCAAAGTCAATTATTGCTTCGTTCAGTGTCGAAAAAACCGCAAGACTTAAAACCTCATGCGGAGAACCACAAAAAAAAAAAAAAAAACACATTAGCTGGACGATGGACGACGGGCGACACCTTAATTGAATGAAAATAAAATTTAATTGAAAGAATCGCGAACTTTCATCCCAATTGAATTTAAGCAAATATTTTTGCAATAAAAGCAGAAAAATGAAGTGAAATGAAAACGATTTCAATTGCGCAAAATCGCCCAGAGTAGAGTGCGGCGTGGATTGCTCTCTTCGAGACGCGAGTGTCTCAAGATCTTTCCACATCATTGGGAGTTTCTGATTTCGTTGTTTCAGATCATTCATACCGAAGCGGGAGCATACACATACACAGACTTCAATATGTGTGTATATACCTACCCATAGATTAGCTAAATTAAGTATATAAACTTGTCTGATACGAAACACACTTATGAAATACATGTTTATGCATGTGGATGCTCGAATTGCGTTATTCGCGTTTCTTTATCTAAATACGTTTTAACCCGTTTCAAAGTTCAATACATTGAAATAGAAATTAAGTTGATTTAATGTCCATAGAGAGATATTTCGGCTTTTAGCAAGCAACATTTTTAAGCGCGCAATTTAGTACACTAACATAATTATATATTTTTATTTGTTATTTTTCTCGAGCATCATTGCGTTAAAAATTCCCAAATATTTTCGGGGGAACCTTTTTATTCATGGGGTACTGACGTGAACGGTATAGACATAGTGATCCAGTCGAAAGCACCTCCAAAGTTGGCATTGACAATGTCGACAAACCAACCCTGTGTCGAGTTTCGGGGGCTCTCTGCCGCTCATAAAATACTATAAATTACAGCGGTACTCCCTCAAGGGGCCGTCCCAAGAACAAGCAGAACCGCACAACTCAATTCTGGCACTTCCGGACCCCGCTGCATCATCAAGTCAAGGCCATATAGTCAACTTTTCGATCCAATACTGGATCATCCAATACTGGATCATCCAATACTGGATCAACAGGTGAAGGCTTGGTTTAGGATCCGTAACCGACCAAAGACGAGGGTAAATTGCGTTTGTGAGTACCATACAAAATATATAAATAGACGATCACCGTCGCCCATCTATTTGTCCGCCTGTCTGTATAGGATTTTCTTATCGAAGCAGCATTCTCATCGGTTTTTGAAAACTAAAATTCTAATCCATCAGCGCCTTAGGAGTGCCTAGAAAAGGTTTCAATATTGAAACCGGATTGGTTCGTCAAACCGGGTTTTCCACTTCTTTGAACCGGGGTTTCGGTTCGGTTCAAACATTTGTTAAAAACTTCTGTTCGGTTAATGGTTCGGTTCATCAGCAGATAAAAGCAGTTTTCCGGTTCAAAACCGGTTCGGTTCAAAACCGGTTCGGTTCAAAACCGGTTCGGTTCAAAACCGGTTCGGTTCAAAACCGGTTCGGTTCAAAACCGGTTCGGTTCAACGTTCGGTTAAAACCGGTTCGGTTCAAAACCCGGTTACGGTTCAAAACCGGTAACGTTCGGTTCAAAACCGGTTCGGTTCAAAACCGGTTCGGTTAAAACCGGTATCTATAACCGTTCTGAGAATTAAGCCAAAAGCTGTTGGCATATTCAAGAAACGCCAAATTTAGACAAGGAAATTTCTCAAATTTTCACATCATGATTGAACTTGGTTAGTCTTTACTCGTGCTCAAGTCCTTCACTTTATTTTCCTATTATCTTCAATAATGCTATACTTTATAGTAAACTGAAACGTTCCGTCGTTAGGCACACAAATGTTTCCTTCAACATAAGAACGTTGTATATTTTTCGCAGACTAATTCGATTATTTCTTTCGAAAAGGCTCTGTTCTTATTGGTGTTTAGACAAAAAAATATATTATTTAAGATAAAATTTGAATTTTCCCGCTATTATTTTAAATAATTGAAATATTTTCTTTAGTTTTCCCTTCGACCATAAAAAAAAAATCTTAATCTAAAGTGTGAAAATCTTTGAAATGCATGAATGGGGGAAAGGAGCTGCTGACCGTTCGTGCAAGCATTGTTTTATGTACAATCTATAATCAAATTTTGTTTTTCTTTGTCTCTTGAAGATAAAGAAGCCTCTACATACATACATACATAAAATATATGGATATCAAATGTTTACTTATCAGTCTTCAAGCTTAAACAAAGAAAAAATTCCAAGCCTTTTTTTATCTCATTTGTTTATGATGCGGCGGTAGTCATCTGAATAATGTAAATATGTATGTAAAAGCACCCGTAAAGAATTCTTATCTTGTTTGAAGCTGAGCCATCGCTCGAAACTATAGAATATATACAGTGTACTCTCTCCTTGCGGGCATTTTTTTTAAGAGGACAGTCTGCTTAAGCGCCTCTTGAAGCGGGCACTCCTCTTAAGCGGACTCTTTTTGAGACAGCTCTAGTGTTTCTGTTTCTCAAATAGTTTCCTCTTAAGCGGCCATATTTTTCGGTCCCGTAGGTGTCCGCTTAAGAAGGAGTACACTGTAATTATGCAATGAAATGCTAAAAAAAATTCTTCTACTTATTATTATGCTTACTTAACTATGACTCATGGAGAATTACTTGCGAGAAATATTTAATAATCGCTTGACTGAATATTCGACATGGGGAGCTACATATTTTAGAGGCTATTATATTTGATGAGCGTGTTAAAGAACGAACAGGCGATATTCAATTTTTCAAATTCCTATTTATATTTAAGGCATTCCCTTAAAAGTGCAAAAATTTAGTTTTTTTTCTTTCATAAAAATTTCATCGATTTGGGTTCGAGGCTTTTGGGGCACATACACGTTTGGGTGTAATCCTTTTTATATCAAATAACTTCAGATTTTCCAGTAATTTTTTTATGATTGTAAGAACAGAATTCAGAGTGCCCTAGAAGTGATCTGACAGCGTCCAATCTCGACTTACAGATCGCATCATATTTCATCAAGATAGCTCACCAACTTCGATAAGAAAACTGCTAACAGAAAGATGGTTAGACTGACAGACAGATGGAGGCACAGACATGAGTAATTTGAATTTCCCAGCAATGCTGATCGTGGGGCTCCGGAAACTACAAACGTAGGCATAAATACAATATAGCCTCGTAACGAAGTGTGATGTATAAATACTAGTGGTATTCAAGGAGCTGTGGAAATTGAAGTGCGCAAATTTTGCCCTTTTGTATGAACGACCCTGCGAAGAACGAGTGCAAAACTTGTGCGATACCATGGCGCAAAATTTTGCCATCAAATGGATGCGCAATATTTGCCCTGGCCGCGGAATTTTTTTCCCTATACAAAACAAATTTGCACAAATGCAAATTTTGCGAGCGCGAAAAATTGCACACCCACATGAATCCCACTACTATTTCCGGTTGGGGTGGAAGATTTTCGAGAAAAGAAAGAGAAAAATAAAACTTAAGCAATCGTGTTTTATTTAATCGGAGATAAAGCCAGTTTAATTCAAGGTCTTTGCGATCCGACAAGTTTTTTTTTTCTTTTTTAACTAATATTCTCTTTTACTATAAATCTAAATAAATTTCGTAAATAGCTTTAATTAACTGCGACAAATTTTCTTATTGTGGGCGATTGTATAAAACTTGTCTCGGTATTTAATTTAATTAAAAAAAAAATACTTATTCAAATTTTGGTTTCAAAAACGGAATTATGTTTATTGATATTGAGATCAAGTTGGATTACAATTAAATTTTGGTTGGGTTAGTGTGGCTGCCATCAAGAGTGAGCCCGTTGTGATACCAGAATCTGAAAAACTACACAAACATCCACCACCCCTCAGCTGGGAGTTGATACCAGAGCCTCTCGCTCCGTTAATTGGCATTTCAAATTAACTACGGTACAGCGGCCGACTGGATTACAATGAAAAATCGATCATCGATCATTTTTCCCAATCACAGTCTTAAAAGGCAGACCACTCAGGTTACTATCATGGCTGACTATCATTCCGAGGAATACTGAGAAAATATCTGCTATTTGTTATTTCACGCTGTCTTCTTTCTCATTTAAACATCCCAGCGAAAAATTATCTCCTGCATGACAATGTCATCAGTGATGTCATCGATGACATATAGGTGACATTGTCATGCATGAAATCTTGGAGGGCATGTCATCGTGGAGGGATGCCCAGCGAAAAATTATCTCCTGCATGACAATGTCATCAGTGATGTCATCGATGACATATAGGTGACATTTTCATGCATGAAATCTTGGAGGAAATGTCATCGTGGAGGGATGCCCAGCGAAAAATTATCTCCTGCATGACAATGTCATCAGTGATGTCATCGATGACATATAGGTGACATTGTCATGCATGAAATCTTGGAGTACATGTCATCGTGGAGGGATGCCCAGCGAAAAATTATCTCCTGCATGACAATGTCATCAGTGATGTCATCGAAGACATATAGGTGACATTGTCATGCATGACATCTTTGGGGGACATGTCATCGTTGAGGGATGCTGTTCACATGCTTGACTCTCAGTGGCTATTGAAATTTAAATAAGGTTTTAGCGTCAGTTGAATGTTAGCATGAAGTGGTGTTGATGATGAGTGCTCGACTCAGAATCCGAAGATAGCGGGCTCGATCCAATCCCTGGCTGAGGCGAACAAAAATTCTTCAAAATAGATTTTTTTAAATTTTCGAAATATTCAAAGAGAGGGCAACAAAGAAGAAAGAGAGTTATCAAACTGGTTTCTATAAATTGACATTTAAAGAGAAAAGGCACTCCCTAGCATGACATTGTCACCGGTGAATTCACTGTCGTCCAACTCCTGTACAATTGTCATACAAAGTGTCATATGAATTGTCATGCATACCGGATCAAAGTCACCCTGACTTCATCGATGATGTCAGCGGGACATTTGCCGCTGGGTAGTGTGCCCCTAACATGCGATGTTTTGAAAAACCAGTGCTAGGCTTGGAATATAAGACTCGGTTTCAGTCAGTGCCCGGAATCGAACCTCGGACCAAGAGTACTTCATATTTATACTTTGCAAAATTTTCTTAATAACGTCAACGTTAAATCGTTTAAATTTTTTTTACTTATTTAAATATATATGATCAAAACGATTTTGGGGGAAAAAAACAGAATGGTCCAAAACACACGATACATACCAACAATTCCCATTATTTTATATTAATGACATGAAAACGATCTGTATGAATTTAATGGCTCAATTCTGATATGGAACTTATTTGGAAAATGAGATTTCGAATAACGACGTTTGAGCTCCTCCCTCCCACTTCTCCACAAATAATTGTCATTTACCATTTACTAAAATTATTCTAGATTTTTATAGGCGCTCTATACATTATGTATATTCATAGAATTCAAATATACATAAATCATCCATGTCATACATACATACATAAAAACTGAAAATCAAAATATTCACACCAAATCATTCGCTCCATTTGACTTTGCCGGGTAATTAGCATGCCGCGTACAATCTATTTGTCATTAAGCTGATTATTTTGAATATGAAATTTAAAATTGATTTCCTTCACAATTGAGCCGTAAAAGTATTGAGATAAGGCCATTGCTTTGCCTTAGGAATGACATTTTCGGCAAACTAATTATGGCGATTCGAATCGGTAATTTTTCATTAGAATTAAATAAGGGCCTGAAAGAAAATGGAGAGCTATAAATGAGGCAAAAATGATTTGATAAATTTATTTAATTTTCTTGAATTATAATTAAAATAATCAAAAATATAATTATTATTTATAGCTACAATGAAAATCGGTTATAACGATGTCAATCGACCATCAAAAATCCATCGATATAACCGATAATCGCTATATCCAATAACAGAAATTAAGGGGGTCTTCTCATTGAGCAACTTTTTTTTCGACTTTTTTTTTTTTTGCATTTATTTATAGCTTGGGTAGTTGTGAATATGCCCCTAAAAGGATTTTTTGAAATTCGAAATAGTTTAGAGGATATAGCCTTCTTTGTCGAGCAAGATCTGCGCTAAAACGAGTAATTTTTGCGTTGCTTCAAACTTTAAACGCGTTTATCTCGAAACCACGTTTTTCGAACTGGCGGCCATGATATCTCCAGTTCAACTGAACCGATTTTCATGAAACAAAGTGGAATCGACGCAGAATTGTCACCATTCTCGGGTGAACCTCGACCATAATTTTAAAAAATTTTTTACTATTTTTTTTTTTACACTAAACTACAAAAAAAAGGCCGAAATTGAAATTTTTTTTTGAATGGCCGCCATTTTGTCAAAAAAAATCACAAAATTAAGCTTGAGGTTCACCCGAGAATTACATCTATACTGATTATAACCCCGTTTTTTTTCCATTTCGGACGCTCCGGAGACCCGGAATCGTGGCCGCCGTGACGGCACCTTTTTTTTTCACCACCAACTTTGAAGTCTCATTACTTTTTGAACAGCCCACGTATCGAGGCAAAAAAAATTTTTTTTATTTACTTTGAACCTTTTGTAATACAATAAATAAAAAAAAGTTTTCAATTATTCTTTCCGTTTTCAAATAAGAATTTTTTTAAAAAGGGTCCAAAAAACGGGTTTTCAATGAGAAGACCCCCTTAAGAAGAATTAGAATAGCGAACCAAACTTTACCTAAAAATGTTCATCGCTATAACCGATAATCGTTATAACCGATTTTTTTCTGGACGTGTATAAATGCAAAAAAACTAAATTAATTCTATATTTTTTCTCTTTAATATTTTAGACCTGCATTTGGTATGGAGTATGTAATGAGGATGCCTTCCAACGCAAACAGTATTGTCCTTATGATGGAATTCCAAAATCAATGCCATCCGATGGCATCGAGCTTCTCAAAAATCGTTGTGGTCATTTGCTCGAAAATGGAACAACAAATTTCTGTTGCGACACGGAACAGGTACTACGATGCCTTCGAAAATCCGACACTCCTCGGTACCATCAAAATTAATACATATTAATCGTTTCATTTTTTTTTTTTTATCAATACAGATCGCTACGCTTAACGATAAAATAAAACTGGCCGCCACTTTTCTCGATCGTTGTCCGAGCTGTATGGCAAATTTGGTACGCCATATGTGCGATTTTACTTGTTCACCCAAGCAAGCGGATTTCATAAAAGTTGTCTCAACAGATACGAATACTGATGGTAAGTTGATCACAGATATATCCGATATCAGATTGTATATTCGTCCATTGCCATTGCCTTTTTAGCAATTATTCAACGGAGTTTGACGATTATTGAGATTTCTTCATCAATTTCCGCTAAATCTTTAATTCGTTTCTTTTTATTTTTTCTTTCTTTAGGCAAAAAATACATAAATTCAGTTAATTTACATATAACAGCTGGGTACTTGAATAAAACATACAAGTCTTGTTCGCAGGCAAGTAACATATATAATTTATCATTGTGTAAAATGAATTTGTTGAATTAATGTCAAAAGTACGACAAAAAAAAAAAAAAAATTATCTCAAAATGCAGATGAAATCTTTGCGATCACATCCTTTGAAATGTGGACGCAAATTTCAATTTGAATTTGAATTTGAATTTAAAATTTTAAAAGACATCTTCTTCTTTTTTTCTTGTTTTTTAAGGTGTCTGTTCCGTCGACTGGACAATTAGCATTGGATATTATGTGCGGCAGCTATATGGCCTCGCGTTGTAGTCCAACAAAATGGTTCGACTATATGGGTGATGCGTCCAGTGCATATGTTCCTTTTCAAATAAACTATATACAGCATGAAATGAATACGTCCATAAAAGATGGCTATTTACCATTAGATCCTAAAACAGTTCCTTGCAATAAACCACTTAACGTAAGTTTTCTCGTCCTGGGGCCTATTACTCTGTATTGCGATGCGATAGCTTATTTCAAGTCGCAATTGGAATTGGTTGTTTGAACTTATTTCCTTTTTCAGTTTAATTGGTATGTTGGAAATGCATTTCCGAACCTTTCAGTTCATTTTTACGAATCAAAAACTATAAGAAACCGTTCCAATTGCGACTCGAAATAAGCTATCGCATCGCAATACAGAGTAATAGGCCGTTTACATATGCCGTTTTATTCGCGTTTTAGCAACTTTGTCCGTTTTGGCACTAAAACAACTTAGAGTTTTCCCGTTTTATCATACAAAACTAAAATGAGAAACTTTCCTGTTTTAATATAAAACAAGTAGCTAAACAAGATAAATCCTGCTTATAACTGATAAAAAAAAAAATCGAAACCTGAGTGTCGTCATCACAATAAAAATGCAAAACATATGGTCATTGAAATTTCAAATTTAAAAATTGTGAGGTTGTTTCCACAACAAATGTAGAATACGAACGCAATTTCAATAATTGCTTCTATTTTAAATTACAATATACACTCATATTTCACGTGTTGAGCAAACAAAAGACAAATCGACATGCGCATATGTAAACACCCCGTTTTGACTTAGTCGTTTTAGCTTAAACGAGTAGCGCTAAAACGTATATGTAAATGCCCTATAAGGCCCTTTTTTATTCTAATTCGTTATACTTATAATTCGTAATATCAAAAATCTCATTTTATAGGATAAGAATCCAGCATGTTCCTGCTCAGACTGTGAGGAATCGTGTCCACGTCCAGAGCCTGAGCCGCCAATACCACAACATTTGAAAATTGGTGATGTCGATGCGTTCACCGCAATTATGCTTGTAATATTTTTCGTCGGCTCCGCATTATTCATTATGGGTGTTTGTATATTCCCTTCGAAAAATGTTGATGGTAAGCGAATTCACGATATTCCTTTTTCCTTTTCGACACCGATTTTTATTTCAAATTAATCAAGCATTTTTTTTTTTAAACTGAAATGGTCACAGCATGGCAATGGGGCTTATTTATAGAATTTCAAAATTCCCAAAACCAGAGCTACTTCCACAAAAAAATATATATATGTTCAGCATGCAAAAATCAATTTAAAAAAATCTTTCAAAAATGTCGCACGTTTTAAAAAAAATTTTTTCAAACAAAAATTTGGTATGGTGGGAAAAACTAAACATTTCAAACAGCGTTATACTTTTATGCACCCCAAGTTTAAGGACTTTGTTTTGCAAATATAATTCTCATCATCACTGAAGATACAGCTGAAATTTGTTAACACAATGGAAGATGGGTGCATTTTTGGAAAATAATCATTTTTGCTGCTAAATTCTTAATCATCCAAATCCGATTGCTTTCGGTTTTTTTGAAAACCTTTTAAATTTTATATGGTAATTCAGCTATGTCACTTTTTTTCTAGTCCTCAATTGAAATATTTTAAAGGCCGAAAATCCCTTAATATGCGAATTTTTTAGGAAAACAGACCAAATTCCGGAATGTTTCTAACATATATTACTATATATGTCACTCTCATAGATTTTGGGCGGGACAATTCGCGCCAGTTAGAAAGAGATGTTAGTCGGCAGGCAAAAAAAGAGTGAGAGAGAAATACTTTTGGTGAGTACCTAAAGTGGAAAATGCCAGTGGTGGGTACCCAAGACCGTGGTGGGTACCCAAGACCGTGGTGGGTACCCAAGACCGTGGTGGGTACCCAAGACCGTGGTGGGTACCCAAGACCGTGGTGGGTACCCAAGACCGTGGTGGGTACCCAAGACCGTGGTGGGTACCCAAGACCGCGGTGGGTACCCAAGACCGTGGTGGGTACCCAAGACCGTGGTGGGTACCCAAGACCGTGGTGGGTACCCAAGACCGTGGTGGGTACCCAAGACCGTGTTGAAAAGAGCCAAAATAGAAACGGCTCCTGAGTGACATATATAGTTATATATAGGTTTCTAATATCAGAATGATTCAAAAAAAAAATCATAAAAAATATCTAAAATTTTAATCTCCTCATTTTAAGTATGCTGCCATTCCTTTGATTCTTATTTGATTAAACTCCATTTTTGGTTTCCTTTTTTTTTTTCAAATTGAATTCAAAACGAATGAAAAAAAAAATTGGTTTATTTCATTTCTTCTTTCTCTCTGTTCTCTGTGTTTTTTAACGCAACGAAACCGTTTTTCTCAAAATAATGAAATGAATTGGCAATATTGTTCCCGAATACTTTATAGGTTTAATGAATGAAGGCTACGAAAGCCGTTTATACAATCCAAATATTGGTGGGCGTCGTTTAGAGGACCGGGTCGGTAATGATATGGCACCCGAGGAGGACTCACCGCTACAATCCAAAGTATCTAGTATGTGCTCAAGAAAGAAAAAGAAAAGTCTAAAGCAAAAATCAATTACCTATGATGATAATTCAATTATTGCACATACATATTTTTCTTCTGCGTATCTATCGTTTTGTTGTTGTTCACCCACATCATTAGCACAACCTGAAAAGAACACACATTCAAGAGCATTTATAAATGAAAAAAAAAAAAAAAAAAATAGAAATAAATAATAACAACTATCATCGTCTCTTCAACTCGCTTTCTCTTAACAGTATCATTTTAACCACAATGTCATCATCATGGCCATGAAATTCATAATTGCACATGAATGCATTTCATCACGACTCGTTCTCGTTCCTTGGCAATCCTTGTTTTCATCATTCAATTAATAAAAATAGTTTCTTAAGAAAATATTTTCTGCTACATTATTTTCTTTACTTGTTTTCTTTTTTTTTGTCTGTTATTGAAATTCTAAATTCGTTTATCTTCAGTTTTCACTTTTGTGTGTGCGTATGTGTAATTGTGTGTGTTTTTAAAACGTATCGAGCCAGCAGAGTTATGAAAGTTATTTGCAGTAATAATTGCATTATCCTTGTGTTTTTACTATTTAAGAGCCGTCTCTGACGGTAAGAGCATTAAATAACACTAGTTTGCAAATAATTATCATTTATTTAACCAGGAGATTTAAATTATGGACTTTGGCCTTCTAAACAAGAAAACAATATATGAAAAAATCTTTCTAGAACTGTTTTTTTTTTAAATATATATTAGGGGTCTTCCCTTAAATGCGTATTTGCCTCGAAATCCTCGAAAATTTGTAAATCAAGAAGGCAAAAAAATTATTCGAATGAAATTTTATATGAAATATTTATTTAATTAAGATATTATACAGGTGTTCCATACTCAATAGATCAAACAAAAGTGATTAGGAGCTCAAATCCAAAATCTATGCGAGAGTCGCATGCACCCTGAGAGTACATGCAAACAATATTTTGGTTTTTTCACATGGTCTCCTAATACAGGCTGTAAATTCAAAATCACATATGATATGCAAAAGCTTGGCGGTTTTCCGTTAACACTGCATACTACGATTTTAAATAATTCAACTCCGTTTTCTCTGAGTACTACCATTAAGCCTAAAATAGTGTAATTTTGCCTTTAAAGTGATTTCAATTCAAAAGAATATACGATCGAGCCTCTTTTTTTAACTTTTTCGAAAACTTTGAGTTTCTCTTCAATTTGATACATGGTTCTAAAAAAGTTTCCAATCAATGCAAAACTAAGGTTTGAAAATAATATTTTGTATTTGACTCCCAGAAAAGTTTATTTTAATCAATTTATTGAGTCACTATTTTAGCAGCATGAGTAAAAAGAAAAATCTAGAAATTTAAAATTTCTGAATAGTGTTTTAGTTTTACATATCCGCCTAAAAGTATGCTCACCAATTTAGTCGAATTCTTTCCGCGCTCTAGCTCCTACGAGTGCAAATGAACCCCCCTTTCCATACAATTTTTTGCTTGTATGGGTTCCCTATCACTCTCCATTTTTTTTTTATCCATTGAGTATGGAACACCCTGTATATATATATATTAAATTAATGCATTTGAAAAATTAAAATATTATAATTTGTTCAAATCGGATGATGCATTGTCGAGTTCTGCTCGAAAAGCTGCCCATACTCGCTTAAAAACATATTTTTTTAATCAATATAAAAAACGCTCCCATCAAAATTTTAAATATACATAAGCTTTTTCGTATTTAGAGGGCCAAAGTCCATTTATTTTGGAATTTTAATAATTTTTATTATTATATTTTTATAATTTATTAATGTATAATTTATTTGATTTATTTTTTATTACTGATTTTTGTGTTGTTTTATGTAGAGTTTATTATTTATTTTTTATATCAAGAGTTTTAACTTTAAAGGTTAATATACATTAGAGCGGATCAAATTTTAAGTACGTATTCCTATATGCCCAAGAAAGCATAGGACAAAAGTGAATTTTGTTTCGCGCGGATTTGCAAAAATAGGTTTTTATATCGTTTTAAGTGAATTATTGTCGTCTTTATCCATTAAAACCTCTCAAAAGGTAGAAAAACTATCACCCCTATATCTCTTAAAAGTAAAACAACTGAAAACATGCAATATTTTATTGAAGAACCCTTCTAAAATGCATTATTATTTCTGTTTGTTTTTTTATTGTTGCATGTGCCTAAAAATATGCTAAGATTATCTTAGTAAGATATACAACCAAATTGATTTAAATTTTCCCATACTATTTGTAGCATATTTATAGGCATATTTCAGGTCGACCTTCTTTCGAAAATCCGGCGAAACAAACTTCATTTTTGACCTATATTTGATTGGGCATTGTTGCTTAGAACAAAATCCTAGAATCATGCCTTGCTATAGGATTTGGCACTTTTTTTTTTTTGTCGAACAATTTGATCCGCTCTAATATACATATATAAATTAACAGGGCTCGAATTTTGTTGAATATTATAAATTTAAAGCATACTTAATGGAGTACAAATTTTTTTCAACTCACATAAAGTTACGATTCAAAGAGATTTTTAACCTCAATATGAATTTTTTTGAAGTTAGAAAAGCGGGTTGAACTTCAACTTCGCTAAACTTATCCGCAAAGTGTTTGTACGAAAAATTTTTCGCCCCAAAAAGTATGCTTTAAACATATAAAAGTCATCAAAATCCGAGCCCTATAAATTAATAGAGCAGATAGAATTCAACTAAAGGAAAATGCAAGAAAATCATTATTAAAAATTAAAACTATTTCTATTTGCAATGGAAATTATATATAAAAAAAAACACATTTAAATTAATTGAAATACGAAGCTTTATTCTCTGTCTCTACAGAATAATTTATTTTATAATATTTATTCCGATATTTGTAGCTCTGCTGACTCGAAAAAAAAATAATAGTTTGACTATAGTTTGAATTCACTAAATCCGTTTTCATATGGGGTATATATGTATATAAACACATTAAATCCTTATTTCAGATGATGAAAATGAAGTTGATGGTCATCAACCGGACGGCATCGCCATTGTACGACCCAATGAGCCAGGTTGTTTCGATCGATTGGGAGCTAAAACGGAGAAATATCTTGAAGCATGTTTTACTTCATTGGGAAAACTATTCGCCACGTATCCTTGGTTAACCTTACTTGGCGGACTATGCGTTGTACTTTTACTTGGAAGTGGAATAACTCGTCTCGAAATCACAACCGATCCAGTTCAATTATGGGCTTCACCGCAATCTCGATCGCGTATTGAACGTGAATATTTTGATTCGAATTTTCAACCATTTTACCGAATTGAACAAGTAAGTTGGGAAAGAAAAAAAAAATCATCAATAGAACAATTAAAATAATCACCCCCATTAAAACGCAAGGTAATTATAAAAGCTGTGGATTTGCCTGACATCGTGCATCCGACTTCTAATGGACCTATAACATTTGGACCAGTGTTCGATAAACAGTTCCTTACCGATGTATACTATCTGCAAGAGGATATAAAAAATATTGGGCGTATTAACGGAACAGTGCTGGAAGATATCTGCTATGCTCCATTGACTCACGAAAACGATCATGTCAAAGTATCCGATTGTGTTATTCAGTCAATTTGGGGCTACTTTGGCAATGACCTGGATCGACTCGAAGACGAAGATAAAGATGGAAAATTTGAGGTATGTCTGACGATTGGAAAATATTTGGTTTAAGGGGGTCTTCTCATTGAGCAACTTTTTTTTTCGACTTTTTTTTTTTTTTTTGCATTTATTTATAGCTTGGGTAGTTGTGAATATGCCCCTAAAAGGATTTTTTGAAATTCGAAATAGTTTAGAGGATATAGCCTTCTTTGTCGAGCAAGATCTGCGCTAAAACGAGTAATTTTTGCGTTGCTTCAAACTTTAAACGCGTTTATCTCGAAACCACGTTTTTCGAACTGGCGGCCATGATATCTCCAGTTCAACTGAACCGATTTTCATGAAACAAAGTGGAATCGACGCAGAATTGTCACCATTCTCGGGTGAACCTCGACCATAATTTTAAAAAATTTTTTACTATTTTTTTTTTTACACTAAACTACAAAAAAAAAGCCCGAAATTGAAATTTTTTTTTGAATGGCCGCCATTTTGTCAAAAAAAAATCACAAAATTAAGCTTGAGGTTCACCCGAGAATTACATCTATACTGATTATAACCCCGTTTTTTTTTTCCATTTCGGACGCTCCGGAGACCCGGAATCGTGGCCGCCGTGACGACACCTTTTTTTTTCACCACCAACTTTGAAGTCTCATTACTTTTTGAACAGCCCACGTATCGAGGCAAAAAAAATTTTTTTTATTTACTTTGAACCTTTTGTAATACAATAAATAAAAAAAGTTTTCAATTATTCTTTGCGTTTTCAAATAAGAATTTTTTTAAAAAGGGTCCAAAAAACGGGTTTTCAATGAGAAGACCCCCTTAAACTATTTAATATATATATATATTTTCTCTTTAGGTAACTTATTTGGACGAACTGTATCAATGCATGGGCAATCCATATCTCTGCTTGGCCCCATATGGCGGTCCGGTTGATCCAGCTATCGGTCTGGGAGGTTTTCTAAAGGACGGTGAACAATTAAGCGGAAATGTTCACTATGAGCAGGCAAACGCCATTATACTCACATTTCTCGTTAGAAATCATCATGACAAAACGAAATTAGGACCAGCATTGAAATGGGAAGAACAGTTTGTTAACTTCATGCGTAACTATACAAAAAATAATAAGAGCAAATATATGGATATAGCATTCACGTCCGAGCGCTCCATTGAAGATGAACTGAACCGTGAATCTCAATCGGATATATTAACGATTCTCGTTTCATATCTCATCATGTTCGCATACATCGCTATATCACTTGGACATGTACAAGAATGGCGGCGTATTTTAATTGATAGTAAAATAACACTTGGAATCGGTGGTGTCATCATTGTACTTGCCTCGGTTGTATGTTCGGTCGGTGTATTTGGTTATATTGGAGTTCCGGCAACGCTGATCATTGTAGAAGTTATACCGTTTCTCGTTCTGGCCGTTGGCGTTGACAATATCTTCATATTGGTACAAACATACCAGCGTGAGCCACGTCTTGAAAATGAGACGCACGAAGAGCATATTGGACGAATTTTGGGACGTGTCGGACCATCCATATTGTTAACAGCAGTTAGCGAAAGTTGCTGCTTTTTCCTTGGTGGTCTCTCCGATATGCCAGCCGTACGGGCGTTTGCATTATACGCAGGCATGGCATTGCTCATTGACTTTCTACTGCAGCTAACCTGTTTCGTTAGTCTCTTGACGTTGGACACGCGTCGACAGGAAGACAATCGACTTGATATTTGTTGTTTTATACGTTGCAAAAAGGACGATGGCCAGACATTGAACGAAGCTGTTTTATACAAATTCTTTAAAAGTGTCTACGTACCGTTCCTAATGCGCAAGTCCGTACGTGTCATTGTGATGATAGTCTTCTTCGGATGGCTTTGCTCGAGTATTGCAATGGCACCGCGAATTGAAATTGGTCTGGACCAGGAATTGTCCATGCCAGAGGATAGTTTTGTATTACATTATTTTCAATCACTTAAAAAATATCTAAGCATTGGACCGCCAGTTTATTTTGTTCTAAAATCTGGTCTAAACTTCACGGAAACGTCGCATCAAAATCTTGTATGTTCCGGGCAATTTTGTAACGATGACAGTGTGCTTGCACAAATTTACATGGCCAGTCGGCGTTCGAATTCGACATTTATCGCGAGGCCCGCCTCAAGTTGGATTGATGACTTTTTTCGATTGGTCGCGATCGCAAAGTTGCTGCAAATATGATCCAAATACGGGCGGCTTTTGTCCGCACACGAAAACATCTTGTGAAATGTGCATAATTGAAAAAACACAATTGAATCGTCCAACCGAACAGGCATTCACCAAATATTTACCCTTCTTTCTGCTCGATAATCCTGATGATAGCTGTGCGAAAGCCGGTCATCCGGCATATGGAGATGCAGTGCCATTACGAAATAATGCAGTTGATGCAACTTATTATATGGCATATCATTCCATTTTAAAGACATCGGAAGACTATTATATGTCACTTCGAGCTGCACGAAAAATCTCATCCAATATAACGCACATGATACAGGGGCGTCTAATGTCTCAAGGTGTGCCCTTCGAAGAAGCAAAAGATATAGAAGTATTCCCCTATTCGGTTTTCTACGTATTTTACGAACAGTACCTGACAATGTGGCCGGACACGTTAGAGAGCATGGGTATCTCGGTTCTAGCTATTTTCATAGTGACTTTCTTACTGATGGGTTTCGATATTCATTCGTCGCTGGTGGTAATTATAACGATAACAATGATTGTGGTTAATCTCGGTGGCAATATGTATTACTGGAATATTTCACTGAATGCCGTCTCGCTTGTTAATCTTGTCATGGCTGTGGGTATATCTGTGGAATTCTGTTCGCATTTGGTGCACAGCTTCTCAATATCAATCGAGAGTACACGTGTCAAGCGTGCAGCCGACTCGCTTACCAAAATGGGCAGCTCGATTTTCTCCGGCATAACGCTAACGAAATTTGGTGGCATTCTTGTTTTAGCGTTCGCGAAAAGCCAAATCTTTCAAGTATTCTATTTTCGAATGTACTTGGGTATCGTTCTAATTGGCGCCGCCCATGGACTTATATTTCTACCAGTATTGCTTAGCTATATCGGTGAGTAATAACTTTTTAAATTTCAATTTGAAAAAATCAATCAAACATTTTCATCATAATTTAATATAATTTATTATTTAATTTTTGAAGGTTGAATTTTTATGGGTTCATTTGAAAACTTATGCTGCAATATAAAAAAAAAATAATATAATATCAGAAAGTCCAAATTTATTGTGAAAAAATACTTTGGGTACGGAATAAGGTACGATTAATTGTGTTCCCATTGGCGGAATAATTATTATTTAAGCAAACGCAAATCGCTTACACTGAGTAAAAAAAAAAAAAACACAAAATGTAATATACAGGGTGTTCCATACTCAATGGATCAAAAAAAAAGGAGGTGATAGGGGGAACCCATACAAGCAAAAAATTGTATGGAAAGGGGGGTTCATATTGCACTCGTAAGGAGCTAGAAGCGCGGAAAGAATTCGACTAAATTGGTGAGCATACTTTTAGGCGGATATGTAAAACTAAAACACTATTCAGAAATTTTTAAATTTCTTAGATTTTTCTTTTTCTCATGCTGCCTAAAAGTGTGCTCAATAAATTTGATTAAAATAACTTTTCTGGGAGTCAAAAATACAAAAAAATTATTTTCAAACCTTAGTTTTGCATTGATTGTGAAACTTTTTTTTAGCAACCATGGTATCAAATTGAAGAGAAACACTCAAAGTTTTCGAAAATAGTAAAAAAAAAAGAGGCTCGATCGTATTTCTTTTGAATTAAATCACTTTAAAAAGGCAAAAATTACACTATTTTAGGCTTAGATGGTAGTACCAGAGAAAACGGAGTTGAATTATTTAAAATCGTAGTATGCAGTGTTAACGGAAAACCGCCAAGCTTTTCATATCATATGTGATTTTGAATTTACGGCCTGTAAGTGAGGAGCACCAGTGAAAAAACCAAAATATTGTTTTTTGCATGTAACTCCTAAGGGGTGCATTTGCGACCCGCCCCCCTGCCATACTATCATCTCCTTTTTTTTTTGATCTATTGAGTATGGAAGACCCTGTATAAATCGTATTCAACCAAAACTTGGGCCGCTTTGCTTTCAGAAAACTCCAATAGTGAAAACAGAACAGCTGTTTTAACCATTTTGCTTAGCATTCTGTGTGAATTTTGTTCATTGTTTTAGAAAGTCTATTCAAAAACAATGGACAATCGCGAAAAAAAGGAAAACTCCTCCGAAATATTTCATATAATTAATTGAAAATCAATATTTTTCGAATATGGTTACCAAAACTAAAGCTTTAATGGCTTAAAAAGTAGTATCAAACATTTTAGAACAGCCAGTTGTCCAACAATAATTCGAATTATGTAGTAAGTACATTAGAGCGGATCAAATTGTTCGACAAAAAAAAAGTGCCAAATCCTATAGCAAGGCATGATTCTAGGATTTTGTTCTAAGCAACAATGCCCAATCAACTATAGGTAAAAAATGAAGTTTGTTTCGCCGGATTTTCGAAAGAAGGTCGACCTGAAATATGCCTATAAATATGCTACAAATAGTATGGGAAATTTTAATATCAATTTGGTTGTATATCTTACTAAGATAATCTTAGCATATTTTTAGGCACATGCAACAATAAAAAAACAAACAGAAATAATGCATTTTAGAAGGGTTCTTCAATAAAATATTGCATGTTTTCAGTTGTTTTACTTTTAAGAGATATAGGGGTGATAGTTTTTCTACCTTTTGAGAGGTTTTTATGGATAAAGACGACAATAATTCACTTAAAACGATATAAAAATCTATTTTTGCAAATCCGCGCGAAACAAAATTCACTTTTGTCCTATGCTTTCTTGGGCATTATTGTTCAAAATTGTTCGCATAATAACTATTCTGCTATAGGAATACGTACTTAAAATTTGATCCGCTCTAAAGTACATATTAAAATGTGAGAGGCAAATTTTGAAGGGAAATGGAAAAACTTTCTCAAACCTCAAATCCTTGATCTTCAAAAAACGTAGATATAAAAAATCTTGTTTCGTCTTGTTCCGTTCGACTTTATTCCAATAGAACCAACCCCAGTACTGTCTCAATTGTTAACAAATCGGTAACATTGGATTCACCAAAATCAAAACAAAAGTATTATTGAATTTATTGTAAATCTTCGCTTTATTTTCCATTATTTCATTTCGAGAATTTCCTCTTTTCAATTCCATTTGTATACATTATATATTTAACACCTCGCTTTTTGCTTTCTCTACTCATTGCCAAATAACAACAGTATATCAAAGAATGTTTTTTCTCACAAAATTTGCAGGTGCACCAATGAATAAAGTCAAACTGGAAAACTTTCGACGCGAAGCTTTTAAAGTTCAAGAAACATCATTATCGACTGTAAGATTTTAAGACCAAAAATTTGCGATCAATAATATAAATCGTAAAATCAAACACAAGAAAAAACAATGAGAAATATAGAAAAGAAATCATAAAATCTAGACCAGAAAACAACACCGTTGCCAAATGAAACGAAAAGAAAAAAAAAAAAAAAACAAAAAAAAAAAGACATAAAGAAAAACGTAAAACAGACATCCTACTGGAAACAACTTGAGTGCCTACCTCTGCTCCACTTGGCAATAGAGTTTGATTGAAATTTGCCTGCAAATTGTTGTTGCCTGATCGTGCCCATAAGTGTATGCCTGCGCTATTTTTCCGCTAGAAAGATAAATATTTATATCGATGAAAGCTTTTTTGCTTCTTCATGTAAAATAATTTACATATTTGATCAGTTTCGTCTTGTTATGTTAGAAGTATTTTTTTTTTTTTTTTGCTTTTCTCTTCTTCTATATCATGCTTGAATATTTTCACCACTTTCCAAAAAAAACCACCGAACATTTTATGAACCATCACAATTTTTGCACAAATCACTTACAATATTTCATTAATTATTATTATTATTATTATTATTATTATTATTATTTTATTATTATTATTATTATTATTATTATTATTATTATTATTATTATTATTATTATTATTAATTATTATTATTTATTATTATTATTATATATTATTATTATTATTTATTATTATTATTATATTATTTATTATTATTATTATTATTATTATTTATTATTATTATTATTATTATATTATTATTATTATTATTATTATTATTATTATTATTATTCAGGGTTGGACATCCATTAGCTTCGATTGGATTATTATCTATGATTTTATTATTTTCATCAGCGGTAAAATTAGGTTTTGCAATTGGACATATATTCCATTAACAAACAAAAAATTATTTTATAATTATTAAAATTTTCGATCGTTTATTATTCCGATTCCGCACATTTGAATCCGGATAGCTGTCGGACACCTTGGATATTATTAGTCTATGATATTTTCTTTTTTATAACTGCTGGTAAAATAAGGTTGTGTGCAATTGAGAACTGACTAATAGTCCGACTTGAAATCTTCAAAATAAGGCAAAAAATTTTAAATTCTGTACGAAATTTTCGGACTCGGTCTTTAATTCCGATTACCGACATTTACTAGAGCTCGGATTCTGTGACACCCTGATTTATTGAATTTTTTATTATTGCATTTTTTTTTTTTCTGCTTGCGTGTTTAACTATCCCGGTCTATCCGTGGTCCGCAAAACGCGACCAGTTAACTCCACTTTAGTTCGATCGGTTGAACTCATTCAAAATAAGGCAAAATACAGCCTCTAGGTCGAAATTTTGGACTTGTGTCCATCCAGCGCTGATTTCGGACGCCCCCGTTTTACTGAGAGCTCGGATTTCTGATACTTTTTTTGCAAATTTCTTTTTTTGTGCATCTCTTTTTCCTTTTCCTTGCGTGTTTAACTATCCCGGTCTATCCCGGGGTCCGCAAAACGCGACCAGTTACTCCATTTTGTTCTATCGGTTGCATCATTCGAGGTAAGTCCTACAGCCTCTAGGTCGCATTTTATTGTGTCCATCCAGCGCTGTTTCGGACGCCCCCGTTTTCTGCAACCTTGGATTTCCAGTGCGTAGCCTTTCTTTGCCAAAGTCTCCTCATTTGCTCTCAGGACGTGTCCATACCAGCGTAGCCTTGCTTCTCGCATTTTCCCAATAATTGGCGCAACTCCATAGCGTCTACGGATGTCTACGTTTGGAACATGATCAAGACGAGTGAATCCGGATATCCAGCGAAGCATCTTTGTTTCCATAACACTAATCCTTTTTTCTGCTACTTTCGTTGCTGGTAGACATTCGGTAGGCTATAAAGAGCGACTGGCCTGATGATGACTGTGCTGTAAATTTTGGATTTAACGTCGCTTATCTTTTTGATCGCCCCAGTTTTGAACTGCATTACCAAGCGTGCTTCGTAATCTCTCATGTTCGTCAGTGATCTGTCCCGTCAGCAGAACGTAGTCGCACCCAAATATTGCAATTCTATTCGTCAGTGTTAGTTTACTTTGATGGTCCGTGTTCGAAGTTGTTGTTTCATTGATCTTTTTTCGCATTTAACGTGTGCATTAGACATATCTATCATGACAGTGGCTATTGTTGCTGTAATTTTTTTAGTCGCATTTTTTTATGCCATATAATCGTCTTTTTGAATATTTTATTACTGAAGTGGCTTTTTAATTTTTTCAATTTTGAATGCCTACAAATTCGAACAATTTGAATTTTTTATGTGAATTTTTTGAATTTTTATTTTTTTGAATTTTTGAATTTTTTTGCAATTTTGTTTTGAATATTTTTTGACAATTTTGATTTTTGAATATTTTGAATTTTTTTTTGATTTTTTTTTTGAATATTTTTTGAATTTTTTTGAATTTTTTTTTTGAATATTTTTTGATTTTTTATTTTTTTTTGATATATTTTTTGAATTTTTTGAATTTTTTTGAATATTTTGAATTTTTTGAATTTTTGCATTTTTGTTTGAATTTTTTTGAATATTTTTGAATTTTTTCTTAAATTAATTTGAGTATTTTGAATTTTTTGCATTTTTTTTTTTTGAAATTTTTTGAATTTTTTTTGAATATTTTTGAATTTTTTGCAATTTTTTTGAATTTTTTGATTTTTTTTGAATTTTTTTGAATTTTTTTTTTTTGATTTTTTGAATTTTTTTTGCATTTTGAATTTTTGATTTTTTTTTTGAATATTTTTTGCATTTTTTTATTATTTATTTTTTTGAATATTTTTTGAATTTTTTGCATTTTTTTTTTGAATATTTTTTGAATTTTTTTTAATTTTTTTTTTTGAATATTTTTTGAATTTTTTGCATTTTTTTTTGAATTTTTTTGAACATTTTTTTTGAACATTTTTTGAATTTTTTTTTTACATATTTTCAAATTCCGAGGCATACTCCTTCATACCTTCATGATAAAAAATATTTTGTGTGATTATATCACGGCCGATTTTACTCTTCTTTTGTTTTTTTAAAGTGATTCAAAACGAACATTTTTTTAATTTATGTTGTCCAATCTTTATTTTTATATATTGTTTTGAACAAATGCTTACAAAATATTGAATTATAAAACATATTATGGGGGCCTAAAGCCGGAAAAACGATTTTTCACACATATTATTTAAGCTTATTGCATTTGTTTTTGTCAAATTGAGTTTATCTTAATAATCATTATTAAGTAATTGGAAAAAATTGGAAAATTTTCAATTATTATTTAATTTGCCCTGTCGTATAATATATCGATGTTCTTTTGTCGAATGGGTATTTTCATCACTTTTATGTATTTATTTAGTTGTTTTATTTTTTCATGGCTCAGGTAGCTATATGTTTCAACTGTCGTTAAGTGCATTTACAAAGTTAATACACAATATACAAAAGAACACAATTCCTTAATTGTCTGAGCCCAAAAATACGTATCTCTTCGTTTTTATATATTCGAATAAAATATGTTTCTTGGCACTCACTCTCCATTTTCGGTATTCTCAAATATTACGCAAGCTGTAACGTTAAAAATATTAGAATCGAGTATGTGATTATTTTACCTTTCCTCGGCGAAAATGAATTCCACTCTCAAATTGATGATTTATTTCCCTTTACCAAGGTAGATGGATAATTTCAATTACCTCGACATTACGCTAGGGAAATGAATTTTCTGAATTGAGCTGAATTAAAATTTCCCCTCAATCTTAGTTGAGGTAAAATTAAGGGGGTCTTCTCATTGAAAACCCGTTTTTTGGACCCTTTTTAAAAAAATTCTTATTTGAAAACGCAAAGAATAATTGAAAACTTTTTTTATTTATTGTATTACAAAAGGTTCAAAGTAAATAAAAAAAAATTTTTTTGCCTCGATACGTGGGCTGTTCAAAAAGTAATGAGACTTCAAAGTTGGTGGTGAAAAAAAAGGTGCCGTCACGGCGGCCACGATTCCGGGTCTCCGGAGCGTCCGAAATGGAAAAAAAAAACGGGGTTATAATCAGTATAGATGTAATTCTCGGGTGAACCTCAAGCTTAATTTTGTGATTTTTTTTTGACAAAATGGCGGCCATTCAAAAAAAAATTTCAATTTCGGGCTTTTTTTTTTGTAGTTTAGTGTAAAAAAAAAAATAGTAAAAAATTTTTTTAAAATTATGGTCGAGGTTCACCCGAGAATGGTGACAATTCTGCGTCGATTCCACTTTGTTTCATGAAAATCGGTTCAGTTGAACTGGAGATATCATGGCCGCCAGTTCGAAAAACGTGGTTTCGAGATAAACGCGTTTAAAGTTTGAAGCAACGCAAAAATTACTCGTTTTAGCGCAGATCTTGCTCGACAAAGAAGGCTATATCCTCTAAACTATTTCGAATTTCAAAAAATCCTTTTAGGGGCATATTCACAACTACCCAAGCTATAAATAAATGCAAAAAAAAAAAAAAGTCGAAAAAAAGTTGCTCAATGAGAAGACCCCCTTAACCATGATAAAACGACTTTCCCGATTTGTATATTGCTTGTATAAAAGCTATTGCTATTGCAAGGCAACATTAGACTCAGTCACATTTCATCTTATGCCAATAAATTCGATCGTCGTTCGAAATAGTTGGGGCTTGTAATAATTGTTCATTGGGCTCAGGAAAAAAAAAGACACACAATTGAACACACACATGAAACGCACAATCGCTTGGTGTTAATGTGTTCTGTTATTTTTCTTACTATTTTTGAAGTTATATATATCCTTTTACTTATCTTATGCTTAGAAATTGAAATATTTGCAAAAAAAAATCCATTTTTTTTTAAATCACTTTTTCATTTTCGATTTTCCCAAAATTTCTTAGGCGTGATGCACCGTTCTGAAGGAATTAACCAACGACGGCGACATGCATTCTCAGGCAATGTCGATAGCTACCATCCAGACGAAACAATCGATCAGCATGTTACCAGTTATACTCCAGTGTGTACGTCGCCGTCACAGTCATCCTTCGGAAGTGTAAATTCGGCTAATCTATTGCACCCACCGCAACCGGAAACACGCTATCGACGCGTTCCTGAAGTACATATAAGTGAAAATGTATCGAATTGAACAAAAAAAAATTTTCATTACTAAAAGCACACGGCAGAGAGTTTCAAAACCAAAAAATAATACTTACACACATACATACATGCATGAATAGAAAACCTCACTTTCGCACCTGATATGTTAAAAACAAGAGAAAAGAAAAATGTGAAAACAAAATAAGAACATCAAATCATATTTATAAAAACAATGAATGTGTTTAGAAACAATTGAAAAATAATAATAATAATAATAATAATATTACATTAATTTAGACAAAAAAAAAAAAATAAAAATAGAGCGAGCAATGGCAATGTAAAAACTATTCAAGCGGCGAAGAAAAGTGTTGTGAACAGAGTTCATATTTAATTTTTATTATACATACATATATATCTTTTTTTTTCTTTGAACATATACCTATATTTTTCCTGTGAAATCAATCATACTGTTTATAATTGTTATAATATATTATATGATATATGCTGCTCGAATACAACAAGAAAAAAATAATAGAAAAGAAAAAAAAACTCTATTTGGAAACCACCTAACCACCTTTAAATGCCATTCTTCTGTTCAAAATAAGAACTCTATAAAAAAAGATTTTTTTGTTCTATCCTGTTTTCAGCGATATTCATTTATGTGTTCCCACCAGACCTGTTAAATAATGATTATTTAATTAATGATTAATTAATCAGATTATTTTTTTCTTATGAGTGAAATAGTGATTATTTAATGATTATTTTTGTATGACCTATATTAATCAATGATTGCGATTACCAAATAATCATGAAATAATCATGATTATTTTAGATTAATGAAAAAAATCAGAAAAAATCAAAAAATAATCAAAAAAATAATCCCGATTAATTTTAGATTATTTTTGAATATTTTTGATTTTTTTTTTTTGATTATTTTTGATTTTTCCTGATTATTTTTGGGTTTTTTGATTTTTTTTTGATTAATTTTGATTTGTTCTGATTTTTTTTATTAATTTTAATTATTTTCAATTTGTAATTGAATATAATTAAATGTAGTACAGCGAGGGGCCCATATGTCCTTGCCTATGACATCGCAATGTAAAATTCGCCTCTCGAAAGTATTGCCGGTGGTTTGACGAGGGGTGGTCCTAACCACAGGTGGCCGGTGAATTCACTTGTCCGTTGCCGGTCCCACGGACTATAGGGAAACTTTGGAAAAACGATATTATTCAAATACAAATTGAAAATAATTAAAATTAATAAAAAAATCAGAACAAATCAAAAATAATCAAAAAAAAATCAAAAAACCCAAAAATAATCAGGAAAAATCAAAAATAATCAAAAAAAAAATCAAAAATATTCAAAAATAATCTAAAATTAATCGGGATTATTTTTTTGATTATTTTTTGATTTTTTCTGATTTTTTTCATTAATCTGAAATAGTCCTGATTATTTCACGATTATTTTGGTAATCGCAATCATTAATAATCAAAAATTTCAAGAAGTTAAATTAATAATGATTATGGATTAAAAAAAGAACAATAATTCATGATTATTAATCTTAATCGGGATTTAACAGGTCTGGTTCCCACCCACAAGACAAATTGTCACAATCAGGCATGCTCTAGAAATCTAATCCGAATAAAAAAATTCGAATTCAATGTGATTTCAATAAAAATTTCAGCTATTTCGAATTTTTTTTATGGGGATTCGATTTCTAGAGCATGCCCCATAGTCTGAGTTCGATTGATTAACATTAACAATGAGCCTTTTCGAATGCTTTAGTTTTGTATTTAAAATTGATCCACACTTTGACTCTGTTCACGAAAAATGGTACATTGAATGACTTTAAGTGCCTTCTATCAATTGTACTAAAATCAAAGCTTAAGAAAAGATCTTCTAGGGGGTCCACACAAGCAATTGTGAGAGGTTTTCCAAAAAAAAAAAAAATTGTTTTGTATTCTTTTTTTTTTTGTTATATGATTGGCCTCGAAAACATTCCAATCTAATGAATCTCATAAAAAATTTAAAAACTATTGTTTTTTTCAGAATCTCGATAAAGACTTTAAAGCTAAGTAAATGGACTATAATAAAAAAAAATATAAAAAAATTTAAAAAAAGGAATTATTATTATTATTATTTTTTATTTGTACAACTCTCTCTCATATTGCTGATTTGTGGAATTCTCGACTTAGCTTTGGCAGTAAAGATGAGAAGGAGAAGTAATATTCTCCTCGCTTGTTCTTCACGCCAACTAAGTATAGAATTTCTGAATAAAATTTGCTGTGTGTTAAACTAGGAAACCTCTTTCAAAATGGTTTTGTTCCAAGCTTTAATTGTTTGCATTTTCGAAATCTTATCTTTATAACAAATTAAATGCTTTACATATGTATGTATCTTTTTTGAAATTTCGCTGAAAACAGCTTGAGCTCAAAATCTTAACTCTTAGTGAAATAAAACTGTTTTGATATTAAAAATATATTTAAATAGGGAAAAATTGAAGTTTTTATAAAAGTAAAAATTGTATAATAAGAATACAAAGTATCACATGAAGTATTTTAGTTTTTTTTTCTCCTTTGGTTTTAGCAACATAACGTGGCCTTTATAGAAACATTGATGTCAGTATGCTAACATATTTTGGAAGTTGCATATTGCACAGCGTCAGATTGAGCGGTCTGTAGTAAATTTGTTATTTGAAAAGAAAGCTTATGAATGAAATACATAACATGAAACTAAAGACTTAAAAGAATAATTGCAGAGGGACACTTATGAATTTTATATGAGAGAAATAGTGTTTCTGTGAATTTATGCAGACGATTAATCATATTTTCTTATTATTTTCCATTTTAAGTGCAAGATTGAATCTCATATGCATCCATAAATATGTATATGTCTTATAATTAAAGTAAAAAAACGAACAAAAAACAAACAAAAAAACAAACAAAAATAAGAATAAAATGATAAATAAAAATAAGATAAAAATTCTAAGCTATCTTTGTATGTAAGGAAAAAGTGTGTCGCAAAAAATATGAAACTAATAATATAAATGTACTGAAAACACGAAGACGTGTATATGTAGATGTTATATGCTTTAGAACTTCGATTCGAAATCAACTCTAATTACGATATCTTTAGGTCATTAAAAAAAAATCCAATTTATCCAAAAGGCTTTTATGTTAACAATCTTTTATGAATAAAATATGATTGCAATTAGAATTATGCATAGTTAATTAAGTTGTTGCTCAAATCCTATCGAAAGTGAAAACTTGAAACTCTTGCAGTGCATCTTCGCTTGTCATCGATTGCTAGGTTATTCCATGGAATAAGAGTGGATAATTTGGATTCAGAAAAATGAACAATTTTTATCATAATTTCACTTTCGATAGGAGTAATCAGCACTTATACAAATTCTTGAAACAGGTTTCAAAAATATTTTAATTTAAATATTTCTAGCTCGAAATTTAATTCTGCTGCCTTTGCCTATCAAAATATACGTTAGTATTTTGTTAAAGTAAGAACTTTGATTATTTAGTTTTAATCAGTAGCAAAATTTTTTTTTTTTAGTATTAAAACCTCTTAGGGGACTGCCACGTTTCTTGAATAAAAAGTTCTATTGTTTTGCAAAAATCATTTTTTTTTTACCAAGCAACATATTGAATATCCGCTGCCATGAAAAGATGACTGGTAATATGGCTTAACGAATGGAATGGGCATATAAATAAAACAAGACAACTTTTGTTTTAAACTTTTGCTTAGGCGGTCCACTCAAGGTGACTTTCCCCCCATAACAAAGATTTTTAGGAGCATTAAGAAACAATTGTTTTTGAAAGGTAAAAAAAACTTGTTTCGCAACTAAATATTTAAAAAAAAAACAAACCCTTAAACCGAAAGAGTTTTTTTTCTTCTCCATAATATAGCAACTAAATAAAATCGATTTGTAAATTTAGTTTACTGGAATATGTTTTCGTTTTGGTTCTTTTACACGTTTATCTTTGAAGCACTTTTTATATGTTGTCGTTCAATTTTATTAAGCACACCAACGTCACTCGTCCGCCGAAATGCAATTTTCAAGAATGAAAATGTGCTCTTCGTGAAAAAGTATTTTTTTTAAAGGAACTTTTTTTTGATTAGAAAAGTTATTGATTTTTTAGAAGAGAGCGTTCTTTTCTCGTTTATATCACATTGTTGCCAAGTAAACTGAAAAGTGAGATTTTAATATCGCAAAAATATGTATCGGAAAATGGTATTCGGCGTATGTCTTTTCACTTGAAATTCGTTTTTCGAAGAATGATTTAAATTTTCTTGGTGAAAATGTCTGAAATTCTTTTACGATTGAAAATGCACATTTGAAGAGCTTGAAAGTGTTCATTTTTTGTTTGTTTTATATTTATATTTATCTTATATGTGACGGCATATGTCGCTATATGTACATACAAACATACATATTATGCAAATTTTATTTCGTTTCTTTTATTTTTCGTTCAACTATTGTGCTAGTGATAGAAAGTATTTGTGTCTTTTACTCTTACAAGAATTTAGGGTCGCTATTACAAAATTTTGTTCGAATTAAAATACAAAAAAAAAAGAATTATTATATTTTGAATCATATGTATATGTGTACGTTAAAATATATATTCTTTGTAAATTGTATAACAAAAAAAAATTTAGATATATAAAAATAGTAAAGGAAAAGAAAAACAATTGTTAGATTTTGCCTTAACTCCTTGAATGTATACGCAAAAATTATATATAATTTTTTTTCATAACAGCTTTCTCTCCATTTTCATTGCCGCTGCGCAAAACCTTAAAGAATAATTCAAGAAAATTAAAAAAATTATTAAATAATAAAATGCTTAATTTAATCTAAAGGATTCTTCTACTTTAAGTAGTAAACAAACAAACAAACAAAATGAAGCCTTTAACTAATGTTTTATGCCAGTGGTTATAAGGTTCCCGGTTATGGATGCTGTTGCAGTTTTAAGAATAACTATTTTGATTTTTATTTAAATCTTAAAGCTTCGAAATAAGTATAAGTCCTTTTTAATGTTAAACGAAAATAATGTTAATGAAATTTTCTGTTCAAATATGAAATCATCCACTGACAACTATTTATAAATGTGTATCAAAAATTATATGATATAAACTTTTTAATATAGATTATTTGTGTAAATTCCTGCATTTGATTTTATTTCATTGGTGATCGTACGTGTCCAATTATTATGATCGCTTTAATGATAATATTTGAGTTTTGTCTTTAGTTTAATATATGTACGTTGCAGTAAATCCCAGCAAGACCGAGCTCGTCCTTTTCACTAGGAAACATAAAATTCCGGATTTTCGAACACCCAACCTGGACGGGGTATCACTCGTCGTCTCTGAAAGGGTGAGATATTTTTTGGTCTCTTATTGGATAGGAAGCTTAACTGGGGACCAAACTTGGACGGACGTGTTAAAAAAGCCGAAGTCGCACTTTACTGTTGGAAAACGTTGGGGTCTACCCGCACGTACTGTTCGATGGATCTTTTCTGCCATTATCAGACCGATTCTCCTTTATGGATGTACTTTCTGATGGACAGCAATAGATAAAATCTCTATAGCTAAGAAGTTGGATAGGATTCAGAGAATTGCCCTTGTGGGTACTACCGGAGCTCTGGGATCCACCCCCACTATGGCTCTGAATGTGATCCTTAATTTATTACCGCCTGACATTGCGGCAAAACGATCTGCAATCATTTCTTCCCTGCGCCTGAGGGAGACGGATATCAGAGGTAGGAATTCGAATCTTCCACTACCGGCTGTTATCAGCAACATTCCCGAAAAAACGGATTACTGTGTACCTATGGTTAACTGAGAAAAACCGTTCCGGATCTTTATTCCCTCGAGAGAAGACTGAAGCGGAGGATTGAACCTGAACTAGGTTTTTACGTCACGAATTTCTGATAGAGGGCTTTGAGTGGGCGTAGCACAAAAAGTAGGCGTGGCAGCGTTACGAAGTTAAACTTTTACAACTTTGGGGCACATCAGAAAACATATCGAGTAAAGGTGTTATAGTCAGGCGAGCCTTACAATAGCAATACCCGACACAGACACACATGATCAAAAAATTTTGAATATCAAGAGGTGTTTAAGGCCATAAGGGGGCCCATATGCCGACTTTTGTTAAATTTCTTTATGGAAACCGCCCTTTTGCCACTCCCACTTTTCAAATTCTTTTGAATTCTAATCGGAGTCTTAAATATACGCTCAAATTCTAAGTTTCATTAAAATTTTTCGAAAAAGTCAGATTTTGGGGCAGTTTTTAGATTTTTGTGACAGACCCTAGTACTGGAGGTACCCTTAACAATGGACCGATCAAGAAAATTTTTGGAAGAAGTTGTTTATGGCTACAAAGGAAGTATAAGTGCCAATTTATGTTCATGTCCCATTTGAATTTCGGGTGTAAGAGACAATATTCGAAAATCGCCCTTCTGCCACGCCCATTTTTCTAATTTTTGTAAATCACATTCATTGGCCAAAAATATGTTCAAATTCCAAAATTCATCAAAATATCTTGAAAAACTTTGATTTTAGAGCAGCTTTTGTGATTTTCGTAACAGACCCTAGTACTGGAGGTACCCCTTAAAATGGTCCGATCGGGTCCATTCTCGAATTTGTTTTTACTCATGTCCCCGTGAGCACGCATACCAAATTTTGTCAAGATAGCTCAACTCCTTCGATAAAAAAACTGTATACAGACAGACGGACAAACAGACGGACATGGCTAAATCGAATCTCCTGGTGACGCTGATCATTCCTATATATATTTTGTATGGTCTATCTCTTCCAAATTTCAAGACTATAGGTCCAAAATTGTAAAATGTTGGCCCCCCTTTACATGGGGAAATGGGGCTTAGGGTGATTCGATTTTCAAAATTTCTTAATTACATGCAAAATTTCTATTTTTGTCGCCAGCATATATGTGCTCGTTACACTGTGCGTCATCGTCACGACCTACAGTGGGATCGTTTAATACATTTGAGTGCAGAAACAACAAGGCATACTAAATCGAAATAATTTGAAATTTTTGACTGTGAATTTTTTGAATTTTTCGCATTTTTTTGAATTTTTTTTTGAATGTTTTTTGATTTTTTTTTTTGATATTTTTTGAATATTTTTGCTTTTTTTAATATTTTTTTGAATGTTTTGCTTTTTTTAATATTTTTTTTTTGAATATTTTTTTGAATTTTTTTTTTTCATTTTTATGGCTCCCTGAAAAATGGCCCCAATGCAAAATGGCCTCAAACTCAAAATGAAAAATGACCCCAAAACTTAATATTGAAAACAACAACACGAATTTTGGGGCGATTTTTCATTTTTTTTGGGGTCTTTTTTCCTTTTTGTTTAGGGTCATTTTGCATTTTTAAAAAATTACATTGAGTTTGGGGCCATTTTTCCTTTTTTGATTTGGGGTCTTTTTTCATAATGCAAAATTACCCTAATTTTGGGGCCATTTTTCATTTTTTGATTTGGGGTCTTTTTTCATAATGCAAAATTACCCCAATTTTGGGGCCATTTTTCCTTTTTTGATTTGGGGCAATTTTTCATAATGCAAAATTACCCCAAAACTTTATATATTTCCGGGCCCGTTTTCCTTCGTACAAAATTGGGGCTCCAAAAAAATGGTCCTAATTCAAAACTATCGCCAACTGAAAATGAAAAAAGGCCCCAAAATATTATAATAAATGGGGTTATTTTTCATAATGCAAAATTACCCCAAATTTAGGGCCTTTTTTTTTGTTTTTGATTTGGGGTCTTTTTTCATAATGCAAAATCACCCCAATTTTGGGGCCTTTTTTCCTTTTTTGATTTGGGGTCTTTTTTCATAATGCAAAATTACCCCAAATTTACGGTTATTTTTCCTTTTTTGATTTGGGGTCTTTTTTCATAATGCAAAATTACCCCAAGTTTGGGGTCATTTTTCCTTTTTTGATTTGGGGTCTTTTTTCATAATGCAAAATTACCCCAAGTTTGGGGCCTTTTTTCCTTTCTTGAATTGGGGTGATTTTTCATAATGCAAAATTACCCCAATTTTGGGGCCATTTTTCAATTAAAAAATTTCAAGTTGTAGTTTGGGGCCATTTTTCATTTGCATTCAAAACGAATCCTGATTCTTGGGGCGGTTTTTCATTTCATGTTGGGGCTATAATTCATAATGCAAAAGTCGGGGCCACTTTTATTTGGTTATGAATCCATTTCGCGTTCCAGCCCTGTTTTATATTCTTGACTTATCATTTGATTTTGGGGCCAAATTTCATTTTTTAAAGTGGGGCCATTTTGCATAATGAAAAATTACCCCAAAATTGGGGCCATTTTTCATTTCTAGTTTTTCAAATTTCATAGGACCATTTTTATTTTCTAGTTTGGGGTCATTTTTCATTTAGATTAAAAACACCTCTTTTTGATTTTGGGGCCTTTTTTCATTTTATTTTGGGGCCAAATTTCATTTTTGATTTGGGGTCATTTTTCAAAATGCAAAATTGCCCCAAAATTTGGGGCCTTTTTTCATTTTGAATTTGGGGCCATTTTTCATTGGGGCCATTTTTCATTCCCGCCATTTTTATACATATTCAAACTCCGAGGCATAGTGATGAGCAGGGCTCGAATATATATGCATTTATAAATTTAAAGCATACTTTATGGGGGAAAATCTTTTCTTACCAACATTTTGCGAATAAGTCTAGTGAAGTTGAACTTCAAACGGCTTTTCTACCTTCATAAAAATTCTTATTGAAGTTAAAAATCTATTTGAATCTTAACTTTATGTGATTTGAACAAAATTTTTACTCCATAAAGTATGCTTTAAATTTATATATGCATATATATCCGAGCCCTGGTGATGAGTGTATCAAAAGAGTCGAAGTGCTTTATACGATGTCGTGCTTCTCTTCGAGTAACGGACATTTTTTACATTTTTTTTATATGGGTAAAACGAGAAATATGTTAAGGTCTATCCGAACTCAATGCGCCTTAAGCATGAAACGACATACCATCGGTTATGAAATTTGTTCTTTAAAGATAAACCACCACGTCACCAATGTTTGGCCCCTAAGCCCGAAGAATTCAAACCAAATTCAAAATAAAATTTTATGTTTTTATTATAAAAAATATCTATAGTTTATTTTTTCGAATATTTTAATAAAATTTAATATATTTTTTGTCTAAGAACCGTTTAGCGTCAAATATTTAATGACGTTCAATTTGGTTTTAATCGTCATGAAAATATAAGTACAATATACATATCTTAAAACCACTCCTTTAAAGTGGTTGAAAGGGTTTGAAATGAACTCACGTCGTTGTGATATCATGCACACACTCTACGCACAGACATGCGTCGGTTTGTTTTGAAAAATAAGCGTGCTTAGCATAACTTGTAAGTTGGTGGTAAGTGACACCCCACCTGTTATTTTGATTTTATAAAAAGTAAATTATGCGTAAAAGTTACTGTTTTTAACTTACAGGATACTGAGACTTGTTTTCTAAATACGATTGCGTCCATTGGGCTATTAGTGGCAGATTAAGTAATGTCCTCCAGATCCATAGCAAGAGAAACAATGGCCTCCAGATGTTTCAATACAATTTTACGAGCAAAACCGAAATCGATTATGGTGCTTAGAGTTCAGGATGTAGGCTTATAGCAAAAGTAGCTGAGGGTTGATTTTGTTGGCTTAAGCAGTAAGTATGTGGTAGAATATATAAAAGGTCCTTAAAAGGTATTTTTTTTTTCTTTTTGCTGGATCGCATGGAGGTGTTGGGAATCTTCAAAAGATACGATTCACTGCCCATTCTTATGACAGTGCCTACGTACTAAACCCAACCTCGTTCAGCTCTTCAACCATTCTCCCCACAGAATTGTGCTCACTATTTCTTCGTGGGGCTGGTGCTCTAAGCAAGCATTATTTTCTGCAAACCAATCTTTGGTTTCGGTTACGCATTTTTCTTTTATTAATCTTAATATTCCAATTAATAATAATATTTCAATTTTTCCATTTGTTTTCGTAATGGGGTGTTTGTTAGGATTGCGGGCCGACCGCCGGCCGAAAACCCTGTAGGAAATGTCTCCCTGGCATAGGCATCAAGGCATTAAGAAGCACAATAACATTTATTTGAGGTCAAAAAGACATTCTGTTCAATTTTGAAAAGAGTAAAAACAGCGTGACAATACGTGAGCTCCATCAGTGCGTTGCCAGCATTCGAACCGGAAAGAGCTCCGATATGAACGTGTTTGCTAATGTTCGCCTACGACCTCTAGTTCAAAAACATATAAATAGCGTGACAATAAGTGAGCTCCATCAGTGCATAGCCGGCCGTCGGACCGGAAAAAGCTCCGCAATGAACGTGTTTGTTCATGTTCGCCTACGACCTCTAGTTCAAAAACATATAAATGGAGTACTATACGAAGGCTAAAAGAAGGCTATACGAAGGCTATAGGAAGGCTATACGAAGCCTATACGAAGCCTATACGAAGCCGATTCGAAGCCTATACGAAGCCTATACGAAGCCTATACGAAGGCTATACGAAGGCTATACGAAGACTATACGAAGACTATACGAAGGCTATACGAAGGCTACACGAAGGCTATACGAAGGCTATACGAAGGCTATACGAAGGCTATACGAAGGCTATAACGAAGGCTAAACGAAGGCTTAACGAAGGCTAAACGAAGGCTATACGAAGGCTATACGAAGGCTATACGAAACTATACGAAACTATAACGAAGGCTAAACGAAGCAAACGAAGGCTAAACAAACGAAGCTATACGAAGCTATACGAAGGCTATACGAAGGCTATACGAAGGCTAAACGAAGCTAAACGAAGGGCTAAACGAGGCTATACGAAGGCTATACGAAGGCTATACGAAGGCTATACGAAGGGATATACGAAGACTATACGAAGGCTATACGAAGGCTATACTAAGCTATACGATGGCTATACGAAGGCTATACGAAGGCTATACGAAGGCTATACGAAGGAAGGCTATACGAAGGCTATACGAAGGCTATACGAAGGCTATACGAAGGCTATACGAAGGCTAAAGGCTATACGAAGGCTATACGAAGGCAAAACGAAGGCTATTACGAAGGCTATACGAATGCTATACGAACGCTATACGAAGGCTATACGAAGGCTTTACAGAAGGCTATAACGAAGGCTATTACGAAGGCTATACGAAGGCTATACGAAGCATGGCTACTAAGGCTAGGCTATAAGAGATCTATACGAAGGCTATACGAAGGCTATACGAAGGTAAACGAAGCCTATACAGGCTATACGAAAGCTATACGAAGATAGAAGGCTATACGAAGGCTATTACCGAAGGCTATAGAGGAGGAGATATAAAGTATAGAAGGCTAGTACGAAGGCAACACGAAGGCTACACGAAGGCTACACGAAGGTACATACACGAAGGCTACACGAAGACTACGCGAAAGCTACACGAAGGCTATACACGAAGGCTACACGATGGCTACACGAAGGCTACACGAAGGCTACACGAAGGCTACACGAAGTCTATATGAAGGCTATATGAAAGCTATACGAAGGCATTAAGGAGCACAATATCATTTATTTGAGTCAAAAAGTCATTCTGCTCAATTTCGAAAAGAGTATAAATAGCGTGACAATACGTGAGCTCCATCAGTGCGTAGCCGGCCGTCGGAACGGAAAGAGCTCTGCAATGAACGTGTTTGTTCATGTTCGCCTACGACCTCCAGTTCAAAAAAAAAATAAATGGAGTACTATACGAAGTCTAAACGAAGGCTGAACGAAGGCTGAACGAAGGCTAAACGAAGGCTAAACTAAGGCCAAACGAAGGCTAAACGAAGGCGAAACGAAGGCGAAACGAAGGCTAAACGAAGGCTATACGAAGGCTATACGAAGGCTATGCGAAGGCTATACGAAGGCTATACGAAGGCTATATAAAGGCTATAAAAAGGCTATACGAAGGCTATACGAAGGCTATACGAAGGGTATACGAAGGCTATACGAAGGCGATACGAAGGCTATACGAAGGCTATACGAAGGCTATACGAAGGCGATACGAAGGCGATACGAAGGCGATACGAAGGCGATACGAAGGCGATACGAAGGCGATACGAAGGCGATACGAAGGCGATACGAAGGCGATACGAAGGCGATACGAGGGCGATACGAAGGCGATACGAAGGCTATACGAAGGCTATACGAAGGCTATACGAAGGCTATACGAAGGCTATACGAAGGCTATACGAAGGCTATACGAAGCTATACGAAGGCTATACGAAGGCTTTATACTAGGCTATACGAAGGCTATACGAAGGCTATACGAAGGCTATACGAAGGCTATACGAAGGCATTCGAAGGCTATACGAAGGCTATACGAAGGCTATACGAAGGCTATACGAAGGCTATACGAAGGCTATACGAAGGCTATACGAACGCTATACGAAGGCTATACGAAGGCTATACGAAGGCTATACGAAGGCTATACGAAGGCTATACGAAGGCTACAACGCAGGCTACACGAAGGCTACATGAAGGCTACACGAAGGCTACACGAAGACTACGCGGAAGCTACACGAAGGCTACACTTAGGCTACACGAAGGCTACACGAAGGCTACACGAAGGCTACACGAAGGCTACACAAAGGCTACACAAACGCAAACACGAAGGCTACACACGAAGGCTACATGAAGGCTACACGAAGGCTACACGAAGGCTTCACGAAGTCTATATGAAGGCTATACGAAGGCATTAAGGAGCACAATATCATTTATTTGAGTCAAAAAGTCATTCTGCTCAATTTCGAAAAGAGTATAAATACGAGACAATACGTTAGCTCGATCAGTGCGTAGCCGGCCGTCGGACCGGAAAGAGCTCTGCAATGAACTGTTTGTTCATGTTTCGCCTACGACCTCCAGTTCAAAAAAAAATATAAATGGGAGTTACTATACGAAGTCTAAACGAAGGCTGAACGAAGGCTGAACGAAGGCTGAAGTGAACGAAGGCTAACTAAACGAAGGCTAAACGAAGGCGAAATGAGGCGAAAACGAAGGCTAAAACGAAGGCTATACGAAGGCTATACGAAGGCTATGCGAAGGCTATACGAAGGCTATACGAAGGCTATATAAAGGCTATAAAAAGGCTATACGAAGGCTATACGAAGGCGATACGAAGGCTATACGAAGGCTATACGAAGGCTATACGAAGGCTATACGAAGGCTATACGAAGGCTATACGAAGGCGATACGAGGCGATACGAAGGCGATACGAAGGCGATACGAAGGCGATACAAAGGCGATACGAAGGCGATACGAAGGCGATACGAAGGCGATACGAAGGCTATACGAAGGCTATACGAAGGCTATACGAAGGCTATACGAAGGCTATACGAAGGCTATACGAAGTGCTATACGAAGGCTATATACGAAGGCTGTACAAAGGCAATACGAAAGACTATACGAAGACTATACGAAGGCTAAACGAAGGCTAAACGAAGGCTATACGAAGGGTATACGAAGGCTATACGAAGGCGATACGAAGGCTATACGAAGGCTATACGAAGGCTATACGAAGGCGATACGAAGGCGATACGAAGGCGATACGAAGGCGATACGAAGGCGATACAAAGGCGATACGAAGGCGATACGAAGGCGATACGAAGGCGATACGAAGGCGATACGAGGGCGATACGAAGGCGATACGAAGGCTATACGAAGGCTATACGAAGGCTATACGAAGGCTATACGAAGGCTATACGAAGGCTATACGAAGGCTATACGAAGGCTATACGAAGGCTATACGAA